>OZ025241.1:26970558-27148058 GCA_964019155.1 Osedax fenrisi | reverse complement strand
AGTTATTTCTTAATTAGGATATGGGATATTTAAATGGAGTTAATTCACTATAGTTTATAGCGTATAAGCTAAACGCCGCGTTATTCGCTCTAGCGTATTAACATGCATTCATTTCAATCGAGTTCCAAACAAACATTTACACCAATGAAATATGAGTTATTTTATTTAACTACAATACTATATATTAATATAATGTATATAATATAATTGTTAAAATATAATAATATTAATATATAGTAATATAATTATTTATAAATACCCCAATATTATTGTATAACGCAAGCCCAAAAGAAATACAACGTTTATTTACATAAGAAAAATATCTAGTAATAAAAATAAATAAATGGCGAAAGCAAATAAATAATAATGAATACATACAATATTGGACGTTATGTGAGTTATACTGTTATATGAAAACAAAATTATACAAATAAATCAATATAGACGATAATAAAATATAGAGTAGCAGAACAGCAGAATATATTCATATATATTCAATATATTCATATATGTAGACATCGATAAATACGTTATATATACTTTATTTAATCATAATCAGATGAAATAATATTTTATTATCAGGTAATTTTTTTATAATAATTCATATTTTAAACATTTTTATATGACATATACTATATGCACCCATAAACTACTGTGGACGGTGTCCTATTAAGCTATGGCATCGATATAAAGGTCTATACAGATGCATATGTATTATATAATAGTATCTTTAATTTAATTGCAAGTATTAGAGTTTACGAAATGATGAATCTTCTGAATTTCGGATAATTATAACATCTCGCTAAATCGGACACTTTTCCCAGTCCTTTACATATCCGACTTATTTGGAGTTTACTTTATAGATAGATTAATAGTTTATTATATGTACGAATGCTATGGGTATGTGGAATAGGGTTAGGGGTAACGAGTAAGTACATATAATGAGACATGAAAACGGATGAACAAAACAAAAAGGAAAAATAGAATATATACAATAAAAAACATAATGAATTAATCATGCCTCTAGAGTTTGTATATATATATATATATATATATATACATATATATATATATATATATATATATATATATATATATATATATATATGTATATATATATATACAAACTCTATATATATATATATATATATATATATATATATATACAAAGTGCATATCCCATGGGATCATATACGTTATATACGTGCACGTATACGTTATATCACTCAACGATATATCATATGCATGTATCACATTATATATATATATATAGGTATGTACCTATAGATAATGTACCTATAGATAATGTACCTATAGGTACAATGTTATTGTGTGTAAGGGATTGTGCCACTACACAACTTGCCGGAAAGTTTTGACTCAAATAGGTTTACAATAACGTTGTGTATAGTATACACAATGTATACCCTATTAATGTGTAGTTTTACGCAATATAATACATTACAGTTTTATATTTATACCGAGATACCAGTATAATATACCAGTAGAATAAAGTATATATCCCGACAATCATGACTCAAAAACAAACATATAACCACATGTCATATAAGAATTGTTATTGTTTAATTCGTCGTTCATTTCGTTATACTAATATTCATTGGGTACTATAGTGCCTTACTTATTGAACGTTAATAAAATGGTTGTAGTTGACCAGACAGTTGGAATTTGAATAGAATAATAGAATTTGAATATAAAATCAATAATAAATTTGATTAATAGGTTCCAATAATACAAATATAATCAATATTACTATAATATTATATATAATATATAGTATATATACAGTATATATATATATATATATATATATATATATATATATATATATATATATATATATACTATATATATGCAGTATACTGTATATACTCTATATATATATGATGCCATATAATATCGTATATTTTATACACTATAATGGTATGCATTTGTAGTGTATATTATATAATTGTATGTATACACACACTATAGTATACACTATAATATTACCTTACTATTACCAAAGCCCGAGCTTTTCTAGTATTACCATTTGTGTTCACATATGTACATAATATACATATGTGAACATGCATGTGTACATAACTATTAACTATTGTCACGTGATTATGTAACATTACATCGTCGGCTACACAATAGCCAAGTTAATAGGAGATGTTAGGAAATAATCATTCACGAATAAAGGAATTCCGTATAATGTATAATAATGTATCCTACAATAATTATATAATTATATTCTATTTATAAACATATTTCTCATAATCTCTGATTTACTATTTTTAACTAAAATAATAAGCACATAATTATATATATATATGTGTTTTTTTATAAATAATTAATATATTTATAATGACATAATTGCACATATCAGTAACATATATTATCGAGGTATTAATTATAATAATAAGGTGTTGCGCTTCTCTGTGTGAGGTCGTGTAGTGAGCGTATCTCTCTCTCTCTCTCTCCCTCTATATATATATATATATATATATATATATATATCTATATTTCTACCACTCTCTCTGTCTCTCCCTCTCTCTCTCTACCACTCTCTCTCTCTCTCTCTCTCTCTCTCTCTCTCTCTCTCTCTCTCTCTCTCTCTCTCTCTCTCTCTCTCTCTCTCTCTCTCTCTCTCTCTCTCTCTCTCTCTCTCTCTCTCTCTCTCTCTCTCTCTCTCTCTCTCTCTCTCTCTCTCTCTCTCTCTCTCTCTAAGTTTACAATATATAATATATGTAACAAAGTGAAGTTCGATTGTATATACTTTATTTATTATACTTTTATATATATATATATAAAAGTATAATAAATAAAGTATATAGTAATTCTCAGTGTGTGTGTAACAATAGTGATACGGTTAACTATAGTTAACTATAGCCTATTAGTGAAGTGTGTACGAAGGGAACTCCCAACAAGAAGCGCACTTACGTGTGCATCTGCTATAGCAAACATCACAGAGGTGTGCACTGCACCAATAAGGGGGCGTGACGGGGCGTGACTGGGCCATATTTCAAAGGTAACAGCTATTCTCTCTCGTGCGCTAACATCATCGTTGATACCGTTGTTTTTATGCTCCGAGGCTTTCGCTGCAGCAGCGATATCGTATATCTAACGCAACGTACTTAGATCACGTGTTGTCGTGTTGTCTAGTGTTAATATTAATCTATTTATATAACTGATAACTCATAAAATATAGATAACTCATATATATATATATAGGTAAAGTATAATTATACATATATATAAGTATAATTATAAAACTATAAAATATTACTATATATAGTATTACATATATATATATAACATATTTTTAATATTAATTAGTTTTTAAAAATAATTATTTATAAATTTGTTCTATATATATAAAATCTACTTTAACTTAATCTGGGATCACTAATCTTCTATTCTCCCGCTTATCTCTACCTATAGGAAATATCTGCCTGTATACAAGAAACTAACGTATACGTTAGTTCCTTGTATAGATCAATGAATATATATACGGGATAATAGTATCCATGTTGAAGACTACTATATATGATTATTATCTATTATGTGTTATTAGTTAACTAATTATATTAAGCGAATAATAGAAACACGAGCAGTATATTATAGGATGCGTCTCGGGATGAAGCCCTGTCCGGCGGACAGTGTCCGCACCATTAAAAGTGTTCTTATATGTATACAGTAATATTCAGAAGTGATCTTATATAATTGTGTATAAATAAATGATCGGCTCTCGTAGAAACCATGGATTCCTTAACATGAGAGCGGCTTCGAAGGGACATTAGAGAAATATATGGATATAAGTGAAAACTTCATCTAAGTTCCTGGATGGGATGAAAGGATCCACCAAATAAAACTAACAAATAACAATATATATATATATATATATATATATATATATATATATATATATATATATATATATGTGTGATATATAGGGGATACTAGTATCAATGGTGAATATTACCATATATGCGTACCTATAGATATACCTACAGTGTATTATCTACTACGTTTTATTAGTTAACTAATTAGATTAATCGAATATTAATTCAATATATATATAACATATATTTATTTATTTATATATAATACTATAGTTTCAAATTGTAACAAACCATGTTATCCATGTTTGACGCGGCGAATGATTTATTTTACGAATTGAAATTTATTCCGCTTTCGGCTAGATTAACTTAATTCATTAAATCATTTGCTGAAGTGAAATGAAAATTAAATGTCCCTATCTCGGCGAGCGCGTGCCATTCTCGACGAGGCGTGTCTCTGGGCGTAAAGTGGGCGTATTAGATATCGCCGTGAACCCATACAATGGTGGGCGTGGCGATAACCAATTACAGATGTGCGATCATCTTAATGGATATGTGATGATACGTTGCTCCGTAAACAAGCTACCTGTTAGGAAATCCGCCGACTTTATTAGACGTATACTTTGTTTTGAATGTTGAGCAGAATAAGTGTTTATAATGGAAACAATATATGCCAATATATAGACAATATTGATAGGATATTTATAAGAAAATATATAATAATAGATTATATAAAATATATATAGATACCTATGTATACCTATACATACCTATAGGTAATTTAAATATATATACCAAGATTTGTATATTTAATAAGTATTGTATTCGGTTTATATTCTATATATAATGTTCCTACTTAATTTATTTAAATACATTATTTAAACTATTAATAGTGTACTACAGTACAATCTATAGATTGTAAAATCTAAAGTGTATACAAATAATTATACCTATGGGTATAATTATCCTATAAGTAATTAACAACTCCATACACACACACATATATATATATATATATATATATATATATATATATATAATACTAATAAAGATTAATAATTCATAGATATTAATTTATTTACTAATGTAATAATGTGTTTGTTTACATTAAGGTGCGCTATTTATACAAGGCAACTAAATATGATATTAATAATAGCATATCAATGTAAAGGTAAATACTAATATAAATCGATCTATAAATAGAAAATACAGCGTGCATATAATTATTTCTATGTGATCTATAACTTATATTTAAATATATGACTATGATCTTTTTTTTTAAATAGTACACCTACCATTATCTATGTATATATATACATATATATATATATATATATATATATATATATATATATATATCTCTAATTTGTATGACATTAAACGTGTATACCTGTATACATATTTAGAAAAAGTATACATATATATATCATCATCATAATATATAAAAGTGCACATAGTAGGCAATCTCCGAAATTCGTAGGTTGTTATACATAAACATCTATTGATAGTATACTCCAGAACAACTTTATATATAACAATTATATATAATTAAAAGATGTTAATATTAATATTAATAGATGTCAATAACTTTGTAACAAATTATGAAAAATACAAAATCTTTTCGGCACATTGTAAAATATAATTAGATCTATACGATGTATTTAAAATATTTAAAATATATAAATTTTCAAATGATTGAGAATCGATATTGTACTTCAAAAATTTCATAAATTTAGAGATGAAACGAAAAATCAGTTTTTTGTTTATAATTAAAAAATATAAATATTAAAAAAAATAATTATACTTATATCAATTAGAATTATATTGATTAACATTTCATACATTAATTATTTTTTGATTGGAATTATATTTTAGGAGATATCTAGGGTATCGATATTAAGTGCATGTCGATATTAGAGCACTATCCCCTATAAGTGTATAACTATAGGTTACCTCCCGGTTAATACCTATAGGTATATATAACCTATATATATATATAAACTCTTCTATATTGTGAACTACACAGTTAAAAAATCCGATTCCTACGACGATTTTATTAAAGAAATCGGATTCAAATTGGAAAACATATTCCTGTCCAGTTTGTTTAGAAAACGGTTTATAAAACGATTCCTACCATTATCGTACATGAATCGCATTATTATCGATTCCAAAACTAATTATTGATAATCGGTTTTTAAAAGTAATCGGAGGGGAAAGAGAATCGGATTCTTAAAGTAATTATTGAGAATCGATTTTTAAGAACGATTCCTAAACGAATTATGGAGAATCGGTTTTTAAAGACGATTCCTAAACAAAATAGGATATACCTATTTAGAATCGGTTTTTAAAACTTAAGATATTGATGTAAGTATTACCTAAATTATAGGTATATTATTTGTTTAATATAGAAATAATACAATATTATACCTTTTCATTATTTCAATATATTAATTTAACTGTTATTCATGCAAATTAATTATTTATTATTATTTTCATTTTATATTTAAGTTAATATACTGAATTTAATATATAAAATATTATTTTTTAAAACTAAAATTATTGACGTAATCCTATGTATTGTTCTAAATTATCATTATATCAAGATGATCATTCAAGTGACACATTGAACTACAATTTTAATCATAATTGTATTTATAATTCAATTGAAAATCATATTGAACTAATTTCTCAATATAGAATATTATAGAAATTGAATATTGATTAAATATTGTATTCAATATTATAATGTTATTATTATTGAATTTAAGTTTTTAATCTAACTTGAATGGAATTATATAATAAATTAAAATATATGAGTTAATACCTTGCTATCATAATAATATTTATTTTAATATTATATATTTACATCTAAAATTACGTTCAACTTAGGACCTACATCAACAACTTAAGTTAAACCGATTCCTATAGTAATAATTAATGAATCGGTTTATTTGAAATCGATTCCTATAGTAATAGTTTAGGAATCGATTTCAAATAAACCGATTCCTATAGTAATAGTTTAGGCATCGATTTCAAATAAACCGATTCCTATAGCAATATAAGAATCGGTTTCAAATAAACCGATTCCTATAGTAATAGTTTAGGAATCGATTTCAAATAAACCGATTCCTATAGCAATATAAGAATCGATTTCAAATAAACCGATTCCTATAGCAATATAAGAATCGGTTTCAAATAACAGTTTCCTCAACTTGAATTTTAGGAATCGATTTAAAACCGATTCTCATTAAGACTATCATTAAGACACCCATGTGTGTCTTAACAAGTGTCTTCCTGCAGGAAACGATAACAAATCAATGAATAATTATTCAGCTTATTTATTTTTATTTAGTGTGATATTTGTATTGATATATTTATCAGAGATATATCTGCTTAAGGTTATTAATTATCATTAATTATTAGTTTTGAATCAACCCAATGCTGACACCCCCCTACTATGTTTTGCGTTACACTTCACGAAATATAGATTACCTCAAAGTGATTTCAACAAAAGTCAGCAGATCGATATATGGAGATGGTATCGCACCATATATGAGGTGAATTGTGTTATTGCGTATGGCATTGTTTATATATAACTTTCTTACACGAGAAGGCTGTTCAATATTTAAATCGATCTATTGGTGCAATATTCTGAGTAATTCTAATTTCAAATTTCACTATTTTTATTTTACATTTTACAGTAATGTATATTTATTTTTGTATTGTTTATCTGTATATTTCACTATAGTGTATAAATTATACATTTCTAGTATTTTAATATAATAGAATATCGCAAGTTGACATCATAAAGATCATTCAATAGCATAAACAATTGATCCTTGAGAACGCTACTTTTATTTATTTTAAATATAAACTTATATATATATATATAATATTTATTTATTTTCACATGTGAAAATTTAATTATACATAACTAATTTTTAAATATTTTAGATACATTTACCGGAATGTACCTAATATAGTCATATGATAATACTAATATCTAATATATAATGAACATTAAATTAAATTATATAATTATAATTAAGTTATAGTAATTAGTTAAACCTTCGTAAACATAGTAAACCTACTTGTCTATTTTTTAAATATAATACCATACATATGTATATATAACTATATATTTATAAAAGCATGCATAGATATCATGATTCATGATTCATGGAATGGCATACGAATATATTAGGTTATCAATTTATTTTGTAAAATATAATATTTTATTATATAATTCTTTATAAATTCTATATTATAATATATATATATATATATATATATATATATATAATTACATATATACAAATTCTATATTATAATATATATATATATATATATATATATATATATATATATATAATTACATATATACAAATACATGGGTATAAGATACAAACTTATTTAAACCTTGTGATTGATCATATATGAGTCATATGATGACTAATATAATAGGAGTCATAACTCCCTGGCATCCTTCCTTTATTACGTGTTCCATGCATCGATGGTTCCATGTAGAACAAATGAATGTATTCATATTAATTGATATGATACACAGATTAGCCGTCTCTATATTTACACGACATGTAACCTACCCACTTAAAGTAGGCTTTTGCAGCACGTGTATTATATAATATGTTTTAATAAATGTTGGTAACGATATTTTCTAAAATTATAAGTACTTTATATAATTATAATTATAATTAAGGTATGTGTATATATTAAGGTATATATTTTACCTATGTGCTTGTTACTTGTTATCCCGTGACTCGTAAATCGTAGGGGGAATCAATGACGCCAGAGTAACACACTGTATCCAGTCGTCTCGTTCATGCACATATTTAATCAAACAATTAACATCCTTCTTTGTCCATTTGACAATATTATCTATCCATTTTTGTTTGGAGCGACCTCGAATTCTAGAACCTTCAACCGCTCCTTGCAAGATTGTTTTGCACAAATTATCATGTCTGGATATATGTCCAAACCACTTTAATTTTCGTCTTTTAATTGTTTGCAGGAGCGGCTTGAAGTTACCAATTAGTTCAATAATTATGTTACGGACGAACACGTTTGTTTTTCTCTCTTGATATGTAATACCGAGTAATTTTCTATGCGATTTATTTTCAAAAGTTTGATTTTTCTTTTGCATGGCTGCATTTATCGTCCATGTCTCGCATCCATAAGTAAGGATCGATAATACGAGAGAACGATAGAGGTTGTGTTTTAATTTGAAAGTTATTTGTTTGCTGTTCCATATAGTATATAACTGTACCATCGCAGATGTAGCAAGAGCTAATCTGATTCTGATGTCCGTTTTACATGACCTGTATCTTGTAAGGGTTGAACCCAGATAGCAAAAATTGTCAACTTCTTCGAACTTTTCTCCATATAGGGTGATATTTGCATGTATGGAATTGTCGTGAGAGTTTACCATCACTTTACTTTTTATGTGCTTATTACCATTACATACCTGGTTGCACTTCTTGATAGTCGATCTGTGAGTTCTTGTAATTCCTCGTTGGTTCCAGCAAGCAATTCGATATCGTCAGCGACATTTAGATTTCAAAGTGGTATTCCACCTACTGAAATAGATGAAGAGTAGTTGATCTAAGTTTCATTCATGATTTCTTCAAGGAATAAGTTGAATAATGTTGGTGAAAGAAGACATCCTTAACGTACACCAACTGAAGTTTTATGAATTCGCCTTCAGCATTATATAGTAGATATGCGCTATTAGAGTTTGCATATAGTGATTTGATCATCATGATTATATCATTTTGTATTCCAAATTTATATAATTCTGACCATAATCCGTCATGGTATACACGGTCAAATGCCTTTTTAAAGTCTATGCAATTGTGGAACAGGTTTTTTTGGATGTTTATATGTTTTTCAATAACATTTCTGCAGTTAAACACTTGTTCTATAGCGCTCCTTCCTTTTCGGAATCTGGTTTGTTCCTCCGATAATATATCTTCTACCTGGGGGTTTAGTCGTTTAAGGATTATGGATAGTAGTATTTTGCTGGAATGGCAGATTAAACTTAGATTTAACTTTATCAATTCTATAACTTCAGACTCGAGTATAGGCAATTCTTACTCCATATATGTGTTAAGGTTTGCGTTACTGTTTAAAACATTAATATCTGGGTTAATTTGGTGATTGTAAAGATCATTGCAGTATTCCGTCCAACACTTTAGAATCAGGCTATCTTCAGCTAGTGGTGTACCATTGCTATGATCAATTATTGAGATGCTTCATGGTGTTGTCTTAGTAAGCGTTCTAAGTGTTTCATAAGCCCGATTATTGTGTATTCCATGTCTCATGTCATCATCTATATATTAGCACTGGTATTGTATCCAATCATCTTTTGCTTTTTTCATCTTTTTGCGAATCGTTGAATTTATTTATCTGTAAACATTTTCTAGGTCAGACTGTTGCTTCTTTTTATACTTCAGTATTATTCTTTCGTCGCAAAGGTCGAGTATGTCATCTGTCATCCATGGCTATTTTTTACTACGATAATTTCCTATTATTTCTGAAGCAGAGCTTGTTATAATTTTTTCAAATTTTGTGTAGATTTCAGTCGGGTTACAGTCTTTTATAGTATTTTCTAGTTCATTAAATTTTACATCTAAATGTTCAGAGTATACTTTGCATATTCTTGAGTCCTTTAATTTATTTACATTGTAGCGAATTCGTTTATTTTTATGTGGTTTATTTGATCGTAATTTTAGCTTTAGATTGCACATTATGAGATCATGATCACTGTTGATATATTCACCTGGATATGTTCTTGTTGAGCTTCGTATAATACTTGACTTGAATATTTGAGGTGATAATATATAATCTATTTTATTATGAACTAGTCCATTGGGTGAGTGCCATGTTGTTATTCTTGAATTATTATACGGATGTAAATTATTGGCTATAACTAATTTATGTCGTTCAGCGAATTCAAGTAGTCTTGGTCCTCGTTCGTTTATATTTCCAATTCCAAATCGTCCAACACATCCATTCCATGTTGTATCTTTTCCAACTTTGGCATTCCAATCACCTTGTACTAACAAAAAGGTTTTTTTCGGTGATTCAGAGATGGTTTTTTCTATAGTTTCATAAAATTCTTCTATTTCTTCATCTGAGTGACTTATTGTGGTGCATATACTTGGATTATTGTCATATTTATTGGACTAGCTTTTATACGGATATAGATAATTCTGCTTGATATTATAGAGTAATTAATCACATATTTTGTTAGTTTCTTTCTGACTATGAATCCAACACCTTCAACATGCTTGTCTTGTCCACTATAGAATAGCCTATGTCCAGCATCAATTGTTAATTCTCCTGATCCAGTCATTCTTGTTTCGGATAGACCTACTATGTCTCACTGATAACGATCAAGTTCATTGATGAGTTCATGAATTTTGCCGCATCTTCTTAATGTACGCACATTCCACTTTCCTATGGTTGTTATTATATCTGGTAGTTTTATCTTATTTTTTAATTGTTTTGCTCTTCCAGTAGCTAGTTTTACACTACCACCCTGGTTAGCACCGATGTATAGCGCGGTCGTTGTTAATCCGGTCCACGACCGATACGGCATGAAGTTTTGTGTTTGTATTGTCATGTTAATTCTTTCTGTAGGCTTTTAGACTAGATGGCGCCTATCTCCTCTCCTAGTCTCCTCTTGCAAGTTTAGCCCACTTGCCGAAGTGGTTACCAGGGTGTGGCGCGAGGAGACAAAGCAAAAGAGTTTGAGGACCGTAGCTGTTGTGTAGTGACTAACCCCTATGTTTAAAGGGCGGCAATAGTCATATACATATTACTCCGTGTTGAGACCCCAATACATCCCTACCTATATATATATATATTAGCTTATTTAAAGTGTACTTCAGTTATACTTTTATTAATTCACTTTTGAGAAATGTTTATAATCTAGACTTTCCAGTATTTCTGATTGATTTAAATCCAACATAATGATATCACCTTTGATTCTGACTGCCCATCGTATTTCCCAACACATATCTTGTAAACTTACTACTTTTCCATTTCCAACAATAACTTAAATCCATAACTTACTTATGACAGCCAATTTAATTTCTCCGATAGAACCACTTCCCTTGATTGTTTTCAAAAAACTGGGTCATACACTCAAATACTCAATCTTAGATTTTATTTCTAAATTACATGATGATGCCATTATGGATAAATCCTTGAAATATGCTATTATCAAACCTATACTGAAGAAAACATCACTCGATCCTGATGTGTTGACAAATTACAGACCCATATCCCAACTTCCGATTATCAATATGATTATGGAACGTATTGTAAGCCGCCAGCTAATATATTATTTTGAAGCTAATAATTTGCTTGAGCCCTTCCAGAGTGCTTACAAGAATTCATATTCTACCGAAACTTCTCTCAACTATATTACTGATACGCTGTATAAAACTCTTGATTCTTCACATTGTGCACACTTACTGTTACTCGACCTCTCGAGCGCATTCGATACACCGAATCGCAATATCCTTATTGAGCGCATTAAGGATCTTTACATTGAGGGATCTCCTATCAGATTGTTAATTTTGTTTTTCTCTGATCATACTTCATCTGTTAAAATCAAATATTTTATTTCTCCCCCTAATAATATCCAGTGGGGTTCATAAGGGTTCGGTTCTCTGGCCTTTATTATTTTATATTTATTTGAGTCCTTTATTAATATTATTAACAAGTTCTCTAATATTAGTTACCATATATATACTGATGATATTCAGCTTATCATTAAACTTCCTATTAATTCGCCTACCTATAATTTGGAACTCATAGAGTGTACTTCAGTAATTATGAATTGGCTTATTAGAAATGATCTTCTAGTAAATACATCGAAAACTTAACTACTGAATGTATCTCGAATACCGACTATTTTCCCATATGTGGTTATTGATAGTAACTTGATTTTACCTTCTAATTCAGTACATAACCTCGGCGTCATTATGGACAGTACTTTATATTTTTGTCAGCACATGAATACTATATCTAAGTCTGCAAATTACCATTTACTTAGAATTGCTATTTAAAATCACCCATATTAGAAAATATTACTCTAAGTGTATTACTAGTAATCTTATTAATGATCTTACATGTATTATCTAGAATAGATTACTGTGGATCACTTTTTAGTGACATAAATAGTACTGATATAAATAAGGTAGATATGATTATTCGCGCTTCTATACGATTTATTGATAATGTTAATCGCGGCGACCATACGCTTACATATATGTACCAATATAATCTTAAGTAGCATTCTTTAGAAAGCGATGCAAGCACTGTTTACTATGCTTAGCACAATAAACTTTAAATATCTAGGTAAACCTGGATATCTAAATAATCTCTTGAAACGTCAGGCGATATTGAGCCAATTGGCTTAAGTCAGAACATCGGATAATGTTCTATTAGACGGAAGTACTATTAGAAGCATATTCAGCTATCGTGCCTTCTCCTCCGTTGTTCCTCGTACATGGAATATATTACCATATGATCTACGAAAGATCCAATCATCCTATTGTTTTAAAATTAAATTGAAAAATTATTTAAACTCTGTATAATACCATTTATATATTGTAATATGTTTGTCTTAACTACAATTATTTGGAATCGATTAATTTTATTTTGTTTATTTGTTTGATCATTACGTTACCAATAAAGATGTAAAACTTATCCATGTGTATATGAACATGGTCATTCATTTTAGATAGATTCCGATATAGAGAAAATATATAAAAAATATTGTAAATGTATTATTTTAATTAATCGTATAAAAGATATCTGAGAAATATTCCTTCAGTAAATAATATTATAAGGTTAGGTAAATATATATATATATATATATATATATATAAATATATTTGTGTAGGCACTCCCAAAAACCAATCGTGTACTATATGATGGTCATATATATCATATATGATGTATTAGTTAATAAATATAGTTTATTATACATCTATAATGTGATTATTCGCTTGTATTTCATTAGATAATATATACCCGCCGGTATATATGTTGGTTTATGTGTGATAGTGCGCACGTATATGTGTGTATGTGTGTGTATGTGTATATGTGTGTGCGTGTGTTTGTTTGTGTATACGTGAACCTAAAGCCTGGGGCTGCAGCCTAAACTGTGGCCTATGGACGTTAATATGAATTAATATAAATAGGACGTATAACGATGGGCCTACATGTGCTTTTAGTTAATCAATGTGGGCACTGTTACTATAGTAATAATATCCTATGTTAATATACGTTAATATAGATATCATATTATACACATGTTACGCATAGTTATTATTAATATTATTATTATTATTATTAATCATTATTATAATATTAATAGTATCATATTCAGTATTTTTACACCAGGATAATTGTAAAATGCAAAAGGTATACACAATAATATTTTACTTTCCGTTTAACATACAGATAAAATTAATATAAAATGAGCTTACAATACGTGTATATTAAACCTTCAATTAGTTACGGGAAAGTCCCCGATTACCGACCCCCTCTCGTATCTCAGTAACTATAAGAAATATCAAAAAATTATATTACATGAACTGTTAGTACCTAATTTAATAATAAATATGAATAAGTATTTTGTTTTTAAAAATATTTAATCTTACAATTGTTATTTGATAAAATGTAATATTCTGTTTTTACTATTTAATCATTGTAAATACTTTATTAATTAAAAGAAAACTTAATTTTGGGCATAATATTGTAGATTAATAAAATGTTTATAACTATTAACCATATTTGAATAACTATTAACCAATATATCTTAATTATAGCAACCCATATGATTTTCCTATTACCGATCCCCTAAATTACCCTAATACCGACCCCATGTGATTTATAATATCCAATAAAAATATATCCGTATTTTACTTTAAAATATATCTTAAGTTGTTTATGTATCATTGATATAGATTTGGGATTCATGAGTCCAGTTGATTATAAATATACTGATTAATAAATAAATATTAAATAATAATATCCTACACTATTTTAATATAATTACTATAAAGTTTAAATTTAAATTTAATGTTACTATTAAAACATAAATTCAATAAAAAATAAATTGAGTGCATGATATAATTAATTATATTTATATATATATCTACTATTTTTATTGGATATTATAATACTAAAATTATTTATACTACTATTATTTTAAGGGGTCGGTATAGGATAAGGGGGTCGTTATTAGACACATGTATTCGATTATCGACCCCTCTGTTTATTCTTGTAAATATAATTATATCAAAAATTTAAAATAGCCACATTATTCATTGCCATAATATTACCCTATTTAAAAAATATTTGGTTTTCTAACTAAAATAGGAGCAGACAAATTAATAGATCACAGAATAGCAGTAATAGAATTAAATATCCAACGAACGCCAAACCCTAACAATATATTGTGCTATAGCACTACAAAATATGAAAAATAAATTTAAATTATCGTCCATCTGATCTCAGAAATGTTTGTCCTAAATGTACAATTGGTATAGCATATTTTGGAAATAAAATAAGAAGATTTACCGATAATATGTAGATAAGAATATGTATATATATGAATATAGAATATGTGTATATGGGGAAAGGTGGATAGTAGTGACAGTTTTGAATATATTGCAATAACTCTTAAACTATTGATCCTCTATATAAAGTTTTGTTATATTGTATATAAATTAATATTATCTCAATAATTGCTATTAACATTTTTTAATATAATCGTTAACACTTGAGATAACGAGGGTTCATTACTATACTCCAATTCGTGTAGTAATGACACCCCGAGTGTAGTAGTGACATGCATTAGTACTAATAATAACCGGTAGGTGGAAATACATTACAATACTATTTGTTACCTATTATTCCCGATTATTTCTAAAAAATACTTAAATAATTTTGCATACACACGCAATTGAATTATATTTATTAATTCATTAATTGCAATATTATCGACAACCAATCAGAATCCATTTGACTGTAACTACTACCCGATTTTAGGGTGTCACTACTATACTGTATATGGTATATGTAATTGATCGTAGAAACATTTCCAATAATCATAAATTAATATGAATTATATTTTCTTATAGATATTAAATTCATCTTTAGTATAAGATTTTAATTTTCTATTTTCCATTAAATATCAAGGAATTAAAAATACTTTCATAAAAACTTATTTCGTAATTTTTTAAGAATATATTCACAAAATCGATTAATTGATTTAATTTATTTATATTGAAAATTAAGGAAATAAAAAATACTTATGTCAATAAAGCTTGTGAATACCCACAACTTTCGTATATAAATAAATTTAATTGGACTTGTAGTTTTTGAGATACGTGGGGTGTAATTACTATCTACCTGTCACTACTATCCACCTTTCCCCTATATCATATATATTATAATATATTATATATATTGGCAAACTATTAATGATGCTGCTCTAGCTTCCCAATTTACCCCTGGTGGTTTTAAAGTAATTATTCCAAATAAGTATAATTCACATCATCGTGACGGCCTAGCTCTATTATTTTCATCGGAACTTAAGATTATTTCGTCATCCACCCCATGTTTCTCTTAATATGAAAGTATGATCTGAAATATTCAGTTTCCTTCATTATTTATCACTATAATTATACTTATCTACTATCCACCTTCATCTAGCCTATAGGCATCCATATATGGAGTTTCTTAGCTGACCTCTCTTCTATTTTATAATCTTTCACATCAGTTAACACAGTTATTCTTGGTGATTTTAATATTCAAATTAATAATGAAAATAATGCTTCCTTATCTCTGAATAAACTTATATTTGAGTATTCCCTGGTGCAATATTTTATCTTTACTACTAACACTAATAGTAATAATATTGATTTTTTTAATATTTAGCTGATTCTAAATTAATTTCATATCCTACTCACAGTTCTCTAATGTCTGATCACTTTGCCATATTATTTGATTTGAACTTGCCGGTGATACACATTAATCGACTTTCTAGATCGTTTCGGAAAAGCTCATTTATTGATAAACCAATTAATTCTGTATTCCATCAACGTAAAAAAAAGTATATCTTCTTATTTGTCTAAACTTTTGGATTATTTTTATTTTGCATTATCTCTTTCGTTGCTATTTTTGTACCCTCCATTACTCTTATCAACTGAACTTATTCTAAGTTTCCCTGGTATAATATTGAGCTTGTTAATCTGAGGCAACTACTTCGTAGACTACAACGTAAATATGCATCCTCTAAACTTAAATCTGATCTTATTGCATTTAAAGTTTATCGATCGCTTTACAAGAATAAACTTCTTTCTGCCAAATCGTCATACTTCACTGATATGCTCGGTAGTTATGGAATATCTTCTAAGCAAGCTTACAAATTATATTTCACCTTAGTAGGTAAAACACAGACAACGCATCTTCCTGATCAACCTGATTTAGTTCTTTGTCAATTGTTAGCCAATTTCTTCCAACAAAAATTTGATATCATTATTAATGTACTTCCAAATATCAACTCGGCACGACCAACTCTCAATTTAACATACACTCACAATTTTCATGATTTTTGCTTCCCATACATACCATTGTACTCTCTTTGATGACATCCTTGAAAACCAATTCCCCTTGATCCTATTCCACTCAATCTACTTCGTTCATTATCACCATATGTTATTGGAATTATCGCTGAAATCATTCATAGATTATTATATCATCAATTGTTCCACACTCAATTAAATATTCATAGATTATTCACATTTAAAAAAAACATCATTGACCAATCTAATTTATCAAGTTATCGTCCAATATCCCAGTTATCATCCTTATCTAATACCTCAGAACGAGTTGTGTCCATGGACACACTGTAATTAATAAGATGAGTGCACTCGTCTTATTAATTACAGTATGTCCAATGCTATTGTTGATAAATATAAAAGTGCATATCTTCCTCGTCGTAGTACAGAAAATTTCCTTACTTTAATCATTAATGATATTCTCATATATCTTGATAATAAATCCCCATGCTATCTCGTACTACTATACTTATCTAGTACTTTTGATACTCCCGTTCATAATATTCTTTCTATTAGAATTAATGAAATTGGTATACACGGTCAAGTCCACAGATAGTTTATGTATTTTGTTTCATCTAGAACATCTTCGGTGAATATTTAATCCTCGTTATCTCCTCCTTATTTTAACATAAATGGTGTTCCAAAATAACATACATACTCTGTGCTTGGCCCTATATGGCCCCAATATATATTTTGTTAATTATTTATATTCTTGCTATAAAATCAATTTTTCACAAATATCCTAATATTAACTATCATAGTTATGCCGATGAACTTTTGATATATATCCATTTTCTAGTTCTAGTGATTCGTCTGATTCAAATATCTAAACATATATGCTTAATTGTATTACTGATCTCACTCATTGGTTCTCTCATAACTACATGTCCTTAAATATGACTAAAACTAATACTATCATATTCTCAATACACAGTTCTCCTCTATCAATCAGTCATATTTTTCTACAATCTCTTCGAACTTCTATATCTAAAACTATCATCGGTTTCACTATAACCTCTCAACTAGACTAATATCCACACATTAAATAATAAGATATGCTATTTACTATGTTATTTGTTATGCTATATAGTATATACTATAGTATATACTATTTCTATATAATATTAGAAAATCTTAGTATACGCTTCCTTTGATATGACTAAATGTTTAATTCACTCGCTAGTATTCAGTAGACTTATCTACTTATGTTATTATATACCTATTAACCTGATCCTACTGATTTTTTTATTTTATTATATGCATATAAAGTTATGTTTATATAGTGTATAATATCAAGACCTCCTATAACCTCTGGAGGTTATAGGAGGTCTTGATAATATACACACACAGTGTATTTTTATTTATTGTTTATTTATACCCTGAGTAATTCACATTGTGCGTCAATATAAGTAATAGAGTATATCAGTATACCAATTATTACTAGTATACCAATTTTGTATTCATTGCATTTTATACTTACATTTTTGTGGGGCCTTGCCCCCCTGGTATATATTTCTTAGAACTTCACTCAAATTTCTATGATTTTATGGATTTTATGATAATGATAATTATATTTTATATTTGATTGTTATTGTTATTGAACTATGACCTTATTTTGGATATATTTTAAATAATAAATATGGCGATTGCAAATTCTTTGGTTTCATATAATAGTGATATTTCATCACCTTCGGATAATGATGATGATGAAAATGAGGAAAATACGTTACATCTTAAACCTGTTGAAAAACCATCTACATCGAAAGAATTAGTATCAGCGCCAACTGTAGTAACGAAGGTTTTTTAAATTATTAAAATTATTTTTCGCTCATTTAATTATTTAAATACTCGTAAACAATACGTATTTATTATATATTATAACAAATATTTATTGTTAAAAAAATATTGATATATTATATATAATATGGTAGAGAATATATAATTTAATAAATGAATACATTATTCACTATAAAATTAAAAATTAATTTGTTATAAATTTATATATTCATTGAATAATTCAATATTAAAATATAATATAATTATTATAATATTATTATAATATATATTAATTATATTAAAAATATATATTACATTTAATAATATAATAATTATATTGAATAATTCAATATATTAAATAAATCATACAATGATTCATTGTAACAATCATTGTTACAATGATTGTTTTAATAAATATTTAGGTACCTGGTCAAAAGCTTCGCGATGTATGCGCGATTTGAACCCCCGCAAAATGTTGTATTTGAATTAGTGAATTTATAATAGCGTATATTTATTTGTACAAACATTTATATTTTTAGTTTAGGTTATTTTCATTTGTTTGGTTTGGTTTGGTTGGGTTTAGATTTTATATTTCCAGGTTTTGTTAGGTCCATTACATCACGAGTGAGCCTATAAAACACTTATATGTATGTTAATGATAAACCGTTACATGTAATGATAGTCTATAAATAGATATACACTAATTATAATGACCAATCATACGCTATTGTAAATTCACTAATTCGAATAAACAAGTTTGCGAGCGCTTAAATAGTTATCGATTGCGAAGCTTTTGACCATAATGATTATGATAATCCAATATTTACAAATGAATTTTATAATTATTATATTATATCATATAAAATTCAATGTGTTACAATATTATTTAATATGTTAGTAACGTAATTATGTGATAATTAAATTTTAAATAAAATTATAATTATTATAATGATAATTTTTAATAATTATACCGTATCAAGAGAACTTTACGATCAGCGGAATCTTTCGACTGACATCGATGCCCGTCAATTGTAAAGTTAATTTGATATGCTATATTATAGAAATCGATATCCGTCTATCATTAACTTCACTTGATTGTATTATATGTATAGATGTCCGCCGATCGTAAAGTTAATAGTATATGCTAAATACAATCAAATTAATTTTACGATCGACGGACAGCAATGTCCGCTGAATTTTTCCGGTGATCGTAAAATTCATTTGATCCAATATACCATTTGGATAATCATTATAATAATTTCGTTTAATAATTAACATAATAATTTAATTATTATCATAATAATTATGATAAAAATATGTACATCTTATATAGATAGATAGATAATTTATTTATACAAAAATATAACAAAGATAGTTCTTATTTGTGCCAAATACATAAATAAAAAATAAAATAATATATAAATAAATAAAACAAAATAGTATTGTTAGATTAATAAATGTGAACAAAATATACATATTTAGTATGATAATATATTTTATAACTATTTTATATATTGTACAGACTATATTATATAGTATATCCGAAATATTTATTAAATATAAAATTAAAAAATGTAATTATATTAATAATGAATATAATAATAAAATATTTTAAATTATATAAGGTATCTTTTCTATCACAATAATTGTATTAAAAACTTATATATAACCACTATTTAAAATATTTTATTTTTAATTATATAAGTATGGAAATGCGATAACAAATAACATATCTACTCTAAGGAATATGTATTCACGCATTCATCTATTAATGTATATTTTATGATCTAATATTCAGGATGATATTAAAACTGGAGGTTTTGTGGACTTGAAAAAAAATAAAGTGATTAAATTTAATCCGACCTACGATCAATTGTATACTTCTAAGGTTAGTGTTCCAATAATTACAATACAATAATAGTCTGATTACAAATGCGCAAATTCTTATAATTAATCATTAGGTATATATAATTATAAAATTACATAGATATGTGAAATAAAGTGTCTGAATGTTTATATAACTTTTAATGTCTCCCGTCCATAATATTTCATATGCATATTTACATGTGCATCTTTACGTGTGCATCTTTACGCATGCATCATACGTGGTTCACCTATAACATTTCACAACAGCTAGGACCGGAGCATCCGACCAAAACGAACCAGCAGAAAGCTCACAAGAACACGTTAACCGGTTTCGTGGAACCTTGCCACCTGAACATGTTTCAGTTTGAGAATCAGCGCCGTACCTTCCAGAGTTACGGTTTGTTTACATCCGTGTCATCATAGGTCATGTGACCTAGAGTATAGTGTTAATCGTATAGGTACAGAGTTATGTTAGTTTATACGATATATGTTTTACAATTATGTCTCGTTTTAATTTGTATTATAATTATATAATTCAGAATAAATAAAATGTTATTGTAAAATTTAAAACTACATACAATCTCTTGGATGTAATAAAAGGAATATAAAAAAAATTTTTAATTGTTATCTTTATATTAATATAAGATACTTCCACATATTATAATACATATTTAAATTATATTATACAGTAGAATTATACGTGACTCGACGAATGTAAATTCCTCTTTATTTGAGATACGAAGAAGACTTACTTAGATATTCATAGTTTTAATCCGAGAAGCTCTCACCTCATTAGCTGAGTTAGGTCCGTAATTGAATCATAAATCAGATACGTAGCATATATATGAGTCACCAGACTCACTGATTGGCTAGATGGAGATCAGTATGATGATACTACCCACTACAATGCACACTCGCATTATATATTATCTTTTTCAGTTTTCGGACTGCCAACTGTACTTATAAACTTTATAAGTACAGTATTATAATATAAAGCAATCGGCCCATATGGAAGTTAATGTTTCGGATTAAATAAATAAGTGTTCAGTAGTTTCTTAAAGTTTGGAGTTGATGGTGTAGTACAGATGGATGTAGGGAGAATATTCCCGGAGTATTATAATGCGTGAAGTCCGATAATTCGTAGCCATACATATCCCACGTACAAACTACTGAATCATCCATCGTCGGTCTAATTCATATATGTACACAAAGTTATCAATTCATTTATATATCTAATATAATTATGATGATGATATTCTGTTTATTAAGCACTAAAATAGGGTCATGTACCCCTTCCCTCGTGCGATATATATATTTCGTATTCTACGATATATCTCATTGTGAACAGTTCGTAGTAAGTTGCGCTAATTCACTCTTGTGTCTCTTACATAGGATACGCGATAGACCCGAGCGTTGACAACGTGCCTCGCGATGACGTCATGATCGGAGATAAGGGTAAAGAGAAGGAGACTAAGGGTTAATACGATACCGCAATTCTTTTTAAAGAGTGATTTGCATGAATGTATATCTGATTTACGTATTATATTATGATAATAACATTGTTATCTATGTATTGAAAAATCAAGCGAAACTAAATATACAAGTAAAAAGTATGACTACTATAGATTAATTATAATATATATATATATATTATATAATATATATAATAATTTAAAATATATTTATTTATTAAAATTTATTAACATGAATGTTTCTATTTTACATATGATTTCAGACCTAATCAGACCTAATTAATTATTCGTATAACATAGCTTATAATTCCATGTGTACATACATACAGCAATACATAGTACATACAGTGTATACAATGTATACATAGTACACTTAGACAACTCTACCGTAACGTCGATGATGTTAACCCCTCCGTGAATAACGCGTACTCGTTGCCAGGGTTCACCGTATTCGAGACCATGCCGAAGCGTGACAAAGACAAGAGAAAGCGAGACGTCAACAGAGACTCCACCGATGTCGAAGGTTACCTCGGACCTTGGGCTAAATACGCTGATGAGGAGACTACATTGAAACCATCAGAGGTACGATACTCAGTCACGTGATCATGGCTGTATTCTAGTATCATTGATAGCGGTGATCTAGTATCATTGATAGCGGTATTTAATAGAAAACTATTCTATTATCAATGCTAGCAGTATTCTAGTATCATTGATAGCAGTGATCTATTATCATTGATAGCAGTATTTAATAATAAACTTATTCTATTATCAATGCTAGCGGTATTCTAGTATCGATGCATGCAGTAGTATGTCTTATATCTTATATGCTTATCCAAACTTATTTAGTTAGGAAGTGATCATAAATACAATGTAATATCCATGTATAGAATCATCTCTAGAAACCCCTCTCTCTTTCTCATATTTACATAATGCAATAGATAATAAGCCATGGGGCAATTGATATTGCGGACGCGTGAGATATTACTTTTAGTTTTCCCTACCGTCATAGGCATTTTAGGTAATCACGTCCCCTACATTCCATTACTTGATAGGTGACGACTGAGTATTTAATAAAATACTCAAGTTAATATTAAGTTAATATGTAGTAGTAATAATGATAGATTGTGAAGCCGAGATATACCACTTCCTGTTCACTCAACATGATTATCAATAACTTATATTCATATTAGGGTAGCTATATCAATCATTAAAGTGAATATAGTAATCTCTACATTAATGTATCTCTCTTATGTATTTCATAAGTTAACATTTTATAATAAAATTTAGGAATATATTGACCAATATATAAATACAATTTATAATTAAATGTCCATTTCAAATTTACATGTGAAAGGCGAAACCTAATGTATTGTTTAGTTCTAATAAAAATATGAATTAATGTAAGTTGCGATTATCCGATGTTTAAGCGAGTAGAATATATTTCTTTTGATAAATCTTTAGTAGTAAAATACTACTAGTAATACTATTAATGTTGATATCACGAATATGTACTATATTCATTGTATTAATGATTTCACAATATTTGCTTGTATCTAAGCCCAATCCATGCGTGACTCCTGGAGATTGTAAAATGTATACAACTAATGTTAGAGGTATTATAATATTCATTCAATATTGTATATAACATGCTTACGATGATGTCATAATGTCATTGTAATAATAACATTGCGATGATGCAATAATCAGGAGGAACAGAAAGTTCTAGATGAAATAGTGTCGCGAAGACCCAAACGAAAGCGTCACGGGGAAGTTAAAGATGAGCCCCACTTCGAGGAGAAATCCACGCTGCATAGTTAGTTACCTCGGCAACACAGTACTAAGTGTGATAGTTTTAATTCGTTATGACTTCGCGATCGATCGTATATTTCTTCGAGTTACTTTTTATAAAATAAAGTACACGATATTTGGTAAATCTTAATATTAAATACAAATTATCATAAATAAATAATAGTAGTATATATTAGTATATATATTATATTTAACATGATATACACGTATTAAGATATGCCTTCACCCTCTCTCCACCCACTGTCCACCCTCTCTCTACCCTCTGTCCACCCTCTGTCCACCAACTGTCCACCTATACTACACGCGACCATTAACCCACGCCTCTCGTACAGTTGAAGATTCGCTGGACTATCAAGGTCGTTCGTTCTTACATCCACCTCAAGACACCGGTACCAATCTGAAGATCACCCCGGAGAAGTGTTTCCTACCCAAGAAGCTCATTCATACATGGAAAGGTATTATTGCATAGTGTAGGCTGGGGTCAAAGGTTAAACGAGTATGTCGAGTTATGACTCATTGCGCTTTATTTAAGATATAGCGTAATATTACTTTAGATAATTTATAAACAACAAAATATTTATTTATATATATTTCAAGTTTAAATTTTCAAGTATATTTATTCCATTTATCAGAGTATGTAATTCCTCGCTTATACTACATTAACAATAATAACAACAATAGGTCACACCAAAGCATTGTCTGCTATCAGATGGTTCCCCAAAACAGCACATCTATTGTTGTCCTGTGGCTTGGATGCTAAGATCAAGGTTATCATCTCACCTCCATTTCAGTGATGAACTGTGATATTGGTATATAAATAATTAATAATTAATTATATATTAAGACTAAAATGTATTTTTTAATATTTTAATAATATAAAACAAATAATAAGATATTTTATTTTTAAATAATATAAATTAAATAATTATATATAAATACATATATAAATATATATATATATATTTATATAATAAATCAAAAAATAACTTAAATCCATGATTCATGATTTACCCAAAATACTTTGCCTCACCATCTATTTCTTGGTCAAAATATCATTTACATTTATAATTATCCTATATGAAATATATTTTGTTGTTGTTAGAACAGTATATAAATATCCCTATGTTGTCAAATTAATATATGTAATTGTAATATTCAATATTATTATATATATTTAATTAAAATTATAATATTTTATCAATTTATTGTATCGTTCAATTTTTATTGTATGTTTAATTCATAATATATTTTGTGTTAATTATAATTATTTTAATAGAAATATATTTATGGTGTACTTATATTTTTTGTATTGAAATTTATTTGTTAAATATTTTTGAATAAGAAAAGTAACGTATAATAAATGTTTGTTACATATTGTATATCTATTATAATAGATACATAATTATAATAGATATAATAGATAAATAATTATTTATCATATTCGGTACATATATAAATATTACATATAAGAATCGCATTTCAAATTATTGTTACAAATAAATTATATAAAAAGTACTTAATCCTTTCATTATAATGCATCTTTACAATGATATTAATTCACTCCCCTTCGACGTAGATCTGGGAGGTGTACAACAATAGGAGATGTGTTAGGACATACCTAGGACATAAACAGGCTGTCAGGGACATCGACTTCAATAACAAAGGAGATCAGTTCCTGTCAGCCTCCTACGATCGCTACTGTAAACTTTGGGACACAGAAACAGGTTTGTGCATCTCAGAGGTTATGTCCTTCATTAACATTAGTACGTATATCTATATTTCTATGTATATACGTGTTATTTTAATTTGCATTTTCTATATTTTGTATTTTTATAATTACTGGTAAATGTATTTAATATTAAATTATTATTAATTTTTCTAGTTCTGACGAATTCAAGAACAATTTTTATATATTTGTATAATCATGATTTTCTATCTCCGTGTATAAATCTAACTTATAATAATATATAAGCTGCTCTACAAGTATATTTATTTAATATATGATATGAAGCAAGAACATAATATCATAAATAAATACAATCAATATATTATTTAATTAATAATATTAATTTAATATAAAAAATGAAATTGATCCATGTATTATATATATATATCATTATTTTAATTTGCATTTTCTATATTTTGTATTTTTATAATTACTGGTAAATGTATTTAATATTAAATTATTATTAATTTTTCTAGTTCTGACGAATTCAAAAACAATTTTTATATATTTGTAGAATCATGATTTTCTATCTCCGTGTATAAATCTAACTTATAATAATATATAAGCTGCTCTACAAGTATATTTATTTAATATATGATATAAAGCAAGAACATAATATCATAAATAAATACAATCAATATATTATTTAATTAATAATATTAATTTAATATAAAAAATGAAATTGATCCATGTATTATATATATATATATCATATTTAAATTAGTATTTAATGAAAATATTAATATTATATTTATTTGTAAAAAAATAACTCAATTAAATAAATTATAAATAATACTTATAATTTAATATCTCTAGCAATTTAATCGCTAGTATTTATAACTATTGTAATATAACTAGCACCATTGTATATAACTAGTAGTATAAACGTTGTATATAACCAGCAGCAGTGTAGTATATTTATTATCGAAATAGAAATAATAATAATTTAAATTGTTAAATATTAAATACAAATATTATTTCGAAGAAAAATAGCACAAATTATCAACAATTTCTATGATGATTATATATAAACGACTATTTAACGATGCCTGTTATATAATAACGACGTCGACCTCGACCACCAGGGGAATGTATCTCTCGGTTCACTAACAACAAGATACCTTACTGCGTGAAGTTCAACCCCGACTCCAACAAACAGCATCTCTTCGTGGCCGGTACAGCCAATAAGAAGATTGTTTGCGTTAGTTACCATCGCCCTAGTTACCACCATCGCTATGGTGTACGCGGTGTAGAGGTATGCCATAGTAACTCCTAGGTTATTGAAGCACAGTGTACACGCTTTCACGGCTGTGTTATGTTTATCAACCTATTTAATCTGTTCTACTTATACATTTTTTATTTAGTATTATTATTTTGCTAACACACAAAAGAGAACTCTCTTTGTTATATTTGTGTATAATAAATTATCCACCTACCTATCTATTTAGAGTATCGCTTATTAGCCAACATTTTAATACCATCTAGGCATCAGCATCACATCAACTAGTACCAACAACTTACCTCAGTTGTATCACAGTTAACACCCTCCCATATACTACTAGTATTACACTACATGCTTATCGTGCAGTAAGGCAGCCGCATTACTGCCACCAATAGATTTATAATACGATGCGACTATTTACTAACGCCGTCGTATTGATACCGGTGACCTCATAGCATAGAGCTAGAGAGAAATAGAGTAGTAAACAAGGTATCTGACATGCGGAAAGTGTCAATCTAATTTGGCAACCTTATTGATACCATTGGAAAGAGGATAAAAAAGTAATATAAATTTCATATTTTACTTTTTTGATATAATTAATAATATAAAAGTTATGATCAAAGGAATATTATATTTTAATATTTGGTCACCGCAAGATGTCTGATTTTTTATTTACGCTGCCAGGCATTGAATATAACCACTCTATTTCTCTCTACCTCTATGCCTCATTGACACGCGACCTCTTGACCCCCCCCACCACAGTACGACACTAGGAGCGGTTCCATAGTTCAGGAGTACGACCGCCATCTGGGAGCCGTTAACACCATCACCTTTATCGATCAGAACAGACGTTTCGTCTCTACCTCGGACGATAAGAGTCTCAGGGTCTGGGAATGGTTATTACAGCATCAGTGGTGGCGATGGCCTGTTATGTCATCGTGGGAGAGCGACAGGGTGTGTGTGTCATGCTAGGCTCGTTCGCTTATAGTATATATTTTATCTATACTATATTATTGAGTTCTAGTATAGTATTAATTAGTATTAGTAAAGTATTAATTATTACAAAATCAGTAAACAAATCCGAAATTTCGTATATATATTTTAATTTTATATTTCATCGATCTGGTGGTACATAATTACTAAATAATACCTACTTTTTACTTAAATTTGTCATCAGAATTGTATTCTAATGTTATTTAAATTATTACACGCAATTTAATAATATAGCCTAACACCTTTATAATATATTCTCACGTATATAATGCCCCAACCAATATACCCGTCTTCCCTATACTATTCTCCCCTGGAAGTTAACTCCGCACGTCTCACTCACTAGGGATATTCCCGTAGACTTCAAGTACATCGCCGACACCACTCTGAACTCCATGCCTTCGACCACCCTATCACCCAATGGTTGGTGATGCACGCTAATGATGCGTGTTAATGTTGCGTGATTGATGCGCGTTAATGATGCATGAGTGATGTGTTAGTGATGTGTGTTAGTGATGCATGTTAGTGATGCATGATAATGATGCATGAGTGATGTGTTAGTGATGCGTGTTAATGATGCATGAGTGATGTGTTAGTGATGCTTGTTAATGATGTGTGAGTGATGCTTGAGTGAATCGTTAGTGATGCATGCGTGTTAGTGATGCATGAGTGATGCGCGCTAATGATGTGTTAGTGATGCGCGCTAATGATGTGCGTTAATGATGCATGTTTGTGATGCGTGTTATACACAATGCATTCATTTTAATCTGTGTGATGCTCAGCTACTATCAAACCTAACTAGTGATGTCCTGTGTTACCTATGTATTGTGGCATATTTATTACTCTAGATATCTATTTTTTAAAGTTTACTATTACTTAATAATTATTAATTAATATATATAGTCTATATATATATATCATTTATGTTCATGAATGTTAAGTTAGATATTATTCCTAGTTTTTGTAAACATAATAAATTAGATTATATCATTAAACAAATGTATAATTAATATTTAATAATAATAATTATAGAACTCTCTCACAGAGTTAGTAGGTTTATTACAAAAAATGCACATGTGTATTCTACTGAATAACCTACCTTCACCTGTTGCCTAGCCCACTATTGCATGTCTCCTTAATAACACATACTTATATGTGTGTTGCAACCTATAGCAGAGATATGCTACTGATGTTTCATAGAGCATCTTTTATAATGACGTTTATACTAAAGTAAACATCATTTAATTACTATAATGGAATACACTAAACGATCTTTTTATACCAGCTATACATAATCAAATGTATTATTGTGGTTATACATAAACAACATATATATATATATATATATATATATATTTATGCATATATATAGAGATATAATAACAATAAATTTAATAATTTCTCATTTTATTATCTTTGCTCAAATATAAGTTTCATTAGTTATGATAAATATATATAATATAGATAATTTATATATTAGTTAATACTATATAATATATTTATATATATAAATTTATATTAACTTTAAAGTTAAAGTAAAGTAATTCCTATATAAATAGCTATCTTAATAACGTTACACCGAATAACTAACTTCTCTCTTGTCAGGTAAATGGTTAGCATGTCAGTCCATGGATAACACTATATGCATGTTCAATGCACTGTCGAACATGAAGTACATGAAGAAGAAGGTATTCAAGGGTCACATGGTAGCTGGATACGCGTGTTCCATTGATTACAGTCCCGATATGAAGTTTGTATTTCTATTATCGTTGTTAATATTGATTTGTTGATTATAATTTCACTTATATATATATTTATTATGTAAGTTATATTTATTAAGTATTCTGTAAAATGTATTTCTTAAATATCAATAAATATTAAAGTAATCATGTTAAAAGCCCCTTTAATAATTAAATTATATTCTTCCAAAATGGAGACAAAATATTAATTAAAGTATTTTTAAATAAATTGTAAAATATATTATTAAGAATAAAGATAAATAATAATACAAATTGTAATAATTGAATTCAATCATAATAGTTCATATATTCAGTATTTTGATTTTTACAACTGATTTTAAAATGTAAATCTTTAAGTTGAATTTTTACTTTCAGATAATATATAAGGGAGAATTAAAATGTACATATTTTAAAAATTTTAAATCATATTTTTACCAATAAATTATGTTTATATATGACCACATAGAGAAAATAATAATGATGTATTAATTATATTATTATATTAACAATTTTATATATATTACTAATTATACAATAATATTATAGTAACACAAATATATTATATAATAGAAATACATATGAATGTATGCACTAATAAAATAATATTATTTAAATTATTTATATCAGTTGATATCCATCTATACAACTATAACTACTCTATATCATATTGAATGTACTCTCTCACACATATACATATAAATATACTCTATATCACACATATATACACACATTCTCTCATATACATGCACCCTCCCACACAATAACCCTCCCCCCCCCCCGTCGCCCCCATTATAGTTACCCATTCTCCTATTGCTAACCCCCACCCCTCTCAACCCCACTACAACTACCTAATCTCCTATTGCTAACACCAACCACCTCCCACACACTAACCCCCCACCCCCTCAACCTCTCAACCCCACTACAGTTATCTAATCTCCTATTGCTAACCCCCACCCCTCTCAACCCCACCACAGCTACCTAATCTCGGGTGACGCGGATGGTAAACTCTACTTCTGGGACTTCAAGACCACGAAGCTGTACACCAAGTTCAAGGCTCACGACGAGGTTCTGATCGCCTGTCTGTGGCATCCTCACGAGACCTCTAAAGTAGCCACTGCAAGCTGGGACGGACTCATCAAGTTCTGGGATTAAGCCACGCTCCCCCCCTTCTGTAAGCCACTCCCCCCCCCCACTTCTGTATATATCATATGTATTTATGTATATAATCTATCGTAATCTAAACATTTAAACTTTACTATTTATTGATTGTAGTTATATGATCGTACTCGAATATAGTTTTGTAGTATACTCGAAAGTTGATTATATTTTATAGAAATTATATTTAATTCATATTCCTTAACATATATATATGTGTATATATATATATATATATATATATATATGTATTACGAACTGTTATATATTTTTTATATTATTATATTAATGGTAGTAACATTGTTATTCATTAATTTACTTCAATAAATTCACATTTTATTTTCAAATCTTTGTAATATTTATTTATTTATAGTTTTAACTATATCGTAATTAATGATGAGAATTTGATTGGAATAGTTATCTCATATGAACGTATGTTATAATTATAGAATAGTTATTAATTTATTGTATATGTGATAATTTATTCTATATCTATATTCCTTTGTATTAATGATATCTACTTCATTTTATAATATTAAATCTTTCCTACAAAACCTGACTGTGTCAGTTTCTTTTGTAAACTAAATCACCCTTTCATCATAGAGGCATCTCTCTTACTATAAAACTTCCAAAAAATGTTCAACAGAAATATATTATTAGTATGTTAATTAAGTATATCATCATGATCATTATGTATATCAAATACTATTCTAATTATAGCCGACCTTTAACTTTGTAATACCCTATAGGGTATAGTTCCTTACAACTTAAACCCGTTTTACTTACACATTATTAACTTATTCCCGGGTTTAACCTTCAAATACCATATGTGTTGACCGTAATAATAGTTATACCTTATATTATCATTAACACTATTATAAACTATCGTAATTAGAAGCTTCACTATAATTCTCAGACATATTCGGAGTAATTTGTATCTTCTTTACATTCATGACCTACTAATTATAACCTTCATTAGGAGATAGCTTTGTAATTAAATTACTATTTTTAAAGCTATTATTTAATTAGGTAGAACTAATCTTGATTTACTTACATAATACTTGTATAATGTATATATTTTAATTTATTAGATGCATAATTCTTATTAAAACTATTTATATAATTATATATATTACCTAGAAATCGTGTATAGAATTATGTACACTTTATATATAATTTCCTATTTATATCTTGTCAACGATTATATATGATAGGTGATAATTTATATTTAATTAAAAATATATATAAATTCTATGTAAATGTAATCGAAATATAATTAATATTAATATTTTATTTATCTATTATATAAATTTAATATTAAGTAAATAACGGAATTATTTGTCTGAGAAATCATAATATTAATGATTCCTACACAATTAATATACCTGATGTGTAATATACATTGTAGATACATTCTGATTGGGTGAACCTATTAGTTAACAATGTGTGCTAACTTTCTCTATTCATTCATTTGGAATTGTATCTTTTTAATGATAACAAGTTTGTATTAGTTAAGGTAAAACGTTCTATATCGTAATGTATTTTGTGTATAAAACTAAATCTGATCTATTTTATTTATACAATTAAATACATATATATATTCAAAACAAAGAAACATATTTAGATATGTAAAATAAAATAATATTGATCCACTTTTTTGTATCTTCAAGTTAATTATTAACCATCCTTATATTAAATAGTTTAAATATAGGAATTAAGATAAGAAATAACCTTTTCCTGGGCTTATACCTTTTTACTTCTCAATATCGTTTTTATTAATATTTATGTATATCCTACCATATATATATATATATTTATATAATGCGCGCTGATTAGTTATATGGTTTCCATATTAAGACATCTAGAGTGTCCGTATTAGGAACTTATATGACCTCTAGATATATGCTTATAACTTAATGAATATTTGATAACAAATATAGAAATTATACATATCAATTTAGAATGCTTTATTTTTTAATAATATTGTGTTTTTAATAATATTTTATATCGATACATTTGTATATTCTTGAGAAGGTTTTTATAAGATATTTGTTTTCATAAATTTAAAAACGTAATAAAAAAATCAGTTTATTGGATATATCAGAAATATTTTGAATAATTAAAAAAATACTTATTTAGACTATTTAAATTATTATTAATGTTTTATTCATTAAACATTTTTTTGTAGGATTTATGGTTTCTGAGATACCGAGAGTGTCCGTATTCGGGCACTGTCCGTATACGGTTACTTTCCCCTACATAAGTATTATTTATAACCTACTGATATTTTATTTTAATATAAAACATTGAAAACAAATAATATGTGTATTATTGGGGTTTAAGCGATTTAACATATTTAACCTATATTTATATATTTATTTCAAATTAAATTAATGTAAGAAGTAAATTAAAATAAATTCACCCATATTATGATATTAAAAAATAAAAGAATTATCAATTCATGCATATTTTTATATTAAAAATAAATGAATTATAATACATTGTAATGGCAAAATTTACAAATTTAACACAACATTTAATATTATATTCATACACCAATTTAGAAATAATTTCACAAACAAATATGGAATAAATTGTCATTGAACAATGTATGTATAGAGGAGTATTTATGGTGTAAATATACTAAACTCATTGAATTTCTCAAATACAAAAATATATATATTAATATTAATTTTTAAATCCCCAATATTATTTTATAACAATATTGGTACACTAATTACTAATTAGTAATTAGTATGAACTTATTGACATTATTCATCATAAATGCTCACGTAAATAATAATACGCAGCAATTAACTCGACACCTATAAAACGCACGAAATAACAACTTGCTAGAACAAATAGTTCGCATAGGTGGGAATGGTGCTTTACAAAATCGTTAATTACGATCGGACGACGATTACAAGTAAAACGCGTACTCAAAACTGATTGGCCGATATCAAGACGGCCATCTCGGCGTGATAAGATGCCAGCATTTCCCGCGAGTAATCGGTGAATACGGCGCTATCCTCCTCTCGACGACGCCGTAGGTTCTCGGTCAACGGTAAACACTTGGTAGATACGCTTAAATCTAACGGTTCGGTTTGCAGATAACACCCGGAATCGTAACCGTTGAGCAGGAGATCGTGTAGATTATTACCCGGGTCGTAGGTCAGCGGCGCTAGTTTAGAGAGCGACTCTTCGTCGACGGGTCTAGTGTACTGCGAACCTGACATGATGATGTGCTGCATTTTCGACGCCAGCGGGTTGTACGGAGAATCTCCGCGCGTTTTAGCGTAACGACGCGGCGACGCCGATGGTTTTCGACCGGAAAGGGGAGGAGTTACGACGGAGGCGGCGGTGGGGGCGTGGTCTACGGTGGCGGCGGCGTCCATCAGCGAGAAGAACGGGTGGTGGGCGTCCACCGAACGTGACGTCATAGGCGAATAGGCCGTTGTGGTAGTAGTTGGGTTAGTAACGCCGGCGGGGTTAGACTTGGAGGACACTCGGCGAGATATGTCCCTACGACGTCTGTCCGTGTGACGGGTGACCTTGGTGACGAGTTCTTTCAGGGAACCCGACCTCCTGCATTTCGCCCTCTGATTCTGATACCATAACTGTTCAATTATTAATAATACAATTTATTATTGTATACAGTATTCATATATATATATATATATATATATATCTTAACGTATATGTTATCCCATGTGGTTGCTTTCATGCATGCATGTGTGTATGTATATATGTATGTATGTATATATGTATGTATGTATATATGTAGGTGTTTATATATGTATATATGCATAATTATATATTTGTATATATATATATATATATATATTTATATATCTATATATAAATATATAATTATAAATACGAATAATACATATAGGTTTGACATGTGAAGGTGTGAAACTGTTTATAATGCTATAGTAATATTACAGAAATACTATTGAATATATATATAAATACATGTAAATATTAATACCCTATTATACCCTATAGGCATAATAAACATAACTAGCTATATAATGTTATTATATATTATGTTATCACATACAAATAATGTAGTATTATTATTATTATTATTATTATTATTATTATAGTTTATTATTTATAATATCACAAGTTTAAATAATATAGATTAAAATAACGTTTACAATTAAGTAGTGTTTATTATATAGGTCACACTAATACTAGTAATTTAGTGAATACACACGTTTCTTTAACATTACAAATTATATAAATTAATATAATAATAACTATGATACTACTACTACTACTACTACTACTACTACTAATTACTATGGTTGCCATGAGGACCAGCAATATGAACATAGAAGATTTATAATTTACTAAAATCATGATAGATTTAAAATTACATAAAAAATTCCTACTAATCTAATCTTTTATTAAGGGTTTTATAGGTAATAATAATAACTTGAATTGCATATTAATATCCGAATTTAATTAATAACTAAATAGGTAGTCTACCTATTAGTATATTATAATTAGCATAAATATAATAATGTATAGTGTATACTGAGTCAGTATTACCGACTCACTGCATTAGTTTCACACTGGTTTACAGTAGTTTCACGCACGCGCACTTCGGTGTGGTGTATGACGTAACTCTAATGACGTCATCATTAACAAACCACACACGGCACGTGTATTGTTCACACTGATCACACACACTGCATTCACGCATGCGCTATAAGCATCCACACGCACACGTGTATGTCAGTATAATGCGCGCGTGTGTGTGTGTAGTGCACATGTATACAATCGTATCTACATACATATATATATTCCCTAATATGATATACACATAATGACAATATTAGGTTATAGATTATGTTTATTGGGGTTTTAAATTATAATATTTTTCATATATTTTAGTTTTATTATTTTATTTATTTATTATTTTTTTATCAAATTAAGTCGTCTTTACATCGTCGTGGCAGAAATATGCATACATATATGCCATACATTGTATGGGTATATATATATATATATATATATATGTATATATCATCGATATAAATAAATTTATATCGATGGTATATATACAGATATAGGAGAAATTAAGGATAGTACGTATCACACTTGCTAACCCTGATGGATTTCTCTGGTAGTTTGAGCAGTCGTGAAAAACGTTCGTACTGTTTGCGGTCAGGGTAGGTATTACTCATGAACTGGTCGGTTAACGCTATCAGCTGGTCTCGGGAGATGATTCTTCTACCGTGACCTGTGCAGCACGTGAGTTATATAGTTACAATATGTCCCTTAACCATATAAGGGGTTATTAACTATAGTTAGTAGGAGCATTATATGGAGCATTATAAGGAGCAACCTATATGAGCAATCTAGTGATCGATCGAAACTAAGTAGGTATTTATATACCTATAGTTTTATATTAAAATATGTCAGTAATATATCTGAAAACTGGATACGAATAATGCCAATTTAATAACCGACTTCCTTAAGGGGGTATCCCACAAGTAGTGGGCCACTACCAGTATATCCGGAAATAATGTCAAGAAATAATTATTTCTTAAGCAGTTAACTGCTAGAAAGTGATTTTCTAGCAAACTGCAGTGGGATACCCCCTTTAAAATCATTATATTTCCGGCAAGTTGCCGGAAAATAAAGGGGTATCCCACAATTGTAGTTACTTGCTAGAAAATAACTTTCTATCAAACATTTCCGGATATTATTTCCGGAAATACTTGTAGTGTGATACCCCCTTTACAAAACTTACGAAGCACATCGATAGACAACTCGTACGCGTTATCCAGGATTTATTTATTCGTAAAACACTTCCGTATATCGATATATTATAATCACAGACATTAGACCCCACTCTATATCCTGAGATTATATATAATAGTATACTATATACCCGATTACTATTGCCCGGAAGCGAGCCCTAGGTTACGTAATCGGGGTGGCGCACGCGTGCGCGAGATGCCGCGAGATCTGGCGAGCGATATTAAACGTAACAATAGAGCGACACCTATTGGTGAACATGATTTAACACCGCGCTCGACACCTAACACCGCGCACCTAACACCCCGGTGTGTGTATGACGCGTCACTCATTGTCATAGTGTGATTAACATGTAATATGTTTACAATAGCCCCTGCGTAATGTTATTATTTGTATTCATTATAATATAGAATATATCGAATATTACAATATATATATGTATATATATAAATATTTACAATTATATAGAATATATCGAATATTACAATATATATATGTATATATATAAATATTTACAATTATATAATGGATCTCATTATAATTTAAACATTTTTAGAAAAAATTAATTATTATATATTGGATGGAATTGTATCTTTTAACCATATATACCTTTTAACCATATATAACCATATATTATATACAATAACTTCAGTATGATGAACTTATATATAAATAAATTACCTTTTAAGAAATTATATTGCGTTTAATTTTGGAAAATAACCTCACCATAGTGTTTATATAGCGTATATATAACGAATAATGATGTGTAACATGTTACCATATATGTATACAAATTAACTAAATATATCAATGTATAATGTATTGTTAATAAAAAATAATGTTACTTATACAAAACGTGCATATATAGGTTATCTATATTACATCTATATTATAGCTGGGTTATAAAATGAGTATTGGAATAGGTTTAATATTTGATTGATACAAGATATAACAATTATAATATCAATATGTTATATTAAAATTACTATATTCACCTGCTATGGGTAATAAAGTTAATTTAGATAATAAAATATATAGGACTTAAATAATACTTATTCATTTATAACATAATAGTATCTAAGGATCATGTGAACAAGCGTCCGTTCGCGTTCCTTCACTTAATTGGTAAGGAGAGCGATTATAATATTTATTTAGATAATTAAACATAGCAATAGTGAATATGTGTAATACGTATAATCCTATAGGATTGTATATCTATATACAATGTATACAATGTATACATTGTTATGTTGAAATTAACCTCTTTTAAATAAACTACTAAATAAGAAAATAGGAATCAATCACATAAACATTTATTATAGTTTTACATCATTATTATAATCACTAATATCAGTATACTTAAAACCTATAGGTACTAGTATTAGATATAAAGCTATGTATACATATATGTATACATATATACATATATGTAGTATATGCATAGATGACAATATTTCGACTACTCTACAGAACACTAACGGTTTCTCTTATTGTCGATATGGTTAATATTCTCTATCGTCTTCTCTAAACGTTCCGAGTCAACACACGTGTCCGAGTTATCGCTGGACATCGGCCTAGTTACGTCAATCATATCGTCCGTGTCGCCTCGCAGTTTCGTAGAGGTCGTTTCCGTAGAGGTCAGTTCCGTTTCTCGCAATTTCTCGCCGAGAAGTTGATCTCGGATAGATTCCGGTGACTCGGAGTCGACGTCGACGAGCTCCACTTCTACATCTTCGCTCTCGTCGTCAGTCTCCCCATCGGCTGAGTCACGTGATTCGCTGAATAGACGTCTTCGCTGTTGTTGTTGTTGTTGTTGTTGATGTTGTTGATGTTGATCTTCTTTAATACAGACGCTCTCGCACCCGGCGCTAGACGTATCCGTTTTCATTGCTATAACCTCCAATGATGAATATTACTATAAGTAGGACAACAATAGGAAGGTTCTATAAATAGAAATAGAATAATGTTATCCGTTTCCTATTTACTAGGCGGAATATAGTGTACGAATAGATACGAATACGTTAGAGTCGACTAGCGTAATGTTCTGAGGGTCAACGCCTGGTCGCAGTGGTCGTAGTATCAGCTATTACGTAACTTATATAGGCGAGGTGTCAAAACCGCGGCCGTGAAATCTTGTAGGCGGGGCGCGTCGGCGAGGGGCGTGTCCCGCTAACAATGGCGGCGTTATAATAATTCGACAAGTAATCGAGAGGTAAGCTTTTCACACCGACGACGCTAGTGGATAGTGGTCCGGCGGACACTCTCGATAGAAATCAGTGATTCATTAACGCCGAACGTGAGAACAACTTGATAAACTCGTTAAAGCATCGTCGGGCAGCGACGACAGGCGGGCGTGCGGGCGTTCGTCACCCGAAACGCGATACGATGATTCCGGGCGGGCGCGCTCTAGTGCGAGGCGTGCGTCGCCCGCTACCACGTGACACCTACCGCTAATTAAGTGGAGGTACACGTCGCCTATAGTTCAACGTTACGGCGTTAATCACCGCTAACTGACGTTAACAATCTCCGTAATAAGCAATGCCGTAATCACCGTGTATTTATACATATTTATATATATATATATATATATATTGTTATTTTTATTTGGTGGAGTCGTTTCATCCCTTTCATTAGATGAAGTTTTCACTTATAACCATATATGGCTCTAATGTCCCTTCGAAGCCGCTTTCATGTTAAGGCATCCATGGTTTTAACGAGAGCCGATCATTTATTTATACATAGTTATATAAGATCACTTCTAAAAAATATGTTAGGACCTATTTTATAAAATTAATTAATGGTCCGGACGAGGCTCGAACCCGTGTCCTACTGTTTGTGTGTCTGACGCCTTAACCAACTGAGTCATGCAGGCAATATACTTAAATATAATATGTTACATAAGTAACCACTAATTAGTCTATAGTTGTTTGTTAATATATGTATAATATTATAGTAGCCTAGTTATATTTGTTATATATAACAAATACTATAGTATTCTACATCTGTAATAATATTATTATAAATTATGAATCTGAAATTTTTTTAAACTAGGGTATATATATTACCCTATTTATTAACATACTATATATAGTATGTTAACATACTATATATATATATAAATATTCAGTGAAAACCGCATAAGTAATAGTTATGTATAGTAAGCATTTTTAACATTAATTTATTGTTTTCAATGTATTACATGCATGTAAGTTTCATCAGTTATAGTAACGTTCTGATATAGTAAACCATATTTTTCTTGTAACTTGGATAATATTGCTTATAAGCTTACTATATCAGACGATTTACTATGGCAGACCTATCATAACATATAGGTAAATATAATTTACTATATTAAAAATGATGAAGGTTATTATTAAGAATGAATATTCTTAATGGACATCCCAGTAGGTGGTACCCGTACTGAGTATCTTAAATAAGTAGTGAGTAGGTATAGTGTATAGTCGTGGTATTTAATTATTGATTTTCATTAATATCAACAATGACTAAGCGTAACACTATATCTATTAATGATACATTGACCATGGTGTTTAATTGTAATACAAGCATACTTTGAAGTAATACCGCGGTCGCCTGCGAGTTTACCACTGCGAGTTGACCACTGAGAGTTGACCACGGCCAGTTGACCACTACGAGTTGACCACTGCGAGTTGGACCTATAGGCTATAGGCAACTACTCCATAGACCCCTTGAGTCTGAAGTTATGCGAGGTGTTGTCGTAACTTTAAGTCAATAATGACTAATAATGACTAATCCCTATACGGTATTCCTAGGTAGCAATTGTTTATATTGACGATATATATGGTGTAAACGTAACGTGTGGCGTTAATAACCTACACGTATAACTCGACTGCATATAGTGCGAGAGAAGGTTGTTGCTCATTTTAATAACATAATAATTATGAACATAATGATAAGAATAATAATGATATATTGGTATAACACTGTAATACTTTATTATTATAACTATATATATATATATATATATATATATATATATATATATTTATATTTATATACAGTACATATGCATATAGGTAATATAATAATTATTATTATAATATGGTAATATGTATACAATAGGATATAACTCTGATACAAATTATCACACACACACACACACACACACACACACACACACACACACACACACACACACACACACACACATATATATATATATATATATATATATATATATATGTATATAGGACACACGCATAACATATTATGTAATATCGACGAGTACGTACAATTACGTCGTACATTTACTACATACATACTACATACATACTATACCTACATACTATACCTATAGGCATACGAACGTATACGAACATTTACTTGTATTGGGATTACCAATAAAATGCAATGAGTACGTCGTACTATATATACTATAGTATCTATAGGTACGCTGATGATACGCACAATGTGAGATCTATAGTGACCTAACATATCAAACGGACGAAATTAAGTAGGGGACAGTGCCCGAATACGGACACTCTCGGTATCTCAGAGAACATAAATCCTACATAAAAAATTGTAATGAATAAAACATAATAATAATATAATTAGTCTAAATAAGTATTTGTTTTATTCAAAATAGAGTTTATATATCAAATAAACTGATTTTATTACGTTTTTATATTTATGAAACAAATTTCAACTTAAAACATTCTCAAGAATATACAAATGTATCGATATAAAATATAACAATATATTAATAAAAACCAAAGAATTCTACAAATTATATATATAATTTCTATATTTGTTATCAAATATTCATTAAGTTATAAGCATATATCTAGAGGTAATATAAATCCCTAATAAGGACACTCTAGATGTCTTAATACGGACACCCTATAACCAATTAGCGCGCAGCGTATGAATTATTCTGATTTTCATAAAAATCGAGTTATAATAGAGAGTTATAATATTAATACAACCAATAAAGTTAAATCTAAAATGTTTATTATTTAAATTGTATTATTAATTAAAAAAATAATAATAAAAATAAATAAATTATTTACTAATTAAATTAGAATAAAGTATTCATAAAATTAATTATAAATAATGTAATTGTAATTTGTCTGATTGTTTCATCAATAAGATATATATATATATATATATATATATTTGTACTATAGTTTACCTAGTAGTATATGGGTGTCCGTATTCGGACATGGGTACCGAATACGGACACCCCCTTTATCTATGGAATTAAAAGATTAAATACAATTTTAAAATCACAATAATATCTATAACCATATGATATTAATATATTGTAATTTTTGAATAACAATAATGAGTCATAAAATGTTCAGACCATTTATTGTTAAAGTGTCCGTATTAAGTTACTTTCCCCTATCAATAGTAAACTAAACTAAACTATAAACTATGTGATTCCAGTAACCATCGTGCTCAATAAATTACGAAAACAACTTATTTAGTGCATTTTTAATAGTCAGTTTATTTTATATTTATGCTAATAATCAGATTATATATAATAACCTATAACATAATCGTATTACGATTAGGTATATAAATATATAAATGTATAATCAATATATAAATGTCATGAAATGGCTTTAGCCTATTCGAGAATCTAATCTAAAATTTCAGAAAATGTTATACATTTATATATGAAATGTTTCAATTACTATTGTCATAATAAATAAGTATATTATATATTTATAGATTACATTATTATATACAAAATATTAGATTAACTAAAAAGTGAATTTATAGTGACAAAATAGAAGTTTTTATTTTTTTAAATCACTAATTATATAATACTACCATTATAATTGTATAATACATTATCTACATTTGTATGTTCTTAGATAGTTTTTCCAACCTATTTGAACGGATATTAGTTGGTAACAGGCTACCGGCATTAATAGTTTGTATTCTCATTAGCATATTGCTAAATATAGATGTTACCTATTTATGTAAATTTTAGTTTATAATTTAATCTTAATCTTATATTTTGATTATTAATATTATTTTGTAAGTGGCCTCACTCAATATAATATATTTTATAGGTTACGATATATATTACTCATGTTATTAAATAATATTATGATTCTTAACTAATGTCGGTGCCTATCGAATATTGTAGGAACTTATGGTCAAATCTCCCTAATAGGAACCCGATATGAACATTTGATAGAAAATGTGTTTTCATTTGGACCAAAAACTACAAAAATATAAGCTTTATCATACACACTTAAATATAGGAAAATATACAAAGTTATAGCATTAATATTATTTAAAAAATATTATAATAAATAACTGATGTTTTAATACGTATATGTCCCCTATTATTTTATACAAGTTTATTAACCCAATAATTAATAAATAACAAAATATCTTTAATATTATACATTTATTCATATATACATAGGTTAGGTTTCATTTATACACATAGGTTAATATTCATATTTATACGGATCGTATACAACTTAATAAGTTACAATTTAATACTTTAATGTTAGATAATATATCTACACCGAAATGGCGATAGATATCGTATACGATTAAATTACTACACGCGGAGTTATGCCGAACTCCGCCTATACCCACTTCCGGTCCCTCTCTAGTGAAGCATATCGGAGGTGTTGCGTGAAGACCTCTTGGAGATGATGACGTCCTTGAAGTCGTTGATGAGATCGAACGCCTTCTTCTGGCATTCGAAACTCTCGCGTTCGTCCCCCGGGGACTGTTTAGACTGGCACTCTATGCTGATGATACGATCTGTCGTGTTCTCGGCGTATACTCCGCGCTTGGATACGGTCACCAATGTGTTGGTCAACTGTTAGGAATAGGGAAACGATATATAGATATTATGTAATGATATGATAGTTATGTAAGTAGTTGTAAAGATAAGACGCTATTACAAATAATGAATAGGAAATTAAAAAATTAAAATATAATTGATTTTCAAAGTTTATAAAGTTGATGTATGACTAAATCACAGTCTGTTATTCACAGATGAATCATCACTGGTGACTCATCACTGGTGTTGGTGTGTTTACTAACGGACATGATGTCGTTAAGGTTACATCCCTTGTGGCCTATTATCAATCCGATGTACTCCTCAGACACCTAGCGTAAGATATCGTAACGATTAATCATTTCGGTATTATATTGTCTTTAATATGGTATACGTTATAATTTATAGTGAACAAATGTAAAGCTAAAGTAACTTAAATAAATAATAGTATTCCTACTAATAGGTAATGGATATAAATAATATTTAATTAATTAATGTTGAATAACATATGGAAATGAACGTATACTAAATCAAATGAATCACACACACACAAACACACACACACGTACTAAATACCAACCAGTATAGTTTTGCCGAACGTATATTCCTTGTGGGCATCTCCCATATCGTATCCGTGGAACATGTTAGGCTTACTGGATCTATCGGTGAGCAGCTTGTTGATCATCTCGTAGTTGTTGCCGTGCATATCTCCTTGGTGACGCTCTCGTTGCTGCGGTGACTCACGCGGAGACGATCTTGACACGCCCCCTCCGTAGTGCTGGTGTTGAGGCGAGTGTTGAGGAGAACGCGATTGTTGACGTTCGTCGTTGTTGTTGTCGCCTAGCAACGCCAGCAGTTCGGTAGCCTCGTGAGAGTCCACTACGCTGACCGCCGCCAGAATGATCTCGATGTCGCGAGGGTTCTTGTTGCGACGACGGAGGATGTTTCGCATCATCGGGTAAGGGTCGCCGTGACCTCTACTAGAGTTCATAGACGACTCGTCACGGTAGTAGTTCGACCTACCCTCGTCGACGAAAGCGTTGTACTCTCGGTTACCGTAGTTGGAACCGAAACCGCTACCACCACCGGCACCGCCTCTTTCCTCACGAGAGGAACTCTGACGAGAATAACTGGCGCTAGATGATTGGTTCATTCTATCCAAGTATTCGGCGTAGTTGACCTCCTTGGAAGGTGGGTTAGCGCTGTTCCTGGCGATCACTACGTCGATAGCTTTCATCACTTTCTCCCATTTACCTATTGGTGATCGGTTACTTTATAATATAATATCTTATATATGGTATATGGTATATATATATATATTTCGACATAAACTATAGTGTTTACGTATACGACTTTAGCATGGGATTGAACCTTCGAAAGTAATGATTCTCTCGTTGAACTCGCAGCTTTCTATTTTCTTAGACACCGATATCTCGCAACCATACGTATCTATCATCTCCCGGATGTTGATACCCTTCTTACCGATGATCTTTCCGGCAGTATCGGACATTATCACCAGCTGAGTCTGTGTGTGTGTGTATGTATGCGTGTATGTGTGTGTGTGTGTGACACTGTGTGTGTGTGTGTGTGTGTGTGTGTGTGTGTGTGTGTGTGTGTGAGTGTGTTTGTAAATATAACCGGTAGCCACAATATTGCACAAACCCCTATATTCACAGGGGTTTTTTATTATGGGGCTCACATTCAACAATGATTGTGTTTATATAAATGTATAGATTACAAGATAAAATCACGGATACGTACAGATACTTATTCCGATATATCGTGGGTGAATACAATAATAAATATTATATTCCGAGTAACAAGACAAATATTTCGTAAATATATATTTTTTTTATATCTGAGATCAAATATGCCATTTTATTACATTTTTCATAAATTTTCATTATAAAATATTTAATATTAAAACAACTTTTTAATAATTATAAAATTATTTCTATAAAGTATACAATATTCTAAAAAAATCTGAAAATTATATTTAAATATTTCAAATATTTAATACTCTATATATAATTTAAATATTGAAAAAAATATTACAAATCTGAAATCAATGAACTTTGAACCAATAAATGTATTGTATATTTTATTAATGTACCACAAATAAGTTGGCCATATTAAAGAATAAGACTAACATTATGATTATAAAAAAATGTATAAAAAATATATAGGATTATGATTAAACAAAATTATTGATGATTGAAATATTGGTATTTTTTATCTTAATTTTCGTCTCTAAATGGCCCATTTTTTATTTATTAGAAAAATTCTTTTAGACGTATCAATTTTTTTATACATTATACATTAAACAATCTGTTAAATTATTATCAAAATATGGATGGTCGAACGGTTATTTGTCCTAAAATGTTCTGATTTAACTTGGATTAACCCCTATATTTAATATATATTGGGAGATGTTTATAAATGATTGTAAATTATGATTATTATAATTAAAACTTACCTTACATATGAAGTGTAAAGTGAGTAAGTAGGATACCCAGCAAGTATACCCAGTAAACACTAACAAACTCAAATATCCTCTGAACATTATTATAAAATGTATATAAAATTACAACCACGGAACATCATAATTGTATATACATTTTTTTTTTTTAAAACATTATTTAATTAAAATATAAATTATGGTATATATTTTAATATATGAATATATGTGTATGCTAGATATATATATATATATATATATATATATATATATATTTAAATTTTAAATTTAATTTATATTTTATATTGAACTTAAATATCAAAAACATCATCTGATCACATTGGATGATGAATAATGAATATATTAACGATGCTCTGAGAATGTATGCAGTATTATCAGTGTATGCATTAGTGACTAATCGTATACGATAGTATACCACGATGAGTCACTATACCACGATGAGTCACTATACCACGATGCTGGAGGAGGCAGGGAGGGATGTACTAACGCTAGATGTATCGGGCTCTTGACTAGATTCCGCTATACATTCGTGTATCATATTCAGTGCCGTAGATATACACCTTCCGGTTCCGATTAAAACTCCAACTCTATCGTTGGTTCCTTTGTGTGTGTAAATCGTACGTTATTCTACCGTTATGTATAGTTCATTTACTATTTAAAAAATTAAAATATCTAAATTATATTTGTTAATGTATAAGAAACTTTTTTATGAATATATTTATTTTAAAAAAAAGTTGTTAAATGTTGTTAAATATATGTTAAATACTTATATATGTTAAATACTACAAAAAGTGTTGGTAATTAGGTATAATAAATATAACTATATAATAAAAATTTGGTTTATGAAATTCACAAATATTATCTATCTAATAACTAATTTTATCCTCAAATATATAAACATATTATAATTTCTGAATAGTGTATTTTTAAACTAACATTATTTATATACTGTTTTTACCAATATTTTACCAATCAATATTTTATAATTGTTATATATAATTTATTATTATTAACATCTAATATTTCAATTTAACATTCAATATTATAAATATAACGTTATATTATATAGGTGTATCTATATATTATATATGTGTATCTATATATATATATATATATATATATATATATATATATATATATATATATATATATATATATATATATATATATATATATATATATATATATGTGTGTGTGTGTGTGGTATATATAAGATATAAAACCAGGGAAAATGTCACTATTCTTGGAGACCATCATGTACACTTTCGCTTTTGATTTTATATGTGCTATATTTTGTCCACCTTTACCAATTATTAATCCAGCCATCGACTTGCTCAACAGAAACTTTACCAACGTTTCTTGATCTGTCAAATGTAATGAAAATGTAATGCATAATTATAGTATTCCTAGTATCTTTAACGACATAATATAATATATAACAAATAAATAATTAAATATATTATACTTGAAGTTAGAGACGAATAAATATGGTTGGTCTGGGATTTACAGCCAATCATAGGAGGACGAGAGACCCTCGTCGAGGGTCCGTTATAAATTATAAAAGACATTTTCAATGTTAGTAAATATCGCAAATAGACTTCATTATTATGTTCCCAGCAAACAGTAACAGCCTCATAACAGCAGCATAACAGAATATGTAATAGCTTCACATTTTACATTGTGCTATTATGCTGCTATTATGTTTCCATTACATGTCTATTATGCTGATATTCATTTGCCATGCTATTATGATACTGTTATGAAGTTATTTTAAGTCTATTATGCTATTATTATGCTGCTGTTAATTTTAAAAGTATATTATGCTGCTATTATGCTGCTATTCTAATAATAGTAACATAATAGCAGCATAATATACTTTTAACATTAATAGCAGCATAATAATAGCATAATATACTTTAAATAACTTCATAACAGTATCATAATAGCATGACAAATGAATATCAGCATAATATACATGTAATGGAAACATAATAGCAGCATAATAGCACAATGTAAATATTTGAGGTTATTAAATATGCTGTTATGCTGCTATTATGAGGCTATTACTATTTTCTGGGTTATTACACCTAATTATTGAAGGTATAGCCTGTATAGGTTAGCCTACCAGTATAGATTACCGATGTCTTTATTTATTCATAACATAATATGTGGACCCTCCTTACAATATATTCGTCCCCTAATTTATAAATATCAGCATATGTAATATATACACATAGCATATGTTAACATAATAAACTACTTAGATAAATGTATATACTATAATTAATCAATGATAATTAACTATTAAATAATATCATTAATAAATATATATATATATATATATATATATAATATGTTAATAAAATAAACTATTTAGATACATTTAGATAATATAATTAATCAATTATTAATTAAATAAAGTATAATATATATATATATATATATATATATATATATATAATATATATTAGTATTACATACATTATAATCATTAATTAAATGACATTAATATAATTACTTTATTTAATAATAGCGTATTCGTATATTTATTGACTATTTATTATAATAAATAATAACCTGGATTAAACTCATTATTGTCGTTATATTGCTTGTTTACCATTTGACTTTCGTTCATATTGGTCATGATGTTGTATTTAACAATGGACTGGATACAATATATGTATAGAAGAGCGAAACAAATATACTTGAATTACAAATATAAAATAACAAACTTTAAATTGCGAAAACGTAGATACACAAACAATTTTAAGAAATAATGCTATTAATAGATTATAATTAATATTCGTGTTTACTTCCCATTGGTCGAAATTAAATATAAAGAATATAATAGAATTTTATTATTATTTAATATTTATTTATTATATATTTAATATGTAACTATAGTTACCCTAACGATATATGTATATGTACATTGTACATATATGTACGACATGTACAATGTACATATATGTACGTTTACATATTTAGCATACATTGGCCATCTACATAGGAATATGACATATATTATAGGCATAGGAGTCCTATGATAGGATGTATTCTTAGAGTTACAAAATATTGATATTATAAACCTACTGATATTATATCATATATTTAAACATATAATCTACATTAAAACATACAATGATAACACAATTATATACTGTTCTAATTGTTAATAAATAGGCTATTAACTATATTAAGTACTACATGTAAGAGCATATGTTAGTATTCTATATTATAGTCATAAAAATTATGATAGCATTAATTCGTTATCATATGGTGCATACAGATTGAATTCGATTAAATTCCTGGAAATCACTGTTTGCTAGCCATTATAACGTATGCCCTATATAATGGACAGTATTAATACGTTGTGGTGTAGTAAATATGAACGGGTTTATAGTGTACACACTATAGGCCTATAGGCCTACAATAATAGATATTTACTTTTTTTTAGTGTTTTCATTGTCAATGTATAAATATGATATATTCTATTATAGAATTTCTATAGTATCATGCATTATATAAGGGAAAGTCTCCGATTACCGACCCATAAATGATTATTTGTAATAACTTATTCAATATTAAATATATTTATTTGAAATTTTGTAATTAGGGTAATATTATTGCAATGAATAATGTGGTTATTTTAAATTTTTGATGTAATTATATTTACAATAATAAATAGGGTGGTCGGTAATCGGATACCTGTTCCTAATATCGACCCACTTCTCCCATTACCGACCCCCCCAACATAATCGTGGTATAACTAATTATAGTATTATAATATCAAATAAAAATAGTAGATATACATAAATATAATTAATTATAACATTCAGGCAATTTATTTTGTATTGAATTTATGTTTTAATAATAATATTAAATTTAAATTTAAACTTTATAGTAATTATATTAAAATAGGGTATATTATTATTTAATATTTAGTTATTAATCAGTATGTATATAATCGAATGGAATCATGAATCCTTAATCTATATCAATGACACACAAACAACTTATGACATATATATACCTATAGGTAAATACTGATTAAAGTAAAATACTGATATATGTTGATTGTATATTATAAATCATATGCGGTCGGTATTAGGGTAATTTAGGGGGTCGGTAATAGGAAAATCATATGGGTTGCTATAATTAAGATATTTTGATTAATAATTATTCAAATTGAATTATTTGTATAAGGTTTATAAAAATTGTATTGGTCTACAATATTGTGCACAGTATTAAGTTGTATTTTAATTAGATATAATAAGATATAAATAAAGTTATTATTCAAATATTTAAAAAGTAAAAACATAATATTACATTTTATCGAATAATAATTGTAGGATTGAATATTTATTAAAACAAAATACTTATTCATATTTATCATTAAATTGCTAACAGTTAATGTATATATAATTTTTTGATATCTCTTATATTTACTTAGATACGAGAGGGGGTCGGTATTAGGAGGGGGTCGTGACCGCAGTAATCGGAGATTTCCCCTACTACACAGAAGGGTAGCCCGTTTTTGAAAGTGTTGCTAGCTCGCTCACAGTAGATCACAAATGTCATAATAAATATATTTCTGAAGTTTCATCAACAAATATTTTATATTGATAAAGCAAAAGCACTTTAATGAAGAAATATTTGCATTTATGATTAAATGTAAATTGCTATACATGAAATATTTAATTATGTATTTTATGTATTTGTGCATGTGGTCATAACAATAAAATATTTTGCAAATACCTGTATAAATAATATAATATTATAATATTAATAAAGTAAAAAATTACATAAAAATTTCAAATTAATTTAAATTTATTTTATTTTTTAATTAATATAATTTATTCAATTATTTATTTGATATATTATTTTAATTAAACATAACAATTTGTTGTGAGATAATAATGGATATTTACGAGGTATAAAAATAATAATAAAAAATTATTTTTCCACAAAAATATTGTACAACTAGTTTCTCGAAAAATTTATTTGTTGTTAAAATATTCAATAAAATTCATATTTTGAATAATTATATGCTATTTTTATAATATTACTTATAATTTTATATTTAAATAATGATGATAGACATATCCCCCCTGTTGCAGAGCCCCTACGTATACATACTGCCAATGCTTTCAACATAACAATTCATTCCTATATTTTTAATGGAAAAATGGAAACATTCCCCTATCTAAGATATGAAACAAGTCAATGTATGTATGCAATGTATGACCTAGGTCGACTACTTCGTATGCGCTCTCCCTCATGCCTGTATATCTGTTCCAAATGTATTTATTTTAATAATTATCTATCATCACTAACACATATTATCCACATCATTTCATTCCATTATAATAACTAAAATAACACGGATGAAGTTATAACTTCATATAACTATATATGCCAGACTTACAATTTAAATCATATTATGGAAATATTGACAAACAATATCCTTAACTAAATAATACAAAAATGATAAAAATCCTAAATATATTAAATACTCCTAAATCCGTTAAACCTTTAATCTCCATATTTGCCATATCAACTAAATGTTAATAAAACATATGCATCCCTACTCTGCGCTCCATCGAATATAAACATAAACAAAACTTAGTTTGTCATCATTAATCCTTTACAATTCAAATAAATACCATTATTAACATATATGTATACATCTACCAGATATACAACTGTATCCATAGTTTACTATATAGGCTATAATCTAGACCTCCTATAACCTCGAGGTTACAGGATGTTTTGCTATAGATCCTAATGCTATATAGTGATATCCATCGTCCGATAATTCCAGTTAGCATAAATAATAATCTACATACTCTACAATTAAATATTTATTCAACAGAAAATTAAACAACTTTGTATACATGTATACATAATTATTACCATGTTTAATTAGCCTAAATATCCCGCATTAACTGCACCTTCCCTGTTATTAAGTGTATCAAATTCTTCTAAGATTGATCTTTCATTAAATATTTGAAGTCCATACCCAAGTAACACAGATTGGGTCAAACTTGGTCCATACTTGGTTCACAAATAAATTACTTGCTTCATAGTTGGTCATATTGACTTAAGTCAAAAATCTGGTTCAAAACTTAAGTCAAACTTAAGTATTTTTTATTTTATATAACTTAAGTCACTGTAACTTAAGTTAAAACTTAGGTCAAACTTAAGTCAACTGAACTAGGTTTTATTGTGTGTATGACTTAAGTTAAAACTTAAGTCAGCTGAACTAGGTTTTATTGTGTGTATGACTTAAGTTAAAACTTAAGTCAGATGAACTAGGTTTAATTGCGTGTATAACACATATAATATATTATATTATATTAAAAAAGATAATTATTTTTTGTTACAAAAAAGTGTCATAACATAGATTAACATTGTATTTACTTATGTATTTACTTGTATCTTATTATAATCAAGTGATACACCAACTGTCTTGATATATTTTATATAAATATTTAATTATATTGTATATAGTTTTGATTTAATTATCTTTATAATTAGAATATATATTATAATATTCTTTATTATTAAATAAAAACTATATAGATAAATATTAATAGGATAACATCAATAACTTAAATTGAAGTCATATAACATACGTTTATAATATATTTAAATATATAATAATAATAATAATAATAATAACAAGTGTATATCATTATTTTATTATAGAAAGAATAAAATATTATAACTTTTAAATATTTTGAAATATTGATTTAATTTTTATATATGCAAATTAATAATTATAATTTTAATTAATATATTTAAGTAATATACTGTTTTTATTAAATAAAATATTATTTTAAAAAGTAAAATTATTTAAGTAATACTATGTATTTTACTACATTATCCTTGAATTAGGTTTTATATTGGTCCATACTTGGTTCACAGACTTAGGTATTATTTGGTCCATACTTGGTTCGCTGAATTAGGTTTTATATTGGTCCATACTTGGGTCATTGAATTAGGTTTTCGGTATCACAGGTTACTAGCTTTTGAACCAAGTTTGACTTAAGTTTCCTAAGTCTTGAACCAACTTTTGGTTGCTTGGGTAGTCAATTCTAGGTTAAATAATAACAACATATATTTTGTATTAATAAATAAAACTATAAAACAAATGAATACAAATATATCGGGCGACAACAACAAATATTATTTTGAATTCCTCCAGGAGGAAAAGCATATTATTATAAACTATAAAAGAAACACACACAATTATTTTAATTTATATTAATATCAATATTATTATTACCTACACGATGACAGATCCCGCAATGTGTGCACCACTCACCACAATCACACACTTACTGAGTGAATTATATCTAAATAGAGATCGACTCTTTCTCTTTACAAGCGGCTTACATTAAATCATAGACACGACCTAAATAAAGCAATATAACAACTATCTACTTCATTTTAATCATTCTAAAATGACGCTTAAAAGAAAGGTTTCTATTCCGCTCCGAACATCTAGGTCACCAGAGGGGGTACACTTTCCGGACAACCCAGTAGATATTCTCCCAGATGTGTGAGACAGTTTAGTTTAGTGGGAAACTAAATACGATAATTGGTATATTCTTAATTAATAGTTCTTATACACAATGAAATCTATCTATATCTATCAATATTACCACTCTACTTGTTTCTCTCCCCAATACTATCCGATATCGTAAAACTATTTAGATCATCGAGAAACTAACATACACTTTTACTCGATTTGTTGTCAATGCATGCGTTCAAGTATATAGTAAGTTCCCCTAACTGCTAATATAAATATATACCACTTTTATATTTTAAATTACTTTTTATAAAGGTTAATTTAATATATTATTATTAATAAATATTATCTATTTTATATTAAATATTAATAAAATGTTACAAAGTAAAAACGTAAAACTCATATTAAATAGGATTAAATATATAAATGTAAATATTCTAAATAATATTTCTATTTAACATATTAATCTTATCCGGATAATTGTATGTTATTTATTAACTCAAATTAACTTATTAGCTGAGGATTTTTAATAGGATCGTAATTATACATTTCAAAGATTTTTTAATATTTAAAAAAGGTACAAATAATCAAAAAATTAAATTACAAATTTATTATATTAATTATTAGGTAGTACTTTATACTCTACAAAGAGTATGTAAATGTAATGCTATCTATATGGTATTCTATTTTAAACACATATAAACAAATCTTACATGCTTAATAAGATGTATTTTATACTAAATTGAATTTGATTTTAGCAAATTTTGTATATACCTACACCTATATTAAAGTTTGAAACTATTGCCTTATCAAGGATTTCTTCTATATCAACTTTTTCACTCGGAAAAATATGCATATCAATTATATATAATTTATATTTCAATGATATCTGAGATACCAGAAATATTTATATATTTTGCAATGCAACCTTACGTAATTCTGAGTAGAATATTATTATCTCATTTAATAATCTCGAAAATTAAGTCTTTAGAAATGATTATAACTAATTTGTCATGAAGATTATCACATTAGATATAATATAATATATATAGAAGGAATACGCACAAATAATTTATTAAAAAAACATATTAAATAGGAAAATTATATTTTCATTTAAAAAAAAAATCAGTTATTAAAAAACAATATTATTTTATAAATCAATGTTAATGATGTTATTAACTATTAGTAATTTTTTTTAAATATACATTTATTATTAATATCTATATTAAAAATAAAATACATTAAAAACATATTACGAGTTTTTATAATTGATTTAAATAAAAAATTTGCTTTTTATTATAAAAATAGTCACCTTCTTCCAAATTATAACTTTATAATCGTAACTCTACGTGTAAAGAAGTGAAACAAATAAACAAGCTATAAATCATAGTAGTTTATTATACAAATAACGATAACTACATGTATTATTGGTATGTGATTCGTATATATAATAATGAGAGGTTACGTTCCGTATAAAAATATGATATCGGGGATTAATAACTAAGTAATAATAACGAAAAGAGGACGTGGATCTCGAAAGGGTATGTATATTACATGTGTATTACACGCTGTGATGTGTGATCCTCCAATATTCTAGGGTGTTTGTTGTTTATTCCTCGCCTAGATCGACGGTAGCTGTGTGCATGGATAGAGATTAATAACACATGATAAAAGAACGATTAGATATTATAATTAATATGAATTTTAAGTTAAACCATAGAAATCATCTGAAATTGATGCGTATCATTTTAGAAATATATTTAAGGATGCGGTTTTACAAAAATAGAATTAAGGCGTTTCAAGGTATTCGTCAAGGTGCGCCTATCTTCTACATTATAAATGTTAACTCTGTAATGTAAAGGTGATATCCACCTCGTAACCTTAGTATTCTCTTGTAGAACCGCAAACCTAATACCACAGATTTTTCTAAGCAAAGATATAACACTTACACGAAATCGTGTAATTCGAATTTGTATACAAAATACCCTGGTGCCACCTATAGCGGGTTACTTTTAGGAACTATGCGTTGTTAATAATGTAAATTCGTATTTAACTATACACTTTTAAAATGTTAAATAATATGCTTTAAATTAATATTTATATGATGAAAATTAAGTGTTCATTACTAATATATAACAAACAAATATGATATGTATGTTTTAAATGCTATAAGTATATATTTAGTGAGTAAAAGCTAATTTATATCGCATGTAATTTAAACGAGCAATGAAAACATTGTTGTATGAAAACAGAGCCGAATCTAAATATATTTCAGCGATTTCGATACTACTGCTAGCAGCGGCATCGGGTATTACCAAATTACGTCGCATGCATGGCGAGTGTTATATCTTTGCTAATACTACATCGCGTGAACAATCAGTGTTTACAGCGTTGTCATCATCAACACAAACCTAATAGTATCGGTAATGTGGAGGTGAACGGCTATTAGCTGGAGGAATATTGCTGTGTTCGGCCCCTGGTTATCTTGCAACAGAAAGAGCTGAATATAGGCAGACCATCTTTATCTTCTGTAGTGTAACGTAGAATACGATATAAATGTTCACATTTAATTGTTTACTTATGTATTTTAGCTAATATTTATGTTATTGTATATATATAGCAATACAGAATCAGGAATAGTTATAATTAATAAATAATAGATAGGCAATTAATCTAAATACCGAGCAACGCTGGGTCAGGTACGGCTAGTATATATATATATATATATATATATATATATTAATGTATTCTTACTATAATATTATCAGATTTAAGTCATTACATTAAGTTATTGATATTAATTACTTAGCTCATCAATTTAATATATATATATATATATATGATTATATTTTTTTAAATACAATAGCTGATTCAAATATAGTAACTATTACGTACAGTAACAATGGTAAATATGGTAACTTAATATAATAATAAATCTGATTTATTTATTTTATTTATTATTATTATCAGATGTAGGCAATGCTTGGGTAATTATAGGAGCAGTGTTGCTTATCGAGACAATTACCCCTATAATACATTATTATTCGCATCGCTATTATAACTCCTAGTAGTATTGGGCAGTACTATGTGGGGGCGTACCTGTGGAATTAAGGCTGTAAGACTTCATAGCGTTAGCCTTGGTGGACATAGACGTCAGGGTGCTGGTTCCAAACAGAGTGAACTTAGGTCCACTGAAATAGAGAGAGAGAGAGGTAAACATGTTATCGTCTAGTGTAGAGTTGGGAGAGATATTTAGTTGCAATGGTGAGAGGTTAGGGTCAAAGTTAAGTGTTATACGGTTGTAAAGGTGAGAGGTTTAGTTGCAATGGTGACAGGTTCGATACAAAGGTCAATATATTGTGCTCGGAACTCTAATAGCGCTGTAATAATATGTAACATTGGAGGCAGTGGGCATTGATTACTAACAGGGTCTTGTCTAGTGATCTTTCATTCTGTGTGTGAGCATAGGCTTATTTTAGTATAATTTTACGATCATTATTTTTAGATACTATTTATTAAATAAAAAATATATATATATACATATAATAAATTAAAAACCTAATGAGTTTTAAAAAATGTGTATAATAGTTCAACAATCAAATAATAATTTAGATTGCATTTTTATAAAATGTAAAAATATCAAAAATATACAAACTATAAAAATAATATATAATTAACGATATTATATATTTATATTTTATTATTAATAATAAGAAATATAACCTAGATTATTTTATAAACATTCTAAAATCTAATGTCACCATTCAAAATAACACTCATGCACTCAAGCATATGATATCACTAAGATATACTATATTACTGCTAACGGATACTGTTATATCATTATAGGATATAACCGTACCACTATGAAATGATGTAATACCATAATGAAATGAATCATTTCAAATGATGTAATCCCACTCTAGTATATGTAATAATACTTCTATAGGATGATGTAATAATAATACCCCTATAGGATGATGTAATAACAATACCACTCTAGGATGATGTAATACATATACGATGTAATAATCCTGCTCTAGGATGACATAACACCCCCCCCCCCCAAGTTGGAGAGAGGTGTACTAACGAAGCCAGAGAGCCGCCTACTGACACGCCTGCCCACTGTACCGGACAGGGCGGTCAAGTGGTGTATTATCTTCTGTGAGGTGCTCGCGATCGAGATGTCTCGGTGCATCAGGTGACTGTAGAACTGGAACTGTATCTCCTGGTCTAGGGGGGCCTTCGCACTACGGGTAGCGGTGGTGGTAGAGGTAGTAGTAGTAGTAGTAGTAGTAGTAGTAGTGGTAATAGTAGTAGTAGTTGTAGTAGTAGTAGTAGTAGTATTAGTAGTAGTAGTAGTAGTAGTAGTAGTAGTAGTAGTAGTAGTAGTAGTAGTAGTAGTAGTAGTAGTAGTAGTAGTAGTAGTAGTAGTAGTAGTAGTAGTAGTAGTAGTAGTAGTAGTAGTAGTAGTAGTAGTAGTAGTAGTAGTAGTAGTGGTAATAGTAGTACTAGTAGTAGTAGTAGTAGTAGTAGTAGTAGTAGTAGTGGTAATAGTAGTAGTAGTAGTAGTAGTAGTAGTAGTAGTAGTAGTAGTAGTAGTAGTAGTAGTAGTAGTAGTAGTAGTAGTAGTAGTAGTAGTAGTAGTAGTAGTAGTAGTAGTAGTAGTAGTAGTAGTAGTAGTAGTAGTAGTAGTAGTAGTAGTAGTAGTAGTAGTAGTAGTAGTAGTAGTAGTAGTAGTAGTAATAGTAGTAGTAGAAGAAAATGATGTTGAAAGTGTATATATATGGGATATCATAAATATGCTCAGGATTAAAAATTAATTATTTAAAATATAATGAATTAATATAAACACATTTGATAAAGCATAAGTATAAGCTATCTGTTCAGTTCAATATTACCTATGTAGATATATATGTATACGTATATGTATGTGTATACAAACAAGTAGATGGGTTTCTTGAATATGAAGTCGGCGTGTGTTCTGTCTATCGGAACACTCATCTCGGACTTCTCGATGAAAGCTCCGATCTGAACTACAAGGAACACCGAGAACCTTCTATGATCTGTGACCGGTTAATGAAATGTATATATGTTTAATATTAATACAAATTTATGATAAATTTTAAGTTAATTAAATACTACTTGTTTTACTATATAAATTTGTTATATAAATATATGTGTATAATTAATACTGATAGTATTATTAAAATGGTAATAAATTGAAGTTGTGTAATATAATTATTTGATTATATAATTCTATATTAAAATTAAATCATTCAATAAAGAATAAATTGATTTAGTTAGATATTTCTATATTCAATGATATCAATAATTGTTGTGTTGTCTGCAATTATTATCAGCAATTATAATTATCACCCGCAAGTGTGAATTATTATGAAGAGTTATTGTAATCCGAAATATATACTTTTTAGGTGTATATTTAATTATATAACAATTATTTAAAAATAATAGAAATATTTATTTATTTATAAAATAAAAATGCATTAATTTTGTAATGCATTAATTTTAATTTGTAATTCTTTATAACTAGGTTACTAATACAAATTTATTTATAAATGTAGTTGAATTGAATTTTTTTTAAATATTATTATTGTCGACAACTAAATAATGATATATAATATAATGATTTATACATAATTATACTGAAATAATTAATTTGAAAATGAGTTTTTGCACTGATTTGAATATTAATTATATGCACTTCTTAACAGGATACCTAAGCGTAAAATATGTTATAACAAAAACAACAAATATTATAATGGATTATTAATTAATGTTGTGTTATTTATTATATGTCAACAAATTAAATCGTTTTAGAAATAGCATAAAAGCAACTTTTATGATACATATTTCAAAATAAATTATATAATATAGTAAGACTTGTATGTACATATATAATCAATAAAATAGTATATATCATATATATAAATATTATATATATATATATATATATATAAAACATCTCTAATTATATTGTCTAGAATCTAGACTGTAGATAATAAACAAGTATTGCAAATATATTATATAATATAAAATATAATATGGTAAGCCTATAGAATTTTATGTAAATATATAATTAATAAAACAGTATATATATATATATATTATATAAACATATCTACATATATTGTCTAGATAAGAAACAAGTATTGTTTTATGCTATTGATTATATAATATATTAGATAAACATGTATATATATATATATATATATGTATAAATTGTACTTTTCATATTGATTTTTAATTAGTGATATTTCAAATGCAATTTACACAGAATATTTATTTATACATATTTCATATATAAAATTAACCACAAAGATAAAACTATTATTGCTATCTTACTAATTTGAGTTTCTGTATATAAATAACATACATGTGCATATAAATATGAAGCCATATTATAATAATATATCAAACAATACTTTATAATGGATATTTTCAATAACATATTATAAAAAAACATAATATATTCTTTTATGTATATATATATGAATTATATTGAAATGTAGAAATAAGGCTAATATTGTTATAGCTTTATATTTATTTTGTATATCATAAAAAAATCAATAGAATAAATTGAATAGATTTTTGTCTGAGGATCTTATATAGAGTAATGTATTCACTCTATATATTGAATGGTGTGATTTAATATTTTATATAAATATTGCTATATCTAAATCTGGTGAAACATGATTTTGGAAATAAATATATTTTTTATTAAAAATGATATTATAAAAACAATAAATATAATTTATTATCTTTAAAATGATATATGGCTTGATGCATGAAATTAAGAATAAGTGTGATAAATAGGCATATATAAATATAACCATATACATATAAACATTAAAATGATAGTAAACTATTTATAAATTTAAAAAAAACTGATATTAATACTCTTTATTTTTAAATTTTATTTTTAATCTTCATACTTTCATAACTTTTGATCTACTTGATAAATGTATATGAAAATTTCAGAACTTAATCATTATAAATATCTCTTATATAATATATAAATATATTAAGTATAACATTAAAATTAGTTACTGGAAATTATTTTATTTTTACGTTATTTTAAAATTAGTGTTTTGTAGTTATCATTCTCATCGTCATATCATTATGTGTAACTTAATATATATACAAATGAGTTACATCTTATTTATTTTTAATAAGTTATCATACTTTTAGTTAAATAAAATATAATTATTCATATGGTTCGATAGCCACTAATCTTAATACAATTAAAATCATTAAATGTAATAAAATCATAAAATCATTTTAACATTAAATATAGTTTCCAAAAATATACATAAGCAGATGTCATGTCCTCTATATTGTGATATTTTAATGAAAATATAAATTAAGAAAAACTCACATTAACAAACAATTATTAAAATTCATCACTTTTATGTTTACATTCGCAGAATAAAAATGTTAAATCGTTATAAATTACTCAAATTTTAGGTTACTTTTTAAGTAAGCATTATTTATAGATATATAGCTTACATCTGTTAATGGCATATGCTATCGTATGAAGCCAACGAGGCATTTATAGGTCCAGGTGTTGTAAACTCGAGGTATCTAAAAATAGAAATCTATTAAAATTTGTAATGCTATTTATAAATTAAAGTTATGAGTATTTCTTAATTATTATTACTATTTTATAGTAAATATTCTTTTATATACATTTATATAATCTAACACTCAATAAAATAACGTTGATGATATAAGGTTGGAAGGAAGGTAGAAATAAGGTAGTACTAGGGTCTGTGTAACTTACACTACTATGTAATTGGTATACTCTCTTTCATATGTTTAGGCATATAATATGAAAGCAGTGATTATTTAATTGTTGTAAAAATTTGACACATCTGTTCTATTTATATTGGAAATTCATTATCTTTTGCATATCTGTAAAGTAGATAAAGAGGACAGGCTGTCATCATGACTTGTTTATTAAAATGAATACATTTTATAAATTTATATATATATATTGATGTTATTGTTAATCCAAAAATAAGATATATTTTTAATGCAATTTATAATTTATATATAGAATATAGCATATATGAAATAATTTATTTACATATAATATGAATATGTACACTTACAATTTTATAAAACAATATGTTTTATATATTGAAATATAAAATATATATAAAATAATGTGTTTTATTTATTGAAATGTTGAATTTATAATTGAAAAACTATTAATATATTTAAAAACTCATAATAATTATTTATCTATACCTATTAATTTCAATTTCTAAAGGATCTTTCAATATGAATACAATACATCTCAATTTTTCTTGCTATTTATAAAAATAAATTGACACTATAATATAGTTTTTTTTTATAAATTACAATTATATATTCAATTTAATAATAAAAGTAATAATAAAAGTAGAGTATAATGTTTGCATATAATGAATGCATATAAAATACAAAAGTATTTGTGATATTCTTTAGATATATTGTAGCTATAGTATAATAGCTCAGTATAATGTATTCAGTTCACATATATTCATGCACTATTCATAAAATTATTAGCCTCTGAATAATCCAATACATTTCATATCTACCACATGTTAGATAAATAAAATGTTGACCACAATGCCACATACCCTTAATATACATTGTATGGGTCCGGAAAGGGTTTAAACCCTCACCCTACTTCCATATGTCTGGCGCCTTAGCCAACTGAATTACCCAGGCAGTTTTTAATATAAATATGAATTAATATTAATACTTAATTAATACTTAATATTATATATATATACTGTATATATTATATAATATATTATACAATATACATTCAAAACAATATTATCAATTATAATGACATTTTTTATGATATCAATATATATAATATCCAAATTTAACTATACATTATTGAAATAATTAAGATTTTGTATTACTTCTAAATTCTTCATAATAATTAAAATAATACATTAAATTATACATAAGGAAACATACACATTTAAATATTAAATTTGTAGATATTGTGATGATATAACAATAGGATTTAACAATAGTAGAAATTAGTTGGTTTACTGACCTCCCTGGTTTTTCAAATAGTCCTTCCAAACTAAAGGAACGCGCACATTTTCAATGGACAGGCTTTCAACCATGAAAGTGCTAGAAATGATTTTAAATCAATACTGGGAAATAACATCAGTGAATGATATGTCAATTTGAAATTTTTCCGGTAAAGATTAAAATAATATCGAATATTTTTATATTTATTATTAAATAATACAATTCAATACAAATTTAATTAATAAATATATTATACTTAATTAATTAATAGAAAGATGATATTCATATATTTTTAAAAATAGAATTATAATTATTATAATTACATGTATATATATATATATATATATATATATATATATATATAAATAATAATAATATTATATAGATAGATAGTTTATAATAGTTTAAAATTTTAAATAGTTTATTGTTTAGCAACAGGAATACAATTATAATAATAGTAGTGAATTTAAAATAAAGCAAAAATATATTATATATATACTAGAATACACTCATACACAACAGTAAGTCTACCTAAGAGGTTCGCCTCCGTTGCTGCTGTAGCATAGAAGTTCGTCCTCGTAGGCTCCGATCCTCTTGTTGCAGACGAGTAGCTCAGAGGCGACCTTGACCTCTTCTACCCCTGCGTTAGCTACCCTCATCATGGCGGTGATCGCGCGGTGAATGTTGTACTGCTCGGTTCTCAGCTGGACGAGCTCTTCTCTCTGTCGACGGGTAGTCGTGTAGTGGTAGTAGTAGTAATAGTAGTAATAGATTATAAGATATTATTAGTAATGTAGTAATAGTAATAATAATTTATTATAAGATATTTTTAGTGATGTAATAATAATCATAATAATTTATTATAAGATATTTTTAGTACTGTAGTAATAATAATAATGATTTATTAGAAGACATTTTCTTTTCTTTTCTTGTATATCATATACATATATAGACACGTGTGTGTGCGTTGTTTCTCTTAAAAGGCTTCAGAATAATATTGAATATTTTGATATTTGAAATATATGTTTACTAGCTAAGAAATACCAGCCTATCTGTAACCAAGCATGTGCGGTGAAAGCATTGAAGGCATATGTTTACATTACTGGGCTACAATAATATACAAGATTAAAGCCTTGCATTGAAGTTCTCTAAAAGCAATAAGAAACAGAATATGATTTATATAAATATTTAGATATAATACATATTTATATTATAACAACAATAAGAAAACATCTAATAAATAATAATTATTATTTATATATATCTATTATAAAATAAGATAAATAATTAGTAAACAAGAGCAGTGTGTAACCATTTTCCTATGGGGCATCATCGAGACAATGAGGTTGTTAATGGTGTTTGTAGTTTCTTCTGAGACGGGCATCGCGTAGTCCGTTTGTTTCTTCATGATGGTTTTCTCTGCCTGTGTGGGGTATGGGGCTATTGTGTGTGTGTGGAGGTGGGGGTATGGGGCTATTATGTGTATGTGAGGAGGTGGGGGTATGGGGTTATTGTTTGTGTGTGAGGATGTGAAGGTATGGGGTTATTGTGAGTGAGGGGAAGTGGGGGCATGGGGTTAGTATGCTGATGGTGGTAGTGTGGTGGAGTTAATACTGGATGATGGTAGAGGGAGAAGGTAGTGGTGAGCAGTAATAATAGCATACGGAAGGTAGTAGTGAGGGTAGTATTAGTGGGAGAAGTATTAGTGAAGGTGGTAGTAGTGGGAGAAGTAGTAGTGAGGGTAGTAGTAGTGAGGGTGGTAGTAGTGGGGGTAGTATTAGTGGGAGAAGTAGTAGTGAAGGTTGTAGTAGTGGGAGAAGTAGTAGTGAGGGTAGTAGTAGTGGTAGAAGTAGTAACAAAGAGCAGTGGGGCAGTACAGTAAACAAAACTCTGTAAAAAGATGATCTAACACTGTTCGGTATACTTTCTAATACGTGGTTATACTAACTGGCATCACGCAGCGCAGCTAACATGTATGTAGGTGTAACTACACAGATTACTTACAAGTATATACATGTCTACATAGGCTGAACTGGCTTACCGAGGGGGACGGGGGGGTGATTGACATCTCTCTCGCATCACTCGTCACTCGTGTTAGCGACATCTAAGATATGGGGGGGGATGCGGGGGGAGTTGTTATATCATTCACACCCTCATTAGCTACCGGCTAGACGAGGCAGGGGTTTACAATCGTTAGGGAGAGAGGGGGGGCGATGCCACGATATAGAGAGGCGTGGATAGGATTAAAGATGAGACATTATTTACTAGGTGGCGCCACTAATTAGGGAATAAATGTAACACATATATATAACATGTGTATGATACATTAATTATGGAAGGGTGTATATGGTATATTTTTCAATCTAATTTTAAAAATATCATCTTGTACAGGATTAAATATCATATTTATTTTATAATACTATTATTGTAATAATTTTAGAACAAATATAACAATGAAATAGATAAAATAAATTCGAATATTTATAAACCTATAGATAAATTTCACTATAATGTGCTTAATATTTATTTATTATGAATCTTTATTTAATTATAATTATTATATAATAATTATTAGATCATTATTATTACTATCAAAGTAAATTTACAATTATGATACTATACATATATTACATATAATAAAATGATTTTTTTTAAATTATTTTCTAGAGGGTACATACATATTAATATTAGGCGTAGCTAATGTGGGGATGTGCTTATCAATAATACGCCATTAACCTATCAATAATGGTTACCATTATTAATAGGTTGCTATAGATAAGGGTGTGAATAAATTGAGGTAACATTACTTAAATAAACTTAAATTACAAACCAGTACCACTATACACCCAACAATATGTGTCTACTTCAACTTCCTCCTAAACACAGCTTACATTAAACCAACACTCGCGGATGGGCGATAACCGTACCATACTCTTAGAACATTCTCTCCACATCCGTTCGTACGATATCATCAACTTAGACACCTTTAGAAACTACTGAAAACGCATTTATTTAATCTAAAACATAATTTCACTAGATACGAACGACCACTTTATGATCACAGTTCGCAGTGCTTAAACCGCACAAATGTAGGCGTTGCTAATGTGAGGGGGTGTGGTTATCTCTGATAGTATGGCTACTAATAAGGATAGGTGGCTATAGATAAGGGGCGTGGCTATCTAGAGGGGTCATGAATATAAAGAGTAGTCGTGGCTATTATGAGGGGGTGTGGCTATCTCTGACAGTATGGCTACCGATAAGGATAGGTAGCTATTAGGGGTATGTAGTGGTATGTAGGGGTACCAACCAATCAAAATAAATGTGTTGGTAAAAGTGGTGGGGGGGCATATCCCTATATACATAGGAGGTCCCATTAGATTTTAAAGTGGGGAGGGGGGACATAATCCCCTCGCCCCCCCCCCTGTTGCAGCGCCCCTAGTGGCTATAGATGAGAGCGGCTAACTTGTTGGTTGATCTTGGTGCGAAGGGTTCCGCGCATGCTTCTGTACAGCGAGCGCTGGCGGTCAATCTTCACGGGCGACACCTTCGCCTGTTTGCGTATCTGACGAATGCGATTGGTCGTGTTGATCGACGGGCTTCTGGCCACCGCGCCCCGTTCGCTGCCGGCGACACACGTAGACGTCGAAGCGCCCACCAGATCCTGTCGGGTTCACGATATTAATATTCAAGTGTGAAATACGAATGCGCGTAAGATACACGCGTTATTGCGGACTTTTAAATGGAAGACTTTTCGAAAGTAATCTTTGATATTAATATAACAGTAAGTTAGTATCGAGCACACCAGGTCCTGTACAATAGTTGGGCATCGGTGTGACTGCGAGAAAGTATTGTAGTACAGGCGTACTAAGTGGGCCATTGTTCTTGTTAGACATCTAAACCATGTGAACAATGAAATAGATTGTCACCGGGTTTATTCTGGATGAAGTTATTGTATATTTATTCGAAAAAAAATTAAAATTAAATAAATGTACGTATACGTTAAGCTCCATCACACCAACAAATACAGCCCGATGTTTATAGCCAGATATCGGCTGCTTCAAATCATTTGCTTTAAATCACTTACTGGATTCAAGCAAATCAAATATTTTTAGGTAATTTATATATATATATAAACGGATGAAAGAAGGTAGGTAGGTGCAGTATGAATGCGCACACTGTGCATCAATTTAATTAAATTGGTAAATATATTATGTGTTATTTATTAGGCCCGTGGAATGTTCCGTATGATAAACATGGCCTAGTTAATAAATCAATAATATAATTGTATAGAATTTAAACATATAGATATAACATCTAATTATATCTACTTATATCAAAAAACGATGATGCATGTCATGATCATTGTTTGAATAGAGATTAAGTAAATAATATGATGTTATATTGCCAACGATTTTATAATTCAGTCTGTATTACAGCCAGATATCAGCCTGTAACTATAGTCATTGATGCGTAAATTGCCCACTTTAGATATTAGACAATATCTGGCTATATAAATTGAGCTTATATCAGGCAGCTGTATTCTTTAGTGTGAATGCAGCTTACAATTCATGCATTATTGAATAATTATGTCTTCAACTATCTAATATTTAATAGTTCAATTTTGTGTCAATTGCTGTAAAATCGTACAATAGTTACTGTAGCTGTAATATACTGTTGTAGAGTGATTGTAGTAAATTCACTTATTTTTAATATTCAATCTTATTTTCATATGCTAATCAATGAATACTAGAATAAATATATAACCGATATTAGAATTATTAAAACATGACTGTAAAAATCAATCATTACCATTATTTATATAATAACAATATTTAATTTGTAATCATATCATTTTCATATAACATAATTGTTATTTTTACTAATTCATTGGGTTACTGGCATTAAGGCATTAAGGCCCTATCACAGTGTACACACTGATCAGACCACATTTTCCAGATGTTTTCAAAATACAATGTATAGATATAAGAAAATATATGTCTATACAGAATACTTATCAAGAAATAATATAATCATTATTGAATAGAACTATTATCTGTATTGTGTCACTTTTTGTTGTATAGTATACACATTATATAGTATAACAGTATTACAATAGAACATTCATAATATATATATATATTGTTATATATATATATATATATATATATATATATATATATATATATATATATATATATGTATATATTTATACATATATCTAATAATATATATTTTTTTTTGAAATTATTATTTATAAATCAACATGAAAATATTTGAAATATTATTTTTATAATAGTCTAATATCCATATAAATATATTTTCTATAAAGCAATGCAAATTATCAAAAAATATCAAATAGATTTTCCTGTAGAGCAACGAATGCATATACACCTAGAGTGAACATATTGATCACTTAGTAATATGCATTTGAAATTTCAAAGCATAATATTTTTAATAATTATTTCTTAAATTTTATAAACTTATTTATTATCTATCACATTACATTTATAAATGACTATAATTATGTGTATAATATATAATAGTATCTATATAATAATGTACTATAATACATATTACTATATTAATATTATATAAAAATGTATATATAAATTACAAATATTTCTACTTTTTTAAAAATGGTATGGTCATAAAAACATGTTTTTATGTGATTTATATATATATGATATATATCGTTTTTGGATGTAAATTGTTCATAGATACTAAATTACATAAGTAAATGATAGTTTTATGGAATAATATTTTTTTTTATTTGTATGATATTTAACCATTTATACACTGCGACAGGGCCTTAACTTACTGCTATATTTGTCAGAAAACACAGTTACACCCAAGCTTAGTTAACATGTAAGAGTTAGATTTATTAACTGAACCCAATCAGTATTACATATGTATACATATTATAAAATATAATATGTGTGTCATAAATTATGAGTCATAATACAATAGATCTAATTATATATATTGTATGCAAACAAAATATTATAGATTATTAATAATTTCTAATTTAAATATGAAAAGCATATGCCATTATTACTACAAGCCTTGTAATACAAGGTCAGAGGTATTTCACATACTAATAGAACAGTCTACACGAGGAACAAACCGTAGTGACACTATTTATATACAAGCGATTAATAATTCACAATAAGTACAATAAGAGGAAATGTAAAAATAGAATTACGAAAACTATTTATATCTAATTATTAATGAGTTTCGTATACTAAAAGATATACTAAGATATTTTACATAGTAAATTAATAGAGATTTAAACCATAAAATAGAGATTTAAATAGTATACTACTAGAGATTCAAATAGGAACACTATAATAGTATACTAAGTATACTAGCAATACTATAATTAGCCAGATGAACAAACTCTAGTGAATAATGGTATGATAATACGGTGATATTAATCAAATAGTATTCTAGCATTACCTTGTTGTTCGTCATAACTGATAGCATACCTAAATGAGAGAGAGATGGTTGTTCACAACAAAATGAATGCATTCATTCACTGATCCATGAAGATATTTAATTGCAATTATGAATAGAATTTACACACAACACAAACAAACACACATGTATGAATATGACTTGATACACTGTTTTCTCTGGGTTATATGATAACACCACTAGTTATACTACTGTGTGTGTGTGTGTGGCTGAATACCCCACTAAGGGTATAGGTTACAGGCACAAGTGTAGTGTGTGTATACGAACGTATTGTATTTCGGGCATGTCCCGATGAGGAGAAGTATATGAGGACCTATCCGATGTCTATAAATAGATCGCCGGCGAAATACACGTGCATCCCTATTCGGCTCGAAATCAATATTGAATACCTACCGGCTAGTACGTGTGTGTATGTGTGTGTGTGTGTGTGTGTGAGTGTGTGTGTGTGTATGTAAATAATACTTATGGGATTGTTTACACCTTCTCTGATGAAATATAGGCTAAATATATGCGCGGTGGTAAGGAAATGGTGCGCGAGATCAACGGTGTTCGCGGTGTTATCATTATTCTCGACACCTCCCGCCCCCCCCCCCTACTGATGTGACGGCGCGCCCGAGTAAAGGACATAGGGCGCGAGGACATACGCCCCGTCGTCTACTAATGGCAACAGTGTTAACTAGGGGGGCTGTCACGAGGGGCGTGTATTATTGTGTCTAGCGATGCAAGGGGTTGCATACATTAATATATACTAGAGGGTGCGGTGACGGTATGGTGAGGGTGCGGGGTAAACATTGTTTACACTTATTACACACTTGTTAATAGAAGTGCTGTCATTACGTATATACTACTCACTGTATAAATAGATATGTTTGTTTAGCTATAGATACTCAGTAAGCCTAATGACATGCAACAAATGGCGTGCTTAATGCATTTATTACATTACTAATGTGTTTATGTTTATATATTTGTATTGTATATTTTATGTATATTATTAACATTACTGACAAATAAAAGCATTTCACATAGATTTGTTCAGTAGTGCCTATAGTATACATATTGTGTCTAATATCCATAGATTTGTATTTGACTATAAACTATAAATTGACTGTAAACTATAAATCTATGCTAATATCATAATAGAGTGAAGTTACATATGTTATTGTATTTAAATAATGAGATAGCACATAAGATACAACACTATGAAAGCATTGATAGTCTCTACCTAGTAACCTCTTTACATAGAACTAGTGTAGTGGGTCTTCAATTCTATATCAAGCAATTGGTTTAGTTATATAACTTAATAATGACGAATACTGTCAATTCTATTTATCATATTTCATTTTATTTATTATATCTTATTATATATTCCTAGTTTATAATAATAATTAAATATATACAGTGAATTCAATCGGGAGTTAATCAAATATGAATGCTCCACGCGACATATTATATCAGATTAATAATTATATATATATTTTCCTTAATTATATTTAGTTTAATTAAATCATAATGGTTATTTGCCATATTGATACAAGTATATTGTATCTTGTGAATTAGTATATTTATGCATACACATGAAATTTTATAAAAATAAATTTGATAACATAGGAATTTTAATTTCTAAGAAAATTTGATAACCAACAAAATTTTATTACTGAAGAAATTTTATTGCTAAAGAAATTTAATTTCTAAAGAATTTGTTTTTAAATTAATTTTATAGAATTAAATTTCTAGAAAATTCATCCATGAATGGTTTTTATAAAATTATCAATTTGATTCTAATTCATGGATATTTCCAATTGGGTAAATAAGTTATTTTAGGTATTTACATGAGGTATGGTATATGATGATAAAGTAGTAGGGGTAGGGGTACATTATGTAAACATGAGAAGGGATTATCATTGGTTTAGAGGAGAGAATGGCGATCGTAGTGGGTAGAGGATTGATATCTCGATGCAACTCACTACCCTCATTATGGAGGCAGGAGGAAATGGACGAGTTAGAAGCGAGGGTACGGAAGCGATTTATTACATTAACAACATTGTAAAAAATTCCTTCACATAAAAATAGAAGAATTTTAAGTATGCAATATATATTGAAGATATGTTTACATAATTAAATAATAATAAAAGGTATACTTATACATATATTATATATGATATATATATATATATATATATATGTATATATTATATATATATATATATATTATATATAAATTAAATACAAAATAATGTTATTAATATAATAAACAATAGCACCTTACTTTTAGTAAGTTTATCAGAGGATATCATATTACTTATGGCTAGATTTTCATCTAGTATAAATATTTATCTACAAAAATCATTTATAAATTAGGCAATATGTATTACTAAGTTCCTTACGCTGTGTAAATAACCGAATAATTTACACATATTCAATATAAATACAAGTATACTTAGGCAAAATAGTCTCTAACTATAGTTAGAGACTATTTTGGCTGAATTAATGTGTGGATGTTTAGACGCAGCTTGGGAGGATGAGGTATTATAATTAGTAATCAGAAATTACAAGTAGTAATTTTTACGTTAGATAATTTTATTTAAAAATGACTAAACTATATCTAAAATAATTCATAGTTGTTCTGCTGTCCGAAATTACTGCTAACGCATGAATATATCTATATTAGATTTTTCGGCAAAGAAATGATTCTATATATATATATATTGGATTATGGTCAAAAGCTTCGCGAATTAAACGCCCGCAAACTTGTTTATTCAAATTAGTGATTCTATAATAGCTTATGATTGGTCATTATAATTAGCGTATGTTTATTTATAGACTATCATACATGCAACGGCTTATAATTACCATATATTTATATATGTGTGTTTTATAAGCTCACTCGGGATGTAATCATTTACAGTAATGCAGCTAAAAAAACCTAAACAATATTAAAATTAACCCAACCAAATCAAACCAAACAAGTGAAAATAACTAAAACTAAATATTAATGTTTCAACAAATAATCATACGCTATTGTAAATTCAGTAATTCGAATAAACAATTTTGCGGGCGTTCAAATCGCGCATCAATCGCGAAGCTTTTGACCAGGTACCTATATATTGATTCGTATGATAAACTTAAAGCATGCCATAGCACCTATATTAGATATTTACAACATTTTAAATTTGTTAACAATTTTAAAAAGATGTTTAATATATAACTTCTTATTATTGGAGATAGATTTTGGATCCATCCGTATCATGGATCTGTATATGATCATACTACATGTAGAATATTTAAATATTATCATAAATAGTATACTAGATAATAGCTACTAGCTATGCCTATCATATTAATGTATATGGGATGGAATACACTATAGTTATTGTGAATTATTCAAATAATATATAATTAATCACTGCATTACTAGAATAATATCTTAAATGTTAAATATTATCAAGGATATCTCTTCACTATCTTTGTAATGATAAATGTGTGTATTCAGATACTTTCCGGTGATATATTTAATATATATAAATTATTTAAGATAACAGATATTAATTTTTAAAATAAAATTCAATTTTTTTAATTTGAATTAATTTATAAATAATATTAAATATACGAATTAATTTATACTTTCAGTTTGAATAGAATTATGTTTTTCTATACTACTTATGTTGAAATTGTAAATAATATAAATTGTATTATATTATATTACAATCTAGATAATAATTATTTTGAAATAATTATTCAAAAAATAGTTTTTAAATTGTTTTAAATATTAATTAAAATATATCGATATCGACGGATATCGATTCCCATAGTTACTATGATAGTATTATACTATACTAAGTATAGCATTAGCATAATTATTATGCTAAGCATATCAGATTAACTTTACGGTCGACGTACATCGATTTCCGTCGAATTTTTCCGTTGAGCGTAAAATTCTGTTGATCCCATATTATTGTATAATCATTATAATGCATTATATTATAATAATGCATTATTTAATAATAATGTATTATATTAAATCCAGGAATTAATTATATACATTATAATAATAATTATTAAATATATAATATATACAATAAATCATATTCAAATATAACTGTCATTTTTTAAATTGTTTAATAAGTTTTACACTAAAACCATTTAACCTGTATGCGTTTGTTTGTACGCCGTGTAACATTGGATTTATCTGAGTTAGAAACCATTTTAATTATATAAAACTAATAATTAACAAATCAAATAATTATTAAAACAATACTTTCATTAATAATTAATTATGTATAAATAAGTTGATAACATTAAATGTCCTTTATATTTAAATCTGATGGATTTTGTAAGCTCAGGATTGGTTGAAAACTAACCAATGATATTTAATAACATTTAATTGACGGAATAAAATGTAAGTAACATACTCGCATACATAGACATCTAAGGGGTGAAGCCCAATATATAACGTCTTGCTCGCATACATAGATTTGTATTTATAAAAATATGTAGGATATAGATTTTATATATGTTCGCATGTAAGATTAAGTATCCATATGTAATTATCGATAATTATTTGTGATTAACTAATTAATTTTAATTATCAATGTAAAGCCGTATATTATGTACTTGTTATATAACAAGTACATAATATACGGCTTTTTAATTAATATTAATTATAAATCATAATTTATAATCAAAATTTAAATAAATTATATCATAAACGTCTATAGAAAATAACAATAACGTTATAACGTCTATTCATTTATATATGTAAATGTGATTTTATTAATATATTAATTGTTTAATAGTTAATCTGATATTCTATACTATTGAAATCTATTTCCGTCGATCATTAAGTGCACTTGAGTGTATTGTATAATATGTACACCTGTAGATTAGATGTAGATGTCCGTCGATTGTAAAGTTAATCTTATGTTATAAATTTAATAAAATCAGATAAACTTTACGATCAAAGGATATCGATGTCCGTCGAATTGTTCCGTTGATCGTAAAGTTCAATTGATAAATGTGTATATTGAATATATTGAATATAATGAAAGGTAAATAAACTTATAACGTGTAACCATAGACATATAATTATGTAGACTGCTATTGGAGATAAAGTTTTAAAAATGTTGTTGTAAAAGTGGGGGGGGGGGCAATACATAGGAGGTGTCCCTAGATTTTAAAATGGGGGTCATAACCCCCATCACCCTGTTGCAGCGCCTCCATAATCGAGTTACGTCGCGTTACGGTGAGTAGACAGGCGCGACTATTTCGAGTAGCTACCATTTCGATCAGAACTCGCATCAGAGTAGATATTCTACGGAGACTCGGGCGGCGCCGACGGGCGCGCGACGCGGGGGGCTATAGCTACTATAGTAGGTTAATACCATCAGAGTACTTAACGCAACATTCCACAGTATACATTTGATGTAGCGATCGCGTGAGTCTCGAGACTACGAATGGCTCGATAACCTCACTAGAAACAATAGTTAAATCTATTACTTTATAATACCCTGTCATGCTATATACAATGTAACTAATTATGTAACTAATTATCCTACTTATTCATTATAAATTTATAATCCTATATATGCATATAGGTACATGTATGTGTGTTTATGTGTGGGTGGTTGTATGCGTATGTGGTGTTGGTATATGTGTGTATGAGTGTGTGTGCGTGTGATATATGATATGCTATATATAGGCCTACCTAACAACTATATATATATATATATATATATATATATATATATGATTATCTTATTAGATATACGATATTTGTTTTGCAGATATATAAAAAATAGGTTTTAAAAAATGTAGTTATCCTATTAAATGACTATGATATATATAAGTTATTGTTTTAAGGTAGAATATAGGCTAATTTTATTTCATATGAATAGGTATATTACGTATACAAAATTTAATAAATTAATAATAGATAATATTATTTATTAATATAAATATATATCTATAATATATTTAAATAATACTTAATTATAAAAGTTACTAAAGTAAATTATTGTTATTATTATTTCCCTGGAATCAATGATTACATATATAAATTGTAAATATAAATGAAGTTTTACCTCATAGGCATAGACATATAGGACATACAGTGTAATATATGTATAATGATTGTACTCGAATGTATCATGTGACTTTTAAAACTAGCGCATTCATCACAACGTAAAGGTGTTAAATACCTTACGCCTATAGTAAGTATCTTCGCATTAATCTTTACGCTATACCCTTTCATGTATCGGCATATCGAAATAATAAACACTGTTTCTATATGTATATAGTATAACCAAAGATTTGGCGAAGTATTTTCCTTAGAAAAATATTTGATAGTTGGATTGATTTTCTTGGATAACATTTCATACATATATGTACCTATATGGGGGAATCTTTTCTAGGCGATCACATATAAAAGTTAACACATCTTAAGAAATGTGTCCCTACATAGTTATATTAACGCCTCGAATAGAACATATATTATATTAAAATATTAGATACTTTATATATATATAAATATGTGATATTAAAATAGTCTATAATTTATATTTTGTATTATATATATATATATATATATATATATATATATATATATATATATATATATAATATATGAAGAATTATTCGTATAAAATATGTATAGAATTTAACGCTCAATCTAATGTAAGCCATATGATGAATCATGGATAGGTAGGTGTATACCTATATCCGTATGTGTATCCGTATATCCCTATTTGGTAACCTATAGGTTTGTATATTATATATACATAGTATTATGACAATGATAATACTGATATTGGCGAAGATAATAGTGGTGAATGTAAAAACGAATATTTAATTATTTATTTATTTATACATAGTTTATTGTGACTTCAAAAACACATGGTGGTTATAGGCGTCATTATGGGAAAGTAACCGAATACGGACAGTGCCCGAATACTGACACTCTCGGTATCTCAGAAATCACAAATCCTACAAAAAAATGTTTAATTATTAATAATTATTAATTAATGAATAAAATATTCATAATTATATAAATAGTCTAAATAAGTATTTTTTATTTTTTAATTACTCAAAATATTGTTGATATATACAATAAACTGATTTTTTTATTACGTTTTTAAATTATGAAACAAATTTCAACTTAAAACCTTCTCTAAAATATACAAATGTATCGATATAAAACATAACATTATATTATTAAAAAATAAAGCATTCTAAAAATTATATATATAATTTCTATATTTGTTATCAAATATTCATTAAGTTATAAGCATATATCTAGAGGTCATATACGTCCCTAATACGGACACTATATATGTCTTAATACGGACACCCTATAACCAATCAACGCGCAGTGTATGAACTATTCTGATTTTCATAAAAATCGCGTGCGTTATAATATTAATACCACCAATAAAGCTAAATCTAAAAATTGTATTATTTAGATACTTACATTATATTATTAATTAAAAAAATAATAATAAAAATAAATAAATTATTAACTAATTAAATTAGAATAAATTATTCATATAATTAATTATAAATAATGTAATTGTAATTTGTCGTATTGATTCATCAATAATATATAGTTTATATAGTAGTATTTAGTATTTCCGTATTATAACACAGGGTGTGAATTTCAGCTTTTACGAAAAATAACCGAGAAAGCTGATAGGATCGCGATGTTAATAATTATAGGTACAATTAGGATGATGATGATGGTGATGATGATGATGATGTTGATGTTGCTATTTATTCGACCTATTTACAATAAATATATATGGGAAAGTAACCTAATATGGACACGTTGACAATCAATGGTCTTACCATTTGATGACTCATTATTTGTATTAAAAAATTACAATATATTAATATTATAAGATTATAGATATTATTGTGATTTTAAAATTTTATTTAATTTTGTATTCAGTATATAAAGTGGGAGTCCGTAGTCGGTACCCATGTTCTAATACGGACACCATGTTTTATAATACGTATTAGTTTTATAATCCATACGGACAGTGTCCGACGGACACTGTCCGTCTAATACCCTATACTAGAAAAACTCCATAAACCGGGATAAACTATATATTATTGATGAACCAAATAGATAAATTAAAATTACAGTATTTAAAATTAATTTTATGAATAATTTATTATAATTTAATCATAATTAATTTATTAATTTTTATTACTTTAATTAATAATACAAGTTAGTATATAAATAATAACATTTTTAGATTTAGCTTAAATGGTATTAGGTTACCTATTAATATTATAACGCACGTGATTTTTTAATGAAAATTAGAATAGTTCACATGCTGTGCGTTGATTGGTTATAGGATGTCCGACACACTGTGCATTGCCATAAAAATAAAATATTTGGTAAATACGTGTATACATATATTATAATATTAATAAAGTAACAAATTACGTAGGAAAATATCAAATTTCAAATCCTAAAATCCTAATTCTAAAAATTTCAAATTAATTTAACATTTTTTTATTTTTTAATTAACCTAGGTAGGTAACCTAGGTAATTAACCTATATGATGTATTCGATATAACAAAACCTATATATAATGTATTCGATTATTTATTTTTTAAATTCATTTAATTAAGCATAATACTTTGTTGGGATTCTATGATGGATATTTACGATGTATAATAATAATAATAATAATAATAAAAATTAGTTTTCTAACATAAAAAATGTTAAGACTATAGTCTTACCTATAGTTTATCGAAATATTAATTTTTTGTTAAAATGCTCAATAAAAGTAATTTTTTGAATAAACATATACTATTTTTATAATATTAAATATAATTTTATATTCATATAATAATGATAGACAAATATAATATAATATTTTTTTTTATATTATTCCATTGATAATTTTTGTATTCAATTTAGAAAAAAATGTAAAAATTAAATTAAAATGTCCGTAGATCGATTTAATTATTTAAAAAAAAAATGTATATGCATATATGTAGAGTTAGATAGACTTGATGATACTCATATCGATATAAAGAATAGCTTTCTTTATATCGATGTACTCCCCAACACAATGTTCAACAATAATAATTATTGATTGTAAATATATCAACCTACCTATGTATTATTATTAGGTAAATTAAATCTATTATAATTATTTATATATATATATATATATATATATATAGGTATGTCCATATCTGTCTTTAAGCCCATATACTATAGTAATATCTGTATCATATATGTATGATACATATACACATCATCGTAACATAGGTAGGTAAAATGTAACCTAATATGTAACCCATCGAAATAAATAAAATATAAATAAGACTTTCTTTAAATATAATAACCCTGTGTTAACTATAGTTACGTGGAATATATATATATATATATATATACACTGCCTGTGTGGCTCAGTGGCTAAGGTGTCAGACACACAAGCAGTAGGATACGGTTTCGAGCCTCGTCCGGACCATTAATTAATTTTATAAAATGGGTCTTAAAATATTATTTAGAAGTGATCTTATATAATTGTGTATAAATAAATGATCGGATCTCGTTAAAACCATGGATGCCTTAACATGAGAGCGACTTCGAAGGGACATTAATGTAATTGGAGCCTCTATTTAGAGCCATATATGGTTATAAGTAATAAAAACGTCATCTAAGTTCCTGGATGGGATGAAGGACTCCACCAAATAAAAAAAAATAAAAATATATATATATATATATACATATATATATACATGATGAAAATTCATTTTGGAGAATAACAGAGAAAATATATATAACGGGATATAACGATTACACTGATAGAATATGTCTAAGCATAGATAAAGAATTAAAGTCATTCACATATGATCTATTATACGTATTTATCCCCTATTTATGTTAATAAGTATATATTATTTTAATAATTATTTGTTCATGTTATAAATTGTCAAATAAAAAGTCAACTATATAGTTAAATAACATATGTTACTAAATAATCCTATACTATATTTCATAAAATCACAAATAATGTTGTATTTTATGATTATATTAAGGACATGGACATATACTTGATATTATTATTATATCATAGATGGCGATACGAGTTGTATATTAACGGAAATTACATTATTTATTTATTTATTTTATCTTGTAATGTATCTTAAATATTTTTAAATACTATTTAATACATAGCTATGTTTTATTAATAAGTAATGTAATCAAGACAGTACAATATCATGGGTTATTACAATAAAGTTAAATATACTGTATAATTTTATATTTAGCAATAATATAACGTAAATAATCACACCTAGAATAAAAAATATTCAAAAAATTTATAGAATTTGAAAAATTATTCATATACATTATTAATTAATTTATTATTATGTAATATTATTGCCACACGAATATTTAATATATTAAATTACATTTTGTTTTATATAAGACATGTATATGTATATGATAATTTATTATATTAATAATATAATATTATATATTATTATAATAATTATAATAATTATTATAAAATAATTTTAAATTTTAAAAATTCTATAATTATTATAGAATTTTAGATTCTATAATTTATAGATATATTATATCATATAATTTATAATATATATATATATATATATTATATATTATATATTATATTATATATATATATATATATGATGATGATATACGGTTTATTAGGCACCAACATAGGCTCATGTAGACCCCTTCGCTCGTGCGGGAATAAAATAATAATAAGATCTATAATATCTATAATAATATCAATCAATAATTATTATTATAATACGATTTAATAATAATAATATGTTGACTATAATATGCGAACAACATAATAAATTTGGGTGATTTAATGATTAGAGGTAGATAGAAAAGAAGAAGTAAGATTTATAAATATTGTGGGAGATCCAATAGAGCGACTGGTAGGAGGGAGGGAATTCCATAGGTCGTATGATAAGGTGTGATCGGAATTTTTAAAAGCTCTACAATTTAGGGAAGTGTTATTAAAATTCCAGAGATAAGGAGAGTAGGATTGCGGTAACGAAGAGAAGTTTATATTGTAAGAAGAGAAGAGAAGGGTAGCCACATATATATATATATATATATATATATATATATATATATATATATATATATTAAATATATATAATATATATACACATTTTTATAATATTTATAATATTTATCTAGAATATGTTATTTAAAAAAGTGTTGATAAATATTATATATTATATTAAATATATGGAGTATCATAATGACTTAGTAGCGTAGTCAGTATGGTTTAAAGCTTCGCAAATTTTTAAATAAGCTAATCATTGTACACTGTAAATTGTACTGTGTATAGTGTACACTCGATCATTCTTTATTCAGATACGCCTGTAGAATATACACCGTAGATATATGCTTATTTACGCCGCCTATATACTATATTATATAAGTATTTAGCCTATATATACGCATATAGATACACAATTATCTAATCACTATTCGAATACAAAATTTTGCTGCGATAAATCGCGAAGCTTTTAACCAGATACCAAATATATCCATGGATATTATCAATATATGAATTTCATTTAATATAAATTTACCTTAACTTACCTGGTCGAGCTTGCTCGGCATTCTAAGAAACAGTTCTTCGAATCATCCCTATTATCCATCAAGTTTATCATCTCTTCCTCTTCACATTCAGTATCTTCTACCATTTGATTTCAGAATGTCTTATCCGGACTTCCACGAAAGCGCTGGCCATGTGGGAGTCCATAGTAGCGCATCACTAACTAGCTCATTTTTGCTTCTCCAGCAGTGTCCGATAAATCGCATTCTTTGTTAACGTATTGAATTGTTGTAAAGCTCTCTATTTGTCATATGCTCTCTCCAATACACGTTCAGGGTGGCTCGTAGCATAGGCGTGTAGGCAATATTGATCTTCTTCTACACTGTTGATGTTAATGTCCATGTAATTGCTCCATATACTAGTACTGACTCAACTGTTGCTCTGAAGAAGTTACTTTTCAAGTTTTTTGAGACTCTAGATTTCCATATATTAGTTAACTGGTTTAATGCAGACCAAGCTTTTCCAATTCTGACATTTAATCGTGTTGTGTAGATGCGATATAGCTTCCAAGGTATTTAAAATCGTTAACTTGCTTTATCCTTTCACCATTCTGGCTACTCATTACATCTAGTATAGTATTATGTTGATTGAATGTCATGTACTCAGTTTTATCGACATTAATGTGGAGTCCAATTTCTTTAGCCGACTTTTCTATGCTATGTAATAGTAAACTTGCTTCACTGAGATTATTTGTAGTGATGGCAATATCATCTGCATAATCTGCGTTTGTTATGTTGACTGCGGGTATTTTGTGCTCTTTCTTTCAGTAATTTTTAATCCTAGTTCTGTATTACAATCAATGGATTTTCTAAGTACGTAATCAAGGCAGATAATTTAACAAAAATGGTGCGATGGTATCTCCTTGCCAAACGGCCGTTGTAATATTAAAGAAAGGGGTGTCTCCATCAGGTGATCTGACCATAGAACGTGCGTTAATATATAATATCATTATCGCGTTGACAATTTCTTTTGGTATTCCATAAGCGAGAAGTATGTCTCTCATTTTATTTCTGTCGATTGAATCGAACGCTTTAGAAAAGTTAAAATATAAATTTAATAGATATAAAATATATATTCTGTTATAATAATTGTTGAATTTCAAAGGTATTAATAATTAAATTTAATTTAACATGTAATAATAAGAGAATAACTATATTAAAATATAATAGTAGGTATATAAATAATAATATAAATTTTATTAAATTGCTAACAAATATGTATATTTTACATGTTAAAGATTTATAAATTGATACAATAATATTTGGACATTATTTGGACATTATTTGGATTATACATTTTATTATTATTAATATAATTATAATATTAATTTTTCATCTTTTCCCAATGGTATTATTTAGCTTATATTAGCAGTGCTAGCTAATTTAGCACTGATTTAAAAATTGCATTCATTTTCAAAATAAATACAGTAGAAAAGAGTAAATATTAAAAATTAGCTATATTGTTTTTAAGTATCTGATTTAAAATCATAATCATGTTTATGTTAATGTATTATATAACTTATGTATTTTTAAATATAAAAGTATATTGACAAATATTAATATATATTTGATTATTAACTTAATGCATGATTTAAAAATTATATAGTTAAAATTATATAAAAATAGAAGGTATTGATGTGAGGCTATATATTTATAATCCTTCAATTTATCCGTTTAACATTTGAAAATTGAAGAAAATAAAATGCGAAGGATGGCAAATCAATAACGGTATTGATGTAAGAACCCTATAATATTGAACATGTGTATTTTGTAATTTATACTACATATTTCATATATGTAATATACTACTAGTAGTAAGTACTTCGTATCAGTGTTTGAAATATCATTATATTGTATCGAAGTACGATGAATGTTAACTTGATATTATTTATATTTATACATATTTCAAAAGCGGTGTATGAGAGATTATTTTTTGTATACATAATAAGGATATATTATTATGTTACCCGATTTTTCGCAAAAACCCTTTTCAACCACACCACCAGCCCCACCAGTGGGCCACCACCCACCCTTTCGGCAGAAATTGCGAGATTTGCTCTAGAAAATCGATACCCGAAAACACGTAATCATGAGTAATAGTGTATATTGCAGCGCAGTTACTAAAGATAAGTACGTGCTTTTCTAGACTTATAATCCGACTAAATCACCAGGAATAACACTTTTTTTTAAAACCCAAACCGGACCTTCGCCGGCAGTGGATCTACTAGGTTTAAGACGAAGACTCATCGATGAGTCGTAGAAGAGGGTAGTTACCCCCGGTAGTTTCATCCGGTTACCCAATTTTTGTAAAAAAAACTTTTGGAACATTAGAAGTACTATATCTTTGCTCACTATTTGTTGGTATTAGACCTATTTTAAAAAATAAAGAAAATCGCTTGCAATAACAAAACAGATATATCAACATTAATTAAATATATAAACATTACATATTTATTTAAATTTCATTACATGATATATCAATATTGTATTGTTAATTACATTTGAGAATTTTTAAATATTCCTGAAAGATCATCATTTGTTCTTTTAATCATTGAAAATAATTGTAATTTAAATGTAATCTATTAATTACGCTATTATTATGAAATATTCGATTTAATCGGAAATAAATTATATGTTATTTATAACAGACCAATATTAATAATAGTGTAATGTATAAATGTACAATATTAACTATTGATAATTAACTGCTCAATATATCAACAGTCACAGACTGGATTAAAACTAAGGACAAGATAATCGTAAATATTATGAGTATAACAAATTACTAAATCAATACAATAATATAATTATCGGATGATGATATCCATATAGAAGATAATGCATAGTATGATACAACTGTATTATTATCTAGGCAAACTAATATTATTATCTAGGCAAACTAATATTATATATTATTTATGTATTAAATTTATATATGAAATAAGTTGAATATTTAATTAATATCATTATTATGATTATTATTATTATTAGTATTACATTTTTTAATATTATTAATCGTCTATGAAATATACCTATATTTTAATGAAATGACTTCATAGTAATATATAATATCAAAGACAGTATACTTGTTTACACATATTTGGAAACTTTTATTTTATATTGAATGATATTTTATATTTTACAAATAAATAAATATATCTGGTATCTTTGGTATCTAAGCATTGAACTATAATGAAATACATTAAATAAATATACCTATTTCTAAGTAAAATAGTTACCATTGAAGATATGAAAACCATTGAGAGAACGCATATCATTTCAATGGTAGTAGATTTATATATTATATTATATAGACATAAAGTCATTTTAAAAATGCATATCCCCTAGTAATAATTACTCACATGCCTGTCACATATATGTATCAATGATCAGATGTATCAATGATCAGATGTATCAATGATCAGATGTATCAATATTTGATTGGAAAGCCTAGGATATTGCTATAAGCAGCTTTTACTATATAAGTATATTAGTATAATATTAAATGCTTGATATATTACTTGTACAATATATATATATATATATATATATATACAAATCAATAATAAGTTATAACAATAGAGCTAACTTTCTCATTAGCATATGAATGGTGTTGTGATTGTGCATTGTTAACTTGCTGTTATCATCACTTATCAATCACACCATTATAACAATCATATATTATATATATATATAGTCACTTTCATTGTAATATTTATTTGTATTGAATAACTCTGTTAGTTTTATTTTCGAAACACAATTTTTGAAGTACTGCATTACTTCTTATTGATTCAATAATTACAATTATTATATAAATATGTAAGTTGATATATAGATTTATGTTATATACACACACACATATACATATATATATATATATATATATATATATATATATATATATATATAGCTAGGTGATTGATTAGATTCAATTGAATCAATTAAACATGGTTTTCATTGTTCTAATAGGTTCCATCTATAGCCACCCAGTTCATACCGTATTTAAATCGATACCCTAAATACAATGCGTATTATATATAATACGCATACAGTAGGCGAGGCAATATGCTATATATTGTGTCATAGGGTCAATGCTTTCAAATCTATATTCAACCTAAATTTACTGTTCTTCCTACTCGCCTTTCTCCTTATCCGATGTGACATATTATTTAGTGAACTTTTTAGTTATGTATGATAACTTAGTAAAACTAAATAGGTATAGTAAGTAAGTAAGTAAGTAAGTAATATGTGACATGTGATTTAACATTACGTACTTAAATAGTAAAATAACAGTGTGGGCCATATGCCAGTTGATTATTATATCTAATGAATAACATCTAATCTATTCTTATCATGTGCTGATTATAGATAAGGTTGCATCTATGATTAAGGTTTTATACTATATATATATATATATATATGTGTGTTTGTGTGTTTTTTGTTTTACACATTGTATGTGTGTGGCTCTTTAAATATTTATTTTAATTGATTGGATATATATTGTAATGTTCTACCATTTTTTAATATATTATAAATATAATGCATACATAAATAGAGTAATACTATATATACTATATATAATGAAATGTTAAGATCAAATTATTAAATATATAGATAAATATATACTATTTTATATTTGAATTAGGCGAGGCATATAATGCATATTATAATATACATTATATATGATAATATATATATATATATATATATATATATATAAATATTTATATTGCAAATATTATAAATGATTATATATCTGAATTTATCAGATTAAAATTAGCTTTATTGTACTTAGTTAGTTTGTAGAGAATGTTATTTATGTTACTATATATATAAAATACATATATCTTTAGAGATTATTAAATGCAATCACTACTATTATTATATACAATTATTGTATATAGAATATGTTCAAACTAATACATATTCTTAATTTACAATACATTTTCATATATGATTAGCATAACTAACGTAAAGTGATATTTTTTAAAATCATATTATTCCTTTTTAAATTCACTGCCTGAATACATATCCATACTAAAACAATTACATAATCATCAGAATTTGTTAACATAACCATACAACCTTTAGGAAATACAGTAAGTATATAGTATATAGTATAACATTTAAGTTGTATAGAATCAATAGTATCACATGATAAACATACACATGTACACACACATGTTAGGGAATATATATATGTGTGAGATTTAATACTATCTTTGAATTCTTATTATAATTATAAATTTCTTATATATAATTTAGTATTGATAGTAGTTTATTTTACATATGTATTCATAATATATATATATATATATATATATATATATATATATATATATATATATATAATATAATATATATTTATTATTACCATGGTTGATAATGATAAGAAGTACTATATTCCATAAGTGTTTGTTATAGATATATTCAGTAAACTGTCAGTAGATGTATATATTACACTGGCCCCGCTCCTACATACTATGTGGTGGTGGTGGCACATTGAAATCATTCCTCTACAGCGTAGTATGAAGCGATACCTATCATGTAGTAACTGCATCATGTAGTACCATAGGGACACATATACACACACTCATACCTGCGTGTGTACACATATACTGATGTACACAAGCATGCACACGCACGCGTTTATGATACATACATAACTGTAAACATGTAAACCCGATATTAGACGTTGAGTAATATATATAGGATAGAGAAGTCATATTTAGGACCACCCTAATAAAGTACAATTATTGTTTTATTAATAATCAATTATACTTGTGATCACCGTGTGTATATATATACTATGTTTACTACTATTATAATGTATCATATGCATATATCGTGTAGGAGTACGCATATTATTATAGTATACATTTATATATACGTATGATTAATTATACAGAGTACTTGATCCTTTTTTATAAAATTCTTACCCTTAATATAAACGAAATCTCAAGGTAAATTATACTTTTTGTTTACATTTTATATAACGTGTATGTATACAAAGCGATGAAATCATGCGACGTCCGTGATAAAGTTTAATTTACTCTGCTCGTATGTTTATATATATATATATATATATATATATTAATCATATCAATTATATACACGACTCTATACACATATTATATACGATGTAGACATCAATTTACATATATTATTTGAATAAAAACTAGTGGATTATATAATATTGGTGTACATATTAACGTATAGCATAGCATATGTAAGACTAACGTTTCGTTAGATTTTGATATTAAGTTTTTAATGAAAATTTGTCATATACATGTTACATCTAATATTGTTCGCAATGCTAGTATATAAATAATAAATAAATAAATATTGTTTATTGAGATATAACAGTTCGTATGAAATAACAAATATAAGTTATAAATTATAATGTATAGTTATTTTAAATCTCAAAAGGCCATAGAGTTAAGGTTCCATTGAGGTCCTTTTCTGATCTATCGACGGGGCGATAGACTAGAAAAGAATATATAAAAATCTATATTCAATAATTATATCAATAACATGTCCTTGATTATGTTTAATTGCGAATCAACTAAATAACTAAACACCCTATTCCTATAGGTCAAGTGATCACAATAAAGCTATTGTTACTGTTCTCCTATTGTATAGTGTCCCAAGTTATAGGTTAGTGATTGTTAATGCTAGTTATTGTTGTTGTTGTTCTTTTACACACAAACAATGATACCATAGTACAATGGACAATATATTTCCATTTTAACATTCCAATGTTTAACAAAAGAACCGGCATCAATCCATATACTTAAGTATCATATATCTTATTGTTGACAGTATACTGTTGTGTCTTTATTAACTTTACACTGTAATATTTGTCATTGTTCATTTTATATTATAATATATTTCATAATTGAATGACTGTATTTAATCATATATGATATTATTAAATGTACACCTTCATATATGTGATTATTTTTGGCTATAGATGGATCAGAAGACATCAAAGATATTAAAGCGATAATAGGTACAGAAGTTTCGATTAAATGTGTCGATATCGATGACACAGTCAATATTGATAATGTGACTTGGCTAATCTCAGCCAATCATACGGCTTCATCTATTTCAAACGATTCTCTCATCCTCACTATTGAGAATGTAACCTATGACCTAGATCACAGCAAATTATCCTGCATATATAACAACGTAACTTATCAATTCAGACTCATCATCATGGGTTAGTTTATGTCCTTCTATTTACAATATATACTACTACTACTACTACTACTACTACTACTACTACTACTACTACTAATACTACTACTACTACTACTACTACTACTACTACTACTACTACTACTACTACTACTACTACTACTACTACTACTACTACTACTACTACTACTACTACTACTACTACTACTACTACTACTACTACTACTACTACTACTACTACTACTACTACTACTACTACTACTACTACTACTACTACTACTACTACTACTACTACTACTACTACTACTACTACTACTACTACTACTACTACTACTACTACTACTACTACTACTACTACTACTACTACTACTACTACTACTACTACTACTACTACTACTACTACTACTACTACTACTACTACTACTACTACTACTACTACTACTACTACTACTACTACTACTACTACTACTACTACTACTACTACTACTACTACTACTACTACTACCACCACCACCACCACCACCACCACCACCACAACCACCACCACCACCAACACCACCACCACCACCTCCACCACCACCACCACTACTACTACTACTACCACCACTACCATCACCATCAACTATAGTTGAAGTAGTCTACTACTTATACTACTAATAATATGACTTCTGATCATATAACAAATTACATATAATTAAATACTTAAATTAATATAATTTCTATTTAATAATATATATAAATAATAATTATATGTATAACTCTATATAATTATTATAATATTATTGATTATTTAATAATAATTATTATAATCATATAGACAAGCAAGTCACACAACTTGAATACTACAACGTAACCTATAACAGTATATCTGTTAGATGGAAATATAACCAGCAAGGTATACATTTTTACCTATATCTCAATGGGTTAGTTATTTAATTAATGCTTTTTATTTAAATATTTGTTAGTGTATTAGTTAGCTATTAAAGATATCTATTTTATTAAAAATATATAAACTGAAAATGTGTCAGATTTTAAAAATTTAGAGGAGATAATAACAATATTCAGTATATAGTTGCCTTATAGGTGAAAGAATAGATGCTAGTGTTTTAGGATTTAAATTTAATTAGATTTTGTATTTGGTAGCTTTTGTATTTAATAGCTGAGTTATTTAAGTAGGCAATCATGTAGGTAGGAAAGTGGTGAGTTTAAAGTTTAAAGAATAGATAAAACAACGAAGATGGTATACACAATGATAGATAAAAGTTCACATAAATATATTCTTCAAAAATAAGGAACCAATAGGTTAGTATTTCAGTTTACGTCTAAGGATATTTTATCAGTGGATCCCAAACTGGGGGTCGAGATCCACAAGGTCGCCTATTTTTTTGTGATACTCGTGAATTTATATATTAAGTAAATATAAGGTAAATATATTTTTAATATGTATAATATTTTAATATAATTGTATTCAGATATAATTGCAAAAACAAAGCAACCACACACAATAGCTGAAGAACTTATTATTCCTTACGCTAAATATATCGTGAAATGTATTTCCAGTGATGAAATGTCAATTAAAATAAATTCAAAAGATGTATATTAAAAATTAATGCACTCTATCAGAAAAACAGCCATATATTAATAAATGTGTATCAAGAATTCAAATACACAATATTTAAAAGTAATATATAACATATTTTATATATTAGTAAGAGCATAAAGGGAAGTATTCGAAATTGAAGAAAATTTTTAATTTATTAACAAATTATTATATAATTAATATATAAAGTTATTAATTCAATTATTAATGAAGAATGTTATGAGCATAAAGGGAAGAATTCTAAATTGAAGCAAATTTTTAATTTATTAAAAAATTATTATATAATTAATATATAAAGTTATGTATTATTAATGAAGAATGTTATGAGCATAAAGGGAAGAATTCGAAATTGAAGAACATTTTTAATTTATTAAAACATTATATAATTGATATATTAAGTTATGTATTATTAATATTTAAATTATTTTATCAAAGATTTCGGTTACAAATGTTTTTTTGTGTGTAAATTACTACACTTATCATTATTATTAATGATTATTTTTATTAATGAGTTTTTAATCCTTTTTTAAGATATATCTAATATAAGATTAGTACATATTACTTTTATGAACCATCGGTTAATGTGTCAGATTTTCCATAAACTTATTCACTAGTTTGAATTCACATAAGATATAGTAATACAATTTTCATGTGGAAATTTTAGAAATTAAATAATTTCAATTGTATAAAATCTACTAGTGATTTTTCTTTAAATTCATGTTAATAATAAACTTGACTTTAGGGCAGACTATGCAGGATAACCTTCGAGAATTTATTTGTAATATATTGTAAAAAATGGTCTACTAAAAGGATAATAAATTTTAATATAAACTAATAATTATACAATTTTGTTCTTACACTTTAGCAAACGTTCATATCTATAAAAGTTTGATCATATTACTAGGTCGAAAGACCGAAGTATTTATAAATGAAATATGTCAATATAGTATATTGATTTCTTTTAAAAAAAGTTGTTTGTCAAATAAGATTTTGTTTATTTTATTTTTTAAATATTAAGTGTAAGAAATTTAGAAGAAGAACATTTTGTTTCAAATTTTGTTTATATTATATTATTAAAATATTAAATTTTATCTTTAAAATTATATGTTTTTACGTAATATATAACTAATAAAATAAACACTTTTAAATGTATATCATTTAAATAAATTATTATAATAATTTAAAAATAATTTAATAATCGTCATAAATTATGAAATATAAGATTGTTTTTAAAATTTTAAAATCTAAAATGATCTAATTAATTACATATATTAACTGATTAACTTAATTATATTTATAAATGTAATAATTTAATTGTTTACAATTCATATTTATTTTTAATCTATAACTTATATTTTTTCAATATATTATTTTAATTAAACTAGCTAATTAATTTTAGATTATTAGAAAATTATTATTAACAATTTTTATTTACAAACAATAAGTATATGATGTGAATATGAGATTACTATATAGTTTCTAGTAATTGATATATTTGTTATTAATATATTTACAAAAAAATATAACCATCATAAAGTGATATATCTCTATGAATGTGTCCAATAAATGAAGATGTAATATATAATCCCGCAACTATATATAAATTATATTCAAATAATGATAGAAAATATATATTTAAATATCTTATTAGAAAGTTAAATAAAATACATCAAATAGTTTCATCAACAGTTTTCTAATATATTCTTAATCATAATATCTAATTGGAAAATGTATAAATATATAAATAATTTGATAACCAAATAAATTTTTTATTAATAACACATATATATGGAATACATATATTTAATTTATATATTTAATTAATATATTTAATTATTTGTATTATATAATAATAAAATTGCTAATATATTTGTTATTAAGTTATCCGTGATGCAGATATATTACCAGAGATCATTGTTAATTGACAGGATTAAGAAGGACACAACCTCTGACGATACCTACACATTTGTAAATCTGAACTCATATATGAATTACTCAATTTGCGTGTCTATTCAATCAGGAGTGAAGTGCGACTCTGATACCGTGAACATTCAAACGTTATCTCTTGGTAGGTTCCGACCTTTTACGACTACATTAACGAATTTAATAATCTATTTCAAAGTTTCAAAGTTTTTATTGTATACTTAGTAATTTAAAAAGTGAAAAAAAATGCATACAAATAAAAAATCTAAATATTTAGACAACTTATCATTTCCTCCATCATTTATCCTAGACTAGGATTCCTAGTATATACTTAATTATATTGTAGATACTATAGTATATATAAACTACCCCCATCAATCCATCAGTACCCACACTGAAACCTGAACTGATAATAACTGCGTACAAGCGAAGCATACACATCAGAGTAGCTCAGGGACAACTGCGTAACCTTCCCGCTAGTATCATTCATTATTCTATTACCTTCAAGAAGAAATCATCAGTGTACAAAGTTTGCTATTATTTATAATGAATTGCTTATTATATCATGTATTACTTATTATCTTATATATGTAATTCATAATATAAATACATTATTATTTATATAATTCAATTAATACTTGACTTAAATTTATTATTTAGGATATATTCATTAATATTTAACACACATATATATATATATATATATATATGTATATATATAATATCTGTTTCTCACATAAATATTAAAATGACATATTTATTCATAGTTTATAATTGTATCTGAATTTAAATTATTATTTTTATATAATTGTCATGAAAATGATAAGTTAGCACAAGTATAGTTCTTTAATAAATATAAAACACATAGATTACAGTATATTAATGTGTATCAATATATATATATATAATTATTACTTAGTTATATAGAATATTGAGATGTTATATACATGAAATGTTAGATAAATGATTTTAAGTAATTTTGTATATAACTATAATTATTATATTTGTCTACATCATGTAATCTAAACATTACATTAAGATGACTGTTCAGAGTTTACAGGTATTGATAGCGAAGTTATTATATAATGTTTAGAGTATTTCTCACACTTAGGTATCATTTTTATATTTGGTAGTTTTTGACCTATACGATAGCCTTACAAAATGCATATAAATATTTAAATATAGGAAAAATATCGTTAATGCATATATCGAATTCACATATATTACGCATATACCATTATGCATACATAAACCCAAAAATATAGACATACACCTATACGAATACTTACATATTTATACATACACGCAGATTAATGAAAATTCAACAATTTCTAATTTATTTCCGTTCACGAAATATACGATTACTACTCATTACTTGAATTCCGCTAAAGAAAACGGTCCAGTAGTCTCCTACAATATTGAGACCAAACCAGCAGGTAACCATATCATATTATTATATAGAAATATAAAATCCTATCTACCAATCTTATAAAGTAAGTTATTAACTTTGAGCAATTAATCGAATAAACGTTTGTACATAATTTTGATTTATGTGATTCTATAAGAAAATATAAAAAATGTACTAATTATTCTATATTAATCTTGTTAATATTGTTAATATTTACACCAGCTTGATTTTAATTTATTTCCAAAAGTATAGTTTATTTTAAGATTGTGTTTCACTGTGAAATGTATAATTCTATATTCAAGTACTATATTATAGACATCCAAATTTATGCCCAAAATTCATATAAACTAGAACAACGTAATCGATATACCGTATTCGACGGCTATATATCGTTCTATATTATATATACATATACACGATCCTAACCGTAAAGCACCCGGAAAGCCTGGTCTCAGCGTATTCCTGACGGAGTTAACGCGGCTGACGATCAACTTGAACTACTACACGGGCATGGGCATCAACGGTATAGGAGAACGCATCATAGGTGAGTAGCGGCGTATCTCCTAACAACTAATTTCACTGACACCTTACCATTTCGCAGTGCAAAGACATGAATGTAACCACAACGTGAGCATCAACAGCAGCATCTCCTACTCGGATAAGTTCATCATCAACGATCTCGGTAAGTGATGTCACTACATAATGTTTATTTATTGAATCGCACATATAATAATATCGGATACAAATGGACCCCTCGAGAAGTCATAGACTTGTACGTGTTATAAATAACTGCGAGGAGCCCCGGAAAATACAAAATAAATAGTAATATTTTTTTTTCTTGTGTTTTGATTTATCGTTTATTAAATTGTTGATAAACACAAGAGAAAAACAAGAACTACCTGGAGTAGAATCTGGGACCTCTGGCTTACTAGCTTTGGTTGTCCCACTGAGCCATCAACCCCACTACGTGTAATGTAACAAACCAGTAACTATCTAAGTTAGATATTAGGCGTAGCGTTATGTGAAAGTACTTCATACCCGTACGTTCGTGATTAGTTAACAAAACTACTAAGCATCTTCTAATATGTAAGCGTTAGTCTGATATTTGGTATAAAAATGTATTCAGATATTTTATATAAATTTATTTATTTCGTATATATTCCGAAGCATTCTACGATACTATTTAAAATATAATAACTATTATAAAAATTCATATTTTAAGTTTGCATCTTAATACGGACTTTTTTAGTTGATTTTGTACGCAAATCTCGGGAAGTGAATTAGGGTATCTACTTGCCCATGATAATAGTATTTATCATTGTTATATTTTTTTCGTTATACACGTCGTTCGGCAACGTACGGTGTGTTTCGCACATACGCGTGCCTAGCATATCTTACCTAGCATATCTTGCCTAGCATATCTTGCCTAGCATATCTTGCCTAGCATATCTTGCCTAGCATATCTTGCCTAGCATATCTTACCTAGCATATCTTGCCTAGCATATCTTGCCTACATATCTTGCCTAGCATATCTTGCCTAGCATATCTTGCCTAGCATATCTTGCCTAGCATATCTTGCCTAGCATATCTTGCCTAGCATATCTTGCCTTATATGGCATACGAGCGACGACCTACGTGCCATAGAAATATCACCATAGTGGTGAGCGCACGCCACGTTCTATTCTACGCACACGCCACGTGTATATAAAAGACTGTGGCACAAAGCTTGCAGATCTACTAATAAATATACCTAAGCCTTGACGCATTGTTTATTATACACAACTTTATATTAACATGAGATCACATCACACATAACACAGAACCGGATACCTGTTATTACGTGAAAGTCATCGTGGTTAACAATTGCTGCATGAGTCCAGCCACTAGTATGGATGTGTACACGGAACGTTCCAGTACGTATATTATACTCCTTATTAATCATTATTGCATAATTTAATATTATTCGTCTGACTTTATAATATTTTTCTATCTATACATATATATATATATATATTTATTTTTATTATTTAGTAATATATTTTAGTAATATGTGATAATAATGATGCCGTTACATGAAAATATATATGCGCAATGATAATAGATATGCATATTACTGTACTGATATAATTAACATATCTCGTATTTATATATAAATTATTTAAAAAAATCATATAATTAAAAAAAAAATGTATTAAGGCCTGTGGAACATACAATTTTTGAAATAAATAAATTATGTTTTGAAAATGATATTATATAAATCTTTATACATTTAATATATTATCTATGGACTCTGAAATTTAGAAGACAAAAATTGTTTCAACTTTTTATATATATAATATTAAAATATTATATATCAACTTTAAAATGAAATATATATAATTTTTTTACGTAAAATATAACTTTAAAATAAACACTTTTAAAAATATATCATGTTAAATATATTTTAATAATATTTAGAAAAACTTAAATAAATTTAATAGTCTTAATTTAATAAATATTTAATTAATAATGTAATGAATATGATAATTTTTATAATTCTAAAGGAAAAAATAAAGAATGCTATATATACATTAAAATAATCAATATTCATGGTTTGTTATTTATTTATAATAACATAATGTGATAAGTTATTATCTGTATATATATATATATATATATATTTCATTCATTTTTCAAAATTATATTATATATCTCTAGAATCAATTTACTCTGAATAATTATTTTTGTTAATTTCACTCATTCAAATACTATTAAGTCCTTCAATAAATCTTTAAATGAATTGAAATTTTCAGAAGATTTTGGATATATATAATTTTACAATATTTGAATTTTTTAATTGAATAATTAGTAAAATTTAAAATATTCATAATTTATTTTTTATAAAATGTTTTCAAAATTATTATAATATTATTTTTTCAAAATAATTATCATTTATATTAAATATTTTCTTTTATATTCTATAAGAATTCACTTATTATAGATCTATATAATATCATTTATATTAAATATTTTCTTTTATATTCTATAAGAATTCATTTATTATAGATCTATATAATATCTATCATTATGTTAAATATTGTATTAAATAATTAAATTTAAAAAAAATGAATACCCTCAGTAGACCACTCTTTTTCCTATTAAATACATGTACACATCTTATTATAGAACAGAGGTAGTACCTAGTATGTATTCAACTTACCCTTAATAGCCGGTATTATGTTTGCAGATTTACATGTAAAAGATTGGAAATTAAGATGTCTACTGGAATACCGATAACTTTTGAGATTTGTAAAAAATAATTTATTTTGTTTATTACAGAGATAATATTTATATCTATTACTATTAGGCACTTACAATTGGTCATCATATAGCAAGTATAAGTAAATTAAAAGTAGATCTAGTTAATATTTAATGAAAAAAATATAAAACCTATATTTTGTTGCCTGTTTTTGAAACATACTAGGGATTTCTATATATATATAGTATATACTATATAGCATAGTATATTTTATTTATACTATATAATTAATAATAATATGTAATAATTATTATAATAATATGATGAATTCATAAATAATTATCTATCTACATGGTCTGATAAATATATTATTTATTCATGTAATAAATTAATACTTTTTATATATCAAATATTCACTTATTTATTGTCAGAAATAAAAAAAATCGCCTTCATTATTTAAATAAATAAAGTAATTTTTAACGAAACACTCCAACTACTCAAATACTATGCAATATAATGAATCTAAGTTATATTGTTTCTAATAATGTTTAAATAACTTATTATAATATTTTAGTATATAGACTAATGCCATATTACAATTATTCTAATCTTGTTATAATATAAATAACTTATTAAATAAAACTTTATATTATAAATTATATATTTTCTATTTTACTCTATATTATTATTAATATAATTTATTATAAAAATATACTGATGAACAATTTTTTATTAATTATACTATATTAACTATTTATAAATATATAATATAAACCAAATAACATTTCTTTTCAATCGAATCAATTACAAATTATTATTTCTCATTATTTTATTTTCATTGATATATCATCGGATATTAATTAACATCGATATACCATGAATCGTTGATGTACAGAACCGAAGGCTCCATTCGATCTCCACGTGGTGAACGCCACCGCTATACGTGGTAGAGGCAGCGGGGACGCCGTAGTTCTCGAAGTAGCCCTGAACTCTACGCATCGTTTGCAATGGTATAAAAACGACTCGAGGAGCATAGAATTCAACTCCAACGTGAAGGTATCGTTTCTCAGTCGAAACTCTGTCGACGCCGTAGCGAATAGCACGATTCACATCATGCACGCTACACCTGTTAATGTAAGTCTTAATATCGTACAGATTAGTTTAAATTATCTAATATATACAACAAAATAATATATATCATACAGCATATATTATGTTAGTTATTAATCTTATCTCGTATGAATTGCTAGCATAGTCTTTTTCGAGACTAAGACAATTTAACGAATATAAATCATTGTTAATTTTTATAAATAATATTAAATCATTATTCGTGTTATTATCATCATATATTCTATTCTATTCTATATATATTTTTTCAATTGTTATCTAATAATAATAATATCTTATATTTTAAGAATTGCTTATATAAGTTACGAATAAACAACGATTTCCGGTGATGATATATAATTTGTAAATATATGATCTACGATGCTATTAAAATGATCTCTGATCCTCCTTGGTCTATCTATAGAGCGTATATAAACATACACAAATCATAATACTTTTAAACAAATGTTATCATTAGTCATTGAAATCATGAAACATCTATGTTAAAATAACCAAAATATATAAAAAAAATTTAATTAGGAAATAACATGTAAAATAATCAATTATAAATTATTTTTAAATAATTACTACTGGAAGTAGGTGATTTATATATTCTACTTAATCATATATTTTGAATTAGTTAAAATTAACAATTTTAAAATATTTAAAATAGAATATTTGTAAAGTTAAAATATCTAAAAATTATCTAGTATATTACTTATTATATTTAATATTTAACATTAATGAATCTTTAATAAATATAGAAACATATTTTATTTTGTGATGAAGTTTACATTTTTTTTAAATGTGTTGAATATATTTAATTTAATGTTTTAAATTGTGTTTAAAATATATTTCTATGTGCAATATAAAGTATACACATATTCAAATAATAATAAAAAAAATGATAATAGATATATTTATTTATTATGGAAATATGACCTTCAGAGGTCAGCATGAAGTTCATATTATGAACATATGCATATTGTGTGCATTTAGCATTAATATATATATACATATATATATATATATATATATATATATATATATATATATATATATATATATATATATATATATATATAGATATTGCGCATAATTCAGAAATACAGAATCAAGTTTTTGCAAATATTAAATATAATGATTTACATATGTTTAGGTAAAGCATAGTTCCAAATTGTGCTTAACATTTTGTTTACATTATCATTATGATAATCTAATTAAGATTGGTGTATATATTATAATATATAAAATTACACTAGTTTAAGGATTATTGTATTTTTTACAAAAAAAGTATACTATAGTAGAATATTTTATAAACAAATATTTGTTTTCCAAATCAGTAATTACCCATAGATATATGTCATGTTATAGGTCCATAATTTGTTAATATATTTTAATATATAATGATTAAATATTTTTTTTAATTCATCTAATACTATTTTATTTGATAATGACAAATATATTTTTTAAAGATAAAGATGCTAATAAATTCAAATTGACTATAATAAACTAAAAAAATTATATATATGATTATCACAAAATATCTAATTATTAATATATGATAATCATCTTTATATGTCTGTATGTTAAATGGGAGTAAATATATTAATGATTTTATTTTATATATAAATAATATTAATTGAGTTAAATATTAAAAAATATTGGGCATCGAACATATAAGAAATTTGAAAAATTGTAAAATATATAAATATAATTATTAAACTTTCTAGTGGTTTCAATTCTACATGTATTAAAATATTTGCTTTGAATAAAATACTTAACTCTAATGAGAGTTTCCTCATCAAAAATATTGTAAAATTATTGTTAAATATTCTTATGTTTATAAATAAATTGTTTACCAAATATTATTCAAAATATATTTTCAATAATAATGTATATATTCATAACTATATGTATATTAAGCCAAAGAAATATTAAAAAAAAATTATTCCATCTTCCTGCCTTAATATAAGAAGTTTTCTAAATAGTTGTTTATTGAATATTCTGGAATTAGATTTATTAATCAAAAAAAACTAATTTTAATGAAAGATTGTCTATACGACACTTGATTAAAGATTATTTCTTACATACATGTTATTCTTTTTTAGCTATTTAATTTAATTTTATACTAACTTTTATTTACTACCATCATATTTTATTTCTCTTTCTATTTCTAATTTATTCGCATGTCTACTGAAGTAACAGTTACCCGGAGATGACTATTTGTTATATTAATATTATTATTCTAATTTTATATTTTACTTAAATTAGTATTAATAAATTTAATTTTATTGATTGATTGATTTAACGTTACATACACACACACACACACACACACACACACACACACAAACACACACGTACACATACATATACACACACACCCCCCGCTAGCATTACGACCTGAACTTCACGCTGTTGGGCACCTACAACGTCAGCGTATGGTTCAACATCAGCGGCCAACAACAGAACATCATCGGCTACCGAAGTCGTACGCTACGGTTCCACGTACGCGACCGGATCAAGCGAACCGTGGTGGTGGTCACGCATACCGGGTCTGATCTCGGCTCCGTGGTTCTCGTGATCATCGTGTTTGTGGTGTCCATCTCGCTGTTTGTTACCGCCGTGATCTTGTTCACTAGAAATAGGTGAGCTCTCTTATCTCTCTTATCTCTCTTTAGCTCTCTTATATCTCTTATCCATAGTTTCTATTGGTCTCCCAATCATGATCCTAATGATGTTTATTTAATTCTTTAATTTTCGAGCATCAATAACACATAATCACTATATTTTATATTATGAATATATATATATATATATATATATATATATATATATATAAATATATATAATAAAAGCTGATTGTAGTGCTTGTATCAATAATTCATATATGTTATTTTTGCTCACTGTTTATATGAATTCAAACTCTTTGATGAGCTTATAGATTTCATGTATCAACATTATTATGTGATGTAAATCGACAAATGTCAGCTGTATATATCAACATGTTTACGATTAATTGTACCTAACCATCATAATGTAACCATCATAATGTAACCATCATAATGTAACCATCATAATGTAACCATCATAATGTAACCATCATAATGTAACCATAATAATGTAACCATCATAATGTAACCATCATAATGTAACCATCATAATGTAACCATCATAATATTCTTCATGAAAGAAACTTGTTACTCTTTTGATCTTTTAAAATAATTGTAATTATTTAATAAGCAAATATATAGATATATGACTATATATAGATATATATATATATATAAACAATTGATGTGTTAAAATATAAATGTAATGCTATATATATATAATGCTATTAGACAGGATATTATATATTATAGGTTATATACATTGTTTATAAAAGAATTTTTCATTTTAAAAAGTGATTTTTCAAAAAGTTACGATTATAATACAATCATATTGAAACATTTCATTTAATAATGAGTTTTTTGCATTGATTTATATCAAATTATAATATACACTGTGAATCATAATGAAATACGATAAATTATTCAAGCGTAAAATACAAAATATAATATCTTTGATATTATTATAATAATGTGATTATTTATGTATATCATACATCATACATTATACATTATATAGTTTAATGGTCGTATATTATTTATAAATATTATATTATCTATATTACATAATAAAATGTAGTAATATATATTTATATATATTATCAAAAAAATTACTACGATATCTATAATCATTAATTCACTTATCTACAATATGAGATATTACTCATGATGCACTATAGAACTATCTATTATAAGTTATACACACGTAGAATAAAGATATGTAATCCTGGAGTCATTCCTCTTATGTTTATCATAGCTATACAATTTATTGAAATCATTTACATCACAATACCACAACTAGTCTATTCAATATATTTTAGAAAACCATAATATACTATGTAATATTTGTATAATAAACAATTGTCTACAGATTAAATGTATTGTCACTTCAATTATTTATTGAATACAAATAATTAAACTTTATTTCTTAAATTTAATATATTACATAATATTATATGATATTCGTTATCATCATGGATTCATCCCAATAAAGATCAGATTATTAAAACTTAGCCTATACATTAACTAGGAATTGTTTAAAATTGAAATATCAGTTCATCTCAAGCAATTCTCGTCCACCACACGAAGGAGAAATGGAATGTCTATCTCTTCCTCAGGCGTACAGTTAGTTTATAAATACATCTTATTTATAAAAGTCTACTACAAGTGTATGTATATATATATATTATTTTTGTTATTTTTATTTTTGTGGAGTCCATTTTTATCGCTGGATGCGAATCCAGTAACTTTGATGGAGGTTTCACATATAACTAAATTACTTCAAACCACTATCATATTAAGGCATCCATGATTGTAAGATTAACATACGAGCCGATCATGTTGTATACACAATGAATTAAGATCAATTCTTAATATTATTATAAGACCTATTTTATTGGTCCAAACAAGGATTGAGTCCTTTTACTACTTGTGTGTCTGATGACCCTACCAAATTGAGATATAAAGGCAGTTTATAATATATATATATATATATATATATATATATATATATATATGCCTGAATCCCATATACTTATTACCATCCTATTTATCTATGAATAACTTATATTATAATATCTATAATTTGCTGGTCATTCAAATTCAGAGATATCTACAAATTAATCTTATAAAAATATATATCACTAACCAATATTTTAAATCATTAACTCCGAATACATATTTATAATATCTTGTTAACTCTATATTATTATTATTATTACTATTATATAGTCAATATATTATTTACTTAAGTTTATCTTTCCATCACTCAGTAATCGATGAAATAAAATCTATGGAATCTATCGCATTCATTGATCACATTACGAAACTACACAAAGACTCTAACCAGGGTTTCTCTGATGAATATAATGTTTGTACCCCCCCTGCAAGTATTACTATATTTAATGTTTGTTTTATATTAGATACTATCACACTCTATCTGGTTTGTTAGATTAATGAATTAGGCAAACATTTGTAGTTTATAGAAATACAATATTTGATATAACACATTATAGAAATAAAATAATTATATCATTCAAATACTTACAATTTTAATTATTAACTTGATAGAATTATATTTCTAATATTTTAAAACTAATTTTAGCTATAAATATATATTGTTAATATTATTCTCAGGATATATATATATATATATATATATATATCCTGAGAATAATTTGTATATTAATATATATATATATATATATATATATATATATATATATATATATATATATATATATATATATTAATATATATATATATATATATATATATAAATAATAAATATTTTATAAATAAAAAATGGTGGTCATATAGAAAGATGTATTCTTATTATAAATGTGAAAAATTATGTAAATATATTTAAAATCTTTACAGATTATGAGTTTTAAAAAATATTGGTTTTTATATTTATTTACTTGCAATCACGCGAACGAGGTCCCCTTCTTTAATTATTATAAGATATATCAATTAGAGGTGAAAAATATACTTAACAATTTTAATAAAAATATAATACTTCTCATATATTATTTAGAAAATACTTTAATTTACTATAAATAATTATTTTCCATTATAAATAAATAAAAATAATATAAAAAAGAGTTCAATAATAAATATTTTTGCATCAACTTTCCGAAATTGTATATCAATAAAATTATTATTAAAAAAATATTATTTTATAAATATAAATATAAATGTTTTAAAATATTAGTTAAATAATTGTTTTCAATTATTTGTTACTTTATCATATTTTATTATAGTTAAATTTAATTTTTAATTAAAATAATAATCATATCATAGAGCTATTATGAATAGATTATATATCAAAATAATTAACAATATGTAATACTGATTTACTATTTATTATTTTAAATATCATCTTTTTACATATATATATATATATATATATATATATATATATATATATATAAGAATAAGCATTAACTCTATGTGCGATTAATTGTCACTGTCGTTTATTGATTATTATTGATTGATATCTAATATATAATGACTAGGAGATAAATGAATCAACGAGGGATGATTTGACTTGTCAACACTGCAATCACCGCAGTAACGTACTAAAGAATCGCTATTCAAACATCAAAACCTGTTAGTTTAAATTCTACTTCTCTCTATATATTAACCTCAGCCTTCTCATTATTCATTTTTAATGCGTCATAACACCTCAGACGATAACAGTCGCGTGATTCTCAAGGACAAGTTTGGTAAGCTGACTAATAATCAAACAGACTACATCAATGCAAATTTCATCGACGTTAGTCTAGTCTTAGGGTACATGGGGTACTTAATACCACAATAACTGGCTGTATACTTTTATAAAGTATTGCCAAAAATAGATAGTTTAAAAAATATATGAGGGGGGGTCCTGATCTGAAGAAATAATTAAAAAAAATTATCAATACATTTTCAATTTTCAAATGATTAAATTAACTTTAGAAAACTTGTATTTTATAGAGATAACTAATACAAATGAAAAATATATAGTTCACTAAATTTATTTATCGATGTTTTAATAATTTACATTAAATTATGTTTCTAATATATTTATATAATATGATTTTAATACCCAATACAAAATGTTATACTGACTCTATCTTCAATAGTCTATGATTACAAAATTTTCAATTGAAATTTTCATTTTCATTTATTACTATAAGATATATAATTATAACTATATAATTATATTTGCCTAATATATTTATATTAGTGTATATATTTATGTTGTAATAGGGAAAAATGTCTCATGAGAAAAATATGACTGAATATGTTTTGAAAATATTCATTACAAATTATATTATATATTTATTATATGGTATCTATATATATTACAAATATTACATAACACTTATGAGACTATATATAATATATTATATAAGTTTAAAAAAAATAATATCAACAATTTCAGTTATTTTTAATCCGTTATTTTTTATTATCCTAGATTCATCTATATATATATATATTAATGTAAATATTAAATTTATATTTATATATTTATATTGTATTTATCATGACATAATTGATATTAATTTTCAAATCCATTTTAACAGAATAAGTACTCTTCTCTAATAACTTGTATTAAAATAATTGTTTAGCTTCTCATATTGAATAATTTATTTTAACATTATAGGTATATCATATAAATATAGAAAGTTATAATTTGATTAGGACTATATTATGGTTTTTAATGATTTGTTTAAAATGTTGTTGAAATTCTGTATAATATAATAAAATAAATTTAAACTGATTTATAGTGATAGTGAAATATATAATTATACTTATTGAGTGCAAGAAAAATATTGTTATAAATATATACTAAAAACATAATATCCAAGAAATTTGGAAGTTAGCTTTATAAAATGATGAAATAAATACGTTTTTAGAATGATAGCACCTTTTGCCTATATATTTACATGTAAACATAAATTGCATGAAGAGGTATGTATACCCCTAAGGAAATATTCATTTTACATCGATACTTACTAGAGATATTCTAAAACTTGGTCGAATAGTATTCGACGAATACTACTATCTAATAATACTAATAATACTACGTTTCATCGTAAAGTGTGGTAGTGTAACCTCACCTCACGATGGCCGCCTCTCATATCGTCATTCAGCCATTCAGCCTCCTTCCGTCGTAGGGTTTCAGACGTCCGCGCGAGTACATCGCTACGCAGGGGCCCCTCGAGAACACTTTCGAAGACTTCTGGAAGATGATCTGGCAGAAGAACGTCAACGTAATCGTGATGATCACTAATCTCACTGAAAGGGGACGGGTTAGTCGTCGTAGCATCTGACTATGGGCAACGACAACAACATAAATTGGCATATTATTTTGAAGCCCTTTAGAAGAAAATATTATATTAATATCATAATTTAACAGAAAAAAAATTAAAATTCTTCTAATAAATATTATTATTATTATTATATATACTGTACTCCTTTACCATTATTGTTATTTACTGTTTATATATTTAGATATATATATAATCATATCGATAAAATTAATAAAAAACACTCGAAACTACGAACATATATGTTATCATATCTGCAGAGTTTTTATTTTTATTATAATTTATTATAAAATATTATAATATGAATATATATATAATATATCATATACAAATATGTGTTTATGTTTTCAGTTTATACGTATAATATTTGTATATATATATCATATTTATATAGTTAATAATATCAATATGAATATGTAAAATATATCATTATGCATTCCAACATTACAAATTATTAAATGCTTCAATGTGTATATATCCATAAAGTGAACTTTGCAGTGAATGTTTGGTGTTTGTATATTGTATAGACATATTTTAATAATTATTTTTTTAAATCTAAATTTTCTAAAATTACAAAATAACAATTTAGAAAATAATAATATCATTTATTAAAAATTGTTATAATTCGAATCATATATCTAGATCTAGATATATAATTATTATTAATATGTGATAATTCTATATTATATAGTTTTTTTTGATGTAATCATTTTATCCCATCGAGGAATTAGATGAAGTATTTTTTACTTGTAATCCAAGGTTCTAATATCCATTAGAAGCCTTTATCTTATTAATCCATGGATCCATGGATTTAACAAGATCAGATCCTTATTTTATATACAATTATATCAGATCACATATAAATATTATCTTATTAGCTATGTTATATTAAAGGTCTGAACAAGGCTTGAATCCACATCCACTACATGTATCTCTAACACATTAGCCAACTAGGCACATAGATAGTTAATATATATATATATATATATATATATATATATATGAAAAATAATATATATAATATGTGAATGTAGTACACATTTTTAGTAATTATTTCTAATCAGATTTTTTTAAATTAAATTTATAATATAATAATTCATATTTATTTTAATTACATTTTGTACGATAGTTTTAACAATATTTTAATAATAAATTTATATTGTATTGATCATTTAATTATATTTATTTTTATATTATTTGAAAAATATTGTACAAAAACTATATTATTAGAAGTACTTATATTTATTAATCATTTTTATACAAGAAGCCTATCAATAATTTAAATTTGTATATTCATATAAATGATTTAATTTTAAATTGTTACTAAATTTTTATTATTCAATAACAATGTAGCTATTAGTAAGTTTTTTGAAGTCCGACTTCACAGTAGAAAATCCAAATAACATAATTTTAATAATAACAACCTGCAGTATTAACTATTAAATACTATACAAAATATATATATATTTATCCTAGAAATAATTCACAGATTTGTATTCTATTTGAGTTTTATTATCGTACTAAACAATTAAATATTCAATAGAATCTATATTATAATTAATAATATATTAAATTTCCGTGATATTGCTTTTTTTTGTTTGAAATTTTGTGTGGTCACATTACAATTAGAAATTGTATTGCACTAATGTTTATATAATTTAAACGATTGAATTTAAATAATATTAATACTCGATGTTGCGACGTGCAATGTACTATTTCCTACTATCCTGAACCTTATCCGATGCAGATTAAATGTGACCAGTATTGGCCTTCCGAAGGTGAACTGCAGTACGGGCACTACTTTGTGAAGCTGAGATCTTTTAATCAGACCGCTCACTACGTAAGACGGGAGTTCTCACTCAAGTGTGGGCTCAAAACAAGAATGAACAAAATGACTCGGGTTATTATTCAGTTGATACTACTGGTGCCAACACCTTTAACCCTCTGCAACCTATACTAGTATTTACATCAACTTTACTATTAGATATGAGGTCAAATAAGTGTTGTATTCTTTTTTATTTAAATAAGTGAGTTTATTTATATTTATTTGATTATCTAAGTTAATATATTTAATCAAAAACTTCATCAATTACACTCTAATTATATATATTAATTATTAATTAAATAGAATACACGTATTATAATTATTTGAATACAGTTTTAAATATATTAAGGGTACGCCCAATACCAACTTCTTAAATATTATTATTTTTATTATCTATATTACTATCTATACTATTACTTCTACTTCCATTTTGAAATCATTTATGATAAATAAATCATATTCAATCTTTATACAGAAGTTAATACCCGAGAGAACCATAATGCATTACCAATACACTGATTGGCCTGACCACGGTACCCCTGACTACACACATCCTGTGTTATCATTCGTTCACTTGGTGTTCGAAAAGGCAGATTCCATGGGTACATCACCCACCGTATTACATTGCAGGTTTAATAATCACTGTATGTATATTCACTTATTTATACTTATTTATACTAAAATTTGTATATGTAATATTCATAAATCATTATACTGTTATTCAAATTATCAAAATAATACATAATAATATATATTACGGTGAATAAATTACTAGTATATTCCCTTTTTAGTTATAGTATGATTAGACAATTAATTTACTATAATAATATTAGTAGATATATTATAAAAATCGAAGTGAGTCAGTGTGTCCCAGATTATAATCCTCAATAGCTACTGGATATAATCAGAGTTGTTAATATGTGTCATAGATGTATTATTTATACTGAATTTACTAGAGCATGTATTATTGTAGTTACATTTATATCACATATAAATATCTATAAATATAGGTCGGATAAAATATAGATAAATTGAATAATTAATAAAAGTTTTCCTAAAATTTGTATATGAAATATTCATAAATCATTATCATACTGTTATCCAAATTATCAAAATAATACATAATAATATTTATATATATATATATATTATGGTAAATAAATGACTAGTATAACTTAGTGACATACACTGGTCACCTATTACACAACAACTACTAACTACTAACTACGTAGTGCGGGCGTGGGAAGAACAGGAACATGTATCGTTATCGACGCGATGCTGCATCAACTGAAGAATGATAACACCCTCAACGTTAAAGAGTTCCTCATGCATATTCGCAATCAGCGTAATAACCTCGTTCAAACTGAGGTCAGCATCTTCTCATCCTTTACTCTTCACTCATCCTTTACTCTTCACTCATCCTTTAACTTCCCAATATCTTCATCTTTAGTTTATATATTTATCTAACCACATCCACCTATAATTAACTCTCCCCTTATATTTAATTTTATTGATATACAACTTCCTCTTATTTTTAACTTAACCGTCATCTTTATCTACCCAAACTCATTCATGACCACCTCTACCTATATGAATGAATGAATGAATGAATAATATTTATTTTACTTTTATAATATAAATAAATAATGAATACACATGGCATATGTATACAATATAATATAGTTATATAATGAGTAAAAAAGGAACTCTTTAATAGCAATATGCTTTCGATAAAGGATTCCGCACAAAAATATATAAGAATTAAAGAACAAAAACAAAAGAAATATGATAACAACATAACTATAATAATATATAATGAAATTAAATCACACTGTGAATCAAGTAGTTGCAATCGACCACCTCTCGCCTATAGGATCAGTACATCTTCATCCACGACGCGTTGTCTGACTACCTACACTGCGGGGACACCGACATCTCAGCCAATCAGCTCTCTAACTACTGCGCTACTCTCGTGCAGACTGACTACGAAGGGGGAGACAATCAGCACAACATTAGCATTCTGACTCGTCTATTTACCGTAGTTAACTCACTCATCTCTTAGTCTTTACTGACTGCGTTTAGCTTTCAGATTTAGCAATATATACCTGTAATTATTATATATATTTAAAAAATAAGGTTCATATATTAGTTCATATACGTATTATTCTTAATATTTATTTACATTAATTATGGATTATAAATTATTTAATTTTATTTGGATTATTATTCCATTATAATTTAAATTACAAACCATTCAGATATTTATATGTTTACAAGAAATTGTATTTACATTTATTTCATTCAAGAGTAATTTTATTCAATGAGTAATTAAAATTAGAATTTAAAAAATTATGAAAAATATCTAAAGTTTAGATTCTAAACTTATTTAAAAAATTAAAAATTGTAAAAGCAAAAAAGTTAAGAATAAATAGATAAATATGTGAACTAGAATACGCCCTCTTCTCTGTATTAATATAGTCATTGTACTAAAGCCTCGTAGGTTAATAACATGATAATAACGTACAACAGTCGATGACTTACGATACATTTGATGAATACATGACTGCGTCTGCTACTTTGATCTACAACGAGAAGAAGAACAGACCTAACAGTATCCTCCCTTGTTTGTCAACCTTATAACTATTAACGAATATTATACAATAACAACATTAATAAGTATTCTATGTATTGGTTATACATATAACATTCTAATTTTATAAATATATATTAAAATTCAATATATTAATAATTATCACTAATACAATTAATATAGATATTTTATATATTCATATTAAATATTTATAAAAAATAAACAAAAATGCATAGTTCTATTAACAAGTATTGAACAACCAATTCAATTTGTATATAATTTAATTGGTATTTGTTAATGGTAATATACATATATAGTTCATTTGAAAAACAATATATTACAAACTAACCTAGTTTTGAAATTATAAAATACATTTTGTTAACGACTTAATTTAATTTTATACAAATCCTGAAAAACCTTAAAAATACAATTGTATATAGTAAAATTGTGTTGCTTTTCATATTTATGCATTGAAATAACTTATAAATGAGATATTTAATTCATAGAAATAATGAACCTGAAGTGAAAATTCAATAAATCAAATTACAAGATGATTATGATTATAAATAATAAAATTACATTTGAGTTGATGTTATGTTAAATATCTATAATAAAATTCTCTAAAATTTCACATACTTTTTAAAATATAGTTAGAGTATGTGTTGCTTGATAATTACATAATGAATCATGATTATACTATACTAAAAATAATGCATTCATCATTGACCAGGTGATTCTTCTATAGTCAGACTGACAGCTAAACCAGGAATAGATGGATCCGACTATATTAACGCCTCCTATATCACTGTTAGTCGATTACTATTGTTAACGTTACGTACTTATATCATTAACAGTATTTCATAATCTATAATTCTAATGAAATACTATATAAAATAAACAATCTATTTACTATTTAAATTATGAAAATATAAAATATAAATATATATAATAATAAATTATACTATATAATATAGTAAAACTGAGTTTGAGATACTAGAAACCTGATATACCCTACATACATGATATACCTGCCTTATATATTAGTTTATAGTACCATAATGAGATTAACATGTGAATAGCTATAATTACAATAAATCGGTGATTATTATAATTGAATATATTATATCAATACTATTCGAGTAACAATCAAATCTAGACTGTACAAATGTTACAATCACTTATTGTAATTATTAATACTGTGAAATTAATTGTATTAATATTATTAAAACATTATCATTTAAAGCTGATGTTATGTTATTAATTTCAAAAGTTAACGATTTTAAAATTCAGTCAAACATCTTTAAGTTATTAATAATTCTTATTTAAATACAATAGGCGTTGTAATAACTAGACGAAATCATTTATAACAGAATTTATTTAAATTATGAAAAATGAAGAATACAAAATAATTAAATATATATTTAAAGGGAATTTCATAATCCATCGTGATTTCAGTCACTTATTTGTAGATCCCTAGTGTGTATCCATCAATCATGTTTACCGTATGTTGTAAATAGTACTCTGAATAAATTGTGGTATACTATAATCTGTTAGTTAATTAACATATATCATTGACATCTCGATACCGTAGGGCTACAGACGTAACCAAGAGTATGTAATCACCCAGCACCCGTTGCCATGGACGCAAGACGACTTCTGGCGCATGGTCTGGGATCTTAACACCCAGCTGATCGTATTGCTTCATCCGGTCGTCCAAGTTTGTATACTCTATTCGTTGTTATAACTGTTGGAATGAATTTACTGTATCGCATCGATTCTATTTATATAACATTCCTGATAACGATATTAATATTTTACATAAATGTTCATATATACATATGGATAAGATGGATAGTGATGTATATTTTCTATATAACTTTAAGTTAGTGAAATCTTAATATATTAATAACGATTTGTAATTTATAGACGTAAAAGGTATCGACATGAAATTAAAATTCAACTTTAAGATCTGGTATTTTTTGTTTTATTTCAATGAATGTTATAGTTAAATATATATATATTATTGATATATTAGTGTGTCAGTTATGAATATTATCTTATTTAAATGAGTTTGCCAATCAATTTTAAATAAATCATTCGAAAAAAGGGATTTCCCACGTTTTGGCCGGCTAAAGAAGAAATAATGGATGGTGGACACTTCAAGGTTACACACGTTGAGTCAGATGACACGACCTTATCTTGTGGGGTTATCATCAAGTTCAGTATTCAATCTACACAGGTCAGTCTATAGTATGCACAGTATGCATCTGCTCTATTCTTATCTCAATTTGCTCGCTAAACTACTAAATGTTAATCTTTATGTTACATTAACTATAGCAACAACAACTGTATGACCGAAATATATAAATAATATATAATAATACTATATTAATAATACCATTTTTAACTATTAATTATTATTAGTTTATCAATAAAGACATTAGAAATAAGTAATTTTTGGGTTCAACAGTGATAATTACTGGAAAAAAAATTCTACATTTTTTTATTATATATTTTTATAATATAAAATATTATCTTTAAATTTATATATAAATCATATTTGTATATAAAATATAACTCCCAATATAAGCATTAGTTTTAAATTAATTTTGCATATAAAAATAATATTTTTATTTTTATATATTATAATTTTTTTTAAATAATAATTTAAAGATAATTTAAAATAATTTATAAAATCAAGTATACGAATAAAAATCGTTACAATGATATATAAAACACATTACATAAAATATAACTCCCAAATATGAATTTTTAAAAGCTACTTTGAAAACTATAATTGGATCAAATTAAATTATTCCATTTTCTTCAATTTTACCGATTTACCTGTAACAAAAGTAGATCCTTGTAATTGTTTTTTTTTCTACTTTTAGTTTCTTCAAATAGCTTGTTTTCTTAGATGTATATCTCATAAAGTATCTGCACCTATATAATACTCCTATATAGTGATTCGAATGATATTTTCTTTTATTTCTATATCGTATTCATATTCTAATGTTCTTAATACTTCAAATAGTCTGGTATCAATTCCATAATCTATTATACTTATTCCTACAATTTTCTCGATAACATCTACTGTTTATTTCTCAATATCAATAGTTGTTCTTTTATTGATCTATCTTTTTATTCGACAGTCAATTCTTTTTTAAGAATATTTATAAATATTGGTTGAAAAATATTGCCATTTATTGAAAAATATCGTCATAATCAGTGGGCATTACTAAAATCCATAGGGAAAATATCAATTTTATTATGTTATAATATGTATCAAATTTAAATATGTAAAAATTTGAATTAGTATTCATAATATATTTTCATTATTTTATTGTTAAAGATAATTATGTATTTTATTTTTAATATTTGTAATCTAATATATATATAGTAAAACCTCTCTATAAGAAACCTCTTTATAAGAAAACCTCCTTTTAAGAAAATTTGTCACACATTTGGTTGGAAAACAACCTTTTCCACATTAAAAAACCTCTTTATAAATATAATATATAAAAGAAAAATTTCTTTATAAGAAACTTATTGTATAAATATAAAAAATAATTATATATACAAATAAATAGAAGTATTGTATATTGATAACAATTATAGAAATAAATTAATAATTTTCTATTATATATTTTTGTTTCTTATAAAGGGGTTTCACACCAACTCGAACGTACATGTTAACTCTAATAATTAGAGGTTAACGTTTAACTCTAATATTTGGATCCAATATTTAAAATAAAATAAATGCTTATCTGTAAAAGGGGTTTCACACCAACTCGAACGTAATTAATAACTCTAATAATTAGGTGTAAAACCCCTTTTAAGGAGATTTAAATAATTTAGTTAAACTTTAACCTCTAATAATTAGAGTTAATAATTACATTCGAGTTGGTGTGAAACTCCTTCTACAAATGTTTTATATAACATGAATAGCTCAAATTGAATTAAAATTAATTAATAAATGTCATTGTATATCCTAAAAGTATTAAAATGTATTAAAATTAATTAATAAATGTTAGTTTTATCCTTGAATTTATTCAAATTAATTAATAAATGTTATTTTTATCCTTGAATTTATTAAAATTAATTAATAAATGTCATTGTATATCCTTAAATTTATTGATGATATAATTTATTACATTATAAAATTATTTTTAAAATATAAAATAGATTATTATACTATTAATTATATTATACTCATCAATGATTATTCATAATTTATAATAGCTAATATTAATCTAATGAAATTTCATTATGTATTAACATGTCGAAGCGCAAACAATGCAGTTTACATTTTAAATCAAATATAATTGATGACGGTTTACTGATATAAAAACTATTTTAGTTAATTATTTTAGGTAAACAAATTAAACATTATTTAAATTATGTTCATATTAGATATTTTATAATAAACAATATTATTTGGTTAAAATTAGATGTATAATTAAAATTAATGATTGTGTAAAGTATAATTTATATATATACCTCGTAATAGATAACTCCATAATGCATTATATTTCATATTAATATGATTTAATTTATTGTATTAATTTAATTAATTTCATATGAATTGTATTTAATTTAATTTACGGATTATTATACAGATTTTTAATTGATATAAAAATTGATTTTATTTAAAAATGAAAATATTATAAAATAAAATAATTTCTATTTAATAAATAATAAACAATCACCAGTCAATGATCTACCAAGTTATAGTTCTTAGTAGGTTTAACCGTATCCACTTAATTATTTTCTTTACCATTTTAGGTAAATTCTTATTGTATGGAGTCACTATACTTTCACATTTACCTATTTTTAGATACATATTTTATTGTGTATTGTTAATTAATTTCTGTATATCTTGATTTTAACTTTTTGTCTTAAATTTTCAGCAGTATTCTATGAATTACAATTTCATATGTATCGTCGTATTTATCTTTGCAACACGCTACACAATACCCACATATTCTACATATCATGAACTTCTGATTATAAGATCTGCAGTATATCAGAAGATGATCTATTACCAGTGAACTTTCATATCTTGAAATTCAAACAACTTTACCATATTCATTAGTCAAGTGTAATATGATACATTGATTCACCTGCTATCTGGTCTATACATACCTCTAGTGTATAACATTCTTCTATATTGTAAAATATCTTTAAAACATATTTCCATACAATATATTCCCAATTAAGACCTAGGGTTATCTATTTTTATTATCTATTGTCCGTTTAAGGGTTTCTTCTGATAACTAATTACTTATACAAAACTCCGGCAGTGCCTGTCATGTTCTGTAATAGAGCTAGATTAACCTTCTTTCTTCTCTACTATAATAAGATTATATCTATATGTAACACTCTATATAGATTTTCTATCTTCTATGCATGTTCGCATGACACACTAAATCACCCAGTGTGGTTTTGATATTTTGCAATATCCAGTCTGAGTAATATATTTGTTTTCACACTACACACCATGCCCATTTATACCACCCACATATATGAGGAGAGTGTCCACGATGCATATAACATTTACCTATATATACAAATATATCGAGTACAAAATAATTAATAGTAAATATAATTAAACTTAGTATTATTGATATATATAAAAATAATAAAAATTTTAAAAAAATTAAAAAGTTTTTAAAAAAACCCTTTAAAATATATCTATTTTCCATATTTTTACTTGTAAGCACGCGCATTATATAATAATTATGTAATCTTTTTATTAATAACGATTTCATTTCTTTTTTATTTAATATCAACATCACATTTATTATAATTTCAGGATGATTATGAAGGAATTATTCAGATGATAATTGTCAATGAAGTATGGCCTAATACAGAATTCATTTCACAAAACTTTGCACTAATAAAAGAGGTAAACTTGAAACTAAAGGACCATAAATATAATGAAAAACCGATTATTATTGTTGATAGGTTTGTGAAATAATTAATTTATAAAATATAATGAATCGGTGCGAGTATTACTTCCTGAATATGTTGTATGTTTAACTAATTAACTAATTAACTATTAAAAGTGAATAAATTATTCTGAGATAGTAGCTATATACTTATATTTATTTTGGTATTATTTAGAATGCATAGTAATTTAATATTCCCTTATAAACTGTTTGTCATAAGTCGTAGTCCAAGCCGCGATAAAATGCTGATAACAGATAAGTTATAATATACTTCAATTACAGTTGTGTTAATATCATACACTATATTGGTCGTACGATGTACACTTAGTTTTGTAGTACCAACAAAATGATATATTGTCTACATTCATATATCGAAGATATCTTTGATAATAAATAAATAATCCATTTGAGTTATTTCTAATTAGTTATTACATTTCACCCACTGAATCAGATACGGGGGGTCGAATGCTGGTCAATTCTGTGCCATCAAATCAGTATACGATGAACTGTGCGTCTACCCTAATGATAAAGTGGATCCCTTTATGACGATGAAACTTTACCATCATAAACGTCCTAATATCTTCAAACACGAGGTTATGTGTCATTTTGTTAATATAATTGTGTATATCTATTATAGCTATGAAAGTGTCAAATATGCACTGAATGTAGATATATCTATTTATATATATATATATAATAAATAATTTCTATATAATATATTAAAGTTAATTATTTCTATTTAATCTTATTATTTTATCATAAATAATTAATTCTATATATCGTCATCATATAAATCTTTCCGATCAAATTTCTTGGATATTCAAATATATTCCATAATTTAGTTTGATTATTCTGATGATTAGCCAGCCCACTAAATTGTTTACTACTCGCCCCTCCACAGAAAGAGATATTCTTCGTGTACAAATGTCTGTCGGTGTTTGTGGAAAACAAACTTCTCGAGGTGCTGCCTCTGCTTCAGACGTCTCCTCTGACTCTCAGGAACAGTATACTGAGTTCGGAGCCAGCTTCCTCCTGCTAATGCCCTGGGGTGGGGCGTTCCACGCGCACCCCCCCCCACAAAACACACACCCCTTACTCAATATTTCATACTCCCACTTTCTCATCCGAGCCCAGCGCGCCGTCGCTAATTTAGTCATTGGTATATGGCTATTATGTACTCTATTATTTACATGAGCCAATCTAAATAATGCTATATATATCTATATATAAATTACACTATTACTTTTGTAGTGATGGATGTAAAAATTAAATAATATATATATATATATATATATATACATATTCGTTGCATTCTAAATAGTATTTTCTATTATTATTATTATTATTACTATTAGTCTTATCATATTTGTATAGCATAATATCATGGAATGTGCAATCTTTTATTATATAATCATTATAGTAACAAGAAAACCGATGCAATAGTTGTTTTTAATCATTTTTACCTACTAAATATTGGTATTTATGCCAGTGCTAATTGTATAGAGTCGTCTTATATGTATACGCATGTATTTATTTTTTATATTATTTTATACGATTTATTTGAAACTAAAAGCGGAAAATGACCACCGTCCTTGATGAACAATTGACCTTGACCAGTGTAATATTGATAACATTGCAATATTTATACACCATAATTTATACATGACTTATTACGTGATGCGCTTTTACGAATTTTCTTATCTCCTTATCTTATATCATGTCATGCTGTTATCACTACTATCATGATTCATTGGTGCTACTCTATACTTACATAATATTATTATATAATATTTTTTGTAACGATTACTTATTTCGAATAAACATGTACAATGATTACTTTGCATAATTCTATAAATAATGAACTATATTAATTAAACTATGTGTGTATTTACTAGTGATGTAAATGATACAGAGCTTTTGATGCCGAGCCGAGACTTTTGGTTTTTGATGCCGAGCTGAGACTTTTATTTTCGATAAAAAAACGAGCCCGAGCCGAGATGAGTCTTACAAAATATAATCGAGCCGAAATTATGCTTTTTTTAAGTTACATTTTAAACATAATTTTTATATATTTATCCACATTTATTATTAATGTTTCCTATATTATGTGACATATTATTCATTATTTGTATCGATAGTTGGCTATTTGGTTTATAATATACTCATCCTGTTCACTCGCATTTTTAAAATTACAAAATATAACCGTTTTCTCAATCTATAATCAATATAATATAGTTTTATTTATAATTTAAAATATATCATATATATATATATATTTATATATATTAATTGGTAGTAGCTAATGTAGTAATAGGTGTTGTTATAGCATCAGTTCAGTTATACTGATCGTATCGTCTATTTATCTTGGTGGTAATTTATATAATACGCGCATTGACGATCGCATTATTTAATGGCATTAACTGATAAGCAGGTAAATTAATTAAAAGTATGTTACAATATGGATATAACTAGGCTTTTATTTAGCAATTTACATGTATTAATAGTTATTGTTTTTCTTATAATTCTAATATTATGCAATTGATAGTTGGCTGATTTGACTTTTATGTTTATGAACATATTGAGAATCTTATCAATTGATACTCCGAGATTTTTTCCTTATCTGATAGTTTGTATTGTGTATTATTTATTGTAATGAAATTATTTTCATTTTATATACAAAACAATGATTCTGATAACTGACAATGAAACTATATTGATCTTATGAAAACTGAGACTAACACTTGAATGATGCCTTGAATAAGCATGAGTTAATAGCAATGAATTTTATAGAGTCTGAGTCTGCATCGACGGTTTAGGTAACCCATTCTGAGACTTAAACGATGCTATTGTTATTTACATTGAGACTGAATCGATGCTTTAGGTGACCGAGACTGAGACTGCATCAATACTTTAGGTATTGAGACTGAGACTATATCGATGCTTTAGGTATTGAGTCTGAGACTACATCGATGCTTTAGGTATTGAGTCTGAGACTACATCGATGCTTTAGGTAACTGAGACTGAATTGATGCTTTGGGTAACCGAGACTGAGATTGTATCGATGCTTTAGGTAACTAAGACTGAGACTGCATCGATGCTTTAGATTTAAACATCACTAGTATATACTATATACCTAATACATACATATTAAGTAAGTATAATATTATTTATGAATTTGATGATATAGATTACTTGCATTATAATAATAGTATTGCTTGTGCTTACTCCTTATCAACAACTTTGATACAATAACATTGATTTGAAATTATTTACTAATGCTTACTTCAATACACCACCTATAATAGTTTATATTTATATCGATCTAACAATTTCTTTATACTTTATATATCATATAGTTATTATATATATTACACATGTAGTATTACAATTTAAATATAGGAATACAATTTTATTTTGATATTACATATATTGTTTCAATATAATAATTTATTTTAAACATTTGTATATATTGTATATATATATATATATATATAATATATAATATAAAATTATTAATGGGTGAATTTATACATCGATTTATGTTTAATAATAATTAATATATTTAAATATATATCGTATGTAAATAAATATATTTATATTAATTTAAAATTTTATTAATTTTCACTATTGTCAGAAATATCAGGAAAAAAATAGAAAAACTTTCACAACAAAAGATTAACTCAATTTAATTATTGCTACAATGCACATAAATGTGATGAATGTGTTCATCAGACCAGTGGATTATCGAATGCTCCGTTGATCTGTGGTCTACTTCTGCGAGCTCCTCTTCCAACGATCGGCGGTATAGATTGTCTTTCTGTAGTCAGTGCATTATATCTCCTTACGAACGCGGCTCTTAAAGTTTTACCTTGAGTGTGATTTCTAGTCTGCAGAAAATGAAGACATTATTTAGATATTGCATAGTTATATATACAATAAAAATAATATATTATATTAGAAAATTATTAAGTTTGTTATTTAAATAACTATTGATAGGAATAGATTATTATGCATATAATGCTGATGTGGAGATCAAACCTGAGATATGATGTCTGGTTCGATATCGCCCCCACCACCCCCTACTCCACCACCACCACCGCCACCGCTACCCAGACAAGCATATCCGTCACCTTCCGACTCACTTTCCAACTGATTCAATTCGTCGATATCTACGATTTGGCATACACAATTAATCGACTACCACATTGCCATATATAGAGTATTAGTACAGTAGTAGTACATTGCCACTGTCATATATAGAGTATAGTTACATGTCATATTAGTGAATAGATAGTTAGGCTGTTATACTATATTGTAGTATATATATATATATATATATATTTAATATGAATATTTGTTTTAACTCTTGTATAAGGATACGGCATACATACATTCATGCACGCACACCGTACAATCGCGCCTGTTACCATGGAGATCACAACGACTAATGATGATAACGCCACCTATGATTAACCCTTGATTCTTTGCATGTATTTAACTGTTTCCACGATATCGCTGACCGCGATGTTATCGTACTTCTTGTCGCAGTCGAAGCAGCCGTGAAGTGAGGTCGACGATATCAGGTGCAGGAATGTGCCGTATCTGTGCATCGATTGTAGAGGTGACGTCGGCGTAGTTAGCAGATATTATGTTTAATAGATAGGCGATAGGGAGTAGAACTATTAATGTAATATATACATAAATAATTGGAATATTGCCAATAATATGATAAATTAATGTGGGAACTTAGTAAATGTTTACATTACACAAATTGTAAACGTTCACAATATTTGAACGTGAAAATCAAAGTGTTATACGTCTTAATTACAAACAAATATTCATACAAAATTCCACATTTTTCCCAAATTTAATGTTAATAATTTCTTTCATAAAACATTTTCAATTCAGTGATTATATAATGAAATATATTCTATAATTGAGATCATAATTAATTTCAATATTCCTAACATCTTATTAGTTAGTTGCATTATTATTAACTACATGAATGTATACTTTGTGTAGCTGTATTGTAAACAGGTAAAATAAAGTAAAAATAAGTATATATATTTTATAATTTATTAATATCAATAATGTTTAGTTATATTTCAATCTATAATTATAAATATAATTAATATCATATTTAACACTTTGGCTAATAAAACATATCAGGAATTTTTATCGAGATAATTATCATTCAAGTATTATTAGTAATTTATAACAAAATTAAAATATGTTAATATATATCATTTAATGTTAACTTCAATACATAATTTAAGATAATAATTAAATAGTACACTATAATAAATGTTATTATATATAAATAACGCATTTATCGCGAATAAGTATGAGTTACAACGGCGTATTCTAAAGGTAAGTACGAATTACAGTGAACGCTAGCGACACCTATGGAATATCATCGTAATGAACTGCACAACGATGATGAGGGCGAAGAACACGAGGAAAGCGACGCTGAGAGGTTCGAACTGCATCTGCTCGGTACTGCCCGCCTTCGCAACGTTAATGTACAACTTGTCACGTAGTTGTTCCTGAACGATCTGATGTGTGTCGGGGTGCGGTGCACATTAGCAAGTGTTTAATGATAAGTACGGCGATTGTGGTAGTTGTCACGGTTACAGCCAACTAAAGGCAATATGTCACGTAGTTCAAACATAGTCGATATGGAATTATTATGTAATTATATTACTAAAATTCTATTATTTACTTGATTATACTTTGTATATAAACTCATTCATTATACAATATAAACACAAATATTTTGTACCCGATTCACCTGTAGATATTCATAATCTATAGTAAACTATAATCATATAATATATATATATATATATATTACTATACTATTTCTATATCATTAGCGTAGTCTATAGTTGAAATATTCATTGTATTGTTTACAAATAGTTGCCCTAACTAGAGAAATAGCGATGTCATATAGAAAATAGCGGTGAAATAAAGCATTGAGAAGTAACCGATAAAGTAACAAATATTACTATTTGAACATAATACATTCATTGGTGATTAATTATATCGTAACTATGGAAACGCATGGATATTTAAACATTATCTAAGGGTATTATAAACACTTGTAGCACTACCTGCAGCAGTAGTATGATGAACAACCAAATGAAGTTCAGCATGAAGAACAGGAACGAAGTGTTGTTGCGTAGGGTTATCAGTTGTTTTTTTATTGTTTCTCTTTGTTTCCTGCCTTCTTCGTCGTCCTGTATTCAATGATTATATAACTATTAGGTAATTATTATATAACTCTTTTGTAACTATCAAGTAACTATTTTTCACTAGTATGAAACTCTAAGAATTATTATGCACTATTATGTAATTATTATATAACTACTACATTACTATTACATAATTATTATGTAACAATTACATAAATATTATGTAACTAATACGTAACCATTGTATAACTATTATATTAGTTATCTAATATAATTTCATAATTATATGTGAAATATAAATATATTATTATTAAAACTACTTCCTACATCTTATCAACTATGAACATAAAATGTACTATTGGATTATATTAAAGATAATTAGGAAACACGATACAATCTAATGTATATGACATATGTGGATGATTCGGTTATTATTTAACATCTGGCTAAACTAAGAGATAACACAAAATTAATATTCCTCACGAATAATATTATTTATAAATACATACATAGGAACACATGTATAGGGAACATGGTACCGCACATATATTCATATTATTATTTGTTATTAATAATATCTGAAGTAGTAAAACGAGGGTTAATATTTCTATGCCGTCTATAATTAATGTGATCTATGAGCGTATGCCGTGTTGTCAGAATAGTTTTGTTTGTCCTTACCTAATGGACACTTGTTCCATTCAAGTTGAATGACTACATAACGAATACAGAATAACATGCTCGTATAGATCTACCAAAGAAGAAAACAGAAAGAAAATAACAATTATTTTGTTGTTGCTATATTCAAATATATTCTATCAATAAATATTTATCTATCTATCTATCTATAGATGTACATAACACACTTATATATAGATGTGCGTACATGCATGTATATATGTTTATAACGCGTGTGTATGCGTAAACTTGAGCGGGTTTCAGGTATTTGTCGATGAGCCTCGTCCAGAACAGAGTTTCCACAGCATCCAAGGCCACCACTTTGCCACCTCCAAACAGATTCTCCCAGAGCCACGAGATCTCCAAGTCTGCTTCATTCTCAGACTAATGGCATGTACGTTACGTAACAACGGGATAATATATATTGTTTATATTAATATTATACTATATATATATATATATATGTATATTGTATGAATAATTATTTATAATTATTTTTAAATTATAATCAGAATCATATATATTTCCTAAGTAATTATAATATCTAAAAATCAACAAAAATAAAAATTAATTAATCATAAGACAATGCCTAGACATTTATATTAGCATTACACAGTACAATACACGTACGTAGTATTCGGGACTATACGGTACGGCTACACTATATCGCGGTGATAGCGTAGGTGACCTAATGACCTGTATCTCATCGCTGTCTATCTGCTGTGAGAGAACGTCTTCCTCCCGCGCCGCCTCTTTCTTACGGGAGCCTCTCAATGCATCCTGGTAACGAGCGATTCATTAGGATCGAGTTAGGCGCAGTACTCCTTAGGTTATTAATAGTAGTATAATACATATATATATATAGGCTTTTACACATTCTTGATGATAATATAACAATACAAGTATAATAACTCATAGATATTGATGCACACATACACACACACACATGTACATATATGTATACATACACACATACACACACACATGTACACATACACACACATGTACACACATGCACCTACACATCTAAGACTCTGTAGATCTCACCTTATGTATCTCCTGAAGCCGATGCGAGACATTCTTCCTCCGTTCGCTCATGGTTTCATCACCGACGGAGGCGTGTATGTCGGCGTTGACCTTTGACCTGCTACTACTTGCCGTAGCCGTGCTGATCTGTAGTATAAGAAGTTCACGTTACGTTAGAGATAACTAGCGATACGGACCACAACGATAGAACATATATTACTTTGAGGCCCTTTAGTAAGAATATCATACGTATATAATAGAAATAGGAAAATGAATTAGAGAAAAATATCTCCTAATAAATTATTATTTTATTATAAATTAAATTTATAAGAATTGAACACTAACGGTCGTATTTTCAGTGATTTCGGATCTCCTTTCATCGGTTGTTCGCGTGAAGTTTCCTCTAGAACTTGCGCGATTATCTTCCGGAAGTTCTTGTCCCAATTCTTCGAGTATTTCCTACATAAATACGTAATTATATCAAAATTCAATAATTTATTAATATAAATACATTACATGTTACATTAATATTATGTATATATATATATATACATAATATATACTTGATATATATAAATATATCAAGTAAATAAATTAAAATAAAATTAACATGAAATATATTATATCAATGGAAATTAAATTAAAAACTAATTTATATTATTTATATATTATAATTACTTTAATAATCATTAATAATGCGGTAACCTTGACAATTTGTTTCCTCTTTGTTTTAGGCGTATCGATGATTGTTCGTTCTTCGATAAAATTTACACATCTCTTCTTCAAACAACAAAACACAATCGTTAATAGATATTTTATTTCTTCGAGAATTTCTTGTATCAGAAATTTATTCTCCTGATAGTGGATGATAATAAATCAAATTATATAATATTTCATTAATCAATGGTATTAATATTAAAATTATTATTCCAAATTAAATATATGTAAAGTTTGATTATATATAATAACTAGTTTATATCAACCTAAAAAATATATAAGAAATTACACACATAAATATATATATATATATATATATAAAGTTTGATTATATATAATAACTAGTTTATATCAACCTAAAAAATATATAAGAAATTACACACATAAATATATATATATATATATATATATATAGATATATTATAATGATGTTTGCAAAGAAACAAGAACCTTATTATTAATATTACTCTCATCCAGTGCAATTTCTCTCGTTCCCCAAGAAACTACGTGCAAATTTACGATTGAATAAATGAAAAGAAGAACAAATCCTAAACAAAAGACAATATAGAATAATCACTATTATTCAATACATTGTTTAGACGATCAAATCAGTATGAAATATTACTCTATACAATTATTATAAACATTCATAATTTATATTTGTAAACTATTCTATTGTAAAAATATATTAAATAATATCATATTCAATTAATTAAAAAAAGTAATAAATATTACACAACTATTCAACTCTATAATTTATAATAAATAAAATAATAAATATATATATATATATATACAAATATATATGTATATAAATATGATATATAACCCGATGGTATACAAAGAAAGTAGAGAACGCCAGGGAGTAAACACATGAACTCTTCGGGATGGAGGAAAGCCGCCGAACTGAAGATTCCGATAAGGACCAAGAGGAACATGGCGTTCGGGGAGGTCCATGTATCTTGGGACGTCTGGCAGATGTGTCAATAGCGTATTAATAGGACTGTCGATATAGTCTATTATGTAATATATCAGGCAGTGATTATATATTGGTACTATTCTTATATACATATATATATATATATATATATTATATAGTTGCGTTTAGCATTTATATAGGTATATATATATATATATATATATATATATATATATATATATATATATATATATATATATATATATATAGTTATAGATGTATGTATATGTATATGTATAGGAATATGTATTGGCATATGTATAAGTATAGGTATAGGTATAGGTTTAAATATAATTATATATATATATAAGTTTAGGTATAGGTATAGATATAAAGTTTAGGTATTAGTGTAGGTATAGTTATAGGTATACATAACCTATTTTTCAATATGTATATACATAAAATACTAAATACTCTAAATTAAATATCATAGTATTACAAAAATTGATTCAAATAATATTATATAATAATTATATAAATTGTATTATAATATTATGAAAATTTGAATATAATTTTGTTCTAAAATATTAACGATCGACTAATAAATCAGGTAAAACATTCTACATAAAATATCGATTATAGAATAATATTCTCTAGATTACAACGCAAGGCGCAGGTAACCCATGTACCAATTTTAACACAATCGACTCGCACCAATGCATACCATTCTTCCCTAGATGACCCCCGCTGACCTGAACGATGATTCCGACGCTGACAACGATCATAACGATGGCGTAACCGACGCTCATGTAGCCGGCGACGACGAGCTGAGTCGACGGTCTACACTTGAAACACACCAGGATGAAGAATACAGCTAAACCTGAGCGTGCGGCGGCGGTGGTGGTGGTCAACTATTACATATAATCTACACACTCGCACTAGTAATTGAATAGCACTTGTATTTGAATTTTGTATAACTTTAATGGTAGTTGCGTAATTGTGGTTATATTTATTACATCACTCAGACATTAAATAGTATTTGCACTCACACTCTATAGTGATGTACTTGCACTCCATAGTGATGCATTCGCACTCTATGGCGATGTACTGTCCAACACTGCTTGCGTACAACACATATCATGTAGTATATGTCTAATGATGTATGTGTGTAGTATATATTTTCATGTATTATTCATGATGTATATATACTATATGATATTTTTATACATGAATTGAACAATGAAATCCATTCGTTATATATAACTATAATAACTGCCTGTGTGGCTCATTGGCTAAGGCGTCAGACACACAAGCAGTAGGACACGTGTTCGAGCCTCGTCCGGACCATTAATTAATTTTATAAAATACGTCTTAAAATATTATTTATAAGTGATCTTATATAATTGTGTATAAATAAATGATCGGCTCTCGTTAAAACCATGGATGCCTTAACATGAGAGCGGCTTCGAAGGGTCATTAGAGCCATATATGGTTATAAGTGAAAAATTCATCTAAGTTTCTGGATGGGATGAAAGGACTCCACCAAATAAAAATAACAATAACAATATAATACGTATATTTATAATTAATTTAAGTATTTAAGTATATAAGTTGTGACTTATATAGTTTATATTACGTATATCCATAGATTAGTATGTTACTGGTAAACTATAAATCTAGGCACGTATCATATGTAAATTATATAATATATATTAAAAAAATCAGTATCGGTATTAGAAGATGTTTTATAAATAAAACAAATAAAAAATATTTCCATATTATGTAATAGATTATTACGGTGGGTAGGAATATGTAGGTAAGAATGTGTTACGCACAAACCATAGGAGAGTGACAGCCAAAGATAATAGTAATTACCGGCCAATACGACGTGTACGGCACCCGCCAACATCAACAATACGGTTGCCGGGGCTAATAGAGAAGCTCCTAGTACCACTGCCTGGTGAGAATAAGGTGTATTAGAATAACGTATTCAATATAGAATATAGACAATATATAAATTAAATACATATGATGATATGATGAGCTAAATTTAAATGATCATTTATAATTAATTAAACATCGATGTTTAATTAATTATAATTAATTTTTATTAATTATAGGAATCTAATTTTTACATTATAAACTTAATTTAATACATATATGAATATAATATTATTGGGATTATGAATATAGATATTAAATATTTAAATTCCTTTACCGTAATACAGAGTTCTAAAGAATGTACTTCCGTAATATAACTAGACATATCCGTAGCAACCTAATAAGTATGTATGTACCTAATAAGTATATATATGTACCCATGAATACACATGTCCCTAATGAGTGCACACTCACTCAATGAATACACACCCATACCTAATAAGTACACATGTTCCCCATAAGTACGCACGTACCTGGTAAGCGATGTACAGATAAGATATGTTATCGTTGATGGACACGGTTCTCTGGTACTCCGATAGAAGGTCAAACATGTTCGCCAAGGTCGAAGGAATCCATCGCCGTCTCTGTAGGTAATAGTTACATTAGTGTAATGGAGGTGGGTCTAGAATGTTCTATACTATAATCTCCCTAATAACTGGGTTGTGTTCAACATAGATGGATTAATGTGATTAATGTTATTGTATTACATATGAATTTATATTTATTTAGGTGGATATCCAGAATGCAAGAGTATAACATTATGTTCCCAGTGATATATATATATACAATACTAAAGTATTGGATTTACGAACTTATTTTAAAAGTGTATTTAGAAATATATTATATATAAATTAATTCACTTTATAATTGTAACTTGTTAAAGTGTCAACAAATGAATACTTTTTTATGAAAGACATATTAAGGAATATGATCATATAGTATTTTTTATATAATAAATAGAGATATAATATAGTAGTGAATTATTTACTTTTTAATATTTTTAATATTTTATGAAATGTGTTATGAACTATTAATGAACTATTGTATCCTGGAATATAAGAATTATTCTAGAAATATTTTTAAATATCATAATGTAATTACAACAAATTATATATATATGTATATTTTTATAATCTATTAATTGACATTATTTAAATTCAATAATAATATTAAATTTTATAATTAAAATTATTATTATTAATAAAATTACGCTTTTCGAAAGTATATCAGATATTGAATATTTTATAGAAGTGCAAAAATTAATTACTATTTCAATAAGCGCGATGAAACTATAATAACAATATATACATTCACATTAACACTAGTTAGCACATTAACACATTCAGGTTAACGAGCGCACTAATAATAGCTGAAGCATCCGACATCTGGCGTGCATTTTAAACCTGGTTGAAGTACTCGGAGAAACTCTCGGGAGCAAAGGTCGATGCATCGGCTGCTGCACAGTATTCCACTTTGTAGCCTTGCTGCAGCAATAGCGTACATAACCATCTGTCTTCTCCTATGGGGGTGGGGGCGCAGGAGTATATAGGGGTGTCGGTAATACGAAGCTATTACTCTTACACATGTTGTGAATTATTTAAATAACATAATGAACAAATAATTGAAATCTTTTAAAACAAATTCAGACAAAATTCAAGAAATCACTGTGTATACATACCACTGTGCCTATATGATTAGCATCTACACTTTGTTTTAAATCTAAGCTAAAACTTATTTATATAGTGACGACTGAACTTTATTAATTGTCATAATTTCTCTCTATATAGTGAATATACAGTGTATTCTATACACTATTGTTAATATATATTATATTTAAACGATGTTAAAATAAATAATCGTAATAATATAATCTACATGGAACCTTGGTCGTACTGAACGTAATGTCTGGCGCACGTAGACTCGGTGGCATACGTCCTCATCACGTTGTCGTCCATAATGGCTGACCCTAACACCGCGATGGTCAAGGGATGGGAGGGATGAGGTAATGTTACAGCAGTGGTCAAGGGGAGGGGAGGGGGGTGAGGTAATGTTACCGCGATGGTCAAGGGAGGGGGGGGTGATGTAATGTTACGGTGGCGGCGGATTAGGTAGTTTACAATCTTAAATAGGTTAAAGGTTTCGGCTATTTCGTATTACTCGTTTCTAGATAATTTCTAATGGTGGTTATAGTATTGCGTCGATGTATAATATTATTATATTCAGTGGTCAAAAGTTATAATCAAAGATGGACAATCGTTTAAATATGAAATTAAACACAGCACTGGATATTAATTTCATGAATGTTCATACTTACGAATATATATGTATATTAAATATATTTGTATATATATAATATATTTTTACATACCTAAACTAAAAGAGTGCTCTATGAATCACTATCCGAACTATAATATATATTTAGGTTAATTACCATATATGGTAATGCATTGTTAATGTAACCTCTGAACAAAGAGAAACAGCCAGGGCTACAGAGGACACAGCCTAGCATATGTTCGGCGGCCTTCTGTAGCCAATGACCAATGGCGTATTCAAACTTCTGATACCAAACCATCGGACCTGTGGCGGAGATATTAAAATTTAAAATATAAAAATACACTTAAAATTTGTAAATATTGACTCAAATTAAATGGCTACAATTATTTATAAATGTATATACATTTACCTATATAATTAAATTAAAACATAAACTAAAATAAGCAATTAATTATATATATATATATTTATATATATAAATCCATATAGACTTACAAATATAAATAATTGTAAATATATTAACATGTAAATATATTTTGAATATTTAAATAATTTTAATAATTGTCAGCATTACAACGTATTTCGAATACAGTGCATGAATAACCTGTTCCTATTGGATGAATACGCCCACACGCGGCTCCTACTTTAGCATTCTTCTTCATCCTATCGACTAGCAGCGTTACAGATTCGGCATTGAAGTCAATGTCTCCATCTAGCGTCAACAAATACGTGTTCTCTGCCTGTAGCCGGTTATATATTTATTGAATTATGTATTTCTACCATTCTTAAATTAATTATCATAAAAAATTGATTTTAAAATAAAATTTTAAATATTAAAAAAATATATATAATGAATGTGTTGAATAATTTATTTTATATAGTGAAAGAATTTAATATAATTTTCAACTATTATTCGAAAAATATCATATTTTAATAAATATATTATAATATATAATATAAATATATTAATTAATATTATTAACTGCGATAGTTATTATCTAGACATATTTAGCTATTTGATAGTATACTACTACAGTACATTTAATACAATATATTATTTTTATTATGTTTTTTTAAGACATTATATATGAATTTTATTTAATACATAATGTATTAAATAAAATTCATATATAATGTCTTAAAAAAACATAATATTATATAAGTCAATTTTTTATGATTAACATTTTTTATGATTTTAAAATTATATATTTTAACTAAATGGTATGTAAAATAATGTAATATAATATGATATACTCACCATAATATGTTAAAAATATATTGTGTTTTTATGTTGATTTTATCCTTGAAAGAGAATTCTTATTAGCTAAAATTCGAAGCATAATATTATAATAAACCTACCAACCCACTAGTAACTACTTGATATTATTGCACTTTCTTATGATTATCTTACAATATGTTCATGCACAAACTACTACAAATAATCATATTAATAAATAAACTAGATTCGTTAATCTAACCTGAAGTCTTTGCTTTTCATTGAGCCCGCGGAGGATTCGACTCGTGACTCGTCGACCATCTTGACCTAGATATTGACCAATAGGAGCACTCGATTTCATATAATTTTCGCTTTCATCCGAACCGAGCAATTCGAACCCGAGTAAATTATACATGTACATCACCTAACGGTGTTGTGATAATTAAGCTTTATTTACGTCAGTTTAAATTATGTTATGTGAACCTATATTAATGTATTTATGCAAATCACAATTTGTCATAGAATTAAATAATAGTTCTATATTTTAACTAATACAAATCGAAAATACGTAATATATTTCTTTGAAATAAATTATTTAAATAATATATATTATATATATATATATACTAATGGATCAATATTAACTTGTGACCATCTCTTCCGTTGTCGAATTTTACTAGTGTCTTTGATGTGAACTTTAAGAGTATTACCTCCAGGTAAACACCACGTTAACCTACCCCCGTATGGGGTGATGGATCTTGTCGGGGGGTTCAATATCAAGTGGGTTTCGTGTATAGAACTGCAATGTATTCAAAGTTACTAATAATCATGAACTTTATATAAAAATATAAAATATACTTTCATATTTTCACGAATGAATATATTATAATGATTATTGTAATGTAAATATACATATATAATATAAAATAAATTCATTTATAGTTGTATGTGTTTTATAATTACAATAATAAAATTAATCTATCCTAAATGTAAAGAATTGGGACCATAAATTTTATATCAAAATACAAATATTATTTAATAAATTTCCGATATTTACATTAAGTTAATACTATTAATTATTATATAACGTAATATTTAAATTTAAGAAATTAATGAATATTATGTAAACTATTTAATATTTGTATTAAAAATCAATGTAATAATATCGATAATAAATAAAATTGATTAATATACAGAATGAATTTTCAATAATTCCTAATTATTGTTTATACATTATTAAAAATATTTAAATATTATATTCTATAGACATATATGTATTATAGTAAGCACTGTAAGAATGTAGACTATGTACATTAGGTTATGAACAATAGAGTATGATTCATAATTGATTATGGGGCGATGTAGAGGTAGGAGGTAGAATATTGTTATTTGTATAATTGATAATCTAGTTTATTTTGGTGGAGTCCTTTCATCCTATCTAATAACTTATATGACGTTTTTGCTTATAATCTAATTGTATACTGTCTTCACATTCATCACATTAAAGTTTTGATCTGTACCGAATATGGCCCCCATATGTTTTGATTACGATTTATGAGGTCAACTTTAAAATACTCGTTTCAGTATTTGATACACTAGTGTACACGATAAACTTATATGGAAAATGTTCATGTAGTATATATTATAAGATATATATAAATAAGTTGTTATTATAATTTTAAATTACATAGCCAAACATATAACATATTTTGTAATGTTAATTCTGAAATTGAAATCAAAACAAACATTTTCGATATACTCCGAATTTGTTACTTATCTCTTAATAATAAGGAAATATATTATGTACTTTCAATTGTTATCGATTAAAAATAGAATTAATGAATTGATAATAAAATTGATGATTTGTAGAAATAATTATACCGAACAAAAATATGGGTACGCGTAACACAATTAATACGGTCATGAATAAAGTCACCTGACAATTATGCGTTATCATAATGTCTCTATATAGTAGGACATTATAATGGATAGTAGTCTGATCCCGGTTCTGCACATTATAATGTGTCTAATAATCCAGGCCTAAGTCAAGTAGCGTCTAAAGTACGAACCAGGCAGCATCCTGCATAGCGCTGACGAGCTGTTTCACGTAGACGTTACAGGAGCGCCGTCGTCTACCTGCGGTGGTGCCCTCTACCTCCTCCGCCGCCGGTGCTGCCCCCTGGTGGGAGAACTCCATACCGTCGTCGATGATGATGTGCGCCTGCATCTCGTAGTAGTCGGGATCCTTGACGCCGAAGTAATCCTGGGCATTAGCTCTGGCCGCCTGGTCGATGTCCATTCTGTGGAGAGGTGGGGTGGGGGTGGGGGGGTTAATGTGGGGTAATGAAGTAATCCTGCGCGTTAGCTCTAGCTGTCTGGTCGATGTCCATTCTGTGGAGAGGGGTGGGGGCGGGGTTAATGTGGGGGTAATGAAGTAATCCTGCGCGTTAGCTCTGGCCGCCTGGTCGATGTCCATTCTGTGGAGAGGGGTGGGGGCGGGGTTAATGTGGGGGTAATGAAGAAGGGCGTTAGCTCTGGCCGCTTGGTCGATGTCCATTCTGTAGGGGGTGGGGGGGTTAATGTGGGGGTAATGAAGAAGGCATGAGTGTTAGCTCCTGCCGCTTGGTCGATGTCCATTCTGTAGAGAGGGGTGGGAGTGGGGGGGGGGGTAATGTGGGGGTAATGAAGAAGGCATGGGCGTTAGCTCTGGCCGTCTGGTCGATGTTCATTCTGTGTGGGGGTGGGGGTAATGAAGAAGGGCATTAGCTCTGGCCACCTGTTCGATGTCTATTCTGTGGAGGGGTGGGGGTGGGGGGGGTTAATGTGGGGGTAATGAAGAAGGGCATTAGCTCTGGCCACCTGGTCGATGTCAATTCTGTAGGGGGGGGGGTTAAAGGGCGTTGTTATATGAGCGGCGGGTTATGTGTATTATGAGGGTATTGTGATGTAATCTGAGGGTTATTAGGTTTATGAAATGCCGCGGTTATCATATGACATACTTGTTATGGCATAAAACGAGAGTTATTATGTAATATGATGATTATTATGCAATTCAGTGGTTATGATGTATTTCAATAGCTAGTTCGTTGCTAATGCAGTAAATAGTTATGTATTTATATAAATATAGATCTATTTGTTATAAATAATTATTGATTTATATTGAATAATATATGATTGTATAATAAAATATACAAAGAGTTTATTCAAATATAACATGAAAATCTAATATACTTAGCTTACGAATACTTAATTATAACATTTTTGTAATTTTATGTATATTATTAATACTAAGAATTATTAGTAAAAACTATAGATATTAATTAATATTCTGAATATTAAATTGTTTAAAAAGAAAGTAATTTAATTTGGTTTAATTTTATATATAATCTAAAAATGAGCAATACGAATAATAAAGTTATATATTATCATTATTATATATTTCTTTATTGGCTAATCTATTATTTACTAAATAGTTATAATTAAAACAATATATACTATACGTATTAAAGGATAAATTAAAAATATATTAATTTATTGTCAATATAGGTAATATGAAACCAGACTGTATATTCATGTTTATATTCATGTTTATATTCATATTTATATTCATGTTTATATTCATGTTTATATTCATGTTTATATTCACGTTTATATTCATGTTTATATTCACGTTTATATTCATGTTTATATTAACGTTTATATTCATGTTTATATTCATGTTTATATTCATGTTTACTATATGTTAATATGTGACTTTCGGCATTTACTACAAATTTTGGTTATTAAAAAAAAATATAAGGAGGTTTTGTATATTGTATATATTTTTATAACATAATATTTATATGATTGTAAAATATAAAATATCATATTACTATATTATTAAATTTACACATTAGAATTTTAATAAAAATTTACAATAAATGATTTCCTAATTTGAGAATTAATTAGTATAAAATAATAATAGATTTAAAATTAATAAAGAAAAATACTTATCAGTATAGTAAACAAATAATTATCAATTCATCTTACTGAATGCATGATTACATGATCTATAATAATAACGATATATAAATAATAATTAATAAACAACCACTGGAACTAGATAATATCAGTAATACTGATTAGGTATATTAGCAATATGCAAGGCTTACTAATGTACGATTATGTATTCAAATCACTATTATTAAGCACATCCTGCCCTACTATAATTACTATTCATTCAAAGATACAATTGTCCTATGTTAAAGCCTGGAGTACATCTATTACTACTAGGTACTGACGATTGTCTTATATCCAGTATAAAATAAAAAATGGATCTAGTAAAGTTTAACTGAATAATTAATAAAACATATATTTGTTTGCCTATTTTTGACACATAATCATATCTATACATCTAATAATCGAATCACATTATTACTCGTATCACATATTTATTTAATTATAAATCTAAAAAAATATAGTTCTAATATTTATTAATAATAATAATTATTATCGTATACATTGTTTAGCGATAATAACCCGATAGAGCCTATAGGCTTTACTAGACTTCGTTTATTACATAATAGGAGCGAGGGCATTATTACGTAATAAGAGCGAGAGAGTATTATTACATAATAAGAGCGAGAGGGCATTATTACATAATAAGAGCTAGAGAGCATTATTACATAATAAGAGCGAGAGCATTATTACATAATAATAGCGAGAGCATTATTACATAATAAGAGAGAGAGGCCATTATTACATCATAAGAGCGAGGGATCATTATTACATAATAAGAGCGAGGGGGCAGTATTACATAATAAGAGCGAGGGCGTTATTACATAATAAGAGCGAGAGGGAATTATTACACAATAAGAGCGAGAGTGAATTATTACATAATAAGAGAGAAAGGCCATTATTACGTAACACCGACCTCATAATAGACTTGAGCACCTGCGTCATTTCGTGTTCGCTCTCGTGCCACATCGTGGCGCACACGTAGATCTTGGTGATGGAGTCCTGGCAACAGGAGGAGGAGGCTGAGTTGGTGGTGGAGGAGGAGGAGGGGGCCGCGTCGGAGAAGATGTCACTGCGGCGCCGGTTCAACATCAGGTTCTGCTCGAGCAGCACTCCGCAGTATTGCGGTAGTACAAACAGTCTGCAACGGTGATGATAGAGTTCTATATTGTATTGTATTGTAGTACGGTAATATACGTAGCTGTATGGCGTGGTAGTGTATCGTATTCGGATCGGGGTAGAATTATACGATAAGCTATAGAAGCTTTTTCAAGCTTATCAAAATATCGACCCAAATTAATTATTATATATAAAGTAAATTATTATTATTATTATTATAATTTATGTGGTTTAAACACTTTTTAAATGCTAATTAACAAAAGTATTTATAATAACATGGTGATATGAGATAAAAATAAAATGGTAATATATGCTCTCGATATATTAAGGGGATATCGCAGTACGGTATTAACATCGCGCTATTCAATGTATAGAGATAGTGAATACATTACTCTGTATAAATCTCCGCATTCAAAAATCTATTCAATGAATTCTATTTATTTTTTTTGTGATATACAGAGGAAATATAATGCTACAATGATACGTTGCCTTATTTTACATTTCAATACAAATGAGAATATTACTGAGAACACTAATTCAAGTGAGATGATATATGTGTACGATATCTATAACAACATGGTAGGCAGTTGTTCTATTATTATAGTGACGGTGGTGAACATTAACTAAATGAACTATTATTGTAGACGATATTGAGACATTTACAGAAATATGTGGCATAATATCGATATGCTAACGACGCTGAAAGCATCTGAGTGAATAATGATTTATATTGAACCATATCCATAGTATATATAGCAATGATCTTCGATAAAATAATCTGATTTAAAAAATCTAGCTACCACATTGGAATTGATGTTATAATTATTTAATAATTATATAACAACACATTATTATATATGTGATATACCATAACAACTTTGCTAATAGTGCATAATATATAATTGATATATATATATATATATACAATTTTTTTATAACATATAAAAACCAGAACTTAAATAACTAGTTATATCGTTTCAATATCACATTAGTGCCTATTAATAAATAAATACATACATACATACACACATACATATCTATAATAAGCAAAACGATAATGAATTCGCTAATAGCTTACTGTAACCTCTCAAGTTTCGCGAGTCGTTCGCTCTTCGGAGTCCAGATGTGGTTACAGATCCACAGTTGAGACAACCACCACAGACACAAGGCTGAACCTATCTGCCACTTGAATGTGTCCTCCGTGTATGACTCACTATTAGCCAGGCGGTGATTCATTACTTATGGTGGTTAACTGAATACTCATTATTAGCGTAAATGAGTGATTATTAGGTTGGGGAATGTTCAATAGGTGGGCACAGCGCTGGAGCAGGTATTTACTAAATACTATTTAGATACTCCGTAATAGAAGGTCATTGGTTGGGCGCGAATAGATATGTATCTAATTGTTTATAAATTCAACTTATTATTAAATGGGAGTATTTTATTATAGCAAATACAGGACTTACAAATATTTCTTTATTTTACGGTTGAATTAATTTATTGTATCGGGTTATATGTATGGATTGGTAAATAGATTTCTTAGTATATAAATGAATAGATATATTTCCCGTATACATACATAACCTACATAAAGTGTTAGTGATCAATCATTGAATAAGAAAGAATCACAAAATGTATATATTTCAGAGTTACAAGCATAGATATATATATATATATATATATATATATATATATATATATATATATATATATATATATATATATATATATATATAAATACAAATGTTTATAACAGATAGAAGTTTATCTAAATTAATAATCATTTAGATAGTGGTAAGCATATTTCGATTAACATAATAGTATAGAATGTTGATTATTATAATAGAGTAGAACCCCGACAGTGGTATACGACGGCGAGGTAACCTACAAATCCAATGGGTGGAGAAGCTATCCGAAGAATCAGTTTGGCACGAGAACACGATAACACCGATAGCTAGCGGTGTGCACAGCGTTAGGGGGGCCGCGAATCCAAATAACTGAGGAAATGTCAATGATTGTAGAATAACGGTTATAGAATATTACGATGGTAATCGAGCATGATCGATAGATTCATACATTATCAATAGTTACTATTATAGTAGAATATTAAATATTTAGGTAATTAGGTATATAATGCAGTATATGAGTGATTTTCAGTTATTGGGTTTAGAATATATTTAGAAAGTAAATCAATTAACCAAATAATTTGATAATAATTCAAATTAGAAATGAGTTTATAAGTTAAATAAAAGATTGTTCTTAGTTTTCTATATGTATACTTCATGATGTTATACAGCTAATAAAACCAGAAAACAAATTCAAATCAAAATAAATCAATTAGATCCAAAATATCAAATCGTAAATATATATATTAAGTATATATATATATATATATATAGGTACAATCATATAGTATATATATATTATGTATATATGAATGTGTGCGTATAAAATAAATATATACAAATGTACCTCTATTGATTCATTTACAAGTGTAATTAATCACTGAATGTAAATAAGCTTAACCTAATTACTTGTTTTTTGCGCAGCGCATACCACCATGTTAATTTGAAAATAAATAAATATTATCACTAAATTATTTTAGTATATCATTTAAAATATATTTTACATTTCCAACATTCATATATAAAGCTAATTATTTAATAAATCATGTGATTATATGCTATTATGATGAAGTTAATATAAATTTTAAATATAATAACGATAGTATAATGGGTTCGTAGTTGAAACGATAACATTTCAATACCATACATTTTTTTATACAAAATTATTTGAGATAATTTCTAAATATTATTTGAAGACATATTTTATCGGTCCGGACGGGGCTCGAACCCGCCTTCTACTACCTGTGTATCTTACATCTTAGCGAACTGAGCTACTGAGCAGTTAATATACTATTAAGAGTTAGGTATTTATGGATTATCTTAAGGGGACGCGATACCATCATTTGGTTTACATGTACAAAATATGAAAAAATGCTATTTTTAGAAATCTATTAACTCAAAAAATATTCACTTTTTTTTATTTTTTTTATTTTTAATCTATTAATAATATTCCATATTTTTATATTATATGTTGAAATTAATAGATGTTTACACATCTTTATGTTATATGTTTCTAAACAAAATAATTGAAATATCTGATAAAAAATTTTAATTTTCCAACTAAATTTCTAATTAAAATTTTTTAAATAAATATTTTTTAATTTTGACAAATAACTTTAATCTTATAGGTTTTATCTAATTATATTGAAAAAATTAAGAAAAAATATTCAATTGTACAAAAGTTAATACTAGTTATGTCAGCATGATTGGTCACAAATAATTATTCTGAGTAAATCAAGTTTCAAATATAATATATGAATATAAACAATATGATTATACAGGTACAAAAAATATGATATAAACAAAATAAATAATGTAATGAACATAATTTAAACACCATTTTAAAGATAATATTTGAAATATTATAATTTTACATTAAAAAAAATGTGAAATAAATTTTTTTTTCGAAAAAATCAATGGTATCGCGTCCCCTTAACAATACTACTTATAATGACTAAACCTGCCTACATACAGGACCCTAACCTGCATACAAAGTTTACAAGCGACCCTCGCAAGATAGAAACAGACGCCTCCTGCGACTATGTTCACGATCGCCGGTAGCATTCTGTAGAAAGTCATTCTGGCTTCGCTTTCTTGTCGGCGAGTATCGTCGTGCACAACGGGGGGTGCTCTAGTACTATGTATTACGTAATCGGCCTAAGATGTTACGATGTAGGTTAATGAGTATAGTGAGTCAAATCTAGTTTATATTACTTTACAAAAATTTAATTGTAAATATTTTATTTTAAGTTGAGGTCACAAGTGCTAATATTTACTCGAAACAATCGCATTTGTGAATATTCTCAAATAATAATATGTTTGATCTAGGAAAAATCGTAAATATTCGCAAGTTGGGCCATAGCTTTAATTGTATTATTATTTGTAATTTCATAAAAAAAATATTATTTAGAAAATTGTAAAAAAAAAATATTATTTATATTATTATTATTAGTTTATATTTATGTTGTGATATTCAATACGTCTTTCATAAATAAAGTATATTATGAACTCAACGTTATTACATATATATATATTGATAAATAAATAAACTATTCATCGAGTATGATTATAAATACAGACGCTTTTACATAATACATATTCTGTATTATGTAATACGATTTAATAGTCGACCTCATTAGTTGATATATTGCGTTCGGTCAGTCTATCGACGATCACGTTAGCTTTAGAGCGAGGGATGTCATGAACGGTGTGATTGTAGAACTCCACGTCTTTAAACGAGAGAGGTTTGAACACTACGGCTTCAACCGGCTTCTTACCTGGCACGAGTTTAGAGAATAATCATGATTACAGAATTAATGACCGAGCATATTTATGTTTGATGCGAATCGTTATACACATTTTATTTTAAAGTACACTTAGGATTAAATTAATACATTATTATATATATATATATATATATATATATATATATACACAATATACATATACATATATATATATATATATATATATATATATATATATATATTTGAGTTGAAAGAATTAATATACGTATTATATTATAATAAATTAAACAACAAATACATATATATATATATATATATATGAATCTATTAAGGAATAAGCTTCAAAATATATTAAATAATATATAAATAATTTATAAAAAAAAATCACAAATCTATAAACTTGAATTATTCGAATACAGCGTCTTGTTATTGATCTGTTGCCATAGATACGAGGTGGATGTCATCTCAGGCAGTAATAGATACACGAAGGCGATCGTTAAACTGATCTGTGTATAAATATTACATGTAAGTAAGTAAAATCACATATTAACAGAAGTTGATGCATGAACGATTATTAATAATTACATTTATGTATTGAATATAAATAAACTCTTATTAAAGAGTATTACATAACGAAACTAATGAAATGATTTTAGATATACAGCACACTGAATAATATTTTTTTAACCAGTCGTTAACTTGATTTAATATGTTCTTACTATATTGATGTAACCTTATCGAATAGATTACATCATTTATTTTCATAATTATTAAATGGATGGATTTTTTAATGAATATATTATAAAGTAAAATATCCACATACGTAGTATAATTTGATTGAATGTTAAAATCTATGCTATTTTTTTTTTATTAAGGTTATAATATCCAAATATATTTGATAATATTACGATTATATATCATATAGAATATATATATATATATATATATATATATATATAATATATTATTTCTAATTTCAGTAATAGTTATGTATACAAGATTTTAAATATAGTTAGGAAACAATATGTTGTATCTGGACTAAAAGCAAAATATTGCTATGACACAGTTAAAACAAATAGGTTAATAGTGATATAGAAATAATAGGTGAATATATTATAAACTAATATAGCTTAATATAGATTATGACTATCTGCAAAGAACGTTTATTGCATATCAAACTTGCGCGAGTTTATATATAAAGTATAATCAAGTAAAAATAAGGTTTCTAGTAATATAATAATATAATAATTTATATCGAATAGCGCTCTCTATATTTGAATTATATGAATTATTGTCTTTATTGGTTATAACCAATAATATTAATATTTAATTAATAAATATTTATTCAATTTTTAACACAATTTATATTTATATTGCTATATTATAAATAATTGTAATTTATATAATTAAATTATAATATAATATATATATATATATATATATATATTATTGAAAATCAGTTAAAATTATAATTGATGTTGTTGTTTTAATGTATTAACACATTTTTAACACACGTTTTAATGTTTTAATGTATTAAGGGTATTAACTTTAATAATAATAATTTAAATATTTAAAATTATAGGATATATAATATTATATATATCCGATATATTTTTATATTATATTTGAAAATATTATTTGTTATAATTTATTATAAATTCTATAAATTATATAATGTTATAGAACATTAATAGACATTAATATGTTAAACATAACAGTTATAGTTTCTAACTATTATTATAATAATTATAGTTACTATACTGTACAGTCTATACATGAAATAATATTTTATTTAGTAAACTAAACTAATTCTGATAATTAATAATTATCATATTAATAGTATAACATAAAACTTATATATATATATATATATATATATATATATATATATATATATATATATATATATATGTTATGTATATTTGTATTATGGTTTATATTAAAACTGTATATGATTTAAACCATTAATAAGAATTAAAATCATTACATCAATATAATATTAAATTGCATGACTTAATTCTTATTTTAATCTAATTATTATAATTATATAAACTTAATAATCAAACCATTTGGAGGAAATATTATAATAGAAATGTATATAAAATGTATCATACCAAAGCCTTTAATATATACTGCGTACATAATATATTGCAAACGTAGTGTACTAATGATACAAATGTAAATAATAAAATTATATTAAAATTATTTTTCAAATTTTTGAGTGGGAAAAAAGTTTGTGTAAAATCTTTGTAGTGATAAAAAACAACAGTAATAGCTATATATCATATATGATTTATGTACAAAACGGCCGTAAATCAAAACGGCCGTATAAATCACGTGATATTAAAATATGTTAAATAAATCAAATAAATAACCATTTAATAATATAAACATATAAAACTAAGCTATGTATTTTATTATAAATTATTATAATATAAGATCGGTATAGTTTTAGAATGCCCGTTTAATTTCAAGTTGAACAAATATATTATATATGTATGATAATATAATCCGTCGATATGTTATCCGTCATAGTAACTGTATCTATTATAACCATTAGGTTTAAACCCTAAACTACTAGAGATGTTAAAAAATACATAAATATTTAAACATTACTTATAAAATAAATTCCATATATCCGTGATAATAAAAATCTATGTAGGGGAAAGTCCCCGATTACTGAACCCCTCCTAATACCGACCCTCTCTCGTATCTCAGTAACTATAAGAGATATCAAAAAATAATATATACACGAACTGTTAGTAATTTAATGATACATATGAATAAGTATTTTGTTTTAACAAATATTTAATCCTACAATTTTTATTTGATAAAATGTAATATTCTGTTTTTACATTTTAAATATTTGAATAATAACTTTTTTTAAATTATTGTAATACTTTATTATTTAAAAGAAAACTTAATACTGCTCATAATATTGTAAATCAATAAAATGTTTATAACTATTATTAAAATAATTTAATTTGAATAACTATTAAGCAATATATCTTAATTATAGCAACCCATATGCTTTTCCTAATACCGACCCCCTAAATTACCCTAATACCGACCCCATGTGATTTATAATATCCAATCAAAATAGATCAGTATTTTACTTTAAAATATGTCATAATTTGTTTGTTTATCATTGATATAGATTAAGTATTCATGATTCCATTATATTATATACATACTGATTAATAACTAAATATTAAATAATAATATATACTATTTTAATATAATTACTATAAAGTTTAAATTTAAATTTAATATTACTATAAAAACAATATTAAAAACTATATTAACATAAAAACATAAATTCAATAAAAAATAATTGCTGGCATGTTATAATTAATTATATTTATTAATATCTACTATGTTGATTGGATATTATAATACTAAAAGTATATATACCACGATTATTTTAGGGGGTCGGTAATAGGGGAAGGGGGTCGGTATTAGGAACAGGTATCCGATTACCGACCCCCTGTTTATTCTTGTAAATATAATTATATCAAAAATTTAAAATAGCCACATTATTCATTACCATAATATTACCCTATTTACAAAATTTCAAATAAATATATTTAATATTGAATAAGTTATTACAAATAATCATTTAGGGGTCGGTAATCGGGGACTTCCTCTATGCTATATAGCTAAAGTATACTTTAGATTGTATAACCTAAACCATTTATAATACCTTCAATATATGTAAGACCCTTCCTAACGATATTATACCTACTATGAATATGTATTACCTATAATATTAATTTATATATATATATATATAAGTGGTATATGATAATATAATACAGAGTTACGTTCTATACACTCATCGTAGAACCTTATAGACGCTGATGAATATGTAGGTTTTACATCGGCCGACACGCATGGCTGATTTCAGCTTCTCGGCGTTGAATATTCCGAAGTCGCGGTCGACGAAGTTCTCCCAATAGCGAACCGACACCAACAACAGTGACGCCGACAAGTGTAACAACGTAGACAGATCTTCCACCAGACCTCCGCTCTTGTTCTGGTACATCGACGCTGATGGTGATGTTATGTAGGTAATAGCGAATACGTCGTAGATAGTATATGTGTACCGATGCCAGAGTAGAGGTTCTTTATTTAGGATATTGTTTACATTTACCGCTATATATTTATAATATATATATATATATATATATTGCGGCTTCGAAGGGACATTAGAGCCATATATGGTTATAAGTGAAAAACTTCATCTAAGTTCCTGAATGGGATGAAAGGACTCCACCAAATAAAAGATAACAATAACAATAACAATAACAATATATATATATATATATATATATATATATATATATATATATATAACATCCTACTTCATCGACTATCTCTTGAAGAGAAAAAAAACCTCTTCAAGATAAAAATAGAGATAACAATATAGATAACAATATATATATTGTTATCTATAGATATCGTACGATAGAGATAACAATGGCGAGTGAATGCCAGCCTAACCGAACACGTAGATGGACATCTGCATGAGCATGGCGAACAGATCGAAGCCCACGGACACCGGATTACGGCCACCGGTGGTCAACACCAGTTTGAGCAGCGCAGGCACGCACACAGTAGCGTTCAACAGTAGCAGGGCTCGTACGCTGTCGTATCGGGGCAACACGTCGTACACCAACAGACAGATGCCGAACGAGTGAAGGCTTTCGATGATCACCGACTGACGGAGTTTACGAACGTTATGATATCGTTATTGTTAATGTTTAATTTTGTTTAATTCGCCGAGATAAATACTTGAGAATATTCGCCTTTATTTGCGAATAACCGCGATTCGTATAGAATCTATCCTATAGATTAAACATGATAGATGTTTATTAATAATAATAGCCTATTATTCCAAATAACATTCCAAAAATATCATATAATCACTATAGTGTGATATCAGCTTTAATTGTGATTTCATTCCACCAATAAACTTATATGAAGTTTAAACTTATAACCAAATGGTTATAATTCCATTCTAACCCGTTCTCATTGTTAAGGTATACATGTTTTAATAAGGTCCGGTATTATGTTGTATACAAAATTATAAGATCACTTTCAAATATTATTTTAATACCTATAGGTATTAAAATAATATTTGAAAGTGATCTTATAATTTTGTACATATATGTACATACATATACATATATGTTATTGGTCTGGACGCATTTTGAAATCGGGTTGATTAATAGGCTTAAGCCAGTTTAGTTTTTACAGATATTTATTATTAAGATATCATTTAATTTTTGGAGTTTTTCTTTTAATGATATACTTTTCTTTATTTTATAGGCAGTATACTGTGTAATATAGTACCTATATATAGTATACTGCCGAATATATTCGACCTGTGTCGAGAATTTAATATAGAAATAATACCGATATTTTTTATATTTAATTCACGTGCCAATTCATGTGCCTACATTATAAACAAATAAGTGTACTACCTATAGGTATGTATGATATATATATATATATATATATATATATATATATATATATATATATATATATATATATATATATATATATATATGATATATCAATCTAACTTAATGATTATACATTATTATTATAATATATTATATCATTTTTTATTATTAAAATTAAAATGTTGTAAATATTAGGTTTCAGATATCTTTATTGATAAGATCTGGAATATTAAAATAATTAAAGTAACCTTATCATCCAGTCGATTACAAAATTGTTAAAATATTTCGTAAACTTTTTTTTTCAAATAACAAATTTCTCATATCTGTACATAAAATAGTTTATAAATTACCATTTTTTAAATTATAAATTAATATTTGTCTTATACATTGTTTGTAATATTATACCAATACACTTATTATCATCATATATATATATATATATATATATATATATATATATATATATATATATATATATATATATATATATATATATATATAATTTTATATTTTATTATACACAACTTTTTAAATTAAAAATAATATACTGAAGTATACTGAACTACTTAGGTATACCTATAACTATATATAGTTTTAATTATAACTATAGTTATAAATTACATACACAAATATATATATATATATATATATATATATATATATATATATATATATATATATATATATATATATGTATAGAGGTATGATGCCAATACTTGTTCAAGTTTAACCATAATTCAAAATAAAATGTATTCATATAGTAAATATTTAAGGATGCTATAGCATATATATATTAAATATATATATTAAATCTTATATTTTATAAACAAAATCTTTAGAAATATGATATTATCATACGAGGGGACATAACACATATATCACAATATATATGACTGATATATATATATATATATATATATACAGTCAACTCTCGGTAAGTCGGACTACGGATAAGTGGGACTTCTCGATAAGTCGGACACATTTAGTTGGTTTGGTTGGATTTGTATTTAGTTCCATGTTAAATTAATCGGATAAGTCGGATAATTTGGATTGGATAAGTCGGACTTTTCTATAAGTCGGACACATATTATAGTAATTGTTATGATTTTTATACTGGATAAGTCGGATTTTTTATAAATTGTCAGAAATGTTTACTTTAATTAATGAATATTATAATTTTAGTACGTAATATAATTGAATACAACATTTATGTTGCTGATTGTTGCATAATTCCATATTTCGGTAACCATTTAACTCGCGCTGATCATTTCATGTCTTATTTGCATGATATTCTTAATATTGGATAAGTCGGACATCTCGCTAAGTCTGACACTTTTCCCGGTCCCTTGCGAGTCCGACTTATCGGGAGTTGACTGTATATATTTGAAAATATATTTTTATACACATCAATATATTTTAAAATATCTTTAATTTAATTACACAAGTTATTTTCGGCTAGTATACTACCTATAGGTAGTATACTAACATACTAATAGGCAGTACCTAACTAATGGGATTGTTATTGTAAAACAGTTGTCAAACAGTCAAAATGTTATTTTTTAGAGAGATATATCGAAGGATTTACTTAATATTTAATATCTAAAAAGTATATTGTATACCTAGTAAAAGTAGTAGTAGTAGTAGTAGTAGTAGTAGTAATAGTATTTATTTATACACAAAGATTAATATAAAATTCTACACTGTGTTTTACTGTTTGTCGAACAGTTTACAGGTGTGGGTTCCCGGATGATTTAACGATCATCCGTAAAAATAATATAATAAAATAACATTCTTAAATATAATAATAATATAATAATAATGTAATAACACGATTACATATGTCTGTAAGTATATATATATATATATATATATATATATATATATATATACTATAGTATATGCTACCGGGTATACAGCATATATTTTATTGAAGATTTCAATCCTTCATTATCACCAACACTATTCTGATACACTGTTCTGGTACAAAAATACATGAATATTAGCTATTATAGCTACTACTTCAAAACTAAAAGTCTTCAATCGTTATACAATTTCTGATTTTTTTTTTGAAGTTTGTTCTTCATTTATAATTAGTTATTTCATTTTATTTTCTATTTAATATAAGGGTATTTATTTATTTATGTATTTATTTATTTTTTTTTTATTATCATTATTTGTTATTATTTCATCACCCTTCATGATAAGTTTAATAATTTTTCTTAAAGCTGTTTTTTAATATTATTTGAGCCATTTGAAGCTATTTAGGCATATAATACCTACAATGTCATACAACATTTACGAATAATTAAAACAATATAAATATCATAATATATATATATATTACAAACTTTCTAATATGAATTAAGAGAATTAACTCAATACAAAATTTGTTAGAAAACTTTTTAAACTAATTGCATTCCATTTTAATTTAATATTGCTAAACTTTGATAAATATTCCAAAGAAGCTTCAATGATTTAGCGAAGTAAATATATAACACCCTTTATCTATGCAACGTGATTAATATTCATCCCGTTGCTAGCAGTATTATCGAAACCACATTTGTATATTATATATTGTATACAATAATGTTTTTCCATAATACTCAATTAAATTACATGAAATATAAATTAGCTTTTACTCGCCACATAGATACATATATGTCATTTAAAATCAACATGTCCATTTGCTTTGTTATATATATATATATATATATATATATATATATATATATATATATATATATAAATTAACACTTATTTTTAATCATATAATAATTTAAAATACTATTTTATATTTTAAAATTGTAATATATATATATATATATATAAATTAACACTTATTTTTAATCATATACATAATAATTTAAAATATTATTTTATATTTTAAAATTGTATAGATGTATACGAATTTACATTAAAAACAACACATTTTTACCGAAAACTGACCATGTCTAGGTGAAGCTGTTGGTAAAAATCGAATAATATGGTTTTTATATATTTCCTTAGACAAATCTTTGTATATTTGATCTCATTATAATTTGTAATATATATATATGTGAATATAGTGTATTTTTCGATTTAGATTATTATTTATTCAGCAATGAATTTCATTTATGTCCTGCCATATATAGATATTAGTATGCATATATATATATATATATATATATATAGTATATATTATATACTAATATAATGAACCACATTATAAGTACATCGTTCTGTTATATATCCTACATTGCAGTATAGTTCTAGTGATTAAGAGAATCCCAACAATATTTATTGTATATGTTCACCCAAATACCTAATTACAATAGATATCAGTTCAACATGTGATTTATCTTTGGATTCATCGCATATAATTTAATAAATCCTAGGGGGCCCGGTGATTTTCGTGGGAACTTGTCCTACACTGGGACCCACAGCCCCCCCCCACCGTGGCTACGGACCTGTATACAGGTAAAAGGTAATGCACTACAATGACTACAGTGACGTAATGTCATGTGACCGCCGTAAGTGACGTGCACCCTTATATAGTACTATATAGGTGTACCAACGGATAGTACGGACGGTAGGCAAACATTAAATAACTATAAATAACAAAGTTCATGCATGTCTCTCAATGCGTGCGTCACGCGAATACATTATTCGTAGTACTAATTACTTTGTATAGGCTCACTTCGAGATATAAAGCAGCTAAAAAAAATGAAGAATAAAACTAAACAAAATAAATCAAAAAACCCAAAAATATCAATCTGAAAATAGTAATTAATCAATTAAAACGAATAGTGTATACGTATATGTTTATAAATTCATTATTCCATACATACATGTTTTCATTTAGATATTATTTTCGTGTGCACTATAGCATATAATAAATTTGCGTAACGCACAACTTGCTCGCCATTCGTGAACTTTGCTATTTATAGTTATTTAATGTTTGCCTATAGGCATGGCATCCTATTACCATGGTTACGTGCACGTTGGTACGGGGAATACGGACGGTATACAGTCCGTATTCCCCGTACCAACGTGCACGTAACCATGGTAACTAACTAAGATCTACGATACGTTGCACCGTAAACAGAAGTCAGGTGCACATTATGCACATATAGTATATATATATATAGTACATACTATGTATTATATATATATGTAGGTTACATACAGTATGTATATTCACAATATCCGACGTATTCGTTCATTACAAACCTATTATCCGAAGTAAATAATGCAATCAGAGATGTAGTTCACAATGTACACATGTATACACTATAATGTACAGTTTATTCTAAAGTGCCTAGTATTATATACTATAGTTGAGAACTAATCTTTATTAAAAAGTGATCGATGTATTGTGAGAAATGACAACAATTGCGTTATTATTCGCATATATGCATATATAAGTATAGTTATCTAGGTCAGGTTAGTTATTTCTGATAATAGTTGCAGTGTATGGTGTTATTACATCACGGTTATCACAATGACTCTTATCACAATGCTAAGTGCAAAACGTATATATATATATATATATATATATATATATATATATTTGTATGTGTGTTTACACATCCCCGGTAGGTCACTTGGTTTTTATTAATATAGTATTATTATTATATATCATCGAGTGTACTTATCATATACTAAATATATACTATATATATATATATATATATATATATATATATATATATATATATACTAATGTAATTATCATACTTAACATGTACTTATCTATAGATAAGTATATACTTATCGATATAAGATTATATAATATTAACATATATTACACACATGTAAACTGTACATTGTAAACAATTCGTGATATTAAGTTCGCGGGGATTAAGTGTATACACTTCAGGTTAGAGAGATAGAGAGAGAGAGAGAACAATGGTGTTATGTAATATGTATTACGTACGACATCTTTCGTGTAGTATAGGATGCACTGCTGTAGAAGTAAAATATACTTATTCGCGGCAGATTAAGATATAAATACTTATATAAATACTATTGTTTAATATATATCTATATATATATATATATATATATATATATATATATATATATATATATATATATATATATATATATATATGTATATGTGTGTATGTGTGTGTATGTGTGTGTGTGTGTGTGTGTGTGTGTGTGTGTGTGTGTGTGTAATCTCTACGTGTATAATAATACATATATATATTTAATAAATTAACTCTAACGATCACAAATAATATTGTAATGTCTATGTATGTTTACACATTATTTTATATGTAATATCTAATATTACACATCTTTTAAGAATATGTTTATTTATTTTATTATTATTATTTACAAAAACTTGTTTATGTTCAGGCGAAATTAAATTATCGAAATAATAGTAACAATACAAATATAAATATAATAATTAAGAAATAACGATAATGTAAATTAAAAACAAAATCTAATTTATACATAATACATAAGCTAATGTATAATGAAGTCACTTAATACCCTATAGGGTATTATACATTACTACCCACTACAACTTATTAGTTACGTCATGTTTTATATTAAATATCAGGTTTTCCCATTATAATATATAATTCTCAATTATATTTTATTATATATATATATATATATATATATATAAATATGCTTACGATGATAATATATGGTGTATTAAATATTAAAATTAAGGACATATTACGAGGGGAGGACATAATACTTACTTACTTATGTCGAACTCCCGTTCGACCCTTCTTTACAATGTTCTTCCAATCATCACGAATCATCATAACATTACGTATTTCATTCACATCATCTAGTCCAGTATCCTTTTTTAAATTATCAATGTACGTCACAGCTTTTCTTCCTCTGTTGCTTTTTCCAGACGTTGGTTGCCATAAAATCAGATCATGAGCTACTTCATCGTCGTGACGGATGCAGTGACCTGCTATTCGCAGACGACGAGTAGTTATAACATCGGTAATTTTTGGTAGTTCTTTATAGAGTTCAACATTTGTTATATGGTCTCTCCATGATACATTCAGAATCATTCTTAATAACCTTGTATAGCATCCATTTATTCTCCGTTCAAGTGATTTTTCGATCGTCCAAGTCTCACTGCCATATAGTAGGATACTTTTAATAGTGGCTTGAAAAGTCCTAATCTTTAGTTTTCTTTTTAACTTGGAATTCCAGAGTTTTTTCAACTTGTGACATGCCTGCCAAGCTAGTGCCTTTCGGATCTCAAAGTCTTTTGATGAGCTACTCATCCATGCACCCAAGTATTTAAAGTTATTTACTACTTTAATATCTTCATTTAGTAATGAGTGGATATTTATTGGTTCACTTTGAGAAAAAGCCATTATTTCAGTTTTTCTTGAGTTTATTTTTAAACCTAATTTTAAAGCTTGGGTTTCTACATTTGATAGTAATTCTTGAGCCTGCTCAATATCTTGTGATATTAAAGCAATATCATCTGCATAGCTTAGATCTGTAATCACTTTTGCTGGTACCCTACGACTCTGTTTCCTAGTTAGTTCAAAACCAAGATCTAACTGTTTTCCTTTCACAGCCATTCGCATTGCATAGTCAAGCACTATTATAAACAGAAAGGGGGCCAACGTATCGCCTTGTAGAACTCCAGTAGTTATATTAAACGATTTGGTTTCTCCATCAGGTGTTAGTACTTTCGCTTTGGTTCCTTTGTATAATGTTTCTATTGCTTCTACCATAATAGTGGGAATTCCGTAAGCCAATAGTATTTTGAACATATTATTTCTATTTATAGTATCGAAAGCTTTCTTAAAGTCAACAAAAGTAATGATTGCTTTTAGATTCTTTTCTTTGATACCTTCTATTAATCTTCGCAGTGCTAGTATATGGGTAGTAGTTGATCTTCTGGGACGGAAACCATTTTGGTTATGCCGGAGAAGGGGATCTATAATTGGCTGAATTCTATTAAGTATCATCTTATTAGTTATTTTTAGAGCAATAACAGATATAGCAATTCCTCTATAATTGTCGACTTTATTAAGATTACCTGATTTTGGTATTGGTATTATTTGACAAGTAGACCATTGAATAGGTTTTTGCTTTTCAAGTAACATTTTATTTTTTTATTATATTTTAGGACATAATAATAAAATAACAATATAACGACGGAAAACATTTACCGATAAAAAATAGATAATAATAATACGGTAAAGATAACATGAGACAAAAATAACGAATACAGAAATAATATGTCGAATGATGTAATGATTAGAGGAAGAGAGAACATAATACTTATGATTTATTAAATGTTTGAGGGTACACCTCTAATCCTATAATCACTAAATCATCAAACTTATTATCTCGGTATTCGTCATTGTTTTCCCGTTTTATCTTCAACCTAATTTTATTATCTAATTGTTATCATAGTATAAATATCATAGTATACTATGTAGGCCTATAGGCCTACTAATATTTTAGTATCTAATTTGTATCGTATTATTATTATCTAATATTTATCGGTAAATGTTTTCCGTCGTTGCATCGTTCTTTAATTAGTATGTCCTCCCCTCGTAATATGTCCTTAATGTTAATATTTAATACACCATATATAATACACCAACATATAATTGAGAATTATATATTATAAACCTGAAATTTAATATAAAACACAACGTAATTAATATGTTTTATTAAGTAGTAATGCATAAATACTTTAATTAAGAGGCTTCATTATACATTAGCTTCGATTATGTATTATGTATACATTATATTTGTTTTTAATTTACATTATCATTATTTCTTAATTATCATATTTATAATTGTATTGTTGTTAAATTTAATTTCGCCTGAACATAAACAAGTTTTTGTAAATAATAATAATAAAATATATAGAATATTCCTAGAAGATGTGAAATATTATATTCATAATATAATATTATAGATATACATAGAAAATATAATATATTATAGTATCTATGTATTACTATACAGTGTGTTATATGCATGCATTGCCTAATATGCATTGCAATATTACACATCTTCTACACATTCTCTACTATAGTATTTTTAATGGTTGAAGTTACTCTATTACAGATATATTTATATATTCTATACATGTATAGGCAGTAGACACACTTAACATATGTATATATATACATGTAATAAAGCGCTACAAACAATTAGTATGTATAATATCCCATTTATGAAAATTAAATAATATTAATAAAAACATCATATTTATAGGTAGGTAATGTAAATATAAATCCTACATCCTATGTATGTAAATATAAATCCTACATTTTCAAATGTAAGATATTACATGTTTTTTTTATATACTAAAATATATTTTAGTATTATTTCGGTATAAATAAAAGAATGTATTAAAGGGCATTCGGTAATATCATCACGAAAATGATTGATTTGAGTGTTATACCATTCTAGGAATATTCTATATATAGAATATATATATAGAATATAGAATACGTATACGTATTACTATTATATATAGTCGGATACAACTATATATATATATATATATATATATATATATATATATAATTAATAAATATATAATTAAAATTAAAAGCTTGACAGATAAACGATGGCGTAACAAAGAAAGATATACTCATAATTGGGGACGGAATGGGGTATTCAAAGTTCCGTACTATATATAGTATTATAGTATTATATATAGTGGCCGAAAATGGAGTAGTGGTCGTTTTAATTAACGCTTACATGGTGCTAAATAGGATAACAAGTTCTATATATAATATTTAGATAATCGAAATGTCTATAATATTAAGTAATTTTTCAAAAAATAATTAATTAATTACTCTAATTTATTTTATAATCATTTTTTGTCAAATTTTGACAAAAAACACGATTATATATATTTATGCTTATTTAGGTGTATGAGTGTGTGTATATAATTAAATCATTGGATCAAATAAGATGCGTATGCATCATAAATATAATTTTATAATATTACAAAATAAAAAATACAAATCATAACATTATTATTTATTATGTATACATAGATTATTATATACATAGATGTATAGTTTACATATATATGTAAACTATAAATCTATGATTATATATAACAATATAAAAATATATTTGTTTTAATTTACATTATTATTATTTCTTAATAATTATATTTATAATTGTTTTCTTGATATTATTTAGAAAATTTAATTTCACCTTAAAATAAACAAGTTGTTTGTAATAATGATAAATTAGTATAATTATTATATAATGTATATAATATACTACAGTCATAAATAAACATTATAATATTATGTGCTATGATTAAAGTTACTTTATTGTAGTTATATTTATTATAATACACGTAAAGTTCTAAACATACACAAATAAACTCAATAACACATATATATTATACAAACAGAATGGTATGCTACATGCATAGTTGTAAACATATATTAATATATATATATATATATATATATATATATATATATATATATATATATATTACTTACTTACTTATGTCGAATTTTCATTCGACCTGATTTCATTTTTCTCCAGTATTCTCTGTCGCTCATAACATTACGTATTTCTTCTACATCGTCCAACCCTGTATCATTCGTCAAGTTATCTATACATGTTATAGGTTGCCGGCCTCTGTTTCTTTTTCCATTTCTTGGTTGCCAGAATATTAGGTCATGGCAGGCTTCGTCTGTGTGCCGTACACTTACCTTACCTTACCAGGTCGAGCTTGCTCGGCAAGAATGTGCCGTACACAATGGCCGGCAATTGCCATTCTTCGATCCCTTATGTCTTCTGAGATCTTCGGGAGTCCGATATACAGGATTATATTAGGTATCTTGACTCGCCATGAGATATTTAAAATCATTCTATAGAATTATAATTATAATTAGTGTTAATTATAATTAGTTCTAATTATAAGTAGCCTGGTGTAGCAGCCATATGGCTATATATATACATCTATATAGATATCCATATAGATATATATATTGTTTTCAAACGTTTTCGTGATTGTCCATGTTTCACTGCCATATAGTAAGATTGTTTCGATTGTGGCTCTGAATATTCGTATTTTAAGCTTCCTGTTCATGGTTGATTTCCAGATTAGCTTTAGTTTATGGCATGCTTTCCAAGCGATTGCCTTCCTTACTTCAAAGTCTTTAAGTGAACTTGCCATCCATGCTCCCAGATACTTAAAATTATCGACTACTTTAAGGACAGTTTTACATTTTATATGAAGGATTACTGGTTTAATTTGGTTATAAGCCATTATTTCAGTTTTCTTAGCGTTTATATGTAAACCAATTTTTGCTGCTTCTTCTTCTACACAAGTTAATAATTTTTGCGCTTGACATACGTCATGACGTTATGCATATGAAACTAGTGCAATATCATATGCGTAACTGATATAAGTTAATATTGTTGCAGGATATCTACGACTCTTCTTGGGTTCAAGTTCGAATCCTAATTCTTCTTCTCTACCTTGGATCGCTGATCTCATTGCATAATCAAGTACAATGATGAATAAGAATGGCGCTAGTGTGTCTCCTTGAAGTACGCCAGAGTTTATGTGGAATTAATTTGTTTCGCCGTCTGGTGTTAGTACTTTAGCCTCTGTGTTTTCATAAGTGATTGATATCATATTTACTAAAGGTTTTGGTATTCCATATATGCGATTATAATTTTGAACATTCTTCCTCTATCTATGTCATCGAATGCTTTTCTGAAGTCGACATATGTGATTATTGCATTCATGTTCTTGGATTTCACACCTTCTATTAATCGACGTAGAGCAAGTAGGTGTGTCGTGTCGTGCCTATGTGTGTCGTTGTAGATTTCCCGGGCCTGAAACCATTTTGATTATTGCGTATACACTATAGTGTTGAGCTTATCGGTTGTATTCGTCTCAGGATCATTTTGTCCATAGTTTTCCGTTACGTTTTTGAAAGTTAGTGTTAGTCGTTGTGAGGTCATTTTCCTGTATATAGTCAGTATATATATATCAGTATATATATATCATATCTGTCCATTTGAATTAATTATACTATGATATGAGTATTTATTTGCAGAAGATTGTCCGAAATGAGCGTTAAAGTCACCCATGACTATAAGGAAGTTATGTTTAGGAATAGACAGAGTTGCACTTGTAAGATTGGCATAATGGTCCTCAACTTCCTCATTGCCTTCACATGGCGAGTAATGTATGATGATGCTAGTCTTTGGATTACCATTAAAATGTACTATGATGATTCTTCTATTCCATTTAATTACCTCTGCGAGAGATGATATGTTAGCTTTGTCTAAGAGTATTCCTATTCCACCTGAAGCTGCATTGTTTGCATTTCTCCAAGCTGATGTAGTGATTAATGTGTTCCCTAAAACTTTTTCTATGCGTGTTTCTTCTTTATGTACATGTACATAAACATAAAGAAGAAACACGCATAGAAAAAGTTTTAGGGAACACATTAATCACTACATCAGCTTGGAGAAAAAATTGCAATTTTATGGTCTATTAAGCCTATAATGCTAATATTATATTTTGTTGAAAGATATGATAGTTCTTCTTGTTTTGATGTAGTTCTTAATGTCCTTACATTAATTGTTGCTATATTTATATACTGCCTGCAGCTGAGCAGATTAGCGAGTTTGTTCGAGCTTACCCCCTCCTTTCGGCTTTAAAGGTATGTTTTAAAGTCCGTCATATTGATACGATTGTATCCTCTCATTGGAAAGCTTGTTGTAATCAGGGGCTTTAACCCTTGTGCTGGTTATTAGTATTGTCATCAGTTTTCTTGGCTAATAATTTCAGTGGTCACCACTTCTACCGAAATTTGTTTAAAAATGTGTTTTATATATATATATAATAAATGATATAACATTTTTAATTATATATTAATTATTAATGACGATGTTTGTATATACATTGTACACTGTACAAATGTACATTGTACATTGTACAATGTACAGTCAACTCTCGGTAAGTTGGACTACGGATAAGTTGGACTTATTGATAAGTTAGACACATTTAGTTGGTTTGGTTGGATTTGTATCTAGTTCCATGTTAAATTTATCGGATAAGTTTGATTGGATAAGTTGGACTTCTCTATAAGTTGGACACATATTAATGTCATTTTTATGATTTTTATACTGGATAAGTCGGAATTTTTATAAATTGTCAGAAATGTTTACTTTAAATAATGTATATTATAATTTTAGTAAGTAATATTATTTAATACAACATGTTATGTTATTGATTGTTGCATAATTCCACATTTCGGTAACCCTTTAACTCAAGCTGCGCATCTTATACATCGATGTAAATAAAAGCTTTTATTTACATCGATGATCTTATGTCGTATTTGCATGGTATTATGAATCTCGGATAAGTCGGACATCTCGCTAAGTCGGACACTTTTCCCGGTCCCTTGCGTGTCCGACTTATCGGGAGTTGACTGTATATATATCTCTATATATTATCTAATAAGTGTATGTTAAATAGAATCACTAAACGTAGTGCAACACTAAACTAATAGCACCTCGAGCGAATGACGAGCTGGTATTATAACGACGGCGAACTATGAGTCATATTACGCCGTACATAGTTGCATGTAGTGTACAACACTGAACTTATAATTCCCCTATCCACTACCACAACACTCGCGTGTTAATAGCTGTACTATGATAGATCTATAAAGTATAATCTACTCATTATTATTGATTTCATAATATGTGAAAGGGGTTAGCCGATCCCATTGACCCGTGTATAGTAACCACTATGGTACGGGTGAGATGGAGCTAGTTATACCCCATTGACCCATGTATAGTAACCCATATAATACGTGTGAGATGGGGCTAGTTATACCCCATTGACCCGTGTATAATAACCACCATGTTACATGTAAGATGGGGCTAGTTAGACCCCATTGACCCGTGTGTAATAACCACAATAATACAGGTGAGATGTGGCCACTGTTTCCTAGCGAACACCGACTTGGTGACAGACTCCACGAATGTGAACACGTTAGGAACACATATCGCTATCGTCAGCATCAAGCCCACTAGGTCTCGCTCGAACTTTGTCTGGTGGTACGAGTAATATGTAGGTTATTGGTCTTAGTGGGCGTGGTAGTGGGCATAGTAGTGGGCATAGTAGTAGCCATGGTGGTGGGCATAGTAGTATGCATGGTAGTGGGTATGGTAGTGGCAATAGTAGTGGGCATGGCAGTGGGCATAGTAGTGGGCATAGTAGTGGGCATAGTAGTAGGCATAGTAGTAGGCATGGTGGTGGGCATAGTAGTGGGCATAGTAGTGGGCATAGTAGTATGCATGGTAGTGGGTATGGTAGTGGCAATAGTAGTGGGCATGGCAGTGGGCATAGTAGTGGTAATTATAGAGAGGCATGCTCTCATTATAAAATGTAGTAGGAAGTTTTGTTAACCACTAAATAATTATTATACGAGGTGGTAACAACTGACCTCTAATATCACGTGACTTACCTTATTCTTGTTTCTGATGGTCGAGGTCATAGAGATAATGCTGAGTTTACTGATAACTGCCGAGCCTAGGATTACCGAGAACAGAAACAGATATATCACACATTTTAGTATACGTAGGGGACCTGTGGGAGTAATTAGTGATGTATAGGTGTAAGTAGGGTCCCGCATGGGGGATAGTGGTGTAGAGGTGTATGTAGAGTAAGTAGAGTCAAGTAGAGAAAATACTGTCGAAGAGCAAGCATGATTCCAGAAAGGAAGAAGTACGGTGGAGCAGGTATTCAATTCGAGCAGAGATCTCATTGATAATCATCCAAAATATCGTTATAATCCTGATCAATAATACTCAAGGTAGACTTTTCAAAACTACAGTTAGAGTGAGACAATGTTGTATATTGTCACCGATACTGTTTAATGTCTTTCTTGAGGAAATAATGGCCGAAATAAAGTACAATTACTCTCATCAAATATCAATCGGTGGAATGTCATTATGGAATTAAAGTTTGCAGACGACATTGATCTGATAGCGGGTACAAACAAAGAACTTCAAGAATTTATAAATCTACTGGCTAATAGTGCTACTAGATACGGTGTGGAGATTAGTGCAAAAAAAGTAATATAATGGTGAATAGTAATTATACTCCATGCCATAGATATAGAGTACCATATGGTACTCTATATCTATGCTCCATGCACACATCACTATGTATGGGAATAAACTAGAAGAATTGAATAAGTTATGTACCTAGTCGCAACCCTCTAAAAAGTTGGATCTTGTGAAACAGAAATTAAGATAACATTAGCTCTTGCAACATCGGCTATGATACACCTATACAACATATGCAATAGCAAACATATCAACGTTAAAGTAAGTTTCAATTTAAGTTAAAGTATAATTCGAACACTTGTATTATCAATACTAACACATGGTTGTGAGACATGGACATTCAATTCAATTATTTATAAACAAATCCAAGCATTCGAAAATAAGTCCCACAGGAAACTGCTCAGAATAACGTATCAGGAAAGAAAGACTTGTGAACATTTAAAGCACAATATTATTTCCATAATGGGCAAATACGAACCTCTTCTACAAACGGTTAAACGACGCAAGCTAACATTGTATGGAAATATATCAAGACATGGAGGTAGGCGCCACAGGGTGATTAAAAGTGGTGGGGATATCTCAGACTCATCAATTATTACCATATATTTTACTAAGAAGATAAATCTATAATATAACTTGTATACATCTATAGAGGGCTTAATATGATTGACTTGTGTTGGGTTGCACAATACAAATCATTGTTGGATATAATTATACTACAAAGACTATAAATAGAAGAAATATAATATTTATAAAGAATACAATAATTTGTAGATCTTAATAGTGTGGGGATATTATATATTATATCCACACCATCCCCCTCTTTTATGACGCCCCTACATGGAGGCCTCTATAACACTATAATGAAGGCATGGTTGAAGGAGTACGCAAACAAGGACGCCCTAAAAAGCAACGGCTAGATAACATTCAGATTGGACAAAGATGGATATTAATGATTTGTAAAATGTTGTACATGATCGAGACGGATGGGTAAACTGTGTTTCAGAGTCAAGTGTGTTAATTCCCCTACGATTTACGAGTCACGTGATTAAAAGTAAAAGTAAGTATATTACTAAAGGGTTAAGAACATAACAACATATATAGACATTATTAGTGTAGGTATGTATGTAGATTTAGAATACTAATTCAACATATACGCCTATATATATAGGGTGATTATAGGAATTGCCATTCGACTATATATAGTCTATAGGCTAAATGCCTTATAAGGTAATAACCTAAGAAGCATCTAGAACTCGACGATCCTCTGCTGTCCGGGGAGACTGACATGAATACATCCCATGCATCGTGATTCATATGTCTGTAGGTAAAACAATATCATTAGTGAAATGACAGGTACGTGATATGATTGGATGATGACAGAGGTTTATATAAACACATAAATAGATAGAAATTCATCTCTTAAATGTATAGATATGAACATATATAATAATAATAATGAATAATAATAAAATTATAGATAAACTAGTTAGTGATATAGGATAACAACACGTTAGATGAGTTTATGTAAGATGGTATTAACACATATACGCAGTAAAAACTAAACGTTCATTAGACTCAGTTTAAACGTTCATTGGGTGGTCGAAGTAGCGAACCTTTTATAACGTTCATTAGATTCCAGTTTATAATGAACGTGTTTGCATAAACGTTCATTAGACTCTATATTCTAATGAACGTTTTTGTATAAACGTTCATTAGACTCTATATTCTGAATATTTTTATTATTAAATTGTACACCCCTTAATATGCTTATAATTATATATGTATTATCGGAGATATGTTCATATTAGTATTTAACTTGTAATGACTTATATATTACAATATTATATAATTACATATATGTTATATTTAATACATGAATTTAACATTAATAATATTTTTAATATTAAATACAATGTTTCAATATTTAATATTGATAAATCATTATAACATTATTTCAAATTTATATTATCTTAATTATCAATATAATTATGATTATCATTATTGTTGATTATTATAACTAAGTTGATACATAAATGAAATTATGATGATATCAAAATAACATAGATACTTAAAGAATTTATTATTTTAAAATAGTAACTTTATTTATTAAATCATAATATCAACTTAAATATAGAATTAAAATAATAATTGATACTTAATTCCATTAGTGCTAAATTAAATCAATTTAACAAAATAAAGAAAAATTAAAATATGATATTGTATCTATATATAAATAAATAATCTAGGCGAAAATTAATATTATTGGCAAGAATTTTTTTAAAATAATTCTGTAAAGGTTCATTGGACTCTGAAATGTCTAAAGAACGTTTATACATCATTGATAAACGTTCATTACACAACTATATTTCATGAACGTTTAGGTTAAATTTTATAATATTAAACGTTCATTAGACTCTGAATGTGTCTAATGAACGTTTAGTTTTTACTGTGTAGGATGTTTATAGCATAAATGTTTTCAATAAACGTATACAAAATATATATATATATATATATATATATATATATATATATATATAGTATAGTGTTATTATTATATTTAAAAATAAAAAACTATATAACTATTTATATCAAATGAATAATTACCGAATTGCGCGTGATTACGTAACGTACTAACATGTTTTGGTCTGTCCTGCGCTGTTCCCGTCCTTCGTTCATCGTTGCGCAATACTCGTCGAGGTAACCGCGCACTACTGCTGGTGGTTGTGTTGCGTAATAGAGACAATACGCGCGTGCACGTGACGTACTATAACTATGACGTAACGACGTATGATGGGCCCACGCGACCGGCCTAATTACCGCATATTACGTCAGTCGGCGATTACGCGACGATGAATGTGTCACATCGGAGGAGACAGCTTGACAGTGGCGGCGACCACGTCCAGCGAGTGTATAGTATGGGGTGTATACAGCGGTGGTGGGGTGGGGTGGGGTGGGGTGTATACAGAGGTGGTGGGGTGGGGTGGGGTGGGGTGTATACAGCGGTGGTGGGGTGGGGTGGGGTGGGGTGTATACAGCGGTGGTGGGGTGGGGTGGGGTGGGGTGTATACAGCGGTGGTGGGGTGGGGTGGGGTGGGGTGTATACAGCGGTGGTGGGGTGGGGTGGGGTGGGGTGTATACAGCGGTGGTGGGGTGGGGTGGGGTGGGATGTATACAGCGGTGGTGGGGTGGGGTGGGGTGGGGTGTATGGTACAGCGGTGGTGGGGTGGGGTGGGGTGGGGTGTATGGTACAGCGGTGGTGGGGTGGGGTGGGGTGGGGTGTATGGTACAGCGGTGGTGGGTGGGGTGGGGTGGGGTGTATGGTACAGCGGTGGTGGGTGGGGTGGGGTGGGGTGTATGGTACAGCGGTGGTGGGTGGGGTGGGGTGGGGTGTATGGTACAGCGGTGGTGGGTGGGGTGAGTATATTAATCACGTGCTCACAACGTGGTATATTATTATCATAACTGTCTATATAACAATGTGTTAATTGTAAGCTACATAGTGTATTTATATATAATACATAGTATACTATGTATATATACTGTATGCGTACTGTATATTATAATGCTATGGGAATAACATAATAACATTCAACCCATGGGTTATACATACGATAAACCATAGTATGTAGTATATGCTCTGTATAATAGTATGTAACATATATGTACAATATGTATAATAACTATTATGTATATGTACACATATATATAGCAATTGAATATATGTGTGTATACCCTATAGGGAAATATATAATACACGCGAAATCGTGTAATTCTATTTTTATACAAAAATGATCATCGCCACCTATATAGGATCATTTTTTTATAACTATTTATTGGTTATAGTGTAAATTCGTATCAAACTTACACTTTTAAAATGTAAAATATATGCTTTAAATTATTATTAATATAATGAAAACCGCGCCAAACCTAAATCTAGTTCATTTCACTGAACCACGGTGATACTATAGTATATATACTATAGTATATATATATATATATATATATACTATATTATATATACTATAGTATATATATACTATAGTATACTATAGTACGTCTGCATATTAAGTACGTTGCGTAGATAGGGAGTGTTTTATGTTCCCAACTTTCTGTTTGGTATGATTATTTTATTTAATTACATAATATTTACTATCATATATAATTACATTAATTTTTATATTATTTATTGTAATATCATTTAATAAGTTTATTACCTATTCATGTAAGTATACTATTGAAGTAAACAATAACTATATTACCCAACACGACAGAGCAAAATCTCTATCGCGATACGGAGGAACTTGCAAAGTCAAATACAAATATACGAGAATCTTGAAAAATAAATATAATAATAAGATTTTTTTATTACCATACAAGTAATAAAATATCTCATATTAATATTTAATATTATGATTCAAAATGTGTATATACGATATACCATTACAATATATTGTTCTAAATAATGGGTATCAATATTTTAAAACTGAATTATTATTATTCAAGTAATTTTTGTTTTTATTAAACACATTTTCCGTAAATTAGATTTATTAAATACCACAATGCTGGTGTTTGATTATTTATCAAAATAGGATTACGTCATGATGTATTACAATATTAATATTTATATAATTTAAATGTATTATATTATACAATTATTATTAACTATTTATTTTTGTTAAAATATAATTGAATATAATAATTTTCTATAAATACTATTTATTAAATAGTATTAATAATTTTCTAATTACATCCATATTAAATATTTTTCCCCTATAGGGGAAAGTACCCAAATACGAACACTCTTGGTATCTCAGAAACCATAAATCATACAAAACAATGTTTAATGAATAAAATATTCATAATTATATAAAAAGTCTATAAAAGTATTTTTATTTTTTAATTATTCTCATAAAAATCGCGTGCATTATAATATTAATACCACCTATAAAGCTAAATCTAAAATTTGTATTATTTAGATATTTAAACTGTATTATTAATTAAAAAAATAATAAAAATAAATAAATTATTAACTAATTAAATTATCATATAATTATTATAAATAATGTAATTGTAATTTGTTTGATTGATTCATCAATATATAGTTTATCTAGTGGTATTTAGGGTATCTGTATTATAACACAGGGAGTCCGTATTCGGACTCGGGTACCAAATACGGACACCCCTGTTATCTATCGAATAAAAAGATTAATTAAAATTTTAAAATAATATCTATAATCATATAATATTAATATATAATAATTTTTGAATAAAAATATTAAGATATTTTTGAGTCATCAAATGTTAGACCATTAATTGTTAAATTGTCCGTATTTGGTTACTTTCACCTAACTCGACATCTAAGCATACCTGCATGCTAACGACTGGAGTATTGAATGCTCACCTCGGGAATAGCAACCTTAATAGATACACGTATCACAGTACTGCAAACACGCACTTGCAATTCCATGTAGACTATGCAGAATAAACCAACCTAACGATAACTAAAATAGGGAAAGGATCAGGAGAATTACGGACTTTCATGTCAGATTATAGCGGTTTCAAAATACAAACTTATACCAAAGCTCAATGCTTTGATTATACTATATAATTATTCCGAAGACATTTGAGAACATCGTATATATTTTCGAAGTTTATCGATATTTAGTAGTCGGTATTAATAGAATACACTGCAGTGTAATAATACAATGGTATATATTCAGATTTTAATATTAATAAAAGTTCCAACTATGCTTTTTTTAATGTATTTATTATTTATAATACACTTATATAATATGATTCAACATATTAGGCGACGATTTATAATAGATATACAGCTAAATGTATTACTCTGATCTAATTAAAAAACGTACTATATTATCTTCTCTTCGTTACCAAAATGCTCCTCTACTTATCTCCCAGAACTCTAGTAAAACTTCCCTAAATTCTAGAGCTTTTAAAAATTCCGGTCCAACCATATGGAATTCCCTCCCTCATACCATTCGTTCTATTATATCCCACAAAAGATTTATAAATCTTACTTATTCTTTTCTCTCTACCCATAATCATTAAATCATCCAACTTATTATTTTTGTCCGTGTTATATTACATTTATATCATTATTAAATTGTTATTGTATTATTATTATCTTATTATGAAATTACACTCCACTATACCAATGCAGTCTGTAGTATATAATAGTCCTTTATATTATTTAGTATTGTATTCCGTGGTATATTCAATGTATATTATTATTAAATTATTATCGTATTACTATTATTTTATTATTATTTTCTTCCCGCACGAGCGAAAGGGTCTATATGGCCCTATTTTAGTGCAAATAAACCGAATATCATCATCATCATCATTTGTATTGATAATTATCTTATTATAATATTACATTTTACACTTTATAAAATATTATAATATTTATAACATATATTTAAATATATATATATAAGATACACAAATATAAAATAGGAATTAATGGGATATATCATATAGGTTGGTTAGAGTGACCCAATAATAGTTATTTTATTTCTTCTTTGTTTCTAAGGTTTAAATCGGCTACCATCAAGTAAAACATATCTTTCAAGGGATGCCTATAGATACTGAATTCTAGTAATCTATCATTTCTAGAATATCGAAATTTATGAATTACATTTATTTTTAATAACTTTTAGAAATTTTTAATTATTCTTATAGATTATTCCATTTCTTGATTTCAATAATTAATAAATTATGATTAGTTATACCGTAAAATATGTGTTAGTATATTATATTGTTTATTATTTTGTAAGTTATTTTTATATTAAAATTAATATTATCATTATTATTAATAATAATATTGTGCATTCCATACATATAATATAATGCATACATAACGATTAACTATAACGATTTTATTGTTAGTATATTATGTATGCGGAAACCTATAGGTTTGTAAAGTTGAAAGATTATGTCGTTAATTGTTTTTATATAAGTTTTAATAGAAATATTGGAAATAGTTTTTATCTTATGGTAATGATAATGATTAAAGGTAATTTAGCTATATTTCATTTTATAATAACTTATTAATATTAAGTGATAATATGTGATGTTTAAGATTTCATAAGTAATATGTAATGATATATTTCTAGGTATGGCTTGACTTAATAATTAACGGTTAATACCTACCTTTTTAAATTAATTAAAAATAAAAAGTAATTATAGATTATATGTACTTTCATTACAATTTCAATTTGAATTAAATATAACTTCATGTATTAGCTTAAAGAATAAAAATGTGTTATTAAATATCTTATACTAACGTATATGTACAAAATTGATACTATAGTATACATATCTATAGTATTAGTATTAGTATTCATACTATAGTATACACTCTATTACAATATCATAAAATAAGCACGTATATATTATAGTTATTATATCAAATATATCTAAGTTAATATCAGTAATATTATTTATGATCTATAGGTATAACATAGTGTAACATAGGTTCTATGTGTTGCTTTTATTCGACATTTCGGATTTTACAAATCTTGATCTATATAGAGATCAAGATTTTTAAGTAAAATCCGAAATGTCGGTATATATAGTATATATGGTAAATTAAGAAGTATGAATGAAATAAAATGATGAATAAACTGACAAATATAGATATATATATATACAGTAAAACCTCTCTATAAGAAACCTCTTTATAAGAAAAACCTCTTTATAAGAACATTTTTCACACATTTGGTTGGAATTCAACCTTTTCCACATTAAAAAACCTCTTTAAAAATCTTATAAGAAAAATATAAGAAAAACCTCTTTATAAGAAACTTATTGTATACAAAATAATTATATATAAATAGAAGTATTGTATATTGATAACAATTATAGAAATTAATTATTATATAAGATATTTTTTTTCTTACAAATATTATATTACATAAATAGCTCGAAATGAATTAAAATTAATTAATAATTGTTATTGTATATCCATAAATTTATTAAAATTAATTAATAAATGTTATTTTTATCCTTGAATTTATTAAAATTAATTAATAAATGATATTTTATATCCATAAATTTATTAAAATTAATTAATAAACATTATTATATCCTTAAAATGTATTGATGATACAATTTATTATATTATACAATTAATTGTTAAATAATAGATTATTATAATATTCATTATATTATATTCATCAATGATGATTCATAATTTATAATTTCTAATGTAAATATAATACAATTTAATTATGTATTAACATGTCTAAGCCCAAACAATACAGTATACATTTAAAACAGTATACAAAATAAATATACTATATATATATATAACCTATAGATTATATAATGCATTTTCAATTATAAATTAATTCTTAAAATCATTGGAAAAGTAAAAACCTCTTTATAAGAAAACCTCTCTATAAGAAAAAAAGTACTGAAAAAAAATAGTTTCTTATAGAGAGGTTTTACTGTATATACATATATTGATCCGAAAAAAAACGAAGACACTAAAACAAGAATAATTAAAGGAACAATGAAGTTCAATAGATTATGATTTAAAAATAGTATTAGGAAAATAGAAAAATAGTTTATACGTAGAAAAATAGTTTATAATACTCTAAATAGTGTATATAATACTCTCAATCTAAAATCAATTATTAATGAAAACTCCAAAGAATATCCATCATTGAAGATAAAAATGACATTCCACCTGAAAGTGTAACTACCCTACGTAATATACGTATAGAATAATGTAATGATCTTTACAACCATTCAGCAACCCTGATTATTCTCAAATTAATAATCAATATACAATGATTGAAGATTATCAATCATTACCTATACTGGCGTTAGAAGTAGAAAGAGCCATTAAGTGTTTAAAAACAGGTAAATAACCTGCAGGTAAATAACCTCTATGGAATAGACAACGTTACGAGTGAAATTATTAAGAAGGACGATTATTAACAACTAGAAAATTCACAGAACTTTGGCAAATAAACATAGGGGAAATAACCTAATACGGATACTTTACAATAAATTCTCAATATTTGTATTCACAAATTAAAATATACTAATATTTTATGATTATAGATATTATTATGATTTTTAAATTTTATTTAATCTTTTTATTCAATATATAACCTGGGTGTCCGTATTCGGTATCCATCTCTGAATACGGACACCCTGTGTTATAATACGGACACACTATATACCACTAGATAAACTATATATTGTTGATGAACCAATCAGATAAATTACAATTACTTTATTTATAATTAATTTTATGAATAATTTAATATAATTTAATATGTAATTAATATATTAATTTGTATTACTCTATTTTATCTATTCTTTAAATTTCAATGTAATTAGATAGGACACTTTTTGTTATTGAAAATTCAAAATCTCATGAAATAATTAAGATTTTTACATAATTTAAATTGCATATCATTAAGATATATTATGTTAATTATTATTCAGAATTTTTAATGATTAGAATATTAGTTTTGAAAATATCAGCATTTTAAAAAAAGTTAAAAATTTGATAAAAATGAAATATTTATTTTTTAAATTGTATTATCAACTCTATATATAATCAAAAATATTGCATATATATACAATATACATATACTATTAAACATACTGTGAAAATTTGACTTAGTTATTTAATTATTGACTGAGAAATTTGTAAATTTCATAAGATAATCAAATATTCTAAGATAATTTATGTTAATAATTGTCTATATTATTTACATTGACTTGTATTTGGTACAATACAAGTCAATGATTATTTATAATGAAATGACCAAATATGTTATATATTTATATAGGCTTCGCCCCTTAGATGTTTATGGGAATAACTCTATGGTAGTATTCTAGAATAATGATATCAGCTAATTAGCTAGTTATCATGATTAATCAATAGAATGTATACAATAAAAATAACTGTCGTTAGTTTACATACAAATAAAGATATTATTAATAACACTGTTATTAACCTAAATAATTCAAATTGATAAATTATAACTATTGAAAAACAGTGTTATAATATAATAATTATTTTATTAGAAAAAAGTAGTGTTATAAAACGTTATGTTAAAGTTATGTACGTTATTTAAGCTTTATATATGTTTTTAACATATAATATTTTGACATATCATATATTATACAAGTAAAAATCTATTTAAAAAATAAAAAACTACATTTATTAATAAAGACTATTCTATCACAATTTCATCGATTTCAAAAAGGCTCTTGATATGTTATTGCATGAAGGACTAGATAAGTGAAACCAATTAAATTTGTTGTAATATTTTATTTTATCACACTGGTAAAATACAATATGTTTTAAAGCATGCAGTATGTTTACCTCTTCTAAAAAAGCATAATCTTGATAAATAAATATTATACAATTATAGATGTATTGGTCGACCAATATTACCAGTTAGTAGTAAAATTATGGAAACAATTGTTGCCTAGCAAAAATTACATAATTATTTATTACATTTTATTAATCTAGATCACAAACATAGTGGTTTTAAAAAATTATAGTAACCAATGATATTTTATTGAATCTAGATCATAAAAATACTATACAATTGTTACTTCTCGTGCTGTTATCGTATTTTGTTACACTTAAGCATGATTCACTTATAGATCGCTTAACAAATAATTGGGTTATATGATATTGTTTTATTATGGTTTATATAGTATCTTCAAAACAGATAATCTTCTATACAAATTAAAAATTAATATCCTTCAAAAATATACTCGGTCATGGTGTACCAAAAGGTTCAGTAATTGGTCCTATATTATTCTCAAGTTATCTGTTACCTTTCATTGACATTTTCAATCTGATATTAATTATCATTTTTATGCGAATGATTTATAAATTAATTTCGAACTGCCTTTACTACTTTAATGCTCTTCCTACCTACTTAATCTTTGTTGAATTGTTTAAATACTTTAAATAATTTGTTTTAACAAAATAATCTAATGATAAATATGTCAAAAACCTCTCTTATTAATTTTTCTTAACAAAATAATCTAATGTTAAATATGTATAAAACCTCTTTTATTAATTTGTCTCGTGTTACGTTCACTTTTCCTCCAGTAATTGTTGATGGACACATTATTTCACCTACCAATTCTCTTAAAAATCTTAGTTTTATTTTTATTAGTACACTGTTAGAAAAAATAGTTTTCCAGCTTGTATTAACATTTAGAAAATTCTTTTTTTATAATATAGAAAACACTTTATTTAAAAATCAGTTTTCTATCTACTAATATGGCCAAATACTATAGGAGTATACAAAATACAAAAGAGTATTCCATATCATAACAAATTACTACCAAAAATAGTATTTAATATAATATATATTAAAGTTCTATTTTATAAAACTCTATGTATATAATGTAGAATATTCTTTTATGTAGAATTGATGTACATATTACCTAAGTTATAGTTATATTAATTTTTTAATTAATATAGAAAAAATACAATATTATACATTTTATTTATTTTAATATATTTATTAAATTTTTGTTTATGAAAATTAATTATTAATTATTTTTAAATTATATATTTAATTTAATATACAGCTTTAATAAATAAAATATTTATTTTTAAAACTAAAATTATTTAAGTTTCCTATGGATTTTCTAAATTATCAATTATAATTTTATAAATAATTATATTTATAATTCAATTAGATATCATGTTGAATAATTGCTCAATATTGAATATATAGCAATTGAATATTGATTAAATATTATATTCGATATTAAAATTGTATTATTATTGAATTTAAGTTTTAAATTTAACTTAAATGAAATTATATAATATATTGTAATACGAGTTAATACTTTCATGTTACGATACTACTTACTACGCTAAGATAGTAATATTTATTTTAATATTTTATTTTATATCTAAACATACATCATCAACTTAACTTATTAATAGCTAAAAAACTCATTTAGTAAAGAGTATTATATTTATTAATAGCTAGAATACTCTTTTAGTAAAGAGTATCATATGTATTAACCATTTGCATCCGAGCTGTTGATTTATGTTGTGTTACAAAATACCGATCTGTTGGTTTAATAGCTAGAATACTCTTTTAGTAAGAGTTTTATATTTATTATTAGTTAGAATACTCTTTTAGTAAAGAATTTTATATTTATTAAAAGCTAGAATACTCTTTTAGTAAATAGTTTTTATATTTATTAATAGCTAGATTACTATTTTACAAAAGAGTTTTCTATTTCTTAATGCTCGAAAATAGTTATACTACAGGGACACTCGGAATACTCTTTTTCGGTGCTATAGAAAACTATTTTTTCTAACAGTGTAAGCTAAGTTTTATCGATCAGAACTCAAGTGTATATCGATCGTCTTCCAGCAAAATACTTTGTTACCACGAGTTCAGGCTGACTAGATATGGCAAAAGATATTTTCAGAATTCGTCCACTGCATGTAGGACATTGTAGGACTACTATGCATAGTATTCCCATGGGATGCTATACCTCGAAAGCTAATACATGTGAACTCCATACATAGAGCTAGAGAGAAAGCTATTTCTCTCTAGCTATGTGACTCTATAGAACGTTTCAGAAGTAAACTCAAATATTGTATTTGTTATTTTTAATATTCATACCTATATTCCTACCTATATTTATATCTTATATTATTTAATGTTTTCACTTTTATTAATCTAATAGTCCAATTTTGTTCTACTTATATATTATTTTATCGCTTATTTATGTATTATTAGTTTTTCTAAAACATAAATGAAAACTCTCTTTACATACTATATAATTGATAAAGTTTCTTATAATGATTGTATTATATGTAAGTTATATAAATATATATCATATAATATATATTATATATATATATGTATGTTTTAATTTAATATGTTATTTATAATTAATTTTTCTACCTGACAATGGCTATTTAAAGTGTATGGTATTTATGAATAATTAAATGAACTTAAGTAACTAAACAATTACATAACGTCTATTAATAACAGATAGCTAGAGCAGTTCTGTAATAAATAACACGAATGAAGGTCATGTCAATTAAATGTTTAAATAATTTATTATGATAAGTTACTAATCGTATTCACGTCATAATAATCTCGATTGTTTAATTATAAACATAACTCATTATATACTACTTATAATATACGTCATCTATAATACTTTATTCAAATAATTATAATTATATCGCCTGAAATACTCTAAAAGTCCTAAATAAAAATTCTTTAATATCTAAATAAGTGTACATATATATATATATATATATATATATATATATATATATATATCATGATATGTGATGTATGTTCACATATCTTTTATATTAAACTAGAATAATACAAAATATCATTAATATTTTAAAAAATAGGTTATAGTATGCATAATAGGCATTGCATATATGTAGGTTAAACTCATAGGTAAACTATAGTTTATTTTGTCATTTATTTTTAATTAATTATTAATTTATTTATGAAATAATATGTTATATTGTATTATAATATATTATATTATATTATAGTATAGTTCATAGTATGTATATATTATTCTATGATATATATATATCCTACATGACATACAATGTATACACATGCTACATACAATGTATACACATGCTACATACAATGTATACACATGCTACATACAATGTATACACACGCTACATACAATGTAAACACATGCTACATACAATGTAAACATATGCTACAAACAATGTATACACACGCTACATACAATGTATACTACAATAGTATACATACACACGTGATACACATACGATCGATATTTATCGTTAGTAAATATTGTACCTATACACCTAGCTACTAGCTTGTAGCTAGATAACATAATTATGAGTAATATTGTGTGATATTGATTTATATGACTAAATCTTCTTGCATAAATGATTAAATAATGAAAACATGTAAGTATTTATATACTAGATATATATATATATATATATATATAAATATATATATATATATATATCAGTATACTGATATATATATATACCGTTTATTATATTATAGACTATGGTCTATATGTATAATATAGGGTGTATACGAATATACACTCATGTAAACGATTGCGTATTATAAATAGACATTATGAATTCTAGTTTCATTGCGAGAATATGTCATCTGTTGACAGAACGTGTTTATGTATTATCGTCTGCATAAAAACGAATAATAAAAACTTCTATTCGTCAACAATGCTTTTTATATCAATAATAATAAGACGCTCATAAATAAAACTTGAAACATAAATTCATTCTATATAAGAGTTCTAAAGGTAATATAGTGTTGTTTTAAATACATCAAAAATGGATGCAAAAGAAAATTCATTTAGCGAACAACTGGATAAAAAGAATACAAGCTTAAAGGTAGGTGCTTATGCTATATGTTGTACTATACTATAATACTTATATATTATTCACGGAACTAATATAACGATAATATAATGATTACGTTAAAATTAACGTAACCATAATAATTTATATAATAATTACATTAAATTTAATTGTAATTATATATATATATATATATATATATATATATAGTTGCATGGTTAGGTATATTATATAATAGTATCATTACTACTACAATACCCACATACCATATATTATAGTATATATCATCTATTAATGTTCTATAGAATATATATGTTATATATATAATAAATATATATATATATATATATATAGTCTATATAAATATATTATATACGCGACTTGAAACTTCGCATACATGTTATAGGGATTACTTAAACTTCTAAATAAAGTTGTTATGTTATGATAAACATACACCTGTATATACACAGATAAATATATATAGTGCAGGTTTATGTTTACCAATACAACAACAGCACATCTATAAGTGTATACACACACATATATAAATATATATATATATATATATATATATATATATATACATACATAAATGATAGCTATATATCACCACTTTACGTAGTCCACCTAATGCAGAGATATTCCATGAGATATCGTAGGTTTATATGGTTCATCGTTATCTCAATAGTTTTGTAGAGTTCGATATGATATTGGAGGTATACTTCAGCCCATTGGGGGTATCTATATAGGGTGTATATCCCTGCAGAAGGGGCGCCTGTACTGCAGGTCCTGAATGCAGGTAGCACATGAACGTCGGTCTACATACTACGTCTATAGGCTATATTCTCACCACTAGGTGTAACTACCGACCTATATATTCGGATATCTTATAAGATATGTTATAGCCTTAGTTTACTAGTGAAGAAATCTGATATCCTCGTAATATATGAATTGTTAAACTGTGTTCGTGTATTGTATACAATGCTATAGCATTACAATGTGTTGTGATTATGGTAGCATATGTGTGCGGATGTTATATGTTAATATATTACTTATATGTATACACAATTTATAATATATATATATATATATATAAATCAATACTCTCAAGAAAAACGAAATATAATAAACACTACGAACAGATAATATAGAGGAGAATAGAATATATAATTAGGTGGTCGGACTTCTAGAAAACACGGCCAGCATAGCCCGCCGCATACAGTACGCAGTGCACACTGTGTATTGCGGTGTGTCCTGCGGTGTGTCCTGCGGTAGGACATCAATACAACAATAGGCGTATTGTTTGTCACCGTCGTCACTGTAGAACACGTGCTATGATTGATGATCACGCGTCTTATTAATAACACCGAGGACACATGTCCTTTATAACACTACTACGTATATCTATTGTGGGTATGTATAGCGGATACATTCATCGTATATAGATTATCGTATTATTTCTATAGATTTTAGAGTAAATCTACTATTGTATATATGTATATATAGAGAGAGATATATATATATATATATAGTATATATATATATATATATATATATATATATATATATATATATATATATATATATATATATATAGTATGCTATAGTATATTAGAGTTAAATGCTTTCCAGAGAATACTACGAAAGATCTTTGTTATAGGGGAAGTACTTGAATACCAACAACTCTAACGAATACCCTAACAATAAATCACCATCACTAATAGCTATTTTAAAATTTAATTTAGTTTGTTTAACTCAGATATAACAGGGGTATCGATATTATGTGCAATTAGGGTGAAAATGTATGAAAATGTATGTTGCTTAGGTAAACGTTTATAACTTTGTAAAAAATTATGACAAATACAAAATATGTTCGTCATATTGTCAAATATAATTAGATCTATAAGATTTATTTTAAATATTTAAAATACCTATATTTTTAAATGATTGAGAATCGATATTGTACTTCACAAATTTCATAAATGTAGTTGTTTGAGTTGTAACGAAAATATCAGTTTTTTGTTTATATGTAAAAAAATATAAATATTAAAAAAAAATATATAATATATGAATTATAATTATATTGATTAACATACATTAATTATTTTTCGATTGGAATTTGAGGAGATCTCTAGGGTATCGATATTACGTGAATGTCGATATTAAGGCACTCTCCCCTATTATAATATAGTTTACTAAAATAGATTATACTATATATAGTATATATCTATTGTATTATAATATATTTTGAATATACATATATATATATATATTAACTGCTTGTGTGGCTCAGTTGGCTAAGGCATTAGACAAACAATCAGTGTATTGTGGGATGGACGTAGTAGAACGCGGGTTGGAGTATCGTCCGGACCATTAACATAGGTCTTAAAATAATATGTTAAGTGATCTTATATAAGTATGTATATATAAATGATCGGCTATCGTTAAATTATGGATTACTTAACATGATATCGGCTTCGAGGGGCCATTATAACTATATGGTTATAACTTATAACTTATAACTTATAAGTGAAAACTTCATCTAAGTTCCTGGATGGGATGAAAGAACTCCACCAAATATAATAAAAATAACAATACATATATATATATACAATAGTGTATATATATACATATTGTATATAATATGGATGCTATATATATATATGGCTCTTATAATAAGTGTAATTATGAGATGAGTTGATTGATTAATTGTGTTTGTTTATTAATTAATTTAAAGTAAACATACACTACATATACGCCTATATTTATAGTATATATGAATGTATGTTATACGGTCGAAGGTTCAAAGGTGAACTACGCCTAACGATGCTTAGTACGTCAATAACGTTATTGAAATAAATAAACAATTGTATACATCCATGATAATAAATTTAAAAATAAGGGATCAAAAAACATTTTAAATTACCGTACACAAATAGTCTAATATAGAACGAATTAATGTATACTTAATAAGTATTACTTTTATACTTATATATTATAATATATAGAATATTATATATTTTACTTGTTAATACACTCTTGTTTATGTTATGTACCTAACTTGTATATATATCTATATATATATATATCATTAATAAACACTATATAATTACAATCGTTGAAATGGCCAAACAGGAATGGGCGGAAGAGAGAGGAGTGGACTATTTCTTGGTGAGTTATTCCAGTCTGAACACATCGGCCAGAACGTCTATCGTTCCCACTACGAACATCGATAACGTACAGGTTAGCGTACAACACCACTAGTGGTCAACCTAGTGGTCAAGGGATACCTAGTGGTCAACCTAGTGGTCAAGGGATACCTAGTGGTCAACCTA
>OZ025241.1:26820558-26965558 GCA_964019155.1 Osedax fenrisi | reverse complement strand
TTAATATCACCAGATAACAAGTATCTCTCAGAGATTATCTCATGAATATTATCATAGTTCATGGATGGGGGGGGGCAAACAATACATAGCCCCCCCCATATGTTTGGTAACATTCTTTAGAAAAAATGTTTATTAACAAAGACAATATACTAGATTTAATATATATAAAATGTATTAATACAAATTTCATGGGGGGGGGGGGCAAACAATACTTAGCCCCTCCCCCCATATGTTTGGTAACATTATTTAGAAAAAATGTTTATTAACAAAGAAAATATACTAGATTTAATATATATAAAATTTATTAATATACATTTCATGGGGGGGGGGGAAACAATACATAGCCCCCCCCATATGTTTGGTAAAATTCTTTAGAAAAAATGTTTATTAACAAAGACAATATACTAGATATAATATATATAAAATTTATTAATACACATTTCATGGAGGGGGGGCAAAACATACTTAGCCCCCCCCCATATTTTTTAATGGGGGGGTCCGATACCCCCCGCCCCCCCCCCCTGTTCTGACGCCCCTAATTATAAGTAATGTGATAATAGTAGGTATTATAAGTAACTATAAGTAATGTGATACTAGTAGGTATTATAAGTAACTATAAGTACTGTGATAATAGTAGGTATTATAAGTAACTATAAGTAATGTGATAATAGTAGGTATTATAAGTAACTATAAGTAATGTGATAATAGTAGGTATTATAAGTAACTATAAGTACTGTGATAATAGTAGGTATTATAAGTAACTATAAGTAATGTGATAATAGTAGGTATTATAAGTAACTATAAGTAATGTGATAATAGTAGGTATTATAAGTAACTATAAGTAATGTGATAATAGTAGGTATTATAAGTAACTATAAGTACTGTGATAATAGTAGGTATTATAAGTAACTATAAGTAATGTGATAATAGTAGGTATTATAAGTAACTATAAGTAATGTTATAATAGTAGGTATTATAAGTAACTATAAGTAATGTGATAATAGTAGGTATTATAAGTAACTATAAGTAATGTGATAATAGTATGTATCATAAGTAACTATAAGTTCTGTGATAATAGTAGGTATCATAAGTAACTATAAGTAATGTGATAATAGTAGGTATTATAAGTAACTATAAGTACTGTGATACTAGTAGGTATTATAAGTAACTATAAGTACTGTGATAATAGTAGGTATTATAAGTAACTATAAGTACTGTGATAATAGTAGGTATTATAAGTAACTATAAGTTCTGTGATAATAGTAGGTATTATAAGTAACTATAAGTACTGTGATAATAGTAGGTATTATAAGTAACTATAAGTAATGTGATAATAGTAGGTATTATAAGTAACTATAAGTAATGTTATAATAGTAGGTATTATAAGTAACTATAAGTAATGTGATAATAGTAGGTATTATAAGTAACTATAAGTAATGTGATAATAGTATGTATCATAAGTAACTATAAGTTCTGTGATAATAGTAGGTATCATAAGTAACTATAAGTAATGTGATAATAGTAGGTATTATAAGTAACTATAAGTACTGTGATACTAGTAGGTATTATAAGTAACTATAAGTACTGTGATAATAGTAGGTATTATAAGTAACTATAAGTACTGTGATAATAGTAGGTATTATAAGTAACTATAAGTTCTGTGATAATAGTAGGTATTATAAGTAACTATAAGTAATGTGATAATAGTAGGTATTATAAGTAACTATAAGTTCTGTGATAATAGTAGGTATTATAAGTAACTATAAGTTCTGTGATAATAGTAGGTATTATAAGTAACTATAAGTAATGTTATAATAGTAGGTATTATAAGTAACTATAAGTAATGTGATAATAGTATGTATCATAAGTAACTATAAGTAATGTTATAGTAGTAGGTATTATAAGTACCTATAAGAACTGTGATAAGAGTAGGTATTTTAAGCAAATATAAGTTCTGTGATAATAGTAGGTATCATAAGTAACTATAAGTACTGTGATAATAGTAGGTATTATAAGTAACTATAAGTAATGTGATAATAGTAGGTATTATAAGTAACTATTAGTACTGTGATAATAGTAGGTATTATAAGTAACTATAAGTAATGTGATAATAGTATGTATCATAAGTAACTATAAGTAATGTTATAGTCGTAGGTATTATAAGTACCTATAAGAACTGTGATAAGAGTAGGTATTTTAAGCAAATATAAGTAATGTGATAATAGTAGGTATCATAAGTAACTATAAGTAATGTGATAATAGTATGTATCATAAGTAACTATAAGTACTGTGATAATAGTAGGTATCATAAGTAACTATAAGTAATGTGATAATAGTAGGTATTATAAGTAACTATAAGTACTGTGATAATAGTAGGTATTATAAGTAACTATAAGTTCTGTGATAATAGTAGGTATTATAAGTAACTATAAGTACTGTGATAATAGTAGGTATTATAAGTAACTATAAGTAATGTGATAATAGTAGGTATTATAAGTAACTATAAGTACTGTGATAATAGTAGGTATTATAAGTAACTATAAGTAATATGATAATAGTAGGTATTATAAGTAACTATAAGTATTGTGATAATAGTAGGTATTATAAGTAACTATAAGTAATGTGATAATAGTAGGTATTATAAGTAACTATAAGTAATGTGATAATAGTAGGTATTATAAGTAACTATAAGTAATGTGATAATAGTAGGTATTATAAGTAACTATAAGTACTGTGATAATAGTAGGTATTATAAGTAACTATAAGTAATGTGATAATAGTAGGTATTATAAGTAACTATAAGTACTGTGATAATAGTAGGTATTATAAGTAACTATAAGTAATGTGATAATAGTAGGTATTATAAGTAACTATTAGTACTGTGATAATAGTAGGTATTATAAGTAACTATAAGTAATGTGATAATAGTATGTATCATAAGTAACTATAAGTAATGTGATAATAGTAGGTATTATAAGTAACTATTAGTACTGTGATAATAGTAGGTATTATAAGTAACTATAAGTAATGTGATAATAGTATGTATCATAAGTAAATATAAGTAATGTTATAGTAGTAGGTATTATAAGTACCTATAAGAACTGTGATAAGAGTAGGTATTTTAAGCAAATATAAGTAATGTGATAATAGTAGGTATCATAAGTAACTATAAGTACTGTGATAATAGTAGGTATTATAAGTAACTATAAGTAATGTGATAATAGTAGGTATTATAAGTAACTATAAGTAATGTGATAATAGTATGTATCATAAGTAACTATAAGTACTGTGATAATAGTAGGTATCATAAGTAACTATAAGTAATGTGATAATAGTAGGTATTATAAGTAACTATAAGTTCTGTGATAATAGTAGGTATTATAAGTAACTATAAGTACTGTGATAATAGTAGGTATTATAAGTAACTATAAGTTCTGTGATAATAGTAGGTATTATAAGTAACTATAAGTACTGTGATAATAGTAGGTATTATAAGTAACTATAAGTAATGTGATAATAGTAGGTATTATAAGTAACTATAAGTACTGTGATAATAGTAGGTATTATAAGTAACTATAAGTAATGTGATAATAGTAGGTATTATAAGTAACTATAAGTAATGTGATAATAGTAGGTATTATAAGTAACTATTAGTACTGTGATAATAGTAGGTATTATAAGTAACTATAAGAACTGTGATAATAGTAGGTATTATAAGTAACTATAAGTAATGTGATAATAGTAGGTATTATAAGTAACTATAAGTAATGTGATAATAGTAGGTATTATAAGTAACTATTAGTACTGTGATAATAGTAGGTATTATAAGAAACTATAAGTAATGTGACAATAGTATGTATCATAAGTAACTATAAGTAATGTTATAGTAGTAGGTATTATAAGTACCTATAAGAACTGTGATAAGAGTAGGTATTTTAAGCAAATATAAGTTCTGTGATAATAGTAGGTATCATAAGTAACTATAAGTACTGTGATAATAGTAGGTATTATAAGTAACTATAAGTAATGTGATAATAGTAGGTATTATAAGTAACTATAAGTAATTTGATAATAGTAGGTATTATAAGTAACTATAAGTTCTGTGATAATAGTAGGTATTATAAGTAACTATAAGTACTGTGATAATAGTAGGTATTATAAGTAACTATAAGTAATGTGATAATAGTAGGTATTATAAGTAACTATTAGTACTGTGATAATAGTAGGTATTATAAGTAACTATTAGTACTGTGATAATAGTAGGTATTATAAGTAACTATAAGTACTGTGATAATAGTAGGTATTATAAGTAACTATAAGTAATGTGATAATAGTAGGTATTATAAGTAACTATAAGTAATGTGATACTAGTAGGTATTATAAGTAACTATAAGAACTGTGATAATAGTAGGTATTATAAGTAACTATAAGTAATGTGATAATAGTAGGTATTATAAGTAACTATAAGTAATGTGATACTAGTAGGTATTATAAGTAACTATAAGTAATGTGATAATAGTAGGTATTATAAGTAACTATAAGTAATGTTATAGTAGTAGGTATTATAAATACCTATAAGAACTGTGATAAGAGTAGGTATTTTAAGCAAATATAAGTTCTGTGATAATAGTAGATATCATAAGTAACTATAAGTACTGTGATAATAGTAGGTATTATAAGTAACTATAAGTAATGTGATAATAGTAGGTATTATAAGTAACTATAAGTAATGTGATAATAGTAGGTATTATAAGTAACTATAAGTACTGTGATAATAGTAGGTATTATAAGTAACTATAAGTAATGTGATAATAGTAGGTATTATAAGTAACTATAAGTAATGTGATAATAGTAGGTATTATAAGTAACTATTAGTACTGTGATAATAGTAGGTATTATAAGTAACTATAAGTACTGTGATAATAGTAGGTATTATAAGTAACTATAAGTAATGTGATAATAGTAGGTATTATAAGTAACTATAAGTAATGTGATACTAGTAGGTATTATAAGTAACTATAAGAACTGTGATAATAGTAGGTATTATAAGTAACTATAAGTAATGTGATAATAGTAGGTATTATAAGTAACTATAAGTAATGTGATACTAGTAGGTATTATAAGTAACTATAAGAACTGTGATAATAGTAGGTATTATAAGTAACTATAAGTAATGTGATAATAGTAGGTATTATAAGTAACTATAAGTAATGTGATACTAGTAGGTATTATAAGTAACTATAAGTAATGTGATAATAGTAGGTATTATAAGTAACTATAAGTAATGTTATAGTAGTAGGTATTATAAATACCTATAAGAACTGTGATAAGAGTAGGTATTTTAAGCAAATATAAGTTCTGTGATAATAGTAGATATCATAAGTAACTATAAGTACTGTGATAATAGTAGGTATTATAAGTAACTATAAGTACTGTGATAATAGTAGGTATTATAAGTAACTATAAGTAATGTGATAATAGTAGGTATTATAAGTAACTATTAGTACTGTGATAATAGTAGGTATTATAAGTAACTATAAGTACTGTGATAATAGTAGGTATTATAAGTAACTATAAGTAATGTGATAATAGTAGGTATTATAAGTAACTATAAGTAATGTGATACTAGTAGGTATTATAAGTAACTATAAGAACTGTGATAATAGTAGGTATTATAAGTAACTATAAGTAATGTGATAATAGTAGGTATTATAAGTAACTATAAGTAATGTGATACTAGTAGGTATTATAAGTAACTATAAGTAATGTGATAATAGTAGGTATTATAAGTAACTATAAGTAATGTTATAGTAGTAGGTATTATAAATACCTATAAGAACTGTGATAAGAGTAGGTATTTTAAGCAAATATAAGTTCTGTGATAATAGTAGATATCATAAGTAACTATAAGTACTGTGATAATAGTAGGTATTATAAGTAACTATAAGTAATGTGATAATAGTAGGTATTATAAGTAACTATAAGTAATGTGATAATAGTAGGTATTATAAGTAACTATAAGTTATGTGATAATAGTAGGTATTATAAGTAACTATAAGTACTGTGATAATAGTAGGTATTATAAGTAACTATAAGTAATGTGATAATAGTAGGTATTATAAGTAACTATTAGTACTGTGATAATAGTAGGTATTATAAGTAACTATTAGTACTGTGATAATAGTAGGTATTATAAGTAACTATAAGTAATGTGATAATAGTAGGTATTATAAGTAACTATAAGTACTGTGATAATAGTAGGTATTATAAGTAACTATTAGTACTGTGATAATAGTAGGTATTATAAGTAACTATTAGTACTGTGATAATAGTAGGTATTATAAGTAACTATAAGTAATGTGATAATAGTAGGTATTTTAAGTAACTATAAGTACTGTGATAATAGTAGGTATTATAAGTAACTATTAGTACTGTGATAATAGTAGGTATTATAAGTAACTATAAGTACTGTGATAATAGTAGGTATCATAAGTAACTATAAGTACTGTGATAATAGTAGGTATTATAAGTAACTATTAGTACTGTGATAATAGTAGGTATTATAAGTAACTATAAGTAATGTGTTAATAGTAGGTATTATAAGTAACTATAAGAACTGTGATAATAGTAGGTATTATAAGTAACTATAAGTAATGTGATAATAGTATGTATTATAAGTAACTATAAGTACTGTGATAATAGTAGGTATCATAAGTAACTATAACAACTGTGATAATAGTAGGTATTATAAGTAACTATAAGTAATGTGATAATAGTATGTATTATAAGTAACTATAAGTACTGTGATAATAGTAGGTATCATAAGTAACTATAACAACTGTGATAATAGTAGGTATTATAAGTAACTATAAGTAATGTGATAATAGTAGGTATTATAAGTAACTATAAGTACTGTGATAATAGTAGGTATTATAAGTAACTATAAGTACTGTGATAATAGTAGGTATTATAAGTAACTATAAGTAATGTGATAATAGTAGGTATTATAAGTAACTATAAGTAATGTGATAATAGTAGGTATTATAAGTAACTATAAGTTCTGTGATAATAGTAGGTATTATAAGTAACTATAAGTACTGTGATAATAGTAGGTATTATAAGTAACTATAAGTAATGTGATAATAGTAGGTATTATAAGTAACTATTAGTACTGTGATAATAGTAGGTATTATAAGTAACTATAAGTAATGTGATAATAGTAGGTATTATAAGTAACTATAAGAACTGTGATAATAGTAGGTATTATAAGTAACTATAAGTAATGTGATACTAGTAGGTATTATAAGTAACTATAAGTACTGTGATAATAGTAGGTATTATAAGTAACTATAAGTACTGTGATAATAGTAGGTATTATAAGTAACTATAAGTTCTGTGATAATAGTAGGTATTATAAGTAACTATAAGTAATGTGATAATAGTAGGTATTATAAGTAACTATAAGTTCTGTGATAATAGTAGGTATTATAAGTAACTATAAGTTCTGTGATAATAGTAGGTATTATAAGTAACTATAAGTAATGTTATAATAGTAGGTATTATAAGTAACTATAAGTAATGTGATAATAGTATGTATCATAAGTAACTATAAGTAATGTTATAGTAGTAGGTATTATAAGTACCTATAAGAACTGTGATAAGAGTAGGTATTTTAAGCAAATATAAGTTCTGTGATAATAGTAGGTATCATAAGTAACTATAAGTACTGTGATAATAGTAGGTATTATAAGTAACTATAAGTAATGTGATAATAGTAGGTATTATAAGTAACTATTAGTACTGTGATAATAGTAGGTATTATAAGTAACTATAAGTAATGTGATAATAGTATGTATCATAAGTAACTATAAGTAATGTTATAGTCGTAGGTATTATAAGTACCTATAAGAACTGTGATAAGAGTAGGTATTTTAAGCAAATATAAGTAATGTGATAATAGTAGGTATCATAAGTAACTATAAGTAATGTGATAATAGTATGTATCATAAGTAACTATAAGTACTGTGATAATAGTAGGTATCATAAGTAACTATAAGTAATGTGATAATAGTAGGTATTATAAGTAACTATAAGTACTGTGATAATAGTAGGTATTATAAGTAACTATAAGTTCTGTGATAATAGTAGGTATTATAAGTAACTATAAGTACTGTGATAATAGTAGGTATTATAAGTAACTATAAGTAATGTGATAATAGTAGGTATTATAAGTAACTATAAGTACTGTGATAATAGTAGGTATTATAAGTAACTATAAGTAATGTGATAATAGTAGGTATTATAAGTAACTATAAGTATTGTGATAATAGTAGGTATTATAAGTAACTATAAGTAATGTGATAATAGTAGGTATTATAAGTAACTATAAGTAATGTGATAATAGTAGGTATTATAAGTAACTATAAGTAATGTGATAATAGTAGGTATTATAAGTAACTATAAGTACTGTGATAATAGTAGGTATTATAAGTAACTATAAGTAATGTGATAATAGTAGGTATTATAAGTAACTATAAGTACTGTGATAATAGTAGGTATTATAAGTAACTATAAGTAATGTGATAATAGTAGGTATTATAAGTAACTATTAGTACTGTGATAATAGTAGGTATTATAAGTAACTATAAGTAATGTGATAATAGTATGTATCATAAGTAACTATAAGTAATGTGATAATAGTAGGTATTATAAGTAACTATTAGTACTGTGATAATAGTAGGTATTATAAGTAACTATAAGTAATGTGATAATAGTATGTATCATAAGTAAATATAAGTAATGTTATAGTAGTAGGTATTATAAGTACCTATAAGAACTGTGATAAGAGTAGGTATTTTAAGCAAATATAAGTAATGTGATAATAGTAGGTATCATAAGTAACTATAAGTACTGTGATAATAGTAGGTATTATAAGTAACTATAAGTAATGTGATAATAGTAGGTATTATAAGTAACTATAAGTAATGTGATAATAGTATGTATCATAAGTAACTATAAGTACTGTGATAATAGTAGGTATCATAAGTAACTATAAGTAATGTGATAATAGTAGGTATTATAAGTAACTATAAGTTCTGTGATAATAGTAGGTATTATAAGTAACTATAAGTACTGTGATAATAGTAGGTATTATAAGTAACTATAAGTTCTGTGATAATAGTAGGTATTATAAGTAACTATAAGTACTGTGATAATAGTAGGTATTATAAGTAACTATAAGTAATGTGATAATAGTAGGTATTATAAGTAACTATAAGTACTGTGATAATAGTAGGTATTATAAGTAACTATAAGTAATGTGATAATAGTAGGTATTATAAGTAACTATAAGTAATGTGATAATAGTAGGTATTATAAGTAACTATTAGTACTGTGATAATAGTAGGTATTATAAGTAACTATAAGAACTGTGATAATAGTAGGTATTATAAGTAACTATAAGTAATGTGATAATAGTAGGTATTATAAGTAACTATAAGTAATGTGATAATAGTAGGTATTATAAGTAACTATTAGTACTGTGATAATAGTAGGTATTATAAGAAACTATAAGTAATGTGACAATAGTATGTATCATAAGTAACTATAAGTAATGTTATAGTAGTAGGTATTATAAGTACCTATAAGAACTGTGATAAGAGTAGGTATTTTAAGCAAATATAAGTTCTGTGATAATAGTAGGTATCATAAGTAACTATAAGTACTGTGATAATAGTAGGTATTATAAGTAACTATAAGTAATGTGATAATAGTAGGTATTATAAGTAACTATAAGTAATTTGATAATAGTAGGTATTATAAGTAACTATAAGTTCTGTGATAATAGTAGGTATTATAAGTAACTATAAGTACTGTGATAATAGTAGGTATTATAAGTAACTATAAGTAATGTGATAATAGTAGGTATTATAAGTAACTATTAGTACTGTGATAATAGTAGGTATTATAAGTAACTATTAGTACTGTGATAATAGTAGGTATTATAAGTAACTATAAGTACTGTGATAATAGTAGGTATTATAAGTAACTATAAGTAATGTGATAATAGTAGGTATTATAAGTAACTATAAGTAATGTGATACTAGTAGGTATTATAAGTAACTATAAGAACTGTGATAATAGTAGGTATTATAAGTAACTATAAGTAATGTGATAATAGTAGGTATTATAAGTAACTATAAGTAATGTGATACTAGTAGGTATTATAAGTAACTATAAGTAATGTGATAATAGTAGGTATTATAAGTAACTATAAGTAATGTTATAGTAGTAGGTATTATAAATACCTATAAGAACTGTGATAAGAGTAGGTATTTTAAGCAAATATAAGTTCTGTGATAATAGTAGATATCATAAGTAACTATAAGTACTGTGATAATAGTAGGTATTATAAGTAACTATAAGTAATGTGATAATAGTAGGTATTATAAGTAACTATAAGTAATGTGATAATAGTAGGTATTATAAGTAACTATAAGTACTGTGATAATAGTAGGTATTATAAGTAACTATAAGTAATGTGATAATAGTAGGTATTATAAGTAACTATAAGTAATGTGATAATAGTAGGTATTATAAGTAACTATTAGTACTGTGATAATAGTAGGTATTATAAGTAACTATAAGTACTGTGATAATAGTAGGTATTATAAGTAACTATAAGTAATGTGATAATAGTAGGTATTATAAGTAACTATAAGTAATGTGATACTAGTAGGTATTATAAGTAACTATAAGAACTGTGATAATAGTAGGTATTATAAGTAACTATAAGTAATGTGATAATAGTAGGTATTATAAGTAACTATAAGTAATGTGATACTAGTAGGTATTATAAGTAACTATAAGAACTGTGATAATAGTAGGTATTATAAGTAACTATAAGTAATGTGATAATAGTAGGTATTATAAGTAACTATAAGTAATGTGATACTAGTAGGTATTATAAGTAACTATAAGTAATGTGATAATAGTAGGTATTATAAGTAACTATAAGTAATGTTATAGTAGTAGGTATTATAAATACCTATAAGAACTGTGATAAGAGTAGGTATTTTAAGCAAATATAAGTTCTGTGATAATAGTAGATATCATAAGTAACTATAAGTACTGTGATAATAGTAGGTATTATAAGTAACTATAAGTACTGTGATAATAGTAGGTATTATAAGTAACTATAAGTAATGTGATAATAGTAGGTATTATAAGTAACTATTAGTACTGTGATAATAGTAGGTATTATAAGTAACTATAAGTACTGTGATAATAGTAGGTATTATAAGTAACTATAAGTAATGTGATAATAGTAGGTATTATAAGTAACTATAAGTAATGTGATACTAGTAGGTATTATAAGTAACTATAAGAACTGTGATAATAGTAGGTATTATAAGTAACTATAAGTAATGTGATAATAGTAGGTATTATAAGTAACTATAAGTAATGTGATACTAGTAGGTATTATAAGTAACTATAAGTAATGTGATAATAGTAGGTATTATAAGTAACTATAAGTAATGTTATAGTAGTAGGTATTATAAATACCTATAAGAACTGTGATAAGAGTAGGTATTTTAAGCAAATATAAGTTCTGTGATAATAGTAGATATCATAAGTAACTATAAGTACTGTGATAATAGTAGGTATTATAAGTAACTATAAGTAATGTGATAATAGTAGGTATTATAAGTAACTATAAGTAATGTGATAATAGTAGGTATTATAAGTAACTATAAGTTATGTGATAATAGTAGGTATTATAAGTAACTATAAGTACTGTGATAATAGTAGGTATTATAAGTAACTATAAGTAATGTGATAATAGTAGGTATTATAAGTAACTATTAGTACTGTGATAATAGTAGGTATTATAAGTAACTATTAGTACTGTGATAATAGTAGGTATTATAAGTAACTATAAGTAATGTGATAATAGTAGGTATTATAAGTAACTATAAGTACTGTGATAATAGTAGGTATTATAAGTAACTATTAGTACTGTGATAATAGTAGGTATTATAAGTAACTATTAGTACTGTGATAATAGTAGGTATTATAAGTAACTATAAGTAATGTGATAATAGTAGGTATTTTAAGTAACTATAAGTACTGTGATAATAGTAGGTATTATAAGTAACTATTAGTACTGTGATAATAGTAGGTATTATAAGTAACTATAAGTACTGTGATAATAGTAGGTATCATAAGTAACTATAAGTACTGTGATAATAGTAGGTATTATAAGTAACTATTAGTACTGTGATAATAGTAGGTATTATAAGTAACTATAAGTAATGTGATAATAGTAGGTATTATAAGTAACTATAAGAACTGTGATAATAGTAGGTATTATAAGTAACTATAAGTAATGTGATAATAGTATGTATTATAAGTAACTATAAGTACTGTGATAATAGTAGGTATCATAAGTAACTATAACAACTGTGATAATAGTAGGTATTATAAGTAACTATAAGTAATGTGATAATAGTATGTATTATAAGTAACTATAAGTACTGTGATAATAGTAGGTATCATAAGTAACTATAACAACTGTGATAATAGTAGGTATTATAAGTAACTATAAGTAATGTGATAATAGTAGGTATTTTAAGCAAATATAAGTTCTGTGATAATAGTAGGTATCATAAGTAACTATAAGTACTGTGATAATAGTAGGTATTATAAGTAACTATAAGTAATGTGATAATAGTAGGTATTATAAGTAACTATAAGTAATGTGATAATAGTAGGTATTATAAGTAACTATAAGTTCTGTGATAATAGTAGGTATTATAAGTAACTATAAGTACTGTGATAATAGTAGGTATTATAAGTAACTATAAGTAATGTGATAATAGTAGGTATTATAAGTAACTATTAGTACTGTGATAATAGTAGGTATTATAAGTAACTATAAGTAATGTGATAATAGTAGGTATTATAAGTAACTATAAGAACTGTGATAATAGTAGGTATTATAAGTAACTATAAGTAATGTGATAATAGTAGGTATTATAAGTAACTATTAGTACTGTGATAATAGTAGGTATTATAAGTAACTATAAGTAATGTGATAATAGTAGGTATTATAAGTAACTATAAGTAATGTGATAATAGTAGGTATTATAAGTAACTATAAGTAATGTGATAATAGTAGGTATTATAAGTAACTATAAGTAATGTGATAATAGTAGGTATTATAAGTAACTATAAGTAATGTGATAATAGTAGGTATTATAAGTAACTATAAGTAATGTGATAATAGTAGGTATTATAAGTAACTATAAGTTCTGTGATAATAGTAGGTATTATAAGTAACTATAAGTACTGTGATAATAGTAGGTATTATAAGTAACTATAAGTAATGTGATAATAGTAGGTATTATAAGTAACTATTAGTACTGTGATAATAGTAGGTATTATAAGTAACTATAAGTAATGTGATAATAGTAGGTATTATAAGTAACTATTAGTACTGTGATAATAGTAGGTATTATAAGTAACTATAAGAACTGTGATAATAGTAGGTATTATAAGTAACTATAAGTAATGTGATAATAGTAGGTATTATAAGTAACTATAAGTAATGTGATAATAGTAGGTATTATAAGTACCTATAAGAACTGTGATAAGAGTAGGTATTATAAGTAACTATAAGTAATGTGATAATAGTATGTATCATAAGTAACTATAAGTAATGTTATAGTAGTAGGTATTATAAGTACCTATAAGAACTGTGATAAGAGTAGGTATTATAAGTAACTATAAGTAATGTGATAATAGTAGGTATTATAAGTAACTATAAGTAATGTGATAATAGTAGGTATTATAAGTAACTATAAGTTCTGTGATAATAGTAGGTATTATAAGTAACTATAAGTAATGTGATAATAGTAGGTATTATAAGTAACTATAAGTACTGTGATAATAGTAGGTATTATAAGTAACTATAAGTAATGTGATAATAGTAGGTATTATAAGTAACTATAAGAACTGTGATAATAGTAGGTATTATAAGTAACTATAAGTAATGTGATAATAGTAGGTATTATAAGTAACTATAAGTAATGTGATAATAGTAGGTATTATAAGTAACTATAAGTAATGTGATAATAGTAGGTATTATAAGTAACTATAAGTAATGTGATAATAGTAGGTATTATAAGTAACTATTAGTACTGTGATAATAGTAGGTATTATAAGTAACTATAAGAACTGTGATAATAGTAGGTATTATAAGTAACTATAAGTAATGTGATAATAGTAGGTATTATAAGTAACTATAAGTAATGTGATAATAGTAGGTATTATAAGTAACTATAAGTTCTGTGATAATAGTAGGTATTATAAGTAACTATAAGTAATGTGATAATAGTAGGTATTATAAGTAACTATAAGTAATGTGATAATAGTAGGTATTATAAGTAACTATAAGTAATGTGATAATAGTAGGTATTATAAGTAACTATAAGTAATGTGATAATAGTAGGTATTATAAGTAACTATCAGTAATGTGATAATAGTAGGTATTATAAGTAACTATAAGTAATGTGATAATAGTATGTATTATAAGTAACTATTAGTACTGTGATAATAGTATGTATTATAAGTAACTATAAGTACTGTGATGATAGTAGGTATCATAAGTAACTATAACTACTGTGATAATAGTAGGTATTATAAGTAATTATAAGTAATGTGATAATAGTAGGTATTATAAGTAACTATAAGTAATGTGATAATAGTAGGTATTATAAGTAACTATTAGTAATGTGATAATAGTAGGTATTATAAGTAACTATAAGAACTGTGATAATAGTAGGTATTATAAGTAACTATAAGTAATGTGATAATAGTAGGTATTATAAGTAACTATAAGTAATGTGATAATAGTAGGTATTATAAGTAACTATAAGTTCTGTGATAATAGTAGGTATTATAAGTAACTATAAGTAATGTGATAATAGTAGGTATTATAAGTAACTATAAGTACTGTGATAATAGTAGGTATTATAAGTAACTATAAGTAATGTGATAATAGTAGGTATTATAAGTAACTATAAGTACTGTGATAATAGTAGGTAGTATAAGTAACTATAAGTAATGTGATAATAGTAGGTATTATAAGTAACTATAAGTAATGTGATAATAGTAGGTATTATAAGTAACTATAAGTTCTGTGATAATAGTAGGTATTATAAGTAACTATAAGTAATGTGATAATAGTATGTATCATAAGTAACTATAAGTAATGTTATAGTAGTAGGTATTATAAGTACCTATAAGAACTGTGATAAGAGTAGGTATTATAAGTAACTATAAGTAATGTGATAATAGTAGGTATTATAAGTAACTATAAGTAATGTGATAATAGTAGGTATTATAAGTAACTATAAGTTCTGTGATAATAGTAGGTATTATAAGTAACTATAAGTAATGTGATAATAGTAGGTATTATAAGTAACTATAAGTACTGTGATAATAGTAGGTATTATAAGTAACTATAAGTACTGTGATAATAGTAGGTATCATAAGTAACTATAAGTAATGTGATAATAGTAGGTATTATAAGTAACTATAAGTAGTGTGATAATAGTAGGTATTATAAGTAACTATAAGTAATGTGATAATAGTAGGTATTATAAGTAACTATTAGTACTGTGATAATAGTAGGTATTATAAGTAACTATAAGTAATGTGATAATAGTAGGTATTATAAGTAACTATAAGTTCTGTGATAATAGTAGGTATCATAAGTAACTATAAGTAATGTGATAATAGTAGGTATTATAAGTAACTATAAGTAATGTGATAATAGTAGGTATTATAAGTAACTATAAGTAATGTGATAATAGTAGGTATTATAAGTAACTATAAGTAATGTGATAATAGTAGGTATTATAAGTAACTATTAGTACTGTGATAATAGTAGGTATTATAAGTAACTATAAGTACTGTGATAATAGTAGGTATCATAAGTAACTATAAGTAATGTTATAGTAGTAGGTATTATAAGTAACTATAAGTTCTGTGATAATAGTAGGTATTATAAGTAACTATAAGTAATGTGATAATAGTAGGTATTATAAGTAACTATAAGTAATGTGATAATAGTAGGTATTATAAGTAACTATAAGTAATGTGATAATAGTAGGTATTATAAGTAACTATAAGTAATGTGATAATAGTAGGTATTATAAGTAACTATCAGTAATGTGATAATAGTAGGTATTATAAGTAACTATAAGTAATGTGATAATAGTATGTATTATAAGTAACTATAAGTACTGTGATGATAGTAGGTATCATAAGTAACTATAACTACTGTGATAATAGTAGGTATTATAAGTAACTATAAGTAATGTGATAATAGTAGGTATTATAAGTAACTATAAGTAATGTGATAATAGTAGGTATTATAAGTAACTATTAGTACTGTGATAATAGTATGTATTATAAGTAACTATAAGTACTGTGATGATAGTAGGTATCATAAGTAACTATAACTACTGTGATAATAGTAGGTATTATAAGTAACTATAAGTAATGTGATAATAGTAGGTATTATAAGTAACTATAAGTTCTGTGATAATAGTAGGTATTATAAGTAACTATAAGTACTGTGATAATAGTAGGTAGTATAAGTAACTATAAGTAATGTGATAATAGTAGGTATTATAAGTAACTATAAGTAATGTGATAATAGTAGGTATTATAAGTAACTATAAGTACTGTGATAATAGTAGGTATTATAAGTAACTATAAGTACTGTGATAATAGTAGGTATTATAAGTAACTATAAGTAATGTGATAATAGTAGGTATTATAAGTAACTATTAGTACTGTGATAATAGTAGGTATTATAAGTAACTATAAGAACTGTGATAATAGTAGGTATTATAAGTAACTATAAGTAATGTGATAATAGTAGGTATTATAAGTAACTATAAGTAATGTGATAATAGTAGGTATTATAAGTAACTATAAGTTCTGTGATAATAGTAGGTATTATAAGTAACTATAAGTAATGTGATAATAGTAGGTATTATAAGTAACTATAAGTACTGTGATAATAGTAGGTATTATAAGTAACTATAAGTAATGTGATAATAGTAGGTATTATAAGTAACTATAAGAACTGTGATAATAGTAGGTATTATAAGTAACTATAAGTAATGTGATAATAGTAGGTATTATAAGTAACTATAAGTAATGTGATAATAGTAGGTATTATAAGTAACTATAAGTTCTGTGATAATAGTAGGTATCATAAGTAACTATAAGTACTGTGATAATAGTAGGTATTATAAGTAACTATAAGTAATGTGATAATAGTAGGTATTATAAGTAACTATTAGTACTGTGATAATAGTAGGTATTATAAGTAACTATAAGTAATGTGATAATAGTAGGTATTATAAGTAACTATTAGTACTGTGATAATAGTAGGTATTATAAGTAACTATAAGTAATGTGATAATAGTAGGTATTATAAGTAACTATAAGTTCTGTGATAATAGTAGGTATCATAAGTAACTATAAGTAATGTGATAATAGTAGGTATTATAAGTAACTATAAGTAATGTGATAATAGTAGGTATTATAAGTAACTATAAGTAATGTGATAATAGTAGGTATTATAAGTAACTATAAGTAATGTGATAATAGTAGGTATTATAAGTAACTATCAGTAATGTGATAATAGTAGGTATTATAAGTAACTATAAGTAATGTGATAATAGTATGTATTATAAGTAACTATAAGTACTGTGATGATAGTAGGTATCATAAGTAACTATAACTACTGTGATAATAGTAGGTATTATAAGTAACTATAAGTAATGTGATAATAGTAGGTATTATAAGTAACTATAAGTTCTGTGATAATAGTAGGTATTATAAGTAACTATAAGTACTGTGATAATAGTAGGTAGTATAAGTAACTATAAGTAATGTGATAATAGTAGGTATTATAAGTACCTATAAGAACTGTGATAAGAGTAGGTATTTTAAGCAAATATAAGTTCTGTGATAATAGTAGGTATCATAAGTAACTATAAGTACTGTGATAATAGTAGGTATTATAAGTAACTATAAGTAATGTGATAATAGTAGGTATTATAAGTAACTATAAGTACTGTGATAATAGTAGGTATCATAAGTAACTATAACTACTGTGATAATAGTAGGTATTATAAGTAACTATAAGTAATGTGATAATAGTAGGTATTATAAGTAACTATAAGTACTGTGATAATAGTAGGTATTATAAGTAACTATAAGTACTGTGATAATAGTAGGTATTATAAGTAACTATAAGTAATGTGATAATAGTAGGTATTATAAGTAACTATTAGTACTGTGATAATAGTAGGTATTATAAGTAACTATAAGTAATGTGATAATAGTAGGTATTATAAGTAACTATAAGTAATGTGATAATAGTATGTATCATAAGTAACTATAAGTAATGTTATAGTAGTAGGTATTATAAGTACCTATAAGAACTGTGATAAGAGTAGGTATTTTAAGCAAATATAAGTTCTATGATAATAGTAGGTATCATAAGTAACTATAAGTACTGTGATAATAGTAGGTATTATAAGTAACTATAAGTAATGTGATAATAGTAGGTATTATAAGTAACTATAAGTACTGTGATAATAGTAGGTATTATAAGTAACTATAAGTAATGTGATAATAGTAGGTATTATAAGTAACTATTAGTACTGTGATAATAGTAGGTATTATAAGTAACTATAAGTAATGTGATAATAGTAGGTATTATACGTAACTATAAGTAATGTGATAATAGTAGGTATTATAAGTAACTATAAGTAATGTGATAATAGTAGGTATTATAAGTAACTATAAGTAATGTTATAATAGTAGGTATTATAAGTAACTATAAGTAATGTGATAATAGTAGGTATTATAAGTAACTATAAGTACTGTGATAATAGTAGGTATCATAAGTAACTATAACTACTGTGATAATAGTAGGTATTATAAGTAACTATAAGTAATGTGATAATAGTAGGTATTATAAGTAACTATAAGTTCTGTGATAATAGTAGGTATTATAAGTAACTATAAGTACTGTGATAATAGTAGGTATTATAAGTAACTATAAGTAATGTGATAATAGTAGGTATTATAAGTAACTATTAGTACTGTGATAATAGTAGGTATTATAAGTAACTATAAGTAATGTGATAATAGTAGGTATTATAAGTAACTATAAGTAATGTGATAATAGTAGGTATTATAAGTAACTATAAGAACTGTGATAATAGTAGGTATTATAAGTAACTATAAGTAATGTGATAATAGTAGGTATTATAAGTAACTATAAGTAATGTGATAATAGTAGGTATTATAAGTAACTATAAGTAATGTGATAATAGTAGGTATTATAAGTAACTATAAGTACTGTGATAATAGTAGGTATTATAAGTAACTATAAGTAATGTGATAATAGTAGGTATTATAAGTAACTATAAGAACTGTGATAATAGTAGGTATTATAAGTAACTATAAGTAATGTGATAATAGTAGGTATTATAAGTAACTATAAGTAATGTGATAATAGTAGGTATTATAAGTAACTATAAGTTCTGTGATAATAGTAGGTATCATAAGTAACTATAAGTACTGTGATAATAGTAGGTATTATAAGTAACTATAAGTAATGTGATAATAGTAGGTATTATAAGTAACTATTAGTACTGTGATAATAGTAGGTATTATAAGTAACTATAAGTAATGTGATAATAGTAGGTATTATAAGTAACTATTAGTACTGTGATAATAGTAGGTATTATAAGTAACTATAAGTAATGTGATAATAGTAGGTATTATAAGTAACTATAAGTTCTGTGATAATAGTAGGTATTATAAGTAACTATAAGTACTGTGATAAGAGTAGGTATTATAAGTAACTATAAGAACTGTGATAATAGTAGGTATTATAAGTAACTATCAGTAATGTGATAATAGTAGGTATTATAAGTAACTATAATTAATGTGATAATAGTATGTATTATAAGTAACTATAAGTACTGTGATAATAGTAGGTATCATAAGTAACTATAACTACTGTGATAATAGTAGGTATTATAAGTAACTATAAGTAATGTGATAATAGTAGGTATTATAAGTAACTATAAGTTCTGTGATAATAGTAGGTATTATAAGTAACTATAAGTACTGTGATAATAGTAGGTATTATAAGTAACTATAAGTAATGTGATAATAGTATGTATCATAAGTAACTATAAGTAATGTTATAGTAGTAGGTATTATAAGTACCTATAAGTTCTGTGATAATAGTAGGTATTTTAAGTAACTATAAGTAATGTGATAATAGTAGGTATTATAAGTAACTATAAGTAATGTGATAATAGTAGGTATTTTAAGTAACTATAAGTAATGTGATAATAGTAGGTATTATAAGTAACTATAAGTAATGTGATAATAGTAGGTATTATAAGTAACTATTAGTACTGTGATAATAGTAGGTATTATAAGTAACTATAAGTAATGTGATAATAGTAGGTATTATAAGTAACTATAAGTAATGTGATAATAGTAGGTATTATAAGTAACTATAAGTAATGTGATAATAGTAGGTATTATAAGTAACTATAAGTAATGTGATAATATAGGTATTATAAGTAACTATTAGTACTGTGATAATAGTAGGTATTATAAGTAACTATAAGAACTGTGATAATAGTAGGTATTATAAGTAACTATAAGTAATGTGATAATAGTAGGTATTATAAGTAACTATTAGTACTGTGATAATAGTAGGTATTATAAGTAACTATAAGTAATGTGATAATAGTAGGTATTATAAGTAACTATAAGTAATGTGATAATAGTAGGTATTATAAGTAACTATAAGTAATGTGATAATAGTAGGTATTATAAGTAACTATAAGTAATGTGATAATAGTAGGTATTATAAGTAACTATTAGTACTGTGATAATAGTAGGTATTATAAGTAACTATAAGAACTGTGATAATAGTAGGTATTATAAGTAACTATAAGTAATGTGATAATAGTAGGTATTATAAGTAACTATTAGTACTGTGATAATAGTAGGTATTATAAGTAAATATAAGTACTGTGATAATAGTAGGTATTATAAGTAACTATAAGTAATGTGATAATAGTAGGTATTATAAGTAACTATTAGTACTGTGATAATAGTAGGTATTATAAGTAACTATAAGTAATGTGATAATAGTAGGTATTATAAGTAACTATAAGTAATGTGATAATAGTAGGTATTATAAGTAACTATAAGTAATGTGATAATAGTAGGTATTATAAGTAACTATAAGTAATGTTATAATAGTAGGTATTATAAGTAACTATAAGTAATGTGATAATAGTAGGTATTATAAGTAACTATAAGTACTGTGATAATAGTAGGTATCATAAGTAACTATAACTACTGTGATAATAGTAGGTATTATAAGTAACTATAAGTAATGTGATAATAGTAGGTATTATAAGTAACTATAAGTACTGTGATAATAGTAGGTATTATAAGTAACTATAAGTACTGTGATAATAGTAGGTATTATAAGTAACTATAAGTAATGTGATAATAGTAGGTATTATAAGTAACTATTAGTACTGTGATAATAGTAGGTATTATAAGTAACTATAAGTAATGTGATAATAGTAGGTATTATAAGTAACTATAAGTAATGTGATAATAGTAGGTATTATAAGTAACTATAAGTAATGTGATAATAGTAGGTATTATAAGTAACTATAAGTAATGTTATAGTAGTAGGTATTATAAGTACCTATAAGAACTGTGATAAGAGTAGGTATTTTAAGCAAATATAAGTTCTGTGATAATAGTAGGTATCATAAGTAACTATAAGTACTGTGATAATAGTAGGTATTATAAGTAACTATAAGTTCTGTGATAATAGTAGGTATTATAAGTAACTATAAGTAATGTGATAATAGTAGGTATTATAAGTAACTATAAGTAATGTGATAATAGTAGGTATTATAAGTAACTATAAGTAATGTGATAATAGTAGGTATTTTAAGTAACTATAAGTACTGTGATAATAGTAGGTATTATAAGTAACTATAAGTAATGTGATAATAGTAGGTATTTTAAGTAACTATAAGTACTGTGATAATAGTAGGTATTATAAGTAACTATAAGTAATGTGATAATAGTAGGTATCATAAGTAACTATAAGTACTGTGATAATAGTAGGTATTATAAGTAACTATAAGTATTGTGATAATAGTAGGTATTTTAAGTAACTATAAGTACTGTGATAATAGTAGGTATTATAAGTAACTATAAGTACTGTGATAATAGTAGGTATTTTAAGTAACTATAAGTAATGTGATAGTAGTATGTATTTTAAGTAACTATAAGTAATGTGATAATAGTAGGTATTATAAGTAACTATTAGTACTGTGATAATAGTAGGTATTATAAGTAACTATAAGTAATGTGATAATAGTAGGTATTATAAGTAACTATAAGTAATGTGATAATAGTAGGTATTATAAGTAACTATAAGTACTGTGATAATAGTAGGTATTATAAGTAACTATAAGTAATGTGATAATAGTAGGTATTATAAGTAACTATAAGTACTGTGATAATAGTAGGTATCATAAGTAACTATAACTACTGTGATAATAGTAGGTATTATAAGTAACTATAAGTAATGTGATAATAGTAGGTATTATAAGTAACTATAAGTACTGTGATAATAGTAGGTATTATAAGTAACTATAAGTACTGTGATAATAGTAGGTATTATAAGTAACTATAAGTAATGTGATAATAGTAGGTATTATAAGTAACTATTAGTACTGTGATAATAGTAGGTATTATAAGTAACTATAAGTAATGTGATAATAGTAGGTATTATAAGTAACTATAAGTAATGTGATAATAGTATGTATCATAAGTAACTATAAGTAATGTTATAGTAGTAGGTATTATAAGTACCTATAAGAACTGTGATAAGAGTAGGTATTTTAAGCAAATATAAGTTCTATGATAATAGTAGGTATCATAAGTAACTATAAGTACTGTGATAATAGTAGGTATTATAAGTACCTATAAGAACTGTGATAAGAGTAGGTATTTTAAGCAAATATAAGTTCTGTGATAATAGTAGGTATCATAAGTAACTATAAGTACTGTGATAATAGTAGGTATTATAAGTAACTATAAGTAATGTGATAATAGTAGGTATTATAAGTAACTATAAGTACTGTGATAATAGTAGGTATCATAAGTAACTATAACTACTGTGATAATAGTAGGTATTATAAGTAACTATAAGTAATGTGATAATAGTAGGTATTATAAGTAACTATAAGTACTGTGATAATAGTAGGTATTATAAGTAACTATAAGTACTGTGATAATAGTAGGTATTATAAGTAACTATAAGTAATGTGATAATAGTAGGTATTATAAGTAACTATTAGTACTGTGATAATAGTAGGTATTATAAGTAACTATAAGTAATGTGATAATAGTAGGTATTATAAGTAACTATAAGTAATGTGATAATAGTATGTATCATAAGTAACTATAAGTAATGTTATAGTAGTAGGTATTATAAGTACCTATAAGAACTGTGATAAGAGTAGGTATTTTAAGCAAATATAAGTTCTATGATAATAGTAGGTATCATAAGTAACTATAAGTACTGTGATAATAGTAGGTATTATAAGTAACTATAAGTAATGTGATAATAGTAGGTATTATAAGTAACTATAAGTACTGTGATAATAGTAGGTATTATAAGTAACTATAAGTAATGTGATAATAGTAGGTATTATAAGTAACTATTAGTACTGTGATAATAGTAGGTATTATAAGTAACTATAAGTAATGTGATAATAGTAGGTATTATACGTAACTATAAGTAATGTGATAATAGTAGGTATTATAAGTAACTATAAGTAATGTGATAATAGTAGGTATTATAAGTAACTATAAGTAATGTTATAATAGTAGGTATTATAAGTAACTATAAGTAATGTGATAATAGTAGGTATTATAAGTAACTATAAGTACTGTGATAATAGTAGGTATCATAAGTAACTATAACTACTGTGATAATAGTAGGTATTATAAGTAACTATAAGTAATGTGATAATAGTAGGTATTATAAGTAACTATAAGTTCTGTGATAATAGTAGGTATTATAAGTAACTATAAGTACTGTGATAATAGTAGGTATTATAAGTAACTATAAGTAATGTGATAATAGTAGGTATTATAAGTAACTATTAGTACTGTGATAATAGTAGGTATTATAAGTAACTATAAGTAATGTGATAATAGTAGGTATTATAAGTAACTATAAGTAATGTGATAATAGTAGGTATTATAAGTAACTATAAGAACTGTGATAATAGTAGGTATTATAAGTAACTATAAGTAATGTGATAATAGTAGGTATTATAAGTAACTATAAGTAATGTGATAATAGTAGGTATTATAAGTAACTATAAGTAATGTGATAATAGTAGGTATTATAAGTAACTATAAGTACTGTGATAATAGTAGGTATTATAAGTAACTATAAGTAATGTGATAATAGTAGGTATTATAAGTAACTATAAGAACTGTGATAATAGTAGGTATTATAAGTAACTATAAGTAATGTGATAATAGTAGGTATTATAAGTAACTATAAGTAATGTGATAATAGTAGGTATTATAAGTAACTATAAGTTCTGTGATAATAGTAGGTATCATAAGTAACTATAAGTACTGTGATAATAGTAGGTATTATAAGTAACTATAAGTAATGTGATAATAGTAGGTATTATAAGTAACTATTAGTACTGTGATAATAGTAGGTATTATAAGTAACTATAAGTAATGTGATAATAGTAGGTATTATAAGTAACTATTAGTACTGTGATAATAGTAGGTATTATAAGTAACTATAAGTAATGTGATAATAGTAGGTATTATAAGTAACTATAAGTTCTGTGATAATAGTAGGTATTATAAGTAACTATAAGTACTGTGATAAGAGTAGGTATTATAAGTAACTATAAGAACTGTGATAATAGTAGGTATTATAAGTAACTATCAGTAATGTGATAATAGTAGGTATTATAAGTAACTATAATTAATGTGATAATAGTATGTATTATAAGTAACTATAAGTACTGTGATAATAGTAGGTATCATAAGTAACTATAACTACTGTGATAATAGTAGGTATTATAAGTAACTATAAGTAATGTGATAATAGTAGGTATTATAAGTAACTATAAGTTCTGTGATAATAGTAGGTATTATAAGTAACTATAAGTACTGTGATAATAGTAGGTATTATAAGTAACTATAAGTAATGTGATAATAGTATGTATCATAAGTAACTATAAGTAATGTTATAGTAGTAGGTATTATAAGTACCTATAAGTTCTGTGATAATAGTAGGTATTTTAAGTAACTATAAGTAATGTGATAATAGTAGGTATTATAAGTAACTATAAGTAATGTGATAATAGTAGGTATTTTAAGTAACTATAAGTAATGTGATAATAGTAGGTATTATAAGTAACTATAAGTAATGTGATAATAGTAGGTATTATAAGTAACTATTAGTACTGTGATAATAGTAGGTATTATAAGTAACTATAAGTAATGTGATAATAGTAGGTATTATAAGTAACTATAAGTAATGTGATAATAGTAGGTATTATAAGTAACTATAAGTAATGTGATAATAGTAGGTATTATAAGTAACTATAAGTAATGTGATAATATAGGTATTATAAGTAACTATTAGTACTGTGATAATAGTAGGTATTATAAGTAACTATAAGAACTGTGATAATAGTAGGTATTATAAGTAACTATAAGTAATGTGATAATAGTAGGTATTATAAGTAACTATTAGTACTGTGATAATAGTAGGTATTATAAGTAACTATAAGTAATGTGATAATAGTAGGTATTATAAGTAACTATAAGTAATGTGATAATAGTAGGTATTATAAGTAACTATAAGTAATGTGATAATAGTAGGTATTATAAGTAACTATAAGTAATGTGATAATAGTAGGTATTATAAGTAACTATTAGTACTGTGATAATAGTAGGTATTATAAGTAACTATAAGAACTGTGATAATAGTAGGTATTATAAGTAACTATAAGTAATGTGATAATAGTAGGTATTATAAGTAACTATTAGTACTGTGATAATAGTAGGTATTATAAGTAAATATAAGTACTGTGATAATAGTAGGTATTATAAGTAACTATAAGTAATGTGATAATAGTAGGTATTATAAGTAACTATTAGTACTGTGATAATAGTAGGTATTATAAGTAACTATAAGTAATGTGATAATAGTAGGTATTATAAGTAACTATAAGTAATGTGATAATAGTAGGTATTATAAGTAACTATAAGTAATGTGATAATAGTAGGTATTATAAGTAACTATAAGTAATGTTATAATAGTAGGTATTATAAGTAACTATAAGTAATGTGATAATAGTAGGTATTATAAGTAACTATAAGTACTGTGATAATAGTAGGTATCATAAGTAACTATAACTACTGTGATAATAGTAGGTATTATAAGTAACTATAAGTAATGTGATAATAGTAGGTATTATAAGTAACTATAAGTACTGTGATAATAGTAGGTATTATAAGTAACTATAAGTACTGTGATAATAGTAGGTATTATAAGTAACTATAAGTAATGTGATAATAGTAGGTATTATAAGTAACTATTAGTACTGTGATAATAGTAGGTATTATAAGTAACTATAAGTAATGTGATAATAGTAGGTATTATAAGTAACTATAAGTAATGTGATAATAGTAGGTATTATAAGTAACTATAAGTAATGTGATAATAGTAGGTATTATAAGTAACTATAAGTAATGTTATAGTAGTAGGTATTATAAGTACCTATAAGAACTGTGATAAGAGTAGGTATTTTAAGCAAATATAAGTTCTGTGATAATAGTAGGTATCATAAGTAACTATAAGTACTGTGATAATAGTAGGTATTATAAGTAACTATAAGTTCTGTGATAATAGTAGGTATTATAAGTAACTATAAGTAATGTGATAATAGTAGGTATTATAAGTAACTATAAGTAATGTGATAATAGTAGGTATTATAAGTAACTATAAGTAATGTGATAATAGTAGGTATTTTAAGTAACTATAAGTACTGTGATAATAGTAGGTATTATAAGTAACTATAAGTAATGTGATAATAGTAGGTATTTTAAGTAACTATAAGTACTGTGATAATAGTAGGTATTATAAGTAACTATAAGTAATGTGATAATAGTAGGTATCATAAGTAACTATAAGTACTGTGATAATAGTAGGTATTATAAGTAACTATAAGTATTGTGATAATAGTAGGTATTTTAAGTAACTATAAGTACTGTGATAATAGTAGGTATTATAAGTAACTATAAGTACTGTGATAATAGTAGGTATTTTAAGTAACTATAAGTAATGTGATAGTAGTATGTATTTTAAGTAACTATAAGTAATGTGATAATAGTAGGTATTATAAGTAACTATTAGTACTGTGATAATAGTAGGTATTATAAGTAACTATAAGTAATGTGATAATAGTAGGTATTATAAGTAACTATAAGTAATGTGATAATAGTAGGTATTATAAGTAACTATAAGTAATGTGATAATAGTAGGTATTATAAGTAACTATAAGTAATGTTATAGTAGTAGGTATTATAAGTTCCTATAAGAACTGTGATAAGAGTAGGTATTTTAAGCAAATATAAGTTCTGTGATAATAGTAGGTATCATAAGTAACTATAAGTACTGTGATAATAGTAGGTATTATAAGTAACTATAAGTTCTGTGATAATAGTAGGTATTATAAGTAACTATAAGTAATGTGATAATAGTAGGTATTATAAGTAACTATTAGTACTGTGATAATAGTAGGTATTATAAGTAACTATAAGTAATGTGATAATAGTAGGTATTATAAGTAACTATAAGTAATGTGATAATAGTAGGTATTATAAGTAACTATAAGTAATGTGATAATAGTAGGTATTATAAGTAACTATAAGTAATGTTATAGTAGTAGGTATTATAAGTACCTATAAGAACTGTGATAAGAGTAGGTATTTTAAGCAAATATAAGTTCTGTGATAATAGTAGGTATCATAAGTAACTATAAGTACTGTGATAATAGTAGGTATTATAAGTAACTATAAGTAATGTGATAATAGTAGGTATTATAAGTAACTATAAGTACTGTGATAATAGTAGGTATCATAAGTAACTATAACTACTGTGATAATAGTAGGTATTATAAGTAACTATAAGTAATGTGATAATAGTAGGTATTATAAGTAACTATAAGTACTGTGATAATAGTAGGTATTATAAGTAACTATAAGTACTGTGATAATAGTAGGTATTATAAGTAACTATAAGTAATGTGATAATAGTAGGTATTATAAGTAACTATTAGTACTGTGATAATAGTAGGTATTATAAGTAACTATAAGTAATGTGATAATAGTAGGTATTATAAGTAACTATAAGTAATGTGATAATAGTAGGTATTATAAGTAACTATAAGTAATGTGATAATAGTAGGTATTATAAGTAACTATTAGTACTGTGATAATAGTAGGTATTATAAGTAACTATAAGAACTTCTATAATAGTAGGTATTATAAGTAACTATAAGTAATGTGATAATAGTAGGTATTATAAGTAACTATAAGTTCTGTGATAATAGTAGGTATTATAAGTAACTATAAGTTCTGTGATAATAGTAGGTATTATAAGTAACTATAAGTAATGTGATAATAGTAGGTATTATAAGTAACTATAAGTAATGTGATAATAGTAGGTATTATAAGTAACTATAAGTAATGTGATAATAGTAGGTATTTTAAGTAACTATAAGTACTGTGATAATAGTAGGTATTTTAAGTAACTATAAGTAATGTGATAGTAGTATGTATTTTAAGTAACTATAAGCCCTTTACGAGGAATACATAATATAGGCACTATAAATATATAGTATCATTCATTTTTAAATACTCGATAATCTACAGAAGTATGTAATACATACTACTTCTAGTATGCATACACTAACGACATCAATATTGACAGTTATATAACTGCATCTGCTAACATGTGATGTATTTACCAATACGTATAACCTACAAATATAATCTGCAAATATAACCTACAGGTATTCGTACTTATTCAATATTTGTGCATAAATATTACGTAAGTAATATATGTTTCTCCTCAAAAGATATGTCGTACGTACGGCGTACATAGTACGTGTAATACCCTATATACCATATAGTGTTGTACCGTACAACATGTACAAGTATTACTAATAATTTATTAGTTAATTTATTATAATAGAAAACCAAGTATTTAATATATGAGTTTATGTGGAATAGAGAACCAGTGAGAATCATTTATTTATGGTCCAATCAAAACCATGCCGTTAACTTAATTATAATTGAGATAAATGGTCTTGATTTCGTTATCAACCAATCACTATTTTTGGCTGTTTCAATTCCACAATAATGATATATTATATAAAATAATATATCCTAATTAGTTAAAAAAACTAGCCAGAATGACATAGATAATATATATATATATATACATATCTATATATATATATATATATATATATATATATATATATATATATATATATTATTCTACATATAATTACAGTTTGTACTGAAGTATACTTATATATATATAAGACACATTTAACATATACATGTAATGCAGTGCACTGTTACAAACATTTAGTATATATATATATATATATATAAATTCCTATTTATGAAAATTAAATAATATTTATTAAAAACATCACATTTATAAGTATGTATATAAGTATAAATTATACATTTTAAAATGTAAGTTATTACATGTACTATAACAATATTTGTTATATACTCAAATATATTTTAGTATTATGTCAGTATAAATAAAAGAATGTATTCGGTAATATCATCATTAACATTATTGATTTGAGTGTTAAACCATTCTAGGAATATTCTATACGTATTACTAGTAGATATAGTCGGATACAACTATATGTATATATATATATATATATATATATATATATATATATATATAATTAACAATTATATACTTAAAATTAAAAGCCTGAAAGATAAACTGTGCCGTAACAAAGAAGAAGTATACTCATAATATATTATGTATTACAACTTTTTATCGCAATTAATATATATTTATATAATCTTATTATATATATATAATGTATACAAATATATACATTATAATGTACATATTATATTTATTTTTAATTTAAATTATCAATATTTCTTAATAATTATATTTGTTATTGTTTTCTCGATATTACTTAGTAAAATTAATTTCGCCTGAAAATAAACAAGTTTTTTGTAAATATTGATAATAAAATAAATAAGATAAATTATATTCTTAAAATAATTCTTTTAAGTGTAATTTCTTTCACTTAAATACTTTCACTTTTAAAACTTTTAAATATATTATATAAATACTACGTTGTTGTAAATAACCATAGAATATTATGTACAATATATATATATATATATATATATATATATATATATAAATATATACCAATTACATTATGTAGATGGTAAACTAGAAGTTATGTTACTGAGTATTCGAGTGTTGTAAGATTGCACAGTACGTTAGACTATATATAGTGTATCAGTATGATGGCTGCAGACATGTATACATACATAGTATATATTATATACTGTCAATGTGTAATGTGTTCCTAATTTCCTATGTATTATTGGGTAGAATTAACTTCGGGTTATTTATTAAACATAAATAGGATTAACGCAGGTATAACTTATATACCATATATGGTATATCGTATACCATATATATATATATATACCATCTATAGATGGTATTAATGTATGATATGGCATGTATTATAATACATGCAAACATCGTCATTATTAATCATTTATGATTATAATAATTAATATAGTATATAATTAATAATGGTATATATATATATATTAATATATGCTTACAACTATGCGTGTAGCATACCATTCTGCAGAAACAGTTTTGCAAACAAACATGTTTGTATAATATATATGTTATTGAGTATATTTGTGTATGTTTAGAACTGTACGACGTACACTTTATGTGTATTATAATAAAAATAACTTCAATACAGTAAATTTATTCATATTATATTGTTTATTTATGACTGTAGTATATTATATACAATATATAATAATTATACTAATTTATCATTATTACAAAATACTTGTTTATTTTAAGGTGAAATTAAATTTTCTAAATAATATCAAGAAAACAATTATAAATATAATTATTAAGAAATAATAATAATGTAAATTAAAAACAAATATATTTTTATATTGTTATATATAATGTATTATAATCATAGACATTAGAGTGAGGATACCTCACTCAATATCTATGATTATAATGTATTATATAGTATATAATGTATATATAATAAATAATAACGTTATGATTTGTATTTTTTTAATTATGTAATATTAAATAATTATATTTATGATGCATATATGCATCTTATTTAATTCAATGATTTAATAATATACACACATACACCTAAATAAGTATATATAATAATGTTTTTGTTAACAAAATTATAACGTAATAAATTAGAGTAATTAATTAATTATTTTAAAAAAAAGTACTTTATACTATAGACATTTTGATTATCTAAATATTGTATATAGAACTTGTTATCCTATTTAGCATCATTTAAGCGTTAATTAAAACGGCCACTACTCCGTTTTCGGCCACTATATATACTATAGTAAGGAACGTAGAATATATACCATGTTCCGTCCCCTATTATGAGTATGTCCTTCTTTGTTACGTCATCGTTTATATGTTAAGCTTTTAATTTTAATTATATATCTATATATTGCACATACTATTCTATGGTTATTTACAATAACGTATTATTTCATATGATATATTTAATTACACTTAAAAGAATTATTTTATGAAGTTTCTTATTTATTTTAATATCAATATTTACAAAAAACTTGTTTATTTTCTGGCGAAATGAAATTTACTAATTACTATTGAGAAAACAATTATAAATATAATTATTAAGAAATATTGATAATTTAAATTAAAATAAATACAATGTATACATTATAATGTATATATGTGTATACATTATATACGTTATTACCAGGAGTAGGAGTTTCAGGAGTTTCACCTGTAGGACTAAGAACTAATCGCAATTATTCGTATTTTAAATCTAATGTATTGTTATTAATTCGTAAAAATTAATTTTATTATTTTCAACTGATTTATATTTTGTGTCTATTTTGTTATTTTATATTTTGCTTACACAATAGAGAACGTCTAACGTTATTTTTGTGTTTAAATAAACATTCATTCATTCTTTCATATATAATAAGTTTATATACATGTATATAAATTGCGATGAAAAGTTGTAATACATAATATATTATGAGTATACTTTAACTTTGTTACGTCATAGGTTATCTGTCAGGCTTTTAATTTTAATTATATATATATATATATATATATATATATATATATATATAGTTGTATCCAACTATATATAATAGTAATACGTATATAATACTCCTAGAATGGTATAACACTAAATCAATAATGTTCGTGAAGATATTACCGAATGCCCTTAAATACATAATTTTATTTATACTGACATAATAATAAAATATATTTTAGTATATAAAAAAACATGTAATAACTTACATTTGAAAATGTAGGATTTATATTTACATATATAGGATGTAGGATTTATATTTATATTACCGACTTATACATATGTTATTTTTATTAATATTATTTAATTTTCATAAATGGGATATTATATATATATATATATATATATATATATATATATATATATACTAATTGTTTGTAGCACTTTATTACATGTATATATTAAGTGTTTATTATGTCTATATATGTAGAATATAAACTTGTATACTAATAAATATATATGTAATAGAGAAGCTTAACAAATCACAAATACTACTATATTGTCTATATATGAATATTCAGAGTGTTATATCATATAACTTATATGCATGCATTACCTAATATAACACATCTTTTAAGAATATGCTTATTTATTTTATTATTATTATTTACAAAAACTTGTTTATGTTCAGGCGAAATTAAATTGTCTAAATAATATCGAGAATATAATTATAAATATAATAATTAAGAAATAACAATACTGTAAATTAAAAATAAATATAATTTATACATAATACATAATATAATATATAATTAAGTCCCTCTCATTAATGTATTTAGACATTACTACTTAATTAATTAATACACCCTTTTAGTTACATCGTTTTATATTAAATTTCAGGTTTTCCCATTATAATATATAATTCTCAATTATATTTTATTATATATAAATATGCTTATGATGATAATATATGGTGTATTCAATATTAAAATTAAGTACATATTAGCCCCATCGCTCACGAGGGAAGGACATATTAATAAAAGAATAATACAACGACAGAAAACATTTACCGATAACAATCATAAACTAATAATACGATAACAACTAGATAATAAAACTACGTTGAAGATATAAAACAATGACGAATAATATAACCTACCGAGATAATAAGTTGGACTATTTAGTGATTATAGTATTAGAGGTAGAGAGAAAATAATAATTAAGATTTATAAATATTTAATGGGATCTAATAGAGCTGATAGTAGGTGGGAATTCCATAAAGTGTGACAGGAATTTCTAACATCTTTAGAATTTATGGAATTTTTACTAGAGTTCTGGGAGGTAAGGAGTTGAGATAATCATTTAAGCATTTTAGTAACGAAGAGATGATAATATTGTACGTTTTGAATTAGATCCAACGAGATTACATCCGAGGGAGACTGATAAGAAGCTTCTAGTTGTAATAAAATGTTCAGTCTTTTAATATAATAGATGCTCTTGTAATCTTCAGAGTTGACGGCTGTGTCCATGATAAATCGTTAATCTTATTGCTAAAGCTAGTGCTCCACTAAATTGGATTATCCGTTCCTCAATATGTTTTATTTACTGAATTATCCACTCTGTTACAAATTCTCATCAAGCATATCGTATGGAGTACTAGTAGGTAGTTAGCTAACCTTCTTTCTCGGCTATAAATATATACCCGTTATCTCAATTATCCATACATCCATGTATACAAAAAAATATATTCTTTTAATCCTTTCTATATCTCTGATATAATTCAAAAACGTATAATATTATCATCTCTTCGTTACTAAAAATTATTTAATGATTATCTCATCTCCTTATCTACCGGAATTCTAGTAACATTTCTATAAATTCTAAAGCTTTTAGCAATCCAGGTCCCTCTTTATAGAATGCCTTGCCTCCTAATATTGCCCGATATATATCCGCTCTATTAGAGCCCTCAAACATTTTTAAAATCATAAATCTTATTTTCTCTCTTCCTCTAATCATTAAATCATTCAACATATTATTTATGTATTCGTTATTTTAGTCTCATTTTATCTTTATCGTATTATTATTATCTAATTTTTATCGGTAAATGTTTTCTTTCGTTGTCCTAATATTTTATTATGATGTCCTCCCCGCGTGAGCGAAGGGGCTAATATGTCCTTAAGTATAATATTTAATACACCATATATATCATCATAATCATATTTATATATATATAATAAAATATAATTGAGAATTATATATTATAAAGGGAAAACCTGATATTTAATATAAAACATGACGTAACTAATACGTTGTATTAAGTAGTAATGTATAATACCCTATAGGGTATTAAGTGACTGCATTATACATTAGCTTATGTATTATGTATAAATTAGATTTTGTTTTTAATTTATATTATTGATATTTCTTAATTATTATATTTATAATTGTATTGTTTCTATTATTTCGAAAATTTAATTTCGCCTGAACAATATTTACATAAACAAGTTTTTGTAAATAATAATAATAAAATAAATAAGCATATTCTTAAAAGATGTGTAATATTAGATATTACATATAGAATAGTGTGTAAACATACCTAGACATTACAATATTATTTGTGATCGCTAGAGTTAATTTATTAAATATATATTTATTAGTATACACGTAGAGATTATATATACACACTCATATATATATTAAACAATATTATTTATAAGTACTTAATATATTAAGCTAAGGCTATAGCCGATAATCTGCCGCGAATAGATATATTTTACTTCTACAGCAGTGCCTCCTATACTGTACGAAAGATGTCGTACGTAATACATATTACATAACACCATTGTTATCTCTCTCTATATCTTGAAGTGTATACACTTAATATCACGAATTGTTTACAATGTATGCAGTTTACATGTATACATATGTAATATGTGTTAATATTATATAATCTTATATCGTTAAGTATACTTATCTATAGATACGTACATGTTAAGTATGATAATTACAGTAGTATATATAGTATATATTTAGTATATGATAAGTACACTCTATGATAATATAATAATAATACTACTATTAATAATAACCAAGTGACCTATAGGGGACGTGTAAACACACATATATATATATATATATATATATATATATACGTTTTTCATTTAGTATTGTGATAACAGTCTAATCGCGATGTAATAACGTAATTCACTGAAACTATTATCAGAAATAATAAACCCGATTAGATAAGTTACTTATATATATATAGGCGAATACTAAGGCAATTGTTGTAATTTCTCACAACAAATTGATCACTTTTTAATAAAGATTAATTCTCAATTATAGTTGAGAATTAATCTTTATTTATCACCCTATAGGGTATATATAGGGTAATATTGATACACTATAACATAACGATGCTGTGATAGCATTGATGATAACATAAACATTAGTTGATTGGCACATCAAATAGCACTTCACTCGTGAGACATAATTATAATCCTGTCTATAATCCTGTATACAGCCATATATATATACACATACATTAATTAATTAATGTATATAGAGTATTAATATATATATATATATATATATATATATATATATATATATATATATATATATATATATATATATATATATATATATATGTATACCAAAGATGATACGAAGCAAATCTTAGAAAAATCTTTGTATATACTATATTATTATTGTTATATATAACAATATTTTTCACTGTCATATATGACTAATATATATATATATATATATATATATACATTTATATATATATATATATATATATATATATAATAAAGACCGATATATCGACATGATAGAGTATAAATGGCAATTGTAAAAAAAAACAATTTATATAATACAATTCTATAGAATCTATAGATAACAAATGTCGTTATATCGAGGTTTCTTATAAATGAAGCGTGAGGCATAAATTGTTTTTAATAATCTAATTTTTAATGAGCATTTTCTAAATATAATTTAAAATGTAGTATCTTATTAAGTAAAATATATATTTCCTATAATATATAGAATATAATGTATACATTAGACTATAGTATATACATAATATATATATATATATATATATATATATTAGTTTCTTTATCTTTTTCTCTTTCATTATTATATTTTTTACATATTTTATGCATTTATTTCATTTGTTTTATATATTTTTCTTCTTTTAACCGTTTCGGCTTTCATCATCGCGGTCGTCGCGATCAGAAATATATGTCATCGCGAATCGCGACGATTGTACATAGACAATTTAAATTACATTTTAAATATATCTACTTTGTGTTTATATAAAATATAAATAACTAATATTTTTTATAAATTATTGAATTTTTATATAATTTTTTAATTTTGCTATGTTTATATCTTTATTTTTACAAAAAGTATACTTATAGTGAAATAAATAATAAAATAAATAATATAAGTATTTATTTAATTATTTTCAAAGGTATAACTTATTTAAACCCTCATAAATTTGTTAAATATTACGAATTATAATTCAAAATTGAGTTTATTTATTTATGAATGTATTATGATACTGTGATACATTTTACACCTTAAAAAAATAGTTCTTAATTAAAAAATAGTAATTAAATACTAATGACTATAAATTCGTATTTAAAGTTCCAAATAATTATAAATATATTTTAAACTTATTTCTTAACTATTTTATCATACTTTGTGAATTATGAACCGATTTTGATAAAATTTGCTATGAAAAAATCCACATTTAGGTGTAGTAATATCTACCATTCACATTTTAAGTAGTTCCATTGGAATTGTAAACAGTGTTTGTTTGGAAAAACGCTATCTGACATTTTAATTTTATATTATAAAATTCATATTTGTTGTTTAAAATGCCTTTAACTGATGAAGAAGTGATACGAATATTTGATGATTTACCATCAGATGACTCCGGTGCATCGTCTGGAGATAATCCTATATGTGTTAGTTATTATCGTATTTATTAGGTTATAATAAATTAATTATACAATTTAATATGTCAAATTATATATTATACTGTATAATTTATAAACAATTATATATATATATATATTATTCTATAAATACTATGAATAACATTTGATATTAAATTGTATATTAAATATATATTTATATAATTTTTATTTGTTAACTACATTATATAATTTATTTCAAATTTAGTAAATATATATCATATATTTCAAAAAAAAATTAAAATTATTAATAATTTATTATAGTCTTTATTTATATTTATTAAATATATATGTATATATATATATATTTTAAGTAAATGGGTAATGTATATTTTATTTAATATATTTTTAAAATATATTTATTTAATATCATAATTATTTATGTATAATATTCATTAACTTTGATTAAATTAACGGCATTATAAATATTCAATTTATTCTATAATTCAATTTGAATTTTATCATATTTTATTAATATAGTTTATATTAGCTAAACAAGTTATATTATAAAAAAAATACTTTTTATAAATCATTTCCATTACATTACATTCATAATATACATTATTATATATTGGCTATTTTAAATGTTGCTGTATATGTATGCATTTATACATATTCAATCATAATATAAATCATTTTTATTTATATGATTATTTTTTTCATATGATTACATTTTTTATTGAATATCAGATTTATCTGAATATGATACATTAAATATGTTTTTTTATTATATATTAATTATATATATATGTTACTAAATATATAGCTATATTCATAATATATATATATATATATATATAAATATTTAAGTTATTCTATATTTCAATTTATATGTTATCATATTTTATTAATATAGTTTATATTAGCTAAACAAGTTATATTATAAAAAAATACGTATTATAAATAAATTAATTACATTCATAATATACATTATTATAAATTAGCTATTTTAAATGTTGCTTTATATTTATCCATTTATAAATATTCAATTATATTTAAAATAATAGAAATCATTTTTATTTATACGATTATTTTTTTCATATAATTAAATTTTTTATTTAATATCAGATTTTTCTGAATATGATACATTAAATATGTTTTTTTATTATATATACATATTGATATATATATGTTACTAAATATATAGCTATATTCATAATATATATATATATATATATATATATATATATAATGTATTACGTTTAGTACTATAATAACATATATAATCTAATCCAACATATACATTTTATTATATTTTAATGGTTCATCAAAGTTTAATTAGTTTTTGTAATTTTGTAATATTTCGTTTAGGTATGGGACTTGTCTGAAAATGATTCTGATGATGTTTGTATTTTATATATATATATATATAATTAAATTTATAATTAATATTCATAATAATGTAAAATATTAAATTTAAGTTTCGTAACATTTATATAAAATTTAATAATATATACATGACAAATTCTAAATATACCAGACATTCCTTTTATTTTTTTTAATCGTAAAATTACGGTACCATTTTAATTTATATTTAAATATTATTCCAAACCTTGCCTGTATTAAAAACATTATGTTATGCAACAATATAATTTGTATTGCAGTATTTAGTTTTAATCGCTATAAATATATCTAATTTATAATAATGTTCATATAGAGTGCTACGTCGTCTACCAGGAGTACTCGGGATCGTGGACGAGGAGGTTCCGTCTACCATAGGTACTATGGGGAAAAGACGAGGAAGTGAAGATTATCCATCTATAGATGTTTATGTTAGTTGTATATTTATTATGTTAACGTATTATTAAATTATACGATATAAAATTACTTATTTTATTATCTTTAAATCGAAAACTTACAGTAACATTAACATTTATATTTAAATATTATTCAAAACCTTGCCTGTATTAAAAACATTATGTTATACAACAATATAATTTGTATTGCAGTATTTAGTTTTAATCGCTATAAATATATCTAATTTATAATAATGTTCATATAGAGTGCTACGTCGTCTACCAGGAGTACTCAGGATCGTGGACGAGGAGGTATTCCGTTTACCATAGGTACTATGGGGAAAAGACGAGGAAGTGAAGATTATCCATCTATAGATGTTTATGTTAGTTGTATATTTATTATGTTAACGTATTATTAAATTATACGATATAAAATTACTTATTTTATTATCTTTAAATCGAAAACTTACAGTAACATTAACATTTATATTTAAATATTATTCAAAACCTTGCCTGTATTAAAAACATTATGTTATACAACAATATAATTTGTATTGCAGTATTTAGTTTTAATCGCTATAAATATATCTAATTTATAATAATGTTCATATAGAGTGCTACGTCGTCTACCAGGAGTACTCAGGATCGTGGACGAGGAGGTATTCCGTTTACCATAGGTACTATGGGGAAAAGACGAGGAAGTGAAGATTATCCATCTATAGATGTTGATGTTAGTTGTATATGTATTATGTTAACGTATTATTAAATTATACGATATCAAATTACTTATTTTATTATCTTTAAATCGAAAACTTACAGTAACATTAAAATTTATATTTAAATATTATTCAAAACCTTGCCTGTATTAAAAACATTATGTTATACAACAATATAATTTGTATTGCAGTATTTAGTTTTAATCGCTATAAATATATCTAATTTATAATAATTTTCATATAGAGTGCTACGTAGTCTACCAGGAGTACTCTGGATCGTGGACGAGGAGGTATTCCGTCTACCATAGGTACTATGGGGAAAAGACGAGGAAGTGAAGATTATCCATCTATAGATGTTGATGTTAGTTGTATATTTATTATGTTAACGTATTATTAAATTATACGATATAAAATTACTTATTTTATTATCTTTAAATCGAAAACTTACAGTAACATTAAAATTTATATTTAAATATTATTCAAAACCTTGCCTGTATTAAAAACATTATGTTATACAACAATATAATTTGTATTGCAGTATTTAGTTTTAATCGCTATAAATATATCTAATTTATAATAATTTTCATATAGAGTGCTACGTAGTCTACCAGGAGTACTCTGGATCGTGGACGAGGAGGTATTCCGTCTACCATAGGTACTATGGGGAAAAGACGAGGAAGTGAAGATTATCCATCTATAGATGTTGATGTTAGTTGTATATTTATTATGTTAACGTATTATTAAATTATACGATATAAAATTACTTATTTTATTATCTTTAAATCGAAAACTTACAGTAACATTAAAATTTATATTTAAATATTATTCAAAACCTTGCCTGTATTAAAAACATTATGTTATACAACAATATAATTTGTATTGCAGTATTTAGTTTTAATCGCTATAAATATATCTAATTTATAATAATTTTCATATAGAGTGATACGTCGTCTACCAGGAGTACTCAGGATCGTGGACGAGGAGGTATTCCGTCTACCATAGGTACTATGGGAATAGGGCGAGTAATTGAAGATTATCCATCTATAGATGTTGATGTTAGTTGTATATTTATTATGTTAACGTATTATTAAATTATACGATATAAAATTATTTATTTTATTATTTTTAAATCGAAAACTTACAGTAACATTAAAATTTATATTTAAATATTATTCAAAACCTTGCCTGTATTAAAAACATTATGTTATACAACAATATAATGTGTATTGCAGTATTTAGTTTTAATCGCTATAAATATATCTAATTTATAATAATGTTCATATAGAGTGATACGTCGTCTACCAGGAGTACTCGGGATCGTGGACGAGGATGTATTCCGTCCCATATATATTATATGTTATATATATACGTATATACATATATATATATATTTAATGTTTATAATAAATACACATTTTTATATAATTAGTTAGTATCAAATTAATTAAATATATGTTATTAGAAATTATAACATTAGTTACGGTTAAATAAATAGATTACATTATTCAGTTAATTATTTAATATAAATAACATTTTTTTATTTAATTACATTGTTCTATAATTATTGATTAAATTACAAATAATAAGTTTTGCTTTTATTATTATAACTAGGTGAATATTGAATATTTTTAATTTTTGTATTCTAATTCTTTTAAAATATATTTGTATGGTAAATTAATTAAATATATGTTATTAGAAAATATATTTAATTAGTTAAAAGTTAAATAAAATAGATTAAATTATTCAATTAATTAGTTAATTATTTAGTTTAAATAAAAAATTAATTATTTTAATTACAATATTATAATAGAAAATAAAATTGTCTTTAAAAATAATATAACTTGTAATATAAAATTATCTAATATTGTATGTGTATTTATAGTTTAAAATGTACATAATTTGTTCTAAAATAATTAATTAAATTACAAAAATAAGTCTTGCTTTTATTATTATAACTAGGTGAATATTGAATATTTTTTATTTTAGTTTTCTAATTCTTTTAAAATATATTTGTATGATAAATTAATTAAATAAATGTTATTAGAAAATATGTTTAATTAGTTAAAAGTTAAATAAAATAGATTAAATTATTCAATTAATTAGTTAATTATTTAGTTTAAATAACAAATTAATTATTTTAATTACAATATTATAATAGAAAATAAAATTGTCTTTAAAAATAATATAACTTGTAATATAAAATTATCTAATATTGTATGTGTATTTATAGTTTAAAATGTACATAATTTGTTCTAAAATAATTAATTAAATTACAAATGATAAGTCTTGCTTTTATTATTATAACTAGGTGAATATTGAATATTTTATATTTTAGTTTTCTAATTCTTTTAAAATATATTTGTATGATAAATTAATTAAATATATGTTATTAGAAAATATATTTAATTAGTTAAAAGTTAAATAAAATAGATTAAATTATTCAATTAATTAGTTAATTATTTAGTTTAAATAAAAAATTAATTATTTTAATTACAATATTATAATAGAAAATAAAATTGTCTTTAAAAATAATATAACTTGTAATATAAAATTATCTAATATTGTATGTGTATTTATAGTTTAAAATGTACATAATTTGTTCTAAAATAATTAATTAAATTACAAATAATAAGTCTTGCTTTTATTATTATAACTAGGTGAATATTGAATATTTTTTATTTTAGTTTTCTAATTCTTTTAAAATATATTTGTATGATAAATTAATTAAATATATGTTATTAGAAAATATATTTAATTAGTTAAAAGTTAAATAAAATAGATTAAATTATTCAATTAATTAGTTAATTATTTAGTTTAAATAAAAAATTAATTATTTTAATTACAATATTACAATAGAAAATAAAATTATCTTTAAAAATAATATAACTTGTAATATAAAATTATCTAATATTGTATGTGTATTTATAGTTTAAAATGTACATAATTTGTTCTAAAATAATTAATTAAATTACAAATAATAAGTCTTGCTTTTATTATTATAACTAGGTGAATATTGAATATTTTTTATTTTAGTTTTCTAATTCTTTTAAAATATATTTGTATGATAAATTAATTAAATATATGTTATTAGAAAATATATTTAATTAGTTAAAAGTTAAATAAAATAGATTAAATTATTCAATTAATTAGTTAATTATTTAGTTTAAATAAAAATTAATTATTTTAATTACAATATTATAATAGAAAATAAAATTGTCTTTAAAAATAATATAACTTGTAATATAAAATTATCTAATATTGTATGTGTATTTATAGTTTAAAATGTACATAATTTGTTCTAAAATAATTAATTAAATTACAAATAATAAGTCTTGCTTTTATTATTATAACTAGGTGAATATTGAATATTTTTTATTTTAGTTTTCTAATTCTTTTAAAATATATTTGTATGATAAATTAATTAAATATATGTTATTAGAAAATATATTTAATTAGTTAAAAGTTAAATAAAATAGATTAAATTATTCAATTAATTAGTTAATTATTTAGTTTAAATAAAAAATTAATTATTTTAATTACAATATTATAATAGAAAATAAAATTGTCTTTAAAAATAATATAACTTGTAATATAAAATTATCTAATATTGTATGTGTATTTATAGTTTAAAATGTACATAATTTGTTCTAAAATAATTAATTAAATTACAAATAATAATTCTTGCTTTTATTATTATAACTAGGTGAATATTGAATATTTTTTATTTTTGTTTTCAAATTATTTTTAATTATATCTGCATGGTAAATTAATTAAATATGTGTTATTAGAAAATATAGAGAAAATATATAAACTTGGTAAAGGTTATATAAAATATAATAAATTATTCAATTAATTAGTGAATTACTTAATATAAATAAAAAATTACTTATTTAAATTATGTAATTATGATAGTTTATAAAACATGATTTACAAATAATATAACTTGTAATATAACATTTTTTATCGTTGTATGTATAATATGTATTTTAACAATTTATATGATATATTTATTTATAAGAAATATATGCTGGTACTCTGAGTAATATTTTAATAAATTGCTAAAGCCGAAAGGGTTAATATACATTTATTTTATTTATATATACTTTTATTATTTATTATATTTTATTTTGTATTTAACTGAAAATGATGACCTCTCCTTGATAACAATATTCAAGTATATTCTTACTTATTTATTCAGCACGATTTTCATTTACACGAATCACATTTACAAATCAAATAAGTTTAATAATATATACAATAGTATATATATATATACAAAATTATAGTTCTAATGATATACAAAATTGAAATTTTAAAATAAGTTATTGTCATTTTATAATTTACTAATATTTTTTTTATTTTTTATTCTTGTAATGCTGTTATCAAGTTGAGTGGGAAAATACCTAGTCAAGCTTTGCTTTTGTATTTTCCTGAGTGTTTACACTCTATCTGATTCACATATATATATATATATATATTATTTCTTAGTATTATATACTATAGTATATGATACTAGGCAATTTAGAATAAACTGTACATTATAGTGTATACATGTGTACATTGTGAACTACATCTCTGATTGCATTATTTACTTCGGATAATAGGTTTGTAATGAACGAATATGTCGGATATTGCGAATATACATACATATACTATATATACTATATATATATATATATATATATATATATATATGTATATATATTGAAAAATATATATATATATTAAAACCTATAAAACGTTAAATATATAAAATAATAATAAATATGTATTATGCAATCACAGTAGTACATACATATACGTAGAACACCTCATACGTTGCAACGTTTAGTTGATCTTAGTTAGTAATCATGGTTACATGGTTTCGATCACTACTTTTGTACTATATAGGGTACTATAGTACCGTTATAACTATGGTATACCGGGTGTACCCGTCACTTATAGTTTAACTATAGTTTAAATGTTGTATGCATTTTTGGTAACAACAAGTTTGTTAGTTCAAGACTCGCCGCACTCACCCTAATAATTATTTTAAATTTTACAAATTGTTATCAGCCCCCGTATAATATTTAAATAATCATTAAAATCATGTTCAAATTTACAATATACAATAATTGTATTATAAGTATATGATATTTATATAGTATATGATATGATATCGGTAACACTTATAATTATATAGTTATATATAGTTAGTGAGAATCCTTTCCTATAAACCTCGAGTATAGAAAATATATCATCATTAAAATATATTGGAGGCATTGCCTCTCTAGCGAAAATTCCTGTCTATAGACAGGTATACCGGCCTGTATATATGGTATGCCGTCAAAATGTCGGTCCTGGTCGGGTGGTTTATATAGGGTGTACTCTATAGAGAATATATATATATATATATATATATATATATAATATATATATAATATATAATAATAATAATATAATTTATTGAATATAGAAAATAGATATTCGAAATTACATAAAACCTTCTAAAACCTGAGTAAAAACTAATAATAAAAAAATAAATAAATGTATTAACATTATTGATTTACATATGCCATAGAAATATACATATATATATATATATATATATATATATATATATATATATATATCGTATACATTAACGCGCACACAGAAGAACGGCTGCGGTTTCCCTAGCGGAATGTACTTCGTGGCTGACGCGTCTCAACCTGAAGTCTACTGTTTCCCCGACGTCGGGTCCGTGCTTCAGTTGCCGTGGAAGAAGGAGTACGCCTGGGTGTCAAGGTTACCGAACGGCTAAAGTGGGCGGAGCTAGCTTCGCACGTGACCGCGGTAAAGGGGCGTGTTCACACGACATCCGTGTAGTGTTTGTCGTGTCACAACGCTGTCGTACGAAACTATGCTGTACTACTATATACGTCGTACATTGTATGTCGTAAGACAATAATAGCATTTGTTCTATTATTTCCGTACGCATGTAAACAATAGTTTCGCGCAGCAATACAGTGACACGACAAATGTCAGATCGCCACGTCACATGACAAGTGTCAGAGCGACACGTGACATGACACATGTCTGTGAACCACGTGACATGGCGATTATTAATAAGATATCACGTGGTATACCATTAAAGAGACGCTATATTACGTATATTACAATTTATATAGGAAAGTGTACAATGTATATAATGTGTACATATGTGTATGATATGTTACGTATAGAAAATGTTTCAAATACAAATATACTTTAACATATTATATATATCGTTAGAACATCACTCTGTCCTACGCAGCAACATCTACATGTACGGCAAACCGTTCGCTCAATGCCCCCGCACCCGTCTCGAGGACTTCGCTCGGTGCGCGCACCGGAGGGGCTACAGGATCATGTCCGGAGTGGAACGTTAGTCGCACATCAGGTGTTGCGTAACCTCGAGGACGTGTCCTTGGTAACGTCCTCTGGGTATAGGTCACGTGGTATCGTGTGTGTGTTGTTCGCGTGTGTGTGTGCGTGTGTGTTGGTGTGTGTGTGTGTGGGTGGGTTGGTGTGTGTATTGGTGTGTGTAGGTGTATGTGTATGTGGGTGGGTTGGTGTGTAGGTGTGTGTGGGTGGATGCATGTATACAATGTTTTGATGTTAATCATGAATGCGATTAACAAGTTGTACATACCCCTGGGGTGGGGGGGGGTAAGCTGATACTATGTGTGCATAACTTCTTACTAATGATGCTTACGATAAAATCTCACTTATGTTAAACATCATAGTGTATTAGTTCACTCGTGAAAGTATATATATATATATATATATATATATATATATATATATTCCTTGTCCGGAGTCCGTACCCATAACATAAGTCTTAAAATAATATTGAAGAAAAGAGCATATATACTTGTCCACAATAACAAGGATTCCAAGATAGCGATTTGGAATCATATATATATATATTGTATACAAGTTATATAATATAACTCTATAAAACAATATATATCGTTTATGAGTAAACATGTTATATAAGTTGCTGGAGGGGATGAAAGTACTCCACCAAAATAAAACAAAAAAAAAACATAATATAAAATTAAACACATATATATACACTATTAACAATTATGGTACAGCGAATTCAATTTATAGAGTACATATCGTTAAAATATCACCAACATTTGCTATGTACCCTAATTATAATTAAACCCTATAGGGTACACGACTTTTAAACTCACTATAGGGTACAATATATATATATATGTATTAGGGTACATACAAAGATTTTCCAATGGAGTACTTCACAATATCTTTGGTACATATATGTTAAATATTAGGGTATGTGATTATTAAATTTACATATCATGCAATTCAATTATGGTTCATATCATACAATTGCATTAGGATACACGGTATCATATAATTAGGGTACAACCAGCTAACATTCTGTAGGGTACAGTTTGATAAATTGTAGGGTACTGATCGTATTTATTCAAAGTGTACCCTAATTAGGGTACGGCTATGGGGACACTACTTACACCCTAAAAAGGCACTCGCTGTACCCTAATTGTTAACAGTGTATATTAAATACAATACTCGATTTCTGGGTTTCAGCGGAGTTCCTGGTGTTCGATCTGGACAGTAACGCCCCGGAAGTAGAAAGGGAGGAGCTATGTCTTCACGACCCACACGCCCTCATGGCCAGGGAACCTTTCCTGAGGCAGATCGTCGAGTGTATGCGAACATTGGACTGGGCTCCTTATATGGTAACTATTGTACGGGTAATAATGGCTCTGTAATAAAGGTCACACGACGTATATTACCCCATACTATGTAGGCTAAAGAGTAATGATGTTTGGCCTAAGGGCTAGGGTATAAGTATCATATGATATATATATATATATATATATATATATATATATATATATATGATAATACATCAAGGTGACCTCTACATGAATACGGATGATTTGTATTTATAGAATTTCTTTTAATCATTAATATTAATATGTCATATATATATATATATATATATATATATATATATATATATATATACTACACTATCAATGATGTCACATATTATGTCTATTACTTACACATTTTATCATATAATAGAATAATATACGTAATTTATATATTATATATATATAATATATATATATATTTTTATATACCACTATAGTGAATTATATATTCCCGTAACTGTCATCACACCCCTGTAACCTTCACACCCCTTGATACACAGTTATGTATTTGTATATAAATATTTGATTAAATATGACATTTATTATTGATGCGATATCATTAATCATCATCATCACAATTTACAATACTTTAATAACCAGCACCGCGCCGCCTTAATAATAGTATACAAACACACTGTACTATAGACTTAGGCTTGTTCGTACCTATGGGTTGATTTTGCATATTATAATAAGTAAACCTACTTAAATATATTCCTAATTACTGACGTTCTAATACATATTCTGACCTATACTTACTTACATGTTTGCAAACAAATTAACCACAGCAATATAGTGTATATATATATAGATGTATAACACGTTTACATTTACATCGTACATTGTATACAAAGTACGTATACATATACACTGTATAATGTACATGTAAAGTGTAAATTGTAGAATGTACGATGTAATCATAAATGAAAATATGTCTTCATTTAAGTAATTTTTGCTTTATCAATGTTACATATTCTTTGATGAAATTCTCAAATATTTGTATTATAACATTTATGACCTACTGTGAGCGAGCTAGAAACCGTTTATAAACGGTCTACCCTAGTGTACAGCGTACAAATGTGGATTACCTCGTCCTATGGAAACGGCTGCAACCATTGTCCACACCTATAGGTTGACCACGAAGCGGCGAAAGGTCAATACGAGGTCAACTTTGGCTATACGGACGCGTTGACCACAGCCGACAGATACGAGTTCATGAAGTTCATGATTAAGGTATGACATCACACAATCGCTATTGTTATCGCTATTGTTATTGTTTACCGTTGTAGTGTCACCTCGTTTGTTTATAAATATCATCATAGCCTATGATGGTATGTTTCATAGGTCATTCTAAGTAGGTCATCCTATGTTTATTTATAATATATTATATATAACACTACAATATACACTATAGTTTATAATATTATATAGTGTACCAAAGCTATATATGCTATAGCATATATGCTATGGTATGTGATCATATATGCATTTCTTTACCTACATACATCTATTATATTCGTTCATATATGTGAAAGCTTATTGTTAAGCAATTTTATTAAAAAATATCTACCGATTCATCAAAATATTAAATTTGATTATGCATATCATTATGTATTCTAAATTAGATATATACAAATAAAAATAAAATAATATATATATATATATATTCAACATTGTGTATAAATAAATGATCGGCCCTCGTTAAAACCATGGATACCTTAAGGGCACCAGCTACTTATAAACAGTATACATGTAAAAGATAGGAAAATAGCATGTTTTAAAAATGTATAAACTCTTATAATATTAAAGTTTTTGTAATAATTTTTTAACAATCTTATTATAAACATATAGCTTTATCATATGGTTGAATATATTTTAATAATTATTAACATAAATAATATAAAAATGATTAATTATAAAAAAAAATAATTAATTAAGATATTTATCACAAATTATCACTAAATTTACAATTTATATAAATTTACATATATTATATATATATAGAATAATTAATCATACTGTTCATTTATATATTATATATAATATTGTAAAAATTTGAAGAAAAAATATTCAATATTGAATAAGAAGAGACATTAATTGGAGATATACAAAATGCAAAATAATTATTCTGAGTAAATCAAGTTTCAAATATAATATATGAATATAAACAATATGATTATATAGGTACACATAATATAATATAAACAAAATGAATAATGTAATGAACATAATTTAAACACCATTTTAAAGATAATATTTTGTATAAGTTACATATAATATAAAAAAAAAAAGTTTAAATAATTTTTTTTACATAATTTGAAGGGTAGCCCGTCCCCTTAACACGGGAGCGGCTTCTAAGGGACATTATAGCCATGTATTGGTTATAAGTGAAAACATATAATTTCCTGAACTTGATGAAAGGACTCTACCAAATAACAAAAACAATATGTTAATAAGATTACAATTAAAATTAATAAAATAAAATTTGTAATAATTATTAGAATTATATAATATAAATAACATTATACAAATAAGAAATGTTAAGATCATTGTTAAGGTTATTATTAAATTATACCGGATATCACCAACATATACGTTTCCTTTACTAGAGTTTCTCTCTAACTATATGACATTAGTATACCATTTCTAGGATAATATATATATATATATATATATATATATATATATATTCAGTGTCATTTATTTTTAAATATAATTGAATTGTTATTTTATTATGTTTTATTTGTATCCGAATTAATATCAAAGATATTGCGAAGCATTCCTTCGGAAAATCTTTGTTAATATTATGATATATGGCACTGCACATATTATCATTATCGAATCAACGAAGCGTATCGCTTTCACTGATCCTCCTTAGACTTTGTCTATAAACTGATTTCATTCATTCATTGATTCATTAATATATATATACACTATCATATATTTATTCGTGATTTTACAGGAATTAGCGAAACTACACAAATTGAAGGTGACCTTCATGCCCAAAGCTAGCTCTAAACTATTAGGAGGTTAGTCGTAGGTATACCTCACATACGGGTGTAACACTGCCTATCCCCGTGAACGACTAAACTCGTGTTCAGGGTTAGTGATCACGAGTTAACCACGATAACGGTTACCGGTTAACCCACACAGGGCTAACCCCTAGTGTGGAAGTTAGTCGTCACGTGACTTATTACTAAACCCCATAACAATATCGTTAACTCTGTATTGATAACCCCTATCGTTGATCACTATGGGTTAAGTTCACACATATGTGTATCGTTATAGAGAGTCTAATGCATAAAACATACACGTGTAAATGCACACATGAGCTCGTACAAAATACATGCATGTGCAATGCACATTGTGCATATGCCCACACACACACGTGATTATCACGTGATAGGACTACCCCACACGTGTTTTACGTTTCTATATTTACCTATATATATAACATAGGACCCTATATATAGTAGTAGTAGTAGTAGTAGTAGTAGTAGTAGTAGTAGTAGTAGTAGTAGTAGTAGTAGTAGTAGTAGTAGTAGTAGTAGTAGTAGTAGTAGTAGTAGTAGTAGTAGTAGTAGTAGTAGTAGTAGTAGTAGTAGTAGTAGTAGTAGTAGTAGTAGTAGTAGTAGTAGTAGTAGTAGTAGTAGTAGTAGTAGTAGTAGTAGTAGTAGTAGTAGTAGTAGTAGTAGTAGTAGTAGTAGTAGTAGTAGTAGTAGTAGTAGTAGTAGTAGTAGTAGTAGTAGTAGTAGTAGTAGTAGTAGTAGTAGTAGTAGTAGTAGTAGTAGTAGTAGTAGTAGTAGTAGTAGTAGTAGTAGTAGTATACTACTACTATAGTAATAGTAATAGTAATAGTATTTATTTATACACAAAGATTAATATAACATTCTACAATATGTTTTACTGTTTGTCGAATAGTTTACAGGTGTGGGTTCCCGGATGATTTAACGATCATCCGTAAAAATAATATAATAAAATAACATTCTTAAATATAATAATAATATAGGGTATATATATAATATTATATAATATATGTATTGTTATTGTTGTTATTGTTATTTGGTGGAGTCCTTTCATCCTATCCAGGAATTTAGATGAAGTTTTCACTTATAACCATATATGGCTCTAATGTCCCTTCGAAGCCGCTCGCATAATAAGGCATCCATGGTTTTAACGAGAGCCTATAGGCTCTCGTAAATAAATGTATGTATCTTGATATAAAAGTAAATAATATATCATTTATTTATACACAATTATATAAGATTATAATATATATTATATATATATATATATACATGTATATACCTGCATACCTATAAGTATTTAACTAGATTGTATACCCTTAGTAAGGGTCCTTACTTGCCCTATAGCATTATCATTATATTTACATGGGTTTCATTATGATTATATTTACGTTATTATACGATTATGTTTATAGTATACATTATAGTGTATTCGTGTAGTATATTGTAGTGTATTAGCTGTGGGTAGATAACATATTATACAATGTATAATATACATATATATAGGTATATATATATATGTAGTTTGCTACACCTTCTGAGTTATATATATATATATATATATTCTTTTACTAACTTTAACTCTTAACATTTTATTTTTATTTTATTTATTTTTATTTTACTTTTAATATAATTTTCTCCTCATAATTGTCCTATAGTAAAGTGAAATAGGTAAACGACTAGATAAGCATAGCGCTTCTTCGTTTACCATGGTAATACCTAAATTCTGATTATTATTATATATATATATATATATATATATATATATATATATATATAAATGTATGTATATATATATATACACGTGATCCCTATAGATATAATAATATAGTATACTACTACATAACGATAACAATATCACACACACACACACACACACAGGTTCCGGTCTGCACATAAACGTGTCCATAGAAGATACCATCGATGGATCTAATATATGCGAAAAAGGTATCGTGCGTCATCGATATTAATAGCTATTAGTCATCTCTATTAATAGCATCGTTAGCGAGTGCTGCGGTATAATAACAATAACTTATCATAATAACTACACGAGTTACGTAATATTACTCGAACACGTAATATTACGTAATATAATACATACTTCTATGATTAGTGCGGCGTTTATAGTATACTAGATTACGTGTTTACACGCAATCTTAATAATAGTTATTGGATATTTATATGTGTGTATATATAAACATATATATATATATATACCTAATATCATATTTCATTGTTTGTACACGCGCGTGATCACCTATACTTATGCTGCACTATGGCCTACAATCAACGCGCGCATGACATCACCGTAACAGGGACGCTCGCGGAAACCGACATATCGGACTCGGCAAGGTACTTCGTGGGAGGTCTCCTGAAGAGGACACGTGATATGACCGCCGTACTTTGTCCTACAATAAACAGCTACAAAAGGTAGGAGCTGGTATAACATTTATATATAAGTATACGTAGCAATAGATTGTACTATGGGCTCAGGAATAATTGTTGTTTTGGCAGGGAGATTATATTTCATTATAGTTTATATAATTTATAAACAATTCATTTACATCGTATTATGCTCTATATTATAATATATATATATATAATTTAATGATATTCGGAGGTATATGCCGCCCTAATGAAACATTAAAGGGGCGGCCCCACTCATCCCTCACCCTCCCCAGGGGCCCCTATACCACGACGCCTCTTACAGCATGCATATAGCATGTTAACCTAACTCACCTAATCGCGGCCTAACGTAGTCGCCTTCAACATACGGGTAGCCTACATGGTGTATGTATTACACCATTACTACACCTTTACTATAGTAACCCTATTGCTTACTAGTTAGTAGAGAGGACACACCCTTGTTAGTACGTCCTGGAGCCGAGTACACATATGTTTAATATATAATTCACACAGCCACACACACACATATATATATATATATATGACTACAATGATCAGGGCCGGCTTAAGCATACTATGGGCCCCGGGCAAAAAAAAACGCATGGGCCCCATAATAATTTAATAACATATTAAATGGGCCATTTTGGCAAAAACTAATATTTATAACTCTTCAATTTTATCATATGTTATCATTATACTAATTATTTTGTAATTTGTTTGTATACTTTAATCAACTCCTCATAATAATTTCTTTTCTCGCATATATATTTAGAGCAGTGGTTCCCAACTTTTTTTCACCGTGACCCTTTTTTTATAATTCTTAATTAAAAAATATACCATGACCCAATGACAAATTTTATTTTGTTATTATTATACTTTAATCATAAAATAATCATATAAAAATTAATATACATATATTTAAATATATATTTCCATCTTAAATTTTTCTCGACCATAAATCCAATTTGCATATAAAAGCATTTATATTATTTTTTAGAAATTGGATCAGAACCTACACAAAATACTCAATGACCCATAGGTTGGGAACCACTGATTTATAGAGTGCATCAATATTTTGTATTACTGCTATTATCTCAATGTAACCTAATTGCAATAATTTTCTGATCGACTTTATTCTACAAAGTAATTAGCTCCACGGTTTTCATTATATCGAAGTCTCAAATTCTAAAATTGCATTTTATTGAATAAATACATTGACTCTAGTAATGTAATTTAAGTTATATTTTAACATATATAATATCAGATATAAATTATGTAATTATGTCCTATAAGAAGTCCTCAAGAGACTGCACTTGAGGACTGAATCTGCTTGCGATCACCATTTTATATTCGATAATGCTTTTAATAAAAAATATTATATTCTTCTTTAATCTAGATGTTAATATATTCTTTATATAGTTTGGCTAAATAAATTATATTGATTTTAGATGAAGGCAAATAATATTGCTATACTTGTCGAAGATTTAACGGCATTTTGCCCAACCAGATTTTAGGAATACACAGTGTAGATATGTGAATCCATATTGACAATGGACTATGGTTATTATAATATATTTCATGTCATTGAATCTTCCAGACATATGCTGGCATTTTTATAACTTTGAGCTCTATAATCTATTATAATTATATTATTATTGAAAAAATTCTAATAGATCGGTAGCTAAATATTGACCAATGTGATAAATTATAACTGATAAATTATCAGTGATAATGAATCTCAACGTACATCGTAAATCAATAAATACCTATATAATAATAGTAGGCTATAATACCTACCTAACTTGATATAAATAACGATAATATATATCGATGTGATATGGAATTGAGTACACTGATATATAATAAAATATTTTGAATTTTGTATTTCTTCAATTATGTAGTTATCAGTGATAACTTATCTCCTATTCTCCAATAAGAATATCGCCATTGTGTGTATTTATTTGTAAATAGATAGATGAGGGTGATGTCAATCTAAACATTCATTTGCAAGTAATAGGTGGATAATTGCAAAAATGCCTTTAGTATTATATGTATGTTATATATATATATATATATATATATATTTATAAATAATATATGTTTCAATAAATATAATATCTTTCTGTAATGATAGTATGTTGAAAAAGATAATCATTTTATGTACATAATTACCTTTCATCAATAGACATTATTAACAATACTATAGGAATAACCTAAAGCAGAATAATCCTATTTAAATTAAAACTATTATATATATATATTATCTGTACTAATACAACTATAATAATATATACACTATGAGAATATACACATTTGATTAATACGAGCATAAGATAGAGAAAATTAATTATTTTGAGAAAAATTATTTTGAATATATCTATTTTTTTAATTACTATAACAATTATAAATCTATATAGAATATCGTTTTTTTCGTAATTTATAATCAATATAATCCTTTACAAATATCAGAAATCATAGTTAAAATATATCTTATAAAATATATTTAATTTTAATAAAAAAAAGTATACTTTTTGTTTTGTAAACTAATTATAGAATTATAAATTGTTAAGATTTAACTATGGTTAATAATACCTTAATACGTTTATCATTTATCACCTTCTAGTTTATCAAACAATTATTTATCAATCGGTTTCATACTATTTGATCTAACAATCAGAGATGTGTGAGAAGATTTATGTTATCACTATTAGCATGTTCTCCAAAATTTTCATTTAGCTGTTTCCACCATATCTTCGTATCAATTTAGAAATTTTTGTAAAATTCACTCTTCAAATCGGCCTAAATGACTCATATTTAATTAATTTATTATATTATTTTTAGTTTTTGAATTAGAATTAATAATATATAAGAAAAATAGCTAAGAAATTTTTTTTTTTCATATAAATAGTAAAAAAAAATTTCTCAAATAATTCATGGGCCCCCCAAAATTTGGGGCCCCGGGCAATTGCCCGATTTACCCCCCCCCCTTAAGCCGGCCCTGACAATGATAGATTAAATGTATGATATACTGATGATATCTCAAGTACACGAATTACTTATGTAAACCGCTGCAGATCAATAATACCCTGCTGGATAACCCGTGGATAATGTGTATATAGTTGAAGTAGGGCCTCTCAACTATCTATGCAGAATGCACATTATTAAATAATAACATTATATAAACATATATCTAACTCATCACGAATTTCACACAATAAAAAATAAATATGAGAAAATAAATAACAGTTATAAAGAGTTATAGACATAGACATCAGAATTAGGTAATTCTGTCTATGGTTATATGTCATTATATATATATATATATATGTATGTGTGTGTAACTATGTGAATATGTAAGTAATTTTGTATTATATTTCTATAGTTATTATATAAATCTATATATAGAATTAATGAGAACATATTACCAAAAACAATCCATCAGCATGATGTAATTATTGCGTAACGGTCGTGCCTAATTAATTACGTAACTACAATGTCTATGGTATTGCATAACCTAGTAGGTATTCGTGATTGTCTATTCATTAATCTCTGGTGGCGGATTGTTTATGTAGCCATGGTAGTATGCACAGTTCTTGGTATTTGTTTAATTTATAGTATTAATGATGATATGTAGACTTGCATATCAGTAATCATATGTAGCCTACTCAATATATACACACACACACACATATATATATATATATATATATATATATATATATATATCATAGTACTTATTAAATCAATGTACACTGTACAATTAATACAGGTGATACCTGTACATTGTACAGGTATCACCTGTATTAATGTTAACTTATTTAATAATATTATTAATTATATTATTACAAATATATTAAAATAATTTTGTATACAAATAAAATGTTATGATAAATACAAATTTGATATAACAATTATAGATATGAAATAACTTACATATATTAGTAATGACTTGGTATTTATAGATAACTGTCATAATATCTTAGTAAAGAGATGTAAACATTTAATTTTGCCAAAACACGTGGTCAGAATGTTTAATTGAGATATATAAATTATATTATCATTAAAATACAATATTAATACTGATCATCGTGAACACAGGATTAATGGCGGAGCCTATTGTCCTAAAACAATCACATGGGGTGGCAACAATAGGTCTGTTCTAATAAGAGTTCCTTGTAACAATAGGTTTGTACTTACATTACGTTAGGTTCATATCTACTTATATATATTTATGTATATGTATATATATGCATACTTTTAACTAATAACTCAATTATTATTTTACACGAGATTATTCGATGATGAATATTTATAAAAAAAAATATCGCGAGTTTATCGAAATATAAATAAATTTATTTTCATTATTTTAATTTTATTATCATTAACCACTAACTATTATTTGTTTGGATATAATTAATTATATTTCCGATTAGTTATTATCTCCCCTCAACACATCTAAAGCTGCTTCCTTGAAATATAAATAAATTTATTTTCACTATTTTAATTTTATTAACATTAACGACTAACTATTATTTTTTGGATATAATTAATTATATTTCCGATTAGTTATTATCTCCCCTCAACACATCTAAAGCTTCTTGCACATCAAATATAACCCGATTTCGTCTAACACCGGGCAGTTTTGTTATAATCGGATATAGCGTGTATACCTACATCAGGCAGCTATATATAAGGTACCTATTAGTAATAGGCTTTACATTATTTGTTTTAAAACATTCACTAGATAAAGTCAAGTCAACGATTTGACAGGTTTGGTAATAGGCTATTACCAAACCTGTCAATTCGTCGACTTGCCTTAAGCTGAATGGCTCACACACACACACCGTATAGCCAATGTTGACGTCGTTACCCCCCCCCCACTTGTAGGGTTGAACACAGACTCGCCGATGCCACGACTAATCTGTACCTCGCGCAACTTCTGATATTCTCCGCCGGTATGCAAGGAATGCAAGATAAAACAGGTTTCTAGTAGTAACTCTACTCGCTTCCCTCATTTAATAGTGCGACGAGCTAGTTTAATATTAATAACATCTACTAAATACACTTCTATTAATGGTTAACATATGTTCATATTATATAATATAGTATGCATGATTAGAATTTCAACATTTTCGAGTAATTTTATAGGTAATCGAAAATTTGTATACAACTTAATATAAATATATAGTATATAATGCGATAGTATATACCTGTTATCATAAAATATATACATATCTCATAAAATGTGAGCATAGAATTCTCAAGTGAATAAATATAATAATTATTAATATATGACATATATTATATGTATTCACGATGTTAATATAAACCCTTATTTATTCTATTACGCGTACACACCTAACAATGCGTATCCGTAATAATCTCACGCTACCCCTGCACAAACACTAGAACCGGGAGACGCTGTAACCGAGGATATTCTACTTAAAGCCGACCAGTTCCCAAAGATCGCGGAAACGCTAAACGAGGCGATCGCGGATCTGGAACGTTCCGAATTCGTAGGCGAGACTCTGGGACCGGAACTACAGAAGGCTTTCGTGGTGATGAAGCGACGCGAGATAGACATGTACAATACGCACGTCTCCAAGTGGGAGCAAGATTACTACTTCAACTGTTGATGATCGCCTCGTACGACTACCACAGTACACAGCTTTATTAATTAATCGGTTATATTAAGACGATATATAAATAAAATGTAAATATTTAATTCTTATTAAATTCATATCAATATAGTGAATTGTTGAATTTATAATATTTTATGGATAAAGCGTTAAAAAGATAAACTGTTTATAGCTATATAGTTATATTATATAATATATCATATGCAGTGTATTTACCATAATTTCTATATATATATATATATATATATATATACACGCAAGTAAGATATCACTTAATGTATATAGGAATCATTGAATTAAATAGAGGTAGGTTTCCAAACAATAAATCTTAGTTTATACTTTGTGTTATCTACTGCATTGGTAACTCTTTCAGTTGCATTATGGGTTACTATTTAATATAGTTGATTTCTAAACTTCTATAGTGAAATTTATGATGAAATTATACAACCATGAAATAATATTTTCCAATACTATAAGTGAGCTTAAGATACATGCCCGTCTTTATTCTTATTTGAATACTGTACTCTATCCTACTTAATTATAAATCATAAAGCTCAATATTTAAATAATAATAGCAATTAAAAATGTTACGATGAAATCAATGAAAAATTCAATTCAATTTATTCATCGGAATCGCAATAAAACTAAAATCGTTGTAAAGACGATAAAATGAAATAAGATGCTTAACAAAGAAGCGAATAATAATGCATCCAGCAGTGGGGGGAGATGGGGGGGGTGGGGGTGGGGGGTATGCTAAAATCAATAACTATGAAATACTATTGGTGTATGTAAGTGCGTTAGATCGGCGTAGAAAAATAACCCTAAGAATCACATTGCAAATATTGGAATTGTAAAGTTTCGTGACGCCGCCATCTCTACTAGTAAACCTGCCAACGATAATAAGATCAGTCATATGACCTCGTCGCGATGTTATTGTTTACCGACCTGTGGTCTAGATTGGAGGATTTCATCTACTCTTCTCTTTTGATCGTTCGAGAAATTAAGAACAGTCATTATGACTTTCGATAAGGTCTGCAGTGTTATGTAATGCGAAATGTCACTTAATGTTATGTAATATTATGTAAAGTATTAATATGTAGTATATATGTGTACTGTACAGTCTGTACGACACTCATACATATATACATATATAATTAATACATATATATATATATATATATATATATTTATATATATCTATTTATAATTTTGCAGTTTTTAATTGAAGAGAAAATACAATAAACTAGATACTGATAACCCTCATATAAAAGTCATGTTGCATATTATAGTTATGATAGGCTGTACCGGATAGGATAACTAAAACATACGAACCCTTGTTTCTCTGCCAGTCATATATTCATAAAGAACATTTCTCAGATACTAGACGTGTGATAGAGGTAATGATTACGTAATGGAGTAAGACCACCCACATAGCGGAGTGGACGCAATGGTCAAGGTCAAGGTCAAACCTCTATTTCTGTACTTTCTCCTAGTAGGGTTTCGCTATTCAGCTGTAGTGTCGCGGGGGAGTTCATGTCTGATATCTGTGTGGAGGTGATGTAGGGGTGTAGGGGGCATGTTAACGAGGGTAATAGTTACGCAGTAAGGTAGGCTATTGCGTAATAAGGCAGGCTATTGCGTAATAAGGCAGGCTATTGCGTAATAAGGCAGGCTATTGCGTAATAAGGAAGGCTATTGCGTAATAAGGAAGGCTATTGCGTAATAAGGAAGGCTATTGCGTAATTAAGCAAGCTATTGCGTAATAGGGCAGGCTATTGCGTAATAAAGCAGGCTATTGCGTAATAATAATAGAAATGAATCGCTCACCGTATATTTCAATTCTCTTTCAGATATTTTCAGTTTAGCTACTTCTCCTGTTTGTTTGACAACTTCCACCTAATCAGATTTATCAGTATATAGGTGTATAGGTATATCTCTAGGTGTAGTCAACATTACGTTCAACTCACAAAATCGTTATCAATTTGTATTTAGTATTTCATCTTAGATATTTATTTTGTTATTGTTATTGTTATTCTAATTTGGTGGAGTCCTTTCATCCCATCCAGGAACTTAGATAAAGTTTTCACTTATAACCATATATGGCTCTAATGTACATTCGAAGCCGCTCTCATTTAAGGCATCCATGGTTTTAATGAGAGCAGATCATTTATTTATACACAAAAATATAAGATCACTTCTAAATAATATTTTAAGACCCATTTTATAAAATGAATTAATGGTCCGGACGAGGCTCGAACCCGTGTCCTACTGATTGTATGTCTGACGCCTTAGCCACTGAGCCACACAGGCAGTTACATAATTAAGTGAATTATTATAATGTTATTTTGATAGAATAAAATAAAATAATAAATAAATTAAATACCTAAATAATACTACAGTATAAGTATTTACAAAACACTATATATAGTATATAATATACTATATCGATAAAGGAGACACTATTTAATTAATGCCACATTGCACTGGTAGGGGGTATACCTGTAGGGATCTGCACTCCGACTTCAGTTCAGTGATTTCATCATGCTGATCGTTGTTAGGGGTAACGTCTTCGTCTGTGAAGATGCCAAACCTCGTGTTACCGGGTGATGTGACCAGGGGTTCATCCGGTAATGTTGATACTTGCTTGTCGGTCAGATTCTCAGCAATAGTTAATCTGAGAGTTTAGGTGTAGGATAAGGAGGAGGATAAGGAAGAAGAGGAGGTGAGGATGATGAGAAAGAGGAGGAGGAGGAGGAGAGGGGTGAGGATGAGGAGAATAAAGATGTGGAGGAGGTGGATGATGAGGAGGATGAGGATATTTTTATTATGTTCACATCTATCTCTACAGGTAGCACTGTTGTCAACTTGTTATGTAATAGTGTGTAATCATTCACACTACGAGTGAGATTAGAATATGGAATGATATGATATAGTTATGCTTGAATTATTGAAAAATAATTTTAAATTATATAATCTTCTTTGTACATTGGTCCACATCATTTATATTTCATCATTAAATAATATATAATAAATATTATTATTGTTATCAGATATGGGGTTTTTAAGAAGGTAATTGTAGAAGCACAAGCTTTTGGAGAAAATTATACGTACATCATAATGAAAAGTTTACTGTAAACATATTAAGAGAGGGAGAGATATTGAGAGGAAGAGATTTATGGAGAGGAAGATAGAGAGATATGGAGAGGAAGAGAAGGAGAGATATGGAGAGGTAGAGAGAGAGATATGGAGAGGAAGAGAGGGAGATATATGGAGAGGAAGAGGGATATATATGGAGAGGAAGAGAGAGAGATATGGAGAGGAAGAGAGGAGAGATATGGAGAGGAAGAGAGGGAGAGGAAGAGAGAGATATATGGAGAGGTAGAGAGAGAGAGATATGGAAAGGAAGAGAGGGAGGAATGAGGGACAGTTACAAATAAAGTAGAAACCTATGCTTCAAATGAACATCTTGCATGTCTCTGCTGAGCTCTACGACTCTTTCTTTCAGCCACTCCATGAACGCAGAGAGTTTGTCTCCTTTTCCCAGAGCATCTTCCAATCTTGCTAGCACTTGCTAATGATCGATGCATTGTTAAATTGACTTGTTATACAATATATGTATATGTATATATAATTTAATGAATACACATCAGTAATACCCGTCTCTTCTCACCTTACCACGGCTAGCTACGACAACAACAGTGCTACTAGCGTTCTCCCAAACCTTATCTTGCTGCGATATCCTATCGTTGACGGTCTCTTCGACCCGCAGGCCCATCTCCTCCTGCATGGAGTTGCTGGCAGCGAGCATCTCTCTGCGCAGGCAGTTAATGGTTGTTTCGTATTGCTTCTGCTTCTTCGTGTTATCGTCTTCTATGTCCTTCAATGGAGATTACGTAACGCGATGATTCTATGCTGATTAGTTAATAAACAATTTGGTTAATTAATAATTTAATTAACTGTACACGTTCTAAATTAATATCATCAGTGTATTGAGTTGTAATAAAAATAAAATAACTATTTATAAAAACATATTTGATATTATCGAATATAATTGCGGATAGAAAAAGACATAAACGAACAGTGTATTAGAAGCGATCAAGTCGTACGACTTACCCTGATTCGTATCTCGTACGATTCTTCTATGGTGTCAATCTTTTCATCTCTTACGTTTATATCGGAGTTCAGCTCTTTCAAGGTTTCTCGATGTTCCACTATAAATCTAGCTTCATCTTTTGAAGTGGCATCTTAATTAATGAGTTCATTATTAGAGTTATACATGAATATTGTAATAATAATAATAATAATAATAATATTATAATATTTAGAATGAATAGGAAATATCTCTATAATATTAAGGAAAATTAATGGTAATAAAATGATATATTAGGTAATATTTAAAGTAAAGGTAATTTAAGTATGGAAATTAAATGTAATAGGACAAAATATTAGGTAATATTTTGAAATACCTGAAATATCTTTAAGCTCCTCTTCATGTTTTAGATCTTTCTCGCGAATTTCTTGATTTAGAGTTTTTAGCATCGTTTTAATCTGAAAATATTCCAAATGATCACAATATAATATAGACTTATTGTTATAAATAATGCAGGTGACATGTGACTATAATCATTATTATTATGGCTACGTCAGTATTTTGATCGGTGAAATGAATTTCGTGATGACATATTAAATTATAAATATAAAACTAAATGAATATCCATTAAATATACAATTAAAACTGTCACGATACATCTGTATATTGTTATTTTTTGTTGTTGTTATTTTATTATTTGGTGGAGTCCTTTCATCCCATCTAGAAACTTAGATGAAGTTTTCACTTATAACCATATATGGCTTTAATTTCCCTTAGAAGCCGATCTTATGTTAAGGTATGCATGGTTTTAATGAGAGCCGATCATTTATTTATACACAATTATATAAGATCACTTCTAAATAATATTTTAAGACCCATTTTATAAAATTAATTAATGGTCCGGACAAGGCTTGAACCTGAGTCCTACTGCTTGTGTGTCTGACGCCTTAGCCACTGAGCCACATAGGCAGTATATTACAATAGCTGAACACTAGCTGAACACAAGACGGATCGTGCTAACCTTACTATCGTTGTCTCGTTGCATGTCGTCGATGCGTTCATCAAACTCTTGCTGCGCCTCGCTGATTCTCCTCTCTACGTTGTCGTCGTCTTTAGATCTCTCGAGTTCTCGCGTCTCAAACTCTGAGATTTGGTTGCACAGCTGTTTCTTGTCCTTCTTCAGCGAGGTGATCAGGGTCTTCAGTTTCACCTGCGCGGGGTGTATGACAAGGCTTCAAGTAGCGTACGATATTGTTGTATATCAATAAATCATTGATTTAATATATACATATATATAATATATAAATATATATTAAAGCATACTTCATCATCATCGTTATATAGATTAGAAAGAGAAGACAACAATGAAAAACTATTTTTAAAGAAAAAAATTAAATTAATTAATTCCAATAAACTATTTCTATTCTATTCTATTATATATATATATTCGTGTACTTCGTATACAGGCGTAAAGTTATAAAGTAAACATATATCTGAATATGTTACCTCTTTGTGTTTGATGTCAACGTTAGTGGTTGACACTCTGCTATTTGCTTCCTCTAGTTGCTGTTCTAAGTTTGAGATCAATTCTAGGTGATCTTTCTTAATCGTATCCATATTTATATTGTACAGTTCGTCTTTATTCAATATTTCTTGTTTTGCGTCATCCAAGCTAATAGAAATTATAAATTAAGATTGCTATTGTTATATAGATAATTAGATATAATTATATATTATATGAGGTATCGTTACAAGATATAATATTACAAGAGATATTGTTGTTAAAATATATATTATTTCCAGAGATATTGTTAAAGATATATTGTTACAATAAATATTATATAAGAGATATATTGTTACAAGAGATATTGTTGCTAAAAGATATATTATTTCCAGAGATATTGTTAAAGATATATTGTTACAATAAATATTATATAAGAGATATATTGTTACAAGAGATATTGTTGCTAAAAGATATATTATTTCAAGAGATATTGTTAAAGATATATTGTTACAATAGATATTATATAAGAGATATATTGTTACAAGAGGTATTGTTGTTAAAAGATATATAATTTCCAGAGATATTGTTATAAGATATATTGTTACAATAGATATTATATAAGAGATAAATTGTTACAAGAGGTATTGTTGTTAAAAGATATATTATTCCCAGAGATATTGTTCCAAGATCTATAGTTACAATAGACATTGTTTCAAGAGATACTACTGATACTGCTGTTACAAAAGACACACTAACGCTTACCTCAACTTAGCGCTGTGTTCGTACGTCTTCACCTCTTCGAGTTGTAGCTCTAGTTTATTGATGGACTCCCTACTGTCGCTGATAGTACGATGTCTCTGCAAGGATACGTCAGCCTCTCTCTCTTCACTATTACGTTGTAGGGTCCTCACCTCATCGTCTAGGGTTAGGGCGCGGTGCTGGGTCTGCTCCAGGTCTAGTTGCAGGGTGGATATGCTACGGGGGGTAGGGGGGGGTTAGTTAAGGGTTAGGGCGCTAATTTGAGTTAAGTCTAGTGAGAGATTTCATTATTTAATTCCTCACATATATATATATATAAATGTATATATTATGTATTACATTAGAATAACATTACGATATAAGCGAAATAGTATTTACATAATATATCATATGATTGATTTAGTTATTTATAATAGAACTCTTTTAGAATACAAATTTGAGAATACTTATAACTATATCTTATAACTATATGGGCAACAACAATAGAAAATATTCATATTATTTTGAAGCCCTTTAGAAGAAAATATTATATAAATATCATTATAATTTTACAGAAAAAAATTAAAATTCTTTTAATAAATATTATTATTATTATATATATATATATATATAACTTAATTTGATTAGTCTTAGTGTCATAAGTGGCAGCACTGCAGAATAACTAACCTAGTCGTAAGATCTTTAGATTCGGTTTGCGATACGTCCAATAATTTCTCTGTATCGCTGAGCGAATGTGTTGTAGAGTCTAGTCGGGCGGATAACTCCGTTATTATGTCACCATTATCCGATAGTCTTTGATTCATCTAAATAGGATATAGTAAATAATTGAATACTTTTAATAAATTTCTTAAATTATATATTTTTGTAAAATTAATTTAATTTGACTACATTTTAAAACTTTAAAACTCTCATTCCTACAAAATCTACGATTACTCTAGATATTAAGCCAATTTAATAATCTACTGACACCTCTATAATCTATGTAATATACTGTCAAACCTTCTCAACTTCCTCGTCGTATGTTGCCTGTTTCTGTTTAAGTTTCGCGCCGTACTTAAGTTTCAGCGTAGAAATCTTATCGCTGGCTAGTTTAGCGTTCGTCTGATTGGTCTCCTTCGAGGCGGTCAGGTGATCTCGCGCTTCAACGAGTTCTTCGCGACACGATGTCAAGGTCGCGACCCCTACGTTGACTTTACTCTGGGCGGCGGTGACATCTACTCTTAAACGTTCAGTTTCGACGGACACGGCTGCCAACCTTATTATTAGTGATGTTATCAGATCAGGTAGATAGGCAGGCATTGATAGGGTAATTATGGGTGTAGTAATGCTTATCACAGAGATAAGTATCCTTTTATTACTAATGCTAATTATAGAATTATCATTTAGCATTTTAATTTAACTTATTTTAATAAAATAGTTAAAACTATTTATTAAAATAAGTTTCAAGTCATTTCTAAATGGTACCTAATAGGTATTACTTATGAACATAGATAAATAAATAGACTGTTAAATAATAATTTTTAAATAGAATAATTAAGCATCAATCGAAATCACCGTAAAAGTTTTCGATACTCGTAATAATCTCACTAAGACAGTATAATAAAAAATCATTTTAAGTGTGATTTTTAAATAGTACCATCATACATTACATTTTTCGGACTGCGAACTGAGTTTATAAAGCAATCGGCCGTTCGCACTAAACTAACGACTCTAACATTAACTTTGTTACAAGTAAACCTGGCATCGCTCTCCGAACAAATGGCTTCGTTGTCCTCCTGCGCTGTCTTCAGTCTGCACTCGGCGTCCCTCAGCGTGGCTTCCCTATCGTCGGCGGTCAACACCAGGGCGGCGATCTGTTCCTCCTTCTCCGAGACGCGCTGGTCGGCCTCCGCGCACAGTTCGGCGATGCGCGACTGTGACGCGTCGTAGCGATCGCTCAAGCGCGACAACTGTTCGCCGAGGTCGGCGTTAACGTCGGCGACCTTGGCGGAGACGAGACGCGCTTCCTCCGAAGCCGTGTCCTTCTTGAGCTGGGCCTCTTCGAGTTTAGTGGTCAGCTGTTTAATCTTCTTGTCGTGTTCTAGGGTGGGCCGATTGTTTAGCGTACTAATATGATATATTAATTAAACTTTTATTTAGTTAGTTACATTTTTATATAGTTCCTTTTTTATCTAGATAAATTTGATTTAGATAAACTTTTATTTTGTTAAACTTTTACTTAGTTAAAATATTACTTAGTTAGAAACTTTATTATAAGAGATAGATAGTTAGTTAATAGTTAATATTTTCATTATTAAATGTTAATTATCAGCTCACCTTTGGTTTTGTCGACTAAAAGTTTTTCTTGTTGCCTCTCCGCAATAATTCTATTATCTTTGCTGGTTTCAGTGAATCTCTCCTTTAGTTTAGTTATTGTTTCTTTAGTCTTTGCGTGGTTTACGTCAAATTGTTTCTTCACGTTCTCCTACAAATAGTCATATAATTAATAATGAGTAATAATAGTTTTAGTAGTTGTAATAATAAAAGTACAGTAGTAGGAATAGTAATAGTTGAAATGGCTAGTAGTCACATTATTAATTATTACTATAATACAAATAGTATCAGTAGTAGTAAGAGTAGTACATTTTTTAAGACAACAACCTTAAACAATGTCATATTCTCTCTCTCACTATCTAGTCTGTTATTTAATACTTTCACTTCTGCCTGGCAGTCCAGCTATAGAGGTGTATAGAATGAATATAGAATATAATTTATATAGGTAAATAAGTAGGTAACTACAAACTTTTATAGAATCTATAATTAGATCCAAATCAAATTTATTTTGTTTTTCAGTTTCTACTGAGGCGTTTCTCTGTTCATCTAGTTCTTTAATGAATTCCTCTTCTTTCATCTTTGTCTATTGTTTTAAAGAATATTATATACTTTATATTCAGGCATTCGTAATAAGCACGAATACAACTATTTAAAACTTACGTTGTTTATTTCATTATTTAATGACGTGTGCAGATCTTTTAACACAAGTTTGTGATTTTCTGCTACCGAGAGCTCTTTTTCTTTCGATAGTTCCTGTTTTATTTTCATGATATTACAATAAAATATATTAAATTATTGTTATAGTAAATATTATTTATGAGAAATTATTATACATATATATATATATATATTAAATTTATTGTATACTAATATAAAGATTATTACTCTAGTCAGTAGATGTCAATTATAGTTATGTTATAAGCTTTATGTGTTTCATATAACATTTAAATTAATTAATTGTATCTATTTTCAAATTATTTGTTATATGAATAAGAACAGTTAGTTTGTTGAATGAAATATAGTGAACCTATACAGATAGTGAATCTATTCTATTGCACTTACAAGCTAGGCAATAATTCACACTCTTTATTTATGTATATTGATATAAATATATATTTACATATATAATAAATATTTATAAAAATAATTATGTATAAGATACACATTTTGTCATCTCTTCCGTAATTATAATAAATATAATATTACTAAATAAAGATGCAGATAAAATAAGAAATACTTTCAATTTATTTACTAAACCTAGAGTGAGCTATTGATGCAGCTTTAATCAGATACAACAACGCAGCTTTACACTAAACAACGGCTATATCAACTAACGATTTCACTCATATAAGTCGCGAGTTTCTCGCAATCGCTGGAATGTTCGGCTCGGAAGTGCTGCTTCGCTACTTGCAGTTGTTCGACGGCGGTTCTCATGTCGCCGTTAGACTTGTCCACTCGTAGCATCATCTCTCGAAGCGCGTCGTCTTTATCTCGGCTGCCGATGTCTCTAATCTCCGAGGTTTGCCGTTCCGAGTGTTCCAGTTTACCCTCCAACATGGTGACCTCGTTACGAGAGGTCGTTAGCCGTTCCCCCAGCGAAGTCAAGGTCGTGGATAGATCGGCGACTTTGGAATCTCTTTCGGCGACGACGGCATTCAGGGAGTCCGTCTCTTCTCTCAGTGTAGCGGCACCCGCTTTCAAAGCGTTCACCTCATCCACGAGTAGCGCGACCTTCCCCTCGACCTCGTCCGCCGACCTCTCAAACTCCGACAGTCGCGACCTCGACGCCTCTAGTTCCCCGACGACGGCGTCCAACTGGCCAGAGTTGGCGGTCAGTTGAGCGGTCAACCCGTCCACTTGACGCACGCGCGATCGTTCCGCTTCGTCGAGCGCTCGCTCGCACTGCGCGCGTGTGTCGTCCACTCGAGTGGCGATGTCCGTCTCGGTCGAGCGGAGCACGTCGATTTCGCCGCGCATCTCCGACGTGGCGTCGTTCTGTTCGGCGAATCGGTCGGCGGTGAGAGCGATCTCCTTACGAGCCGCCGTAAGCTCTACCCTCAGCTCGGATAGCTCCTCGGTGCGAGCGTACAACCGATCCGCAAGGGAGGAGACCTCTTCGCGGCTCGTTACCAGGTCCGCGTCGAGTTTAGCGCCCGCTTCGGTCTTCTGAGAGAGAGCGGTTTCGGAATCGCGGACGGTGGATCGAAGCTCGTCGATTTGCGCCGACATCTCGGTGGTTTGTTGGCCGGCCGTTTGCTTGTGATCGCTGGATTCGGTCTCCTTTAGTACGATGCTCTGCAACGTGTTGTATGTTAACGTAAAGTATATACATAAGATATGATTATTTTTATTTTGAATAGTGTAAATATTAGAGTATTAATGAATTTGATATTCAAATTTCCGAATTAAAAATAGGTTTGCAGACAATGGTTTCGCAATTTTCAAACTATAACATTTATAGATAACATATTAATGCGATCAATGGCTGATATGCTAAATACCAACCTCTTCGAGTGAAGTTATATTCTCTCGTAAAACGGTTAATTCCTGTTCTGATTTCTGTAATTCTAATTTCGTCGTCTTGTTTTCATCGTAAAGCGATCGTAGTTTATCGTTTGTGTCGCATTCTGATAAGTTAAGTAAATTAAAACCATTACATTCTATTACTCTCTTACTATAAACTATTAAACTACCACTATAAAGTATTACTACCGCTATAAACTATCACTCATCCGTAGATCTAACCTTGACCATGATATTGTTTACTTTCTTCGAGAAGTTCTGCGATCTTAGCGTCAAGTTCCATAGTGAGCGCTCGTTTCTCTTCGTCGAGTTTACCCGTGTGATCTTTGTACTCTTCCACCTTCGCAGTCAAACGCTGGTTCATCGCGTCTAATTCGACGGTGTGTGTTCTCTGTATCTCCGCAAGGGCGTGCTGATGTTCCGTTTGCATCGCTTGCTTGTCGGTGTTGAACGAGGTTTCAAGGGTAGTCGTTATGTCATTGTCTATTAATAGTGAAGGAGGTGGTGGTGTTATCGGTGGTGGCGGTGGTGTTTGCGGTTGTGAAGTAGATGGTGATGGAGGTAGTGTTTGCGGTTGTGAAGGAGATGGTGGTGGAGGTAGGACTAATGTTAGGTAAGTCGAAATGTATCTTAACCAGGGTTTAGTTATATACCGATGCAGTACGTAATATGACTATAATAAATAATTGATGGATTGTTAAATAAGAGTATTATTAGTATAAATAAAAATTGTATATAATATAAATTATGAACAGTATTATACAATAATATTTATCTTAAGACATCAAAGAATTATTTTAAATGATTTTTATAATAAATATATTGTTATTGTTATTGTTATTGTTATTTGGTGGAGTCCTATCATCCCATCCAGCAACTTAGATGAAGTTTTCACTTATAACCATATATGGCTCTAATGTCCCTTCGAAGCCGCTCTCATGTTAAGGCATCTTGGTTTTAACGAGAGCCGATCATTTATTTATACACAATTATATAAGAAGATATGAATTAAATCTATATGAATTAAATATATACACAAATGTGTATAATATATTTATTATTTCATATATTACAAAGATATAGGAACGTGTATTACTAATAAATTAGAAAATATTATGTAATTTTAAAAGCGTATATAATAAATAGTCTTTATAAAATATGCACATATATATCTTACTAACAAATCTTGCTATTAATTATTATAAATTTATCTTTAATATTATTTAAATAGTTATATATATATATATATATATATATATATATATATATACATGAATTAATTACAATTAATTAAACTAATATGAATCATTAAATTTATTTAAAATGTACTATCTAGTGACTGAAAACCTTTATTGCTAAGTTGTTCCGTGTACGATTCATTCAGTGAATCTATTTCATTTTTACGCTGTTTGTCGATGGTTGAAAGTGTTTGGAGGTGTTCCTCTTTAATGACTTCAATGGCCTGTCTCATGACCTCTTGTTGGTTTGTCTCCATTTCTACTCTTTCTTCTTTATCTCTTTTCTGTGGACGGGGTCAATATTAACCGATCGTAATTATTTATCTAGAGTATGTGTTTACTGTAAAAGATAATGTCTATTGAACAATCTACACAACAATGTAAAGTTGTTTCCATTAATGTAACCATACTTTTAACAACACAGTATAATAAAAGAGATAACAAATTAATTTTTTAATTAAACAAATAAAAAATAATATCATTTATAGAACTAAAAAGATGCATATAAAACATTCGCAACGTATATCGAATTCGCATCGAACAAGAGATGAATATGCCGCGTCGAGCCCGTATGATTGATGTATGCTAAGTAATCGACTAATCTGACAACCTGTTGTTGTTCGTAAGTCTGTAGAGATCGTTGTACGTCAGCTAGTTGCTCGTTAAGTTGTCTGGCCTCGTCTTTGCTGGCGTCGAGGCTGGCTTCGAGGTGGGAGTACTTCTCCGCGAACAGCTCGTTGAGACGGAAATCTTGTGACTCGAGCGCCGTACGATGTTGCTCCTGTTCGTGTGCTAGTTCCTCGAGCTTGTCCGTGTACTGTTGTTCTAGGTTGGCGTAGTGGTCCTTCTGTTCGGTGGTGAGGGAGGCTTCTAGACCATTCTGGGAATCTAGTAGTGGTAGTAGTGGTGTTGTTAGTGGTGGTGGTGGTGGTGTTAATGATGGTGATGATGGTGGTGAAGGTGATGTTAATGGTGATGTTAGTGTTGGCTGCATTTCAATACTGTTACATTTATGATTATCTCAATTTTATACTTCGACTATATATTTGCTTACATAAGATACATCAATCGATGCACGTTGGTTAGAAATTCATTAGATGTTGCGCGTGACCTCTACGACTGACCTGGAGAGGCGACGCCCTTCTCTCGAAGGTCGTGGATCTGCGCGTCGTATTCTCGCTTCACCTCTTCCAGTTCCAGCCGGTGCGAGGTGGACAGGGCGGCAATCTCTTCCTCCGATTCTGTGGTTACCTTCAGCGACGCGGCGCTGATGCTCGCTTCCATCTGTTTCTGTGATCGGTGCATCGCGTTATGTCACGCTACGTAGCCCTTATGTATAAACTACAGTGCACCGTAGATGTACCGCCATACATGATGTAACGCCACATAAAGCTGAGACGGTTATCCAGTCTAGCTATTACACATTATATTTGCTATATTTGATATAGCACCATTGTTAATTAACCGCACAAAGAGGGCAGTCCTGAGCTGGGCGATATATATATATATATAAGGTACACTGTATATTATAGTTGTTTTTAATCGAATCTTATAAGTCAATAAATGATCATATACATGTAATTGTTTGTTTAATTCAGTTTACAGATATTTAGTGTAGATGATTATGTAATCAGTATGTAATTATGCATTTGAATGATGTAGCAATTAAATCTACAGAACATGGGGAATATAACATAATATAATTAAGTCAATCTCATATATTATTACACTATTTTATTTGCAACTCTTCCATTATTAATGATGTTATATATTATCCACACATACACACACATACATACAGACACACACATCAGGGTTATACCATATGAAGACATCGAACTCGAGACGGAAATATCAACTGATACGCGGCAAGGGAGCTTAGCATTCCGAGGGTGTGGGGGTAAGGGTATGGGATGAGGAGTGAGGGGTAAGGGTATGGGGTGAGGAAGGGTTAGGGTATGGGGTGAGTAAGGTTTATGGTATGGGGTGAGTCAATGGTAAGGGGTGATGGAGGCAAAGGTATTAAGATGAGGGGTGAGGGGTATGGAGGTGAGGGGTGGTGAGGGTGGGTAAGGGTATGGGGATAAGGGTGGGGTAAGGGTGTGGGGTAAGGGTATGGGATGAGGGGCATGGGGTGAGGGGTGGTGAGGGTGGGGTAATGGTATGGGGGTGAGGGTGGGTTTGGGTATCAGGATGTAGAGACGTTAATATTATAGTTACATACAGACTACTTGTGCATACTGTCACATACTATAGTGTATTAGTAGATTAGTTTATACTAGTAGGAGGGTGTGGGTGTGTGTGTGTATGTGTGAATCACTGAATGATAACGAGTGGGTGGTTCTGCTGCAGTTCTATATTTAGAATGCAGTAAGTTTTATTACCCAGCAGAGATATTCAAACTGATTAAAGGATAAAAAATACTGCTCATTAATTCCTGTATGGTCAGTTTCTATGGTGATGATAATTGCATAGGTTATTTAATGCAGAGAGTAGATTCGATATAACCTTAATATTATATATTATACAGTTAAATTAACAATAACATTCGATTCTTATTATAATCTTAATTGAGAACTTTTAGTGAGTATTGTTTAGATGGTATAATATTTATAACAAATAATATCAAATGCAGTTGATGTCATGTGATACTATTATACCAGGGGGGTTATATACAGTGTATGAAAGTAGAAGTTAATGATTGTGTATCGTAGTAATATGTACAGTGTAACATGAAACTTTATTGCCTTTATTGCATTTCTAAATACAATATTACAAAATGTATAGTAATAATAATTACTCAATAATATAATAAGTTTTTGTTTCATAAAAAATAATTAAATTGCAATATAGTATATATTAAACAATGATATTATATATATATATATATATATATATATATATATATATATATATATATATATATACTTGTGTATATAAATATGTGTATATAAATTGTATATGTGTATATATAGAATATATTCTAATCATAGACATAGGAGCGAATAGACTGTGCAAAGCCTGACAAAAGTACGACATCCAATGATATTAATTCCGCCATTTTGTCATATCCAACTTTAGGATATTTCAAATAAATAATAAATTCGTGAAATTATTAATATTTACATTATAATACTCAGTATTTTGTACATTACATCAAATATTTATTGTAAACAGGTATGCATATTAAAATTAAAAATATATATAATAATATAGTATCCTATTTAATGTTATTATATTAATAGTAGATATATAATATGTCATATCAAAGTAAATTTAATTTATTTAGTAAATTTAAAATTATAAATTCCTATTATGTCGTCATGATATTTGAATACAATAATTACTATCGTATGATACTTTAATGATACTTTAACATATACTATATACGATTAAACATATAATATATACTACAGTTACATATAGTATTCAGTGAATACGTAAGACGTCGTACGACGTATGTACGTATAATAATACTATATAGTATTATTATAATAATTATTATAATATTGTATTCGTTGTTTTAGTAAATTTGTGTTGTATATATAATTATAATAAAGTATATATTTATTAAATAAAATAATATTCAATATTATATTGATAATATTAATAATTAATCGTAATTATATCCGCGTTAACTTAATATAAATATAAGTATTATATTATATATATATATTATATATATTTATATATAATATGAAGTAACATTAAAATATCATGAAGTTGTAATAGGAATTTATAATTTTAAATGTACTATATAAATTAAATTTTAATTATATATATATTATATATATTTATATATAATATGAAGTAACATTAAAATATCATGAAGATGTAATATGAATTTATAATTTTAAATGTACTATATAAATTAAATTTAAATTTATAATTAAAGTAAATTTTACTCATATAATCTCATATTATCTATAAGAATTATATATCTACTATTAATATAATAACATTACATTGGATAGTATTTATATGTATATTTAAAATTTAATATAAACACCTGTTTACAAAAAATTATTTGGTGTATTGAACAAAATATTGAGTATTATAATATAAATATTGATAATTTCACGTGTTGATAAGTATATAATTACATGTAAACACATTTTAAAATAATATCACATAATTTTGAGCAAATAAAAAGTAGGCGTACAAAAAATACATTATATCGTACTCTCCAATACACCGTAATCTCACATTCCACCATACCATACTATCACCTTCCAGCACAACATACTCTCACGTTACTTGATATCATACTATCACCTTCCAGCACAACGTACTCTCACGTTACTTGATATCATACTATCACCTTCCAGCACAACGTACTCTCACATTCCACCATACCATACTATCACCTTCCAGCACAACGTACTCTCATGTTACTTGATATCATACTATCACCTTCCAGCACAACGTACTCTCATGTTACTTGATACCATACTATCTTCCAGCACAACGTACTCTCACGTTACTTGATATCATACTATCACCTTCCAGCACAACGTACTCTCACGTTACTTGATATCATACTATCACCTTCCAGCACAACGTACTCTCACGTTACTTGATATCATACTATCACCTTCCAGCACAACGTACTCTCACGTTACTTGATATCATACTATCACCTTCCAGCACAACGTACTCTCACGTTACTTGATATCATACTATCACCTTCCAGCACAACGTACTCTCACGTTACTTGATACCATACTATCTTCCAGCACAACGTACTCTCACGTTACTTGATATCATACTATCACCTTCCAGCACAACGTACTCTCACGTTACTTGATATCATACTATCACCTTCCAGCACAACGTACTCTCACGTTACTTGATATCTTTATTTATTAGGATTAATTCGTCTAATATTATGTATCCATTGTTTTCGCCTTTCTATATCTTTAGATGGAAACCTATATATTTAAAATAAATCTCTATTTATTAAATTTATTATTTAAATATATTATAAAAATACTTTAATCCACTCTATTTATTAAACTCGCCTATTTATATTTATTATATAATATTATATTAATTTTATAATATTATATTAATTATATAATATTATATTAATTATAAAATATTATATATTATATTATATATTAATTATATTTCATATAATTATGTTATGAATATATTTAAATCATAACTTATATACAAATAATAAGGGCACCTGCTCACTAATTTATTTAAATTTTCATAATTATATTGTGTAAATTAACTATATTATTTGTATTAAGTATTTGACAATATACATTTATATAAAAAATATATTATTATAAGATATTGTTCTGTATAATAAATATACCGTAATTTTATTATAAAATAGTTTACTATATAATACTTTTACCATGAGTTAACTATATTTAATTATTATTATTTTTTCTTAAATAATACATCATATAATAATATATATATATATAATTATAATTTATGAAGTAATGTATATTTATATATATAATTAATGATATATAACAATATATGTGTTGAATTATCGAGTATTTAAAAATAATTATAATGTTTTATATAACATAAATTATATCACTAACAAGTGTAATGTTACACCATCAGGAAGATCATCCTGTTTTACCGAACAGTTAATGGAACTACATATAGCAGGCATTTTTGTATAAAATATTATAAAATGTTATAGTAAACTATAAATCTATGGTTGGATATGATGGATTTGAAATGGCGACATTTACTGCGGTACTGCTCGTCGTATATTTCTCTATGGCGAGATCAGGCAATGCACAGTCTATTAGCTCCTATGTCTATGATTCTAATACATAATACATATGAATGATAGCCTACTTAAAGATAATAAACAACACCATGAATCACCCTCAGCCATGTTACTGATACTATGTTATGATGTTTACATTACCCGTAATACAGTAGCAAGTGTATATACAGTGTATAGTATACACCTACCAGGTCAATGTGGTAGAGTGGCTCTCACCATGCTGATATGTTGTACACTGTATAATATACACCATACGTTGTAGCAAATGGAGGTTGTACATTGTACAATGTAAACTATACACTGTATAGTAAACAGTGTATAATAATCAATAGTGTAATTAAGTATTATTGATATATATAACAAAATTATAAAAAATAATTATAAATATAAACTTTTTTTTAATAATTATTTTTTCAGAATTTTTTTTATATATATCAATAATACTTAGTTACACTATATTTACAATAGATTATTGTGTAATGTATAAATTTGTATACAATTTTACTATATATAAATTTGTTTAAGTATTTTTTATATACAATTTTATATACAAATTATAATCATATATACAAAATTGTTTATATATTTATATACAAAATAATCATAAATAAAAAGCCTTTAAAAATATCTCGTTACCCTATCTTTTACACGTAAACTAGCGGGTGTCCTCTTAAGACAACATCTACGCTACCTGCATAAGTCGAAGGGCCTCCACTTTGCCGCGGTTCAGTTCGGCGATCTCGTTCTCGCGTTCGTCCTCGAGTCGTCTGGCTTCGAGGTCAATCCTCGTCTGCATGTCGTTCTGAAGCTGGTCGCACTCCGTCTGCAGAGTGTGAATCACAGAGCGCGACTTGTCGAGTTGTTGTCCCCCTGGTGGTGGAGGAGGAGAGAGAGAGGTGCGGGGTTAGCTTAATGGGGGCGAGGGTGTTTTACTGGGGTGTTAAGCTGAGGGTATATTATGAATACTCACAAATTTGCATGAATAATAATCACGATTTTTATAGATCAAATATGTTATAAATATTTCCTAATATTCATAAATGTGGTTTTCAAGCAAATATTCGTGTGACCTCCTCAGCCTTTAAGATATTCACGTGTTTCGCTGAACATCGCAATTATCGCTGAATCACTAATTTGTTCTCGTTAATGTGAACTGGTTTCTTGTTTATAGCGGCGGCGATAGTTTTTTATTATGAATTTAACTAAAAGTTATCTTTATTTATCATTTGTTATCATAAGTTATCATTAGTTATCATTAATTATAATAATATTTATTTATTGAAATCACAAATATATATATTGAATACAATACAAATAGCGGATAAAAATAGATCATTATTTATCATTCGTTACATCATATTTCTATAACGTATTTATTATCGTTGAGCAAATATTTTAACTTTATACTTTCGACAATATATTTATTTAATCAATCAATAGAATTATAAAAAATGAATATTTAATAAACTAAGGTATTTTAATGACTACTTTGTAAATAAATTAAAATAATTGTTAATAGATAAATATTTTTAAATTTTAATAATAATATTAGACCCTCTTAATATATTGTGAATTATAGACATATAATGTATAGACATGATGTATAGCTATACATCATGATACATTTAAATTAAATTCAGTCTTAATAAATTTATATAAAATATTAATAAAGTATTATTTATCTATAATTAATTAATATATAATTAACTATATTTTGAGAATTATTCTCAGAGAATATAATGGAAACAGGTGTGCATAATAACTAGGCATGATAAGTGACAGGAAAGATAGGCGTACTTATTGAAGTATATATATATATATATGTTAGTGATGCAATCGAACTTCGGACTTCGAACTTAGAACTAATTCTAAAGCATTTCAAACTGATACTGATACTCAATAATTATAAAATTTCGAACTCGGACTCAAACTGATACTCGACTATTTCTAACTGATACTATACCGATACTCTGATAGTAGGGTTCGATTGCATCACATATATATATATATATATATAATACATATATATATTAATTATTTCATATATGATATGGTGGTTAGCAAATAAATGTAAATATAAATGTTGCATAGCTTACACTATCGTAAATATATTAATGAATACATGTGTTATATAGGATATTGAATATACTCTTGACAACAGTCACAGCTTGTGACTATCATAGTGACTCTTAGTCTACCTGAAGATCTACGCATCGCGCTTAGTTAATTGAATATACACGCATTACATTATACTAATTATGAACGTGGGAAATTACAAATTTCACAAAATGTTAATTAAAAGTAAATTTGTAAGTACAAATATATTTCATATAAATATTAAATAAATATTATGTAAACAATGTATCCATTATAAACTAAATATTTTGAAATATACGGATATCTTTTAAACTATTTTAATTATTATAAATTATATATTATATATTTAATAACTTTCACATTAAATACATAATATATATTTATATATACAGATATATAATATAGATATATTTAATGTATTTTGGACAAAATAATAATGTGTATGTAATAATAACCAATGTTGCTTTGATTATAGTAAGTAAGTAAACAATGGAACTATTAATGAGATATGAATATAAATAGTAATGTAAACCTATTTTTTGTAGCGTTTCATTTTCCATTTTTAATTTCGCAATTAGACTCTTGGAATTCATCAAATCTACAATATTGATATGATATAATCAAGTGATCTTTACTAATATGTGTATTTCATATGAAATTAATGAAGATAAATATGATATTCATAAAACTAATTTATCTATACGATGACATGAACCAACGACTGGGTGATCTATAACCCTAGCTATCTTAATTACAGTCAATATTAGTTTATTAGAATATTGTTAGTTATATACTTATTTCACAATATATATGTGATTTAAGTAGTAATATATTTATAGCAGTTCTAGCATGATTTTATTAATAATTTGATAGGTAAACTAGGTACTAAATAACATTCAATAGATATAGATTTTATATTAGCTTATTTGACTTTTTTTTTGATATTTTTAAATTTTAACGTTGCAACATCCCCATTAAGTAGTATCATCTAAGCCTATGTCTACACCTACACCTATAGCTACACTTAGGTATACATCTACCACTATGCAAACACATACTCCTATAGCCGTGCATAGTAATGAACAGGCAGTACAAACCGTCATTGTTACTGTTCAGTGTGGAGTGCATCTGCTGTTTAGTGGAGGCAATCTCTAGTTGACGTACCTCAAGGTCGTTGGTTACTATGGTCAAGCGAGACTGTAGTTCAGCCGTAATCGACGTGTGGTCAGTCTATATTGGAGAAATAGAGGGTGAGAGAGAGAGAGTTAGCGAGAGTGAGGGAGAGAGAGATATAGAGAGATATAGTGAGAGAGAGAAAGAGAGCGAGAGAGAGAGAGAGAGAGAGAGAATGAGAGAGAGAGAGAGAGAGAGAGGGAGAGATAGGGGGGATAGTAATACACTGCAGCCACGCCCATATTTAGTCACATGATTACTTACTAATAGGATGCGGTGCTGAATAATGTATTACACCCATCATAGATATACCCTATCCTACAAGTTAATGTTAAGTTAATCTCTAGGAGTGTAATTATTTATACATTGTATTAATGATGCACTTATTTGTTTCGTTTCAGCACCGCTCCTAATGCACAACACTTATCATTTCGTTTAATCACGGAATGTAAACACTCAACATTCCCTTTATCATTAGTTGTTATTATTTTGGTGGAGTCCTTTCATCCCATCAACAGAAATGTAGATGAATTTTTATTTATAACCAAATAACTCCAATCTTGCTTTATTTTGTCTATTATAGTGTAATTATCATATATATATATATACATATTCGAGCGGCTTCGAAGGGACATTAGAGCCATATATGGTTATCAGTGAAAACTTCATCTAAGTTCCTGGATGGGATGAAAGGACTCCACCAAATAAAAAAAATAACAATAAATATATATATAGATATGATATTATCATATCTATTATACATAGATATGATAATTACACTGCATCATACACCTGGCGATGTACAGACGAGGTTAACGAGGTAGAGAAGGCATCCGATTGGACGCCGGGGTAACGGGGTGGTAGTTTAGGGTAACCTGTAGTTTATCGAGCTGGGTTACGCTTTCCACGAGTTTCTTGTTGAGAGTGTCGCGCTCTGAGATCAGCTGTTTCTGATTGTCTTTGTTAGCTTTGATAGTGTCCTTGCACTTGTTCAGCAGCACCTCCAGTCGTTTTATCTGAGCGTATGTTAACGAAACGTTAGGTAGCCACCGATTGTAGAATTATTCATTATTTATTAATTATATATACGAATATATATATCTAATTTTAATAGAATTATTTTATTTAAAACTCTTCATTCCAATATCTTTGTTGTATTTAAATTCTAAATATTAAATACTAAAATATTAAAAGAGCACATAAATATTGATACCGTATACTTATTATTATAAATGAAAGAGTAGGGTGTCTATAGTATGAAATATATATTGCCTCTTAGGGTCATTGTGATATTACGTTTAGCTTTTTTTTAAATCTCTACGGATTCATCAATTAGTTAAGTTTTGTATTACGATAATATATTTCCATCATTACTATTGCACTTTATAATAGACGTCCAATTGTAAGTCTGACTTAAACTAAATGATTTATAACTTAATAATTACATTTTTTTATTAATTAATTTGACTAAAATGTATAATTATTAATCGACATTCTAATTTATACTCTGTAATTCTTAATTATATATGATAAATATTAGCATTATATCAATGAAATGTATGCATTATAAAATGTTAATATTAATTATTATCATATTTATTATAAATTAATAAATATTTATTTGTTATCATTTATTATAATTATCAATTATTTAATTCAAATGTCTTGAAATTGTTTAATTTATTTAATAGTATACTAGATAATGATTGACTATGCAATGAATGTTATAGTGAAAATATTATATTCTATATTGAATTTTAATCATAAAAAAATTAAATAAGTACATTTTAAATTCGATATTAAATGATTATTTTCAAATTCAATAATATTTGTTAGTGATATTTAAGATATTGAAATATTACTATTAATTATTATCGAGTACAATTGCTTATTACAATTATTGTATTGCTTATTAAATCTAAACAATAAAAGGTGATGAACCTGATTTATTAGTTAAGGAGTACTTACATGAGACAAAGGTATATTGAAGTCATACCTAAGTATCCTAATTGTATGTAGGTATTATAAACTTATATATATCCACTTATATCTTTAAGGACATTAATAATTAACTATTTCAACGATAACTCGTAATGTTCATGTTAAATATCGAATGATCTCGTATGATTAAGGGATATCATATGGTGGATATTAGTGGATTAAGTTGTGTGATGGAAGCTATTTAATCTTGGGTACCTTATCTTTATAAATTTGCAGCTGTGGTTCCGCAAGTTCCGGAGACGAAGCTTTCACCGCTTGAGCCTTGGCGATGGCTGCAACCTGCCTTTGTTTAAGTTCCTCGGGGATCAGTTTACCATCTTTAAGGAGTTCAACCTGTGTGTTTCGGATGAGTCATGCATGAGTTACGACAGCTGTTCAATAGGCAGGGAGGGGCTATTTCTTATTCTGGTTATGTTTATTATTATATATATTTAACTCATCAATAGCTACTGTGTTACTGATTATCTGTATATTGTCTATACATTTTTGAGATATGTTTTATATATTTAAGTGTTTAAATAAACCATTACAATTAAAATTACAATTACATACATACACATACACCTACACACACAAACACACACACATACATACACACACGCCTACACACACGCATACACCCAAACATACATAAACACACGCCTACCTGAGTTTGTAGAACTTGAATGTGGTTAAGTTTCTCGTCCATCATCAGCGCGTAGTTCTCCTCAATGTGTACTTTGGCCTGCTGGTCTAGTTTGTGCTGTTCCTTGAGCTCTGAGATACGTCTGAAGGCTTTGTCCTGCGTCTTCGTCAAGTTCAACTACAGTACGGAGGTGATTATAGGGGTGGATTAGCACAAATGTGGCAGTTATTGTGGGTTATTTGAGCTCCAGAGTTATGATAATATAGGGGAGGGGTATAGGTAGTAGTACCAGGGTAGTGGCAGCATATTAGTAGTAGTTACAGTACTAACAGTTGTACACATATCGTGCAGTTATTGTTAGCCTATAGGTTAATAATAGATATATATATATATATCGTATATATACATATTAATAATATGTAATATTAACTAATATTGTGACAGTAAGTATATACATACATATGATAATAAATAACAATATATGAACATAATCTATACAATATTGAACTATACTTGTAGGATAATTATTCTGATTATAATATTAGAAGCTAGCTAAGGACATATGTAAATATTTAATTCATTTATTTTCACACTCATAAATAAGTATTAGTTTGATAAGATGTTGAAAGATGGAGACGTTATCAAGAGACGGTTAAACATTACTGATACAACTACTTTAGTAGACTTGATGTAACACGTTAAATAAATAACCGGGTAATTATAATTATTATATATTATATGTAGAATCAATACTGCTTATCGAGACAATGACCTCTATATACATAGTAATGACCCCACAACCATACGAAGAGTTCATGTACGCTAGCTAACCCGTAGCTTATCGCGATCATCCTCCACCTCGCGGAATATCACAATCATCCGCGTGAACTTTGACCTGTATTTCTCTACTTTGTTGGCGTTCTTCACGCAGATCCTAGCCAACTCTTGTTTGCTCAGGTTGGGCGTGTTCCTCAAGGATATCTGTACATGGGTGTAGGTACGCTGTGATAACTATCTACTACGTTGGGTTAGTTCTAATACATGTACATATAATACTTCTTCTAATACCACATCGCGTTAGAAACCTAGTAAAGTAACCGATAATGAAATATTAACATGGTTTCTCTACGATAGAGTTATCAAATGTAAAAGGGGAATGCGTAATGAAATATAACGATACATCTATTGATATCGAGCACGACTAATACAAACACAAACATAATGTGTGTGTACCCACCGAGTAGCTAAGCGATCCGTTACGAGCAATAGTTTATGTTGTTATAACTATGTCGAGCGTATGAGTAGAATAAAGCGTAGGATATATCTTCATATTAATCTTTTAGTATAAATATACATTGATAACGATTAGCGAATGATACCATGTCGAGCACGAGACGAGTGATACCGCGACTAGACCATGGTTAGTGACACTAGGACTGCGACTGTAGCAGGCGACATATTATCTAGAATATGACTAGCAATATTTTATTAGCACCTAGCCAGCAACATCATCACTATCCAGCGCATGGCTTATGATACTACAGTAGCACCTAGTTAGCAACATCATCACTATCCAGCGTATGGATACTGTGTCTAAAGAAAGATCAGTTACTGTATAACTATCATATAGCTAGCGATCCATGAGTCAGTTGCTCGGAGAAAATACATCGTCCTAGGAAAATCCTTAGCTAACTCCGTAATGTTAAATATCATCCTAGGAGTCCTAGGCTAGGATAATCCTTAGCTATCTCCGTAATGTTAAATATCGCCCTAGAATAATCCCAGTACAATTTATTATCTCATAATAACTTTACCGAGAGACATAATGACTATCATATGGCTAATTACACAGTGTCCTGCACATAACTAAAGATCCCGTACATTGCGTGTGGCACACAGGCAGCTACTAACGTCGTCGTTGCATTCGCTCTCCGCGTCTGAAGGCAGCGCGTACTCTCGTAACGTCTGCAGGGAATGCGAAGGTCCGGCGCTGATGCTGAAGTCACTCGCCATGGAGCTCATCGAGTCGTTGCGCGACCTCGGCATCTGTGGGTGAGTCATCGCGGGGCTATTTATAGATATGTTACGCTTACTCCGCATCTATTGGTAGGTCTATGTTGTATATTAATCATTAGTATACCTAATAGATATATCTATAAATATAAAATGTAAGACAAAGTTAAGATATTATCTATAGGTATACACTTAATTATAATAATATATATTGAGAGTTATGAATGTAGGTAATTAGTTACAAATCTATACATGGATTCGTTATAATATTAAATTTTAAATTTAATAAATACTTAAACAAATAACGTGTACATTGATTTTCGGTATATAAATCTCGATTATATATGTGAAATCTTGCGAATAAATATATGTTAGATTGCTGCATTTAAATATTACAAGTGAATATTAAAATAATGATTATTAATACTAAATAATTGATATATTAGGAGTGGTGAAACTGTTAGCATAAACATAGTAATAAATATTGATACATTATGCTTTTGTATATCACTAGTAAACTATTTTTAGTATTATGAGTCATATCACATGGCTATCCTTAGCTCCAAACTATAGATCATCGTACTAACCCTGTTCGGGGTATTCGACATCAAGATCGCAGGGGAATTCATCGAGAGATCTGATTGGCTATCGTTGTTCATGGTCGTGTTAGGGGTCAAGTAATGGCTGGAGTTCATCTAGTGAGTGGTCAGAAACATGTGCTTAATGATTATAGTAATGTAATTATATATATATATATATATATATAGGTTGATATTAATATAAATATGTGTGCATGTATTTAATAGTCGTGCTGATGATGATGAATTGTTTATTAGGCACATAAAATAAGCTTTTAGAGCCCAATATCAAACTAAAACTGCCCTTCTATCAAATTAAACGTTATAACATATTATAAATTATAATAACGAAATAACAATAATAATTTGTAAATCAATGATAACAAGAAACGTGAGTAATTAGGTGAGGGTAACACGGATAATGTAATAATGTGATTATGTATTTTGTATATGTTGCGTATTGTCCATTAGGTCTAGTTCTATATTTCATGATAATTGTATGTAATCCTAGCTAAATATGCCGAGCACATATTTATAATGTAAGATATGATTATGCATGCGTGGCTTTGATGTGACAATTAATTTAGAATTATAAACTATTTAAAACATCAATATTCAATCTTTTATGTCTCATTTATATTCGCTTATTATTTTAATTGATTAAACTTAATTTTATTAATGGTACTAATATTGAAAGAGTATATCCACAATTTTATTAACTGCTCATTCACGTATAAATGATATAAGTTCATAATTATGCATTAATATAAATAATGTACGTAACTTTTCTGCGATAATTGCACTAAATAAAGGAGAGTGAGAGTTTATTAATCATAAGTTATGATTCATAACGGATAGATTAAGATTTGAGAGTTTGATCCATTGAGGATGTGCAATACAGATCTAGCATGCAGAGATGTAATAGAGTATTGCAAGAGGGTTAGATATATGTTGGGGTTAATGGAGTCAATGATGCATGTAAGATGGACCAAGCAAGGGAAATATTTGATAACATGTAGTGAGATGGTATCAAAGTGCTTCTGACTTCATGATTACAGTTTAGATGGGGGGTTGTTAGTAAAATTGCAAGATAAATAGACGATGGGATGAGTAAAGGATATGAAAGGTATGTATAATGGTGGAAGGGGTAAAGAATATAGAATATATGTATAAAAGAAGGATGGGCAAAGGATATTACAGGTATGTATAAGGGTGGGAGGGGTAAAGAATTGTACAGGTATGAAGGAGGGAGATAAATAACGTAATGGTATCAATTATAGTGGTATTCACAAATTTAGAAATGAGAATACCCAGCATATAAGGTATTCGGTTAATTAACAAGTTGAGATAAGTTTATTAGCAAATTGAAATAGGTTAAGAGGAATAGAATTACATAACATGTGTAAATCTGAATATAATTCAATAGAAATAATAGAATTACTATTAATTATAATTTGTTATTTGTTAAACATTATTTAATATATATTTTTTTACAAATTATCACAATATCTTATAAGATATACTTCACAAATACTATAAAATTAATTCATTTTAGAAACTATTATATTGTTTAAATATAAACATAATAATTGTATTTATATATATATATATATATATATATATATATATATAAATATAGTATATACTGTTTATATTATTAGTTATCTTATATGCATCTGTATGCACAACAAGAAGTATTCTCACTTTGCCAGTATGAGTAATGCATGAGTTATTCATCATCCCCAGCCTGCCAGTATGCTATATTATATACTATATATATTATTATCAGATATATAGTAAATATTATATACTATAAAATATAGTTTTTTTTTAAATACTATGATTAAATTACTATTTTTTTGTTATATTAAGAATATATATATATGTATGTATATAAGGCTATTCGATGCTCATAGATATCCTATTTATATGTTCTACAAATATTAGTATTTACATTAAACTAAACTCTTATGAATAATGCATAACCCCGGGGGTAACTGCTTACTTGCATGCTGCAGTGATGATTCTCTATATGTATAGCCCCATGTGTTATCACATTATAATGAGTGATGTATATAAAAAGTTTTGAGAAAAAGTACATATACAATATATTATATATATATATGAGTGTGTGTGTGTGTGTGTGTGTGTGTGTGTGTGTGTGTGTGTGTGTGTGTGTGTGTGTGTGTGTGTGTGTGTGTGTGTGTGTGTGTGTGTGTGTGTGTGTGTGTGTGTGTGTGTGTGTGTGTGTGTGTATATTGAGAAGCAAATATAGATTTTTGTTAGGTTTCGGGTGTCTGAAACTAAATATATATTACATATACATATATAACCCTCACCACTTAAATAAAAATATATATATATATATATATATATTATATATATATATTATAATATATATAATAAATTACATATATTTAATATATTCAAGATATAAAAAATAGGCCATTTTCATCATAAACAAAATATACATTATGAGTGAATTTATTATAAATTATATAATAGTTGTTCTGAGCATTTGTTCATCCTTCATCCTTCACATTAATATTACATAACATCCCATAACATTGAATAAGCTATTTGAAATGCATTCCTTTACTGAATGTACCCAAGATTGATTTCAAAACTTTTATATATTTTAACAAATACACAATATTATAATGTACAATATAGAATACACAATATATACATATATATTATATATATATTGTACAATGTACACACAGTGCCCTATAATTACATCAATAGATCTTGCTATTGTAGTATGGTAATAATATACATATAATGCAATATGCAATATACCCATAATGCAGTTGTGTTTATAATAGGTATTATTATGTAACAATCCATCTATATAACTATAGTTTATATTGTATTTAATAATTCAGATAATTCTATACAATTATATATTATAATTAATATATATTATATACATATATAGTATATATGTATATATATATATGTGTATATATGTATATAGACATATATACACACATGAATACATATACAACCAGATGTACATGTAGGTTAGTGTACACTGTACACTGTACAGTAGACCGGTTCGTACTAAATTTTATTTCGCAATTTTAAAAACCTTCACATCTGTGACAATTATGTATGCTATGATGAATAAGTGTTTAAAATTGTAGACCTATATCTAAAATATTGTTATGTCACGAGACCTTTTTATTTTAACATTGAATACATACAAAAGTTAACATGGGGGAGATATAGAAATTAGTTTTATTCAATTTTTATAAAATTGGATGATTTTTTTTAAGCCAACTATGAATATATCCTAGAAACATATATAACAAGTAGTATTAACAGTACAAAATATTTTTCATAACAATCTAGATGCCCAAATTTTATAAAATAATTTTAGTCAAAAAAAATATCTAAAAATCGTATAATTTAATATAAATAAATTATTACAATTTAATTTAAAAAATTAAAATATATAATTTATAGATAATAATAAAACAATTCAAATTAATTATTAAAAAATTAAAAATTATTTTTAGAAAAAAAATTAACATCATTTTTAAATTTTTTTGGATTTTTATTTGAAATATGAAATACAAAATAAGTTTACATATTTTTTAATTTTTTTAATTTTATTTGTATAAAGGACATTTATATCTAACTTATATCCACAATTCAATACAATCTGATCACTCAAATTTATGTAAAGTATAATTATATATATTAATTTTAAAAATTAATTATTTTTTTGAATTATTTTGAAATAAATACTTTAAAATTAATACTATAAAATGGTGTATTTTCTCGAGTTTTAGGATACATTAATATTGGTAATTTGTAGATATAAAAATGAAATATAGATATTATATTATTAATAAATATAAATAATGGTATATATTATATTAATTCATTAAATATAATGCAAATACATAATTAATTTTAAATATTAATTTAAATATTTGTAAACATCAAAGATAATACGATGGTGTCATTACTATTATACATAGAATATTATACATTTTATCTTAAAATAATAATTTATATTTCAAACTTTAAATGCTTCGTGACCAAAGGTAACTATTTTTTTATAAAAATTTTTAATACATATTATACTAAAATATAGATATGTATTATATTTTACCTGAAGGATTAAAAATTGAATCGAACGAACCGGTCTACTGTACAGCCTTTAAACAAACAGTTACATATAGTTACACACACAAACATATACTATGACTATGAGTGCAGGTGAATCTAGGCAATGTTAATGGCCTACATTCAAATAAATATGTTTATATACTAAAACATAGGATTGAACTGGAGGGGTTTTAGATACCCCCGCCCCCTGTCCCATCCAGCCATTTCCACCCTTGCCCCCCCCTAGACCCACATCTTTCTCTTTACTGGAATTACCCTGTATCCTCACTGGATCCACCCATTATCATCCCTGGATCCACCCATTACTAGTATATGAATATAACTATAACCTGTTTAGTATAATAATGTATACACTGCTGTTGATGCTCCTATCACTTGCGCGCACACACACACACACACACACACACACACACACACATACACACACATGAGACTGTACATGACCTAATTAAGTGACATTCATCCCTAGCAGCCGATTGGTTCTCATCGATAGTTCATGCACTGATCACCAGTTACCCAATTAGAGAGAAGTTCTACCTATCTTGTGTATTATGAGCACGCACACATACGCACACACCCTCACACACACACTCTCACATACACACACACCCTCACACACACACACACACACACACACACATATACACACCTGTTAGCTAACTGTTACCTAACACACACACCAGGAGAACACATACTATAACTGCGCTACGACTGGGTTTACAACATCGGTTGAACGTCGGTCTAGTTCTTATTACGAGGGAGAAACAAGAGCTCTAAGAGCGAGAGCTAGGTGCGTAATGGAGCTAGAGCTATATGCAGGGCTGTGATGGAGTAAAGAGAACAGGATAATGAAGTAGTAGTATATGCATCAATATATAATGCGATAGAAGTAAAACTAAAATATAAGTTAACTGAAGAATATAAATCTGCTCCTATAACAGGAAGTGATTCAGTGTGGCTAGCTAGCTAGCCTATGAGAGGAATGACAACATGATGTAGTAACATCGCGAAGTAGGGCTATATTTAGACTGAAGCTGAGGATACTGTCACCTATAGTGACAGTGATATCACCAATAGCATATAGTGAACATGAACAATCCATTCCGGGCGTTGTTCGATAAATTGAGTGAAGGGACCTCTAATAAAAGGAGGAGCTCCGCTTGGAGATTTACTTGACCTAATTAGTCCCTTAATAGTGGACGGGGAAACCATCTGGTACTGGAGCTTAATCTATTTAGCACTTTATATTATCACTATCATGACTACTGGTGGAACTGCCATCTGTAAACCGATGTTTGATAGCTAGCGCCTGCGTAAGGTGATAGCTAATCTGACTGATCTACTCAATGATATACGTTATTATAATAATATATCTTAATATTTCATAAGTATAATCTCTATAGTAAGCTTAGTGTCTGTAAGTATGTAATGTATTTATGTGTGATCACAAGCGATATCGAGTAGGACATATGTAGTAGTAACGTAACAATTCAATGTGTGGTAATCCTGCTAGTCGAGTCTAACCGAGTAATTTATCACGCGCTAGTCACAAACACTTACCGCTAGGTAATCGCCTTATAATCATTTCATTATTTTACAAATGCGTATATATATACATATATAAGCGAGTATGGTTTGATTTTATTGAAAGAATATAGCGGAAAACCGTCTCGCATATTCATAATAATTAGGCATGTGTAATCATTGTTAGATAGGTATGGTAAATTAATATATATATATATATATAATACCTGTGTATATTTTTCAAACTATTATATTTATATAAGGTAGTTAGTAAAACAAATCTAAATAAAACTTATACCTATCTTATATTATCATGACATATTATCTATGTAGATATCAATTAATACAACGCACTATATATAATCGACTCGTGACCAAATAGTCTTAGCAACTCGCAGTTTATATAAATTTACTATATTTAATTCAATGATTGCGACTATCTGAAGATTCATGATTCGCGACTATTAATTTAACATATACGTATTAAAACTTATGGTTATTTTATATAGGTAATGGTTATATTAAATATATAAAATGTTATAACTTAATAATAAATTAATATTAAAATATATTTTAAATATTGCCTATTTTCTGTATAAAGTTTTATCATTAATTATACCTATTATAATTATATAAACAGCATACATTATGTGTAATATAAATAGTATTTATTTAAAATACATATATGTATATAATATATGAAATATCAGTTGAGTATTATACTCAGTATAGCAATAGTTACTATTATAGTATAGGCAAAGACTCCATATCTACCCAACATGATTAGTATTCATATATCACGATGCTAACAGCAGTATCGAAATCGATTAATGTTTGATTATTTAAAGCATATTATTTTTTATTTTAAATGTTCATAGTTTGCTACGCATTTACATTATAGACAATACATAGTTCCGAAAATTGACCCTATATAGGTGGCGCTGTTAGTTTTTGTATACACAATAGAATGACACGCTTTCGCTTGAGTGTTATATATTTCCTTAGAAAAATATTTGGTATAGATATAAATATTATATATATAATATTTTAAATAATATATATATTAAAAAATATATATATTAAATATTTATTTTATATGATAATATATTAAATTTAATATATCATTATTATCATTATGATAATCATATCAGATAAATATGTAATATATATTATTTATATATTATAATACATTATTATGATAATAATATATAATATAATATAATATAATAATTATATTTTAAATTATTTTTAAAATATAATTCATTGAATTATAATAATTATTATTCTATAACTTTAAGTTATGCCGACAAGTTATAGCAGTTTACATATTACGATTAACTGATGCATACACCTTACATCGTAGACTAACATTACCAGCGGTGGTATTCAAGCTATCGTTGGATCTGGAGTTGGTGACATCTGGTCGCTTGTGAGCAGGAGTATCCACTCCGACCTGGCTTCCAGTAACGCTACTAGCGGCGCTGCTGCTTAGTCGATTACCTACAGTTTCCATACGATCCACGGCATCCACAACGCTGTCGGCAAGGGATTGCCTGAGTTTCTTAAACATGGAGAACGCTTATATCGCATACATTGATCGTTGAAAAGAGATAGTATACGAAATATTATTTGAAAAATTGTTACACGTAAAACGGAAATTAATTTTGTTTACATAACATATAATTCGAGATTCTTAATTTATAAAAAAATATCAAGGATATCAAGGTCATTGGGAATATGAAATAGGTATACATATTTGTATTTATTATTTATATAATTATATAATTTATGATATGTTGATAATGAAATATCTGATGTGTATATATTTTCAAGACCTCCTATAACCTCTGAAGTTATATGAGGTCTTGATATTTGCAACTAGAATGTGTACAAAGCCAATTATCCCCTAATCCGAGGCGTAGTTACTTGAGTTCAACAATGGGATTTTCCCCTGGCACCGTAGTTTTAGAAGCGCATATTATCAAGACCTACCATAACCGAAGTTATAGGAGTTCTTGATATTATTCGCCGCATAGGGGGTATACCACTACCAGTATTTCATATAATAATAGATATTTAGATATATCATAATTATAATTCTATAAAGTATACTACCTTGGCATAGATCTAGAGAAAAATGTCTCTCTATAGATATAACTATAGTTCTATGTGCATTGGCTAAAAATGTTAACAACGAGACTCTATTTTGACTCTAATTTGGCTTCTATTTTGACTCTATTTAGCTTATATTTGTATTAAAATCAATTGATTTTAAACTCTATTTAGTGTATATTTAGCTTATATTTTGATTGTATAGTATACAATGTATACATTATATACAGTATACCTATATATACTCTATTTAGCTTATATTTATACTCTATTTTAAATCTATTTAGACAATACTATTTTTTCCTCTATTTAGACTTTATTTTGACTATACTGTTATTTTTAACATTTATCTGAAGTAAAATTCAAATTAATGTCCTCTATTTTAACTCTATTTAGACCATAATATTTTGTCTCTCTATTTAGACTCTTTTCGTTTTTTTGACTCTATTTAGACTTTCTGTGTGTTTGCTGGGATCTTTGCCGTGGTCTCCCTCTGCTTCTATAACCCACCCACCCCCCCATTCTTCCTACCATCACTTCATATTCCATTCCGCCTGCTCTTATAACATAGCCAAAGTAACATAATGATGCCTTGACTATCCTTGACTCAAGCGTCCATTCTGGTTTTATATTATCAATAACCCATACATTTGTCTTTCGGTCGGTCCATGTTACTCTTAGCAGACGTCTCCAACACCACAACTCAAAAGCATCGATCAGTTTTCTCTCAAGATTTCTCATTGTCCAAGATTCTTCTCCTTATAAGCAAGACCTCCTATAACCGCCAAGATTATAGGATGTCTTGATTATATTCAATCTTATTTGTATTCGTGATTATTATGCATGAATAAAATTGCATGCCATTCCCATATATTTTGCTATGACTTTGTGTAGGTTGACAATTATTTTGTATATTTGCCATTTATGATTATTTTGTAAAACCAAATATGGAACATTATATTATATATATATTAATTAAGTGTAATATAAAATTTCAAATTGATATCTATTGTTAAAAAAAGGTATGCCCATTAGGTATATTTTTGATTGTCAGCCGTTCCCATATATAATGACTATATATATTATATCATATATGATTTACTATAAAATATATGATCAATATGTTACGGGAAATATTATTTGATTGATTAATTAAATAATTATAACCCATTATAACCTATAATTAGTAATTAAATTACAATATTTTATAGAAAAATAATGTTGTAAAACTTTTTAATATTAATTGTATTAATAATTAACTTAACAATTAAGCAACACAATTAATAATTTATTTATTGTGATAATATCATATTAGTATTATAATTATAATACATTTAATTGATCCATCAAACAGGAATAGCACCATTAAAGCACAAATAAAGCATTATGAATGATTAAAACACCCTTATGACACCTATAAAGCATTTATAATGTATTAAAGTACCTATAAAACATTAATATGGCATTTATATTTAAGCATATTTAAGCATGGTTAAGAATTTATATTAAAACACCCTTATGACACCTATAAAGCATTTACATTGTATTAAAGCACCTGTAAAACATTAGTATGGAATTCATATTTAAGCATGTTTAAGCATGGCAAAGCGAATATTAATTACCGCAATGAGTATGGAAATATACTATTGATAAAATTCTTAGAATAACAAATATTAATGTATTGTATTTATTATTATATACATTTACATATAATATATAAGTAAAATAAATAATATTATCATTTTACAAATGATAAATAAATACTACAGAAAAAAAAAATTATATACAATATATAAAAATAAATTTATAAAAGAAATTAATTATTAAACCCTAAAGGTATTAAACGATAACAAAATAAGTTTATTATTAAAACATGTAACATCATTTATATTAGTAATCATGATACCGTTACGCTTGATATCTGGTCGTGCTATATAAGATATATCGAAAACAAATATATTAGAAATATGTGAACCCACTTTTAATCCACCCAGCAAACAATTTATCGGCGTTTTTAGGTGCATTTGAGAATTTATGGGATATTGTCCGAATCGATATATTCGTCGCTTTTGGGCGCTTTAGTTCCGAATCATATAGATTCGTCACTTTTTCGACGCTTTTTGGCGCTTTAGTTCCCAATCATATTTAGTAATAATTGGAAACTTATGGTTCTCATTATCACCTGAATGGTCTTTGGGCTGGCTAAATGTTTGAATTTCGTACCAAGTTAAGTCGAAAAAAATTACTTTTTGTCATGTAAAATATTTCGCGATGCTTTTTTAAAATATTTTTTGGATATTTTTATTGACATTTTCGACATTTTAAAAAATATATTTGTTGACATATATGTATTTTTAAAATATATTTTGTAATATTTTTTAATATATTTTGTATTTTTTTAATATTTTGTTATATTTTACCACTACTTTTTGAAATATTAAAAAAAAACAATATTTTTTAGAAATATTTTTATATTTTTCGCCATATTTTTTGTAATATTGTGAAATATATTTTGTATTTTTTAAATATTTTGTTAAATTTTTCAAATAATTTTTGAAATATTAAAAAAATAATAATGCAGAATAAAGAATAGCTATAATTAATACATAATAGATAGACAAACAATCAAAAACCGAGCAACGCCGTGTCGGGTACGGCTAGTATACATATATTTGTAGACTATAAACTATGTGTTTCACCATAGAATTATAGTTTACAATTTAAAATATAAACAAAGATTTTCCGAAGGAAAGATGCTTCGCAAAATCATTGATATAAATATATGCATTTAATAATTCTGTAATATACAAAGCTTATAATCTTTGTTAATATTTATCAACAATATAATTTAAAATTAATTTATAATATGAAGTTTTCATATATCATATAATTCGATTTCTAAGACATTAAAGTACAACAAAATAGTAAGTAGACATATTATTATATTATATAATAATATAATTGTATATATATATATATATATACCGTTGTAACTATTAATTAGTTTAGTATTTAAGTTATTTAAAACATAAATTTATTTAAAATATTAAATATCCGATATTTAATATTAATAATATCATATTTAATATGATTCATATTATTATAACCAAAGACGTTATATATTTATACATATATTATACATATAGGCTTCGCCCCTTAGATGTCTATGATTATAACCATTATAATAATGGGGGATAATCATATGCGGATCCTAAATTTTGAATTTTATATGAGGCGTGTGCATCTAACCGCGCGTAATACAATTCAATGTTTTAATATAATAGTGAATATTATAAATAAACTTCTCCTGATATAACAGTGTATTCTATATTTAGAGTAATCTTTTATTACATTATAATTTCTATATTATATAGATATATATTAATGCATGAATATACCATATATTATGTGTATGCGTAGCATTGCACGCCGGTCATGTGTATATGTACGGCGTACACTGTATTCGTATATATGCATGCGAGTGTATATATAATAATAATAATAATCAGAGTTTTGGCATTAGCCTGGATGAACGAAAAAGCAGAGCTTATCAAGTCGTTCAACCAATGTGATTGTGGGGGGAAATATTATGTATAAAATTAAAATAATATTAAATAAATATTAGATTATAATATAAATTTCTATCCAGGATATCAGTAAAAAAATAGTCATAAAAAAATCTACCTAGAATACTTTATGTCCATGCCAATGAAAGTCGATAAAGGTGTATCAACTTGGAGGATTTGGAGTTTCTATATCCAATACCTTAAGGAACTCACTTTCGCCAAGAGTAAGAGCACTGGTAACAAACTTGCATCCTCATCCCCGACACGAACCATTACCGGCCACATAAATAATCAATACAAAGTACTCGTGAATATCTTATATTTAATATTTAATATTTAAAATAAAAAATTGATTTCCTGAATAGAAAATAATACTGAATGTTAAATAAAATTTAATATGTAAGTAATTAAAAGTAAGTAATAACAAATATGTACAATTAAAAACTTAATACAAAAATAAAAATAAAAATAAAATAAAATTGCAAAAAACCCCACAATCATTCTCATACATGAGTATTTAAAATAAATAATTGAATAATATGTACCTACAAAAATATAAACCAATAAAACACTAATATTAAAATTGTATAACAAATTATAAAAATATATTAAAAAAAAAACTAACTAAAAGCTATAAAAGCTATAAAACTATAAAATAAAATGTATAAAATAAATACTGATAATATAAGGTAGAAAATAAATTAATTAATATATCACATAATACAATAATTAAAAATAGGATATAAAAATATAAAATTAAAATTAATAAGACGATATCATAAATATATATATATATATATATATACACACGCGCATGCATATATTCGCGTACATATATTATATGTGTGTTCATATATAATAAATAATATAAGTGCAGATGAGCTATTACAATTTTGTGGCTATTTAATAAATCCCAGAGGTGATATTACGGAATAATACATCTATGTCACCTATCCCACATCATGCGTATCTATCTGGTATCACCTATCCCACGTCTTGCGTATCTATCTGGTATCACCTATCTCACATCTTGCGTACCTATATGGTCTCACGTCATGCATATCTATCTGGTATCACCTATCCCACATCTTGCGTACCTATATGGTCTCACGTCATGCATATCTATCTGGTATCACCTATCCCACATCTTACGTATCTATCTGGTATCACCTATCTCACGTCTTGCGTACCTATATGGTCTCACGTCATGCATATCTATCTGGTATCACCTATCCCACATCTTGTGTATCTATCTGGTATCACCTATCTCACGTCTTGCGTATCTATCTCGTATCACCTATCTCACGTCTTGCGTACCTATCTGGTCTCACGTCATGCATATCTATCTGGTATCACCTATCCCAAATTTATATATATATAGGCAATCACATACATATATAAACACACACACACACACACACACACACATACACTTATACACATACACATATATATATATATATTTATACATCACAAGTATAATAATACATAATGTAATCATATACAAAAGTATATATATATATATATTATATATCATCATGGGTATATAATCATTATCATGTTATCAATAGTATTGTACATTGTATGATTCATACAGTGTATGCTTTGATCATCAATATAAAGAAAGTGGATAAGCAATTGATGCACACAATGCATGTAAAAGATAGATACTTTAATGACACTTTTATCAATAAATTAACAAAATGGTATCAGTGATTTTGATTGGATATTAGTCATATTATATATGTCAAATATTAAAACAGTAGGCTTTTCGTTGAAATAGATTAAAGTGACTTCTATATATATCAATGGATATAGATTATAAATATCAATAAATTTCAATAAAATAGTATGATATCTTCAATTTTTATACACAAAATTACGAGGAATGTTGATATGATGTATTTTAAATATTAAAATATATACAGTACATTAAAATTTGTAGTAATTATCAATATATATATGTATAAATAAATATTATTATAAATAAAAAGTAGTGGGCCAGATAGTGGGTTTCGACTGCAGCGCCCGTAGCGGATAGTGCCATACACTACATTCAATTGCTTATCCACTTTCTTTATATCGATGGCATTGATATGTGAATAATATTCACTGAATATAAACATATACTCTATTTATAACTTATACAACTATTTATAACTGTCGCGCGCTCACCGCCCGCCTAATTTGCTGGTAACATTTTGAAAACCGTTCCCAACTCTATTATTTATCTAGTGTATTTCATTTTAAAGTATTGAATCTATACATATTATATAATTTTTAATTTATATATCAATTTATGAAATATTCTTTTCATATTATAATAATAGTACCATTGAATAAATTATTGATAACGGTCTTACAAAACTCGACTCGATCGACGTACGCCATTGTTACGTACCTATATAATAATTATATATACCTGTATTTAATATAAATATCATAGTAGTAACTAGGGATGTAAATGATGCCGAGCTTTTGATGCCGACCCGAGACTATTGCTTTTTGATGCCGAGCCGAGACTATCATTTTCTGAAAAAAAACGAGCCCGAACTTTTACAAAACATTACAGAGTCGAAATGATTCTTTTTTTAAAATTACATTTTAATACTAATTTTTGTATATTTCACATTGACATCAATTAAAAAAAAATAATCTGCACCAACTTCGCGATTCAGTGAATAATAATGTACATTTTATATAATGGGGTAAATAATACAGAGCTTTTTGATGCAGAGTCGAGACTTTTGGTTATTGATGCCGAGCCGAGGCTTTCATTTTCGGAAAAAAAATGAGCCCGAGCCAAGACTCTAGCCAAGCGAGCCCGAGCCGAGCTGAGACTCTAACAAAACGAGCCCGAGCCGAGTTGAGACTTTAGGTAACTGAGACTGAGACTGCATCATGCTTTAGATTTGAGCATCATTTACATCACTAATAGTAACTAGGTATATAAAATATGTATACGGTCTTTACTTCGTATAATGGTATATACCACTAGTTAATAGTACTATCATAATAGGTTTCGTTATTGTATATTATTTTAAATATATTAGTAATGAATAATTATTTTAAAATATATAATTATTATAAATATATCTTATTTGAAATATAAGTTATAATATAATATATATTCAATATTATATTGTAAATATTTTAAAATAACAAACCATTTAAATTCAATTCTCCTGCTATCATATCCATAACTGCAGTTCTTTTGTTTTATTTTACGATAGTCTATACTATATGTATCCCATAAACATTTATTATCTATATATTTACTTATTATGTTATGTAATAATGTTTCGCTTATGGAGTGCATCGTGGTATTGCAGTTTTCATAGACAGGTGCCAACGATAGTTTCTGAGCAATGTAGTCTATGATTTCAAAGTGTGGATGATGTGGGTATGACTATGTTTATGGCTAGAGCTAGTATATTAGTAGTGATTATATTATATTATACATTACTTATTCATTAATAAAATAATGTAGTTTATAAAAAAATTTATTTGGTTATCTTATTTTATTTGCTAGCTTGAATATGTTCTATTTATAAAAAATATGTGAATAAAGGTTGTTAGCAATAAAACCCGCATTTTGAAATCAAAGTCTACAGACAGTAGCCTACAGTGCACAGTCAACCCGACGAGGCGTTATAATGTTATAACTTATCAAATATAGATAGGTATCTTCATTGTATAAGCTCGGTATAAACTCTAAACTTATTAATTTATATTAAATATATAAGTTTACTTATAATCTTATTTGTATATATTATATATCCATCTAGATGACAACAGCAATCCATTATCATCATTGACACGACATCTTCAAGATAAACAAGAGAAGTCCATGGACTTTCGCCTTCGAGATAATAAATACGTTAGATAATATTAATATTTTCAACTATATATTATGATAAATATAAACTTAATTCATCAACAGCAGTACATGATATTCAGTAACGTGATGTATTAGAGATGACAACATCAACCTATGACCTTTCTTCTTCAAGATGACAATAACGTTAGCAAATATTTATATTTATACAAAAGATTTTTCGAAGCAAATATATAACACTCCCTATATATACAATGTAATTGATAAATACTACCTGCCGCTGCTAGCTTGTAGTATCATATCACTGACATAGATTTAGGTTCAGCGCGGTTTTATTACAACAATGTTTTCATTGCTCTATTAAATGACATGCAATATAAATTAGATTTGCTCGCCAAATAGATATTTATAGCATTTAAAACAAATATATCATGTTACTTTATTATATATTAGCAATGAACATTTAGTTTTCATCATATATATAATAATGTAAAGCATAGTATTTAACATTTTAAATGTGTATAGTTTGATAAGAAGTTACATTATATACAACAGATAGTTCTTCAAATTAACCTGATATAGATGGCGCTCTAGGTGATTTGTATAAAAAATTTAATTACACGATTTCGCGTGAGTGTTACCTTAGAAAAATCTTTGCTTATACTATATATTTTCTTAAGGGGTAGCATTAGCACCATTAGCATTACTTTCATAATTTGAATTTGTTGAAAAAAAAGTAAAATAAATATTATACCTAAATTCGCTATATTTATTTGTATAAATCATGTTTTATACAACCTATTATTATAAATAGATATTAATTATTGTGAATAATAGTTAATTTATGTGTTTATTATAAAGCTTTAATTATTATAGAATACAATACTAATTTTCAATATAAAACACTAATCTAAGCTTGGTTATTTGATATATTATCATAATTATAACATACTTATTTTGTATAATAAATGTAATTGTAAATACTAAATACTAATTGCATGACAATATTTCAATAAATGTTTCAAATAAATTTATTAAGATCAAAACTTTTTTACTATTCTATAAAAATTGCAATAATTTTCAGTATTTTTAGAAATATTCAAATGCATAATAATTACTTTTTTTTAAATAATAGAATATAATATTTAAAATTTTATAACGGTTATTTTTCCATTATTATAATTGAATTACATTTATTATAAAATATAATGTTTATAATAAAAAAAAGCGTGCGTATGATAGAATGAATTATTATTATAACATCTGCGCAAAAATAATATTTATAATATTTCAAGTTGGATAGTTTTAAAAACTGGTCTTTTCGTATTTATTACACTCGTGAAGTTATTGCTTCCACTTCAACTAAAAAATCAATCAATCCACAGTAGTCCTTGATATTTAGTGACTTGTCGCCTTCAAGATGACAACAGAATTCCGTGATAATCAATGATATGATGCCTTTGAGATGACAATAGCAGTCTGTGCTGCCTTCGTGATTATCATAGAATCTCCGTGAAGCCCTCATTAGATACATGCTAATAGCATGATTCCATATGCAACCTTATATTATATTTAGTATTTAATAGAACGTGGAATAAATATTCCGCCTGATGGAATATAATGTGAAAATGTAGTCATCATGACTTTTATATTGGAACATTATATTTTCGGTCGACACTGCATGCGTTCAGATGTGTTTAAACGTTACTCAGCTGTGCTGGATGCAATTATTATTATCCATATAACTATTATTATTACATTATTGACCACTTAAATATAATTGGAAGAGTTTTTTAATGAGTGTTATTAAGTAGTTTAATTGTTTTCCCCTAAATAAAGTGTAATAATGTATTGAGTTGTCCTCCTCATTTGGTCTAAAATAATCATATCACAATCTATAATGTATAATACAATTTATAATAATAATTTATCATATTTAAACTCTGTACACATTCGAGTGTGATTACATACATGCATACTTTTTCAATAATATATAATAGATATGTTAAAACTATTAATATTAATACTATTTAGTATATATAGTAGGCTAATTTGTTTCAAATTAATTCTTTCCAAAGCATTGGTCCAATATTTGAAAGATAATAACATAACCATTTATGTTCTTACTTTAAGCAAAGATTTTGCGAAGCAAAGATATAACACTCCCTATGCATGCAACGTAATTTAGTTATAGCCCCAACCGCTGCTAGCAGTAGTATCGAAATCACTGAAATAGATTTAGGTTCGGCTCTGTTTGCATACAACAATGTTTTCATTGCTCTATTAAATTACATGCAATATAAATTAGCTTTTACTCACTAAATATATACTTATAGCATTTAAAACATACATATCATATTTGTTTGTTATATATTAGTAATGAACACTTAGTTTTCATCATATAAATATTAATTTAAAGCATATTATTTAACATTTAAAAAATGTATAGTTACATACGAATTTACATTATAAACAACGCATAGTTCCTAAAAGTAACCCGCTATAGGTGGCACCAGGGTATTTTGTATACAAATTCGAATTACACGATTTCGCGTAAGTGTTATATCTTTCCTTCGGAAAATCTTTGCTTTAAGTATAGTAAAAATATATTTTATATTCAATGATATTAAATTATAATTGTATATATATATATATATATAACCTATATGCTTTATTTATAAATACTTATGAATATATACATAGATCATCTATATATAGATATAAAGCTATAAATAGTTTCCAGCAAATAATATAATAGAAGTTTTGTGCCCAAAGTATAATAACTTTTAGGCGCAAATTCGACACTTTTGGGAGCAAGAGCGTTCAAAGTGCAATAGGATTTTACGCGCAAATTCAACGCTTTTAGAAACTACATACATACATACCTACAAGTAGGTGCGCGAGCGATTTCTCTGTGTGAATGGGCCCTAATACATGTAAAAATGCTTTACTTATGCCATAAAGATGCTTTAATTGAATCACCCATAATACATGTAAAAATGCTTTAATTATGCCATAAATGTGATTTACTTTAGCACCCATAAGACATGTAAAAATTCTTTACTTATGTCATAAAGATGCTTTAATTGAATCACCCATAAGACATGTAAAAATACTTAATTATGCCATAAATATGCTTTACTTTAGCACCCATAAGACATGTTAAAATGCCTTAATTATGCCATATAGGTGTTATATAGGTGCTTAAATAGTGAGCTTGCATTTAAAGAATTTGTGTAAAACATGCTCAACTAAGATGCTTTATTGGTGCTATTCCTGTTTGCTGGGGATAATCCATAGATTTAGGTACTCTATATCTATGGGATAATCTGATAAAAAGTCATCTAGTTATGTAAACAACAGGTCGGCAGTGAATGAATGTTATTTTTAAAATATTATTATTTTGATTGACATATATGCCCTATATCATATAGTATATGATATAGGGGTACAGAGCTAGAGAGAAATTTCTCTCTAGCTATATATATAGGGGGGAGGGTAAATATTCGTCCCTCTTTTGATACACAAATCTTTCTGGGATGTTTTAATATAAGTAATATCACTTACTAATAGAATGAATGAGATTCCAAAATGACATATTTTACAGGTTGTATTTTTCCGAGGTGGATACATTTGTATTAATACATTATACGATTTTTTCGAAAAACACAAATTTATTAACCGATTTTTAAAATGTAACTGTCAAATTATATAGTAAACAACCCTTTTAATATGTCCAATCAGCGACAAGCAAATGTCTTTACTTCCTGTGTTATATGTAAGTTAACATGTCAACTATTACAATTAAAAATATTATAACCAATATTAATTTTTGAAAAATAATTTTAACATTTATAGAATTATTAACGTTTTATCTATAAAACTACTCAAAAATATATAAATTATACTTTATAATAACTCCATATAGTTGTGAAAAGTTGAATTTAAAAAAATGTAAAAAAATGGATGAATTTCTAGAATTTTCCATCTAATATTATTAATAATAGGTATTATTATAATACTCGATAAATAATTTATTGAATGCTTAATTACATAATTAATATTATATAATTATTTATAAATATGTATATTATAACAATACATATACCTAAAATTATTAATATACATAGATAATAATACTTTAATAGGTTTAAATAATTTTTATAATTATTTTAATTTTTATATTATTTATATTTTAAAGTTAACATTTGTAACCTAACTAGGTTAACCTAATTATGACTCTTTACCTATACAAATATTGGATCAAGAGAACTTTACGATCAGCGGATAAATTTGACGGACATCGATGTCCGACGGACATTGTCCGTCGATCGTAAAGTTAATTTGATATGATATATTATGGAAATCGATATCCGTCGATCATTATATGTATATATATATATCCGCCTATCGTAAATTGTATCGTATATGATAAACTACAATCAAATTAATGTACGACAAATTTGTCCGGTTATGATAAAGTTCATTTGATTCCAAATATTATTGTTTGTTATTATAATTCTTATTATTATATATATAATATTATATAATTTAACAACTTATATTTTTTAAATAATAAAAATAATTTTACATACATTTCTGTAGTATTTTTATAATAATTATAAGACAATAATAAGTCTTATTATTATAATAATTATAAATATATTTGAAATATGAAATATTATTTCATAGTTACTATGATAGTACCAAGACCTCCTATAACCTCAGGCCCGAACACTGAATTAAGATGGCGTAGAATCAGGCCGTTAATTTTAAAATAAACCCGCCTTTTTAATGTAAATAAACAAAATATTATACTAGAATATCATTTTTATGGATTAATATTGTGCATATCATTAACATTATATTTTAACTTTATTACATCTGTTCGGTTGCTTTATTTTAACCTTTAACTTTATTATAATAGTACGAACATTATATTTTAACTTTATTACATCTGTTCGGTTGCTTTATTTTAACCTTTAACTTTATTATAATAGTACAAACATTATATTTTAACTTTATTACATCTGTTCGGTTGCTTTATTTTAACCTTTAACTTTATCATAATAGTACAAACATTATATTTTAACTTTATACATCTGTTCGGTTGCTTTATTTTAACCTTTAACTTTATTATAATAGTACGAACATTATATTTTAACTTTATTACATCTGTTCGGTTGCTTTATTTTAACCTTTAACTTTATTATAATAGCATGAACATTTTATTTTAACTTTATTACATCTGTTCGGTTGCTTTATTTTAACCTTTAACTTTATTATAATAGTACGAACATTATATTTTAACTTTATTACATCTGTTCGGTTGCTTTATTTTAACCTTTAACTTTATTATAATAGTACAAACATTATATTTTAACTTTATACATCTGTTCGGTTGCTTTATTTTAACCTTTAACTTTATTATAATAGTACGAACATTATATTTTAACTTTATTACATCTGTTCGGTTGCTTTATTTTAACCTTTAACTTTATTATAATAGCATGAACATTTTATTTTAACTTTATTACATCTGTTCGGTTGCTTTATTTTAACCTTTAACTTTATTATAATAGTACGAACATTATATTTTAACTTTATTACATCTGTTCGGTTGCTTTATTTTAACCTTTAACTTTATTATAATAGTACGAACATTATATTTTAAATTTATTACATCTGTTCGGTTGCTTTATTTTAACCTTTAACTTTATTATAATAGCATGAACATTATATTTTAACTTTATTACATCTGTTCGGTTGCTTTATTTTAACCTTTAACTTTATTATAATAGTACGAACATTATATTTTAAATTTATTACATCTGTTCGGTTGCTTTATTTTAACCTTTATCTTTATTATAATAGTACGAACATTATATTTTAACTTTATACTATTATATTTTTAAGATTATACTTTTTATATTTTTAAGATTTCACTATATTATAATAATACGATAACTATATATTAATAATCTAAGGTATCTAAAAAATAATACTAAGTATCATCTAAGATTTTATTTGGATTTTGAAAATACTGTAGTTAAAAAATAAATAACTATATTAGTCAATTTGCATAAAATATTATTACATACATTATGTAAAATTATGTTACCTCATAAATAAATTAAAAGTTACTAATTGTAATTAGGAATTTATAATAGTTTAAACCCACTCTTAAAACATACACACCCATATATATAATATCATTTAATTATTCAAATAAAGGACATAAATAATTCTATATATTTGATATTATATTATAGTTATACCAGAATTTGTTGTGAGAATATGAAAAATGTCATTTATAAAAGTTATTCAACGTATTATAAATAACATAATGTTAAACATTTTTCATATTCTCATAATAATTCTGGTACAATATTCAAAGTATATTTATATATATATATATTAAATATCATAATTTCGTTGATAAGGTATATATTTAATAGATATTTTCTAAATGCAGAACATATATTGACTTAATACTTCTATATATATATATATATATATATATATATATATATTAATATATAGTTATATACTTATTGTAAATCCTTTTAAGATTATGATTTATTATAATTATTTTTTAATATTTTAATAACATTTGTATTATAACGTAATTTTGTTTACAAATAATTGATCACCACGGAACTATTTTAAATAATGTTGGGGCTTTAGATTGTAGGATGCATTTATATATGTATATTTCCTTACTATATGTGCAAAATAGCGTTAATATTTATAAATATTATATTGGAATAAATCTGTTAAAATAAATTTAAATAAATATTTTTAAAAATAGGTCAAATGTAACCAATTATCATAGAGAAATACATTATTGACCAATCAGAATAGTGAAAATAATTTAAAATACTAAAATAGATCTGTTATTAAAGTCTATATTATTGCATTTTAACGATATATTGTATCATTATCTAATTATAATAATGATAATTGTTATTCATTAATTATATATAAATGTATATTAATATAAAAAAGACGTATAAAAGAAGTAATAAATGAAGACAAAAACGGGCCTCTTTGTTTTAAAATTAATATTTTTTGTATTCAGTGTTCGGGCCTGAGGTTATAGGAGGTCTTGATAGTACTCTAAAATTACTAATTGAATTACTAAATAAACTATACTAATAATAATAATAATTATTTAATCGCCGATTAAATTTTATAATGTCTATATTTACGATATTCACGATTAAATGAATATGGAACTATATATTTTATTTGATAACCTAGTTGATATGTTCGTTACAATTTGTATATGTATAAATTATATATTACATAATATATTATATATTATATAGAGGGACTGTTTCGCCAATAGAGGAGCTAATCTATATTTTAAGAAACTTTATTAAATATTATTTTTTAAATTTATACTATTTTAAATATTGATTAATAACAATTGTTTTAAACTTATATATCGTATTATTACTTCTGAAAATAATTAATTTCATTATTTTAAATAATATAATAATGGACTTATTCATATACTATGTTAGATTTATAGACATGCTAATATTTGTATGTGTTTAATTATAAAAGTATATTTTTTATTTACAATGTTATTGAATTGTGAATAAAAAATATTCGGATGTAAAAATAAATAAATTATAATGCAAATTTAAAAAATAATTAATAAAAATACTTGTGGGTTATAGAGAAAAAATCATTTTCACTGTGGTTAATTTATAATATATTGTAGAACAATGAATTTATATTATATACATTAAACACATGAATACCCGTATGAAATATTAACCCCTAAAAATGAATACAATAGTATTCGAGAGTGAAACCCTATTAGTGAATAGGTAGAGGTTTTATAATATTTGTAGAGTTGTCGAAGTAAATGTTTAGGATAGATGAGATTGGAGCAGGCTAATAGCTAATTCATAATGTTTAAAATGTGAAGATCTCTTTATTATTAGCTCTCTTCTCTCGCACTCATCTTTACCTTCTCTCACTAAAACTTCTTTATAAACTTATATTTAATTCAAATTTACCAGGTACGAAAGCCGCTAGTCGAGAGAGTGTGTACTGGGCGTAGTGAACGTTCAGGAACCCCTTAATACTACGTCCCTGGTTGCTATGGGTGTCAATCAAGCCAAGGGATGGTCTACGGGGAGGTGCTTAGCCACTCGCTAAAGCTAAGCATATGCGAATATAAGCGTTCATTAAATAAGACGGGTGGCTATACTACAGGAGTAGAGGAGGAGATCTTGAGTTCAGACGTGGCTACAATATCGAGGAATATGCTCACACCTATAGGCGACCAGTTCTCAGAGAAGGAGCCTTACCACTTCATGTTCAGTGGAGCCGACATAGAGTACCAGCATGGGAGTTACACAGGGCTGACAGAACACACCCCGCATAGATCTAACGGAGCTAATGGATCTAACTGAGCTGAAAATGTTAGCTTATAAAACAAAATATAAAATTAATAAACTTTGCACCAATAAATGTATTATATATTTTATAAATATATCATAAATTGTTAAAAATATTTTATGATAAGTGATTTTTCCAAATTCATAAATCCTGTATTAACAAAGGCCAAATCAGAACATTTAAATTGTGAACGGTATTATTCATTTAAATGTGAACAAATATAGCATGTTATTTTCACAGATAAGTGTCGAACCATTTATTTTGAAAATTATTATGATTTAAGTAGAAAAAGTAAGTGAGATATAACTAATACATTATGTTATAAACATATATATTAGAGGTACGTGTCAACCGTATAATATGTAATAGGTAGCATTATGTTAATTACCTAGCAATATATTACCTTGCATTGCACCTGTAAATTATAAATATGTGTCATATCGATTGAGCTAATATAAACAGTCAGTATAAGACTGCTAAAGTGGGGTGGCCCTAAAAAAGGGCCGATTTTTTATTTATTTTTTTGTATTTTTTTTAATATTTTTTTTTATTTTTTATAATAATAATTTTTGTAATAATACGTCTATAATAAGACATATTTATGTTTCATTACATATACATATATATACTTCAATCACCATATCTTTATCACAGTTCATACCCGGAGGCATTGCGTAACGTAACGACCACCTCCTCCGTTACCTCCATGACTAGATGACTGCTCCTCCATTCTCTTCGAAATATCTGACGAAATGCATATATTTCTGATGTAGGATCTTTATCACAGTTCACACCCCGAGGCATTTAATAACAGTAACGACCACCTCCTCCGTTGCCTCCATGACTAGATGGCTGCTCCTCCATTCTCTTTGAAGTAGCTTACGAAATGCAGATATTTCTGATTCAGTATAGTTCTTAGCAGAAATTCCCGGAGTCCGCACTTGTCACTTGGTATTGTCTGCAGCTTCGTTGCCAGATGATTGACGATATCTATACGACGTGGTGTTAACGGTGAGTAATCGTACAGGCGCAAGTCACGTCACGGGTAACCGTGTATATTATAAAGCGGATAACGAGAGCCACGTCGCGTTTAGATGCAGCGACATTCTAAAGGGCTTCCGTTATTTAGAAATTATGTCATATTTTAAATAATAGTATAGAGGACAGGACATATGTTTACAATTATTTATACTTTTATTTAACAGTGATATCTAATTTAATATATTGCTTTATGGGATCTCTATTTAAACATTACACAAATATTAGTATTATATATATAAAATATGTAAGTTTAATACATAAACTATATAAACATATATATATTCATGATTATAACACACACATGCGTGCATACTAAAAAAAATTCTTATTAATAATACAAAATTCACATACCAACTGTAACGAAATTCCTTTAAAACCAACATCATCGCCAAAACCCAAACACGACCCCAACCAATATCTATACTGCAAGCATTAAAGACACCACATATATGGCTAAATAATCATGTAATCGTAATTGTAGCGTATATTATTTAAACACTTCTTGCCCTCCCACCACACACCCGCCCTTATAGGATATTTTGCGCGAGTTGTATCTTTATCATCGAATTATGATTAATATTGCGTTATTTATTTATATCGTAATCGTAATTATAATATTTTGTTTAAACACCTTTATCGATAATCTCTAGGCATACTCGGATCTCCATGAAAATGAGGATTTACTAGTTCAGCAATATCGCAAGTTGGATTTCTCCTTATCCTTGTCTTTCTAACACCGGTAATACTTCTAACACCACCTGTATAATATGTAAAGTAGTTAGATACAGTCATGTGAACACGTAGAATACAAATAATATTATAATATCTCATCAGCTGTGTAACGTGATTTCTTTTTGTACTCCCGTAAATTATAAATCTTAGTTATAACTAAAGTTAATGTAATTACTTTTAAATATATATCTAATAATTTAAATAATTTGATATTGTTTTTTTAATCAGAATGTACATGGAAATTCTCATTTCATGAGTTATATTTATACTAAATGAAAATAATATAATATATATATATATGTAAATTTAAATAAGGTTGTTTTATAAGCTAACATTTTCTTGTTTAGGTTTCAGATCTATATCCGTTAATTGTGCAACTATGGGAGTGTTTTCCGTTAGACCCGTTTAACTCTCCTGCGGGTACTTAGTGTCGGGTCCATTGCACATGAACTGGTAGCGTTCCTTCTCGGAGAACTGGTCGACTGTAGGCTTGATCTTATTCCTTGATATAGATGCCACGTCACCCGGAGCTCAATATCTCCGCCTCTACTCCCGCAGTACACCCACCCGGCTTATCGAGTGAACGTTTATATGCGCATACGTTGCGCTTTAACGAGTATCTTAGCTCCTCCCCGTAGACCATCCCTTCGCCATGATTGACAGCCGCCAGTAACATATCATTAAGAGGTACCGTTCACTTATCCCGTATCACTCGCTCGGGTGGGGCACTAGTACAGCACACTCGCACTACTGCTACGTCGGGTACGGGCATGCCTTACCACTACGCCACCACTAACCGCTATTACCGGTTAACATTCTAAGTTAACGTTATTATAAAGGCTCGTTGATACCGCACAGCGTCGCTAAGCTGGTTCTGACTGATGTCTATATAGCCGAGAGAGGCTACGATGTCATCCTATAGTACCTGTAGCCGCCGCAACCTTTATTTTGTTCACTTCCTCAATTATCATATATTTATATTCGCATTGTTTGAATATATATATATATATAATCCTTCTCGTAGTAGTAAACGATACTAACCATGTTCTAGAATATAGTTATAATGTATTCGATATATTCATTTTATATTCATGGCACTTTATGTTTATAGTGTTACATATAGTATGTGATTATATCGATTCTCTTTTTAATAAAAATGTATCAAACATATTTAACATGTATTTATTAAACCTTATTACTATAATATGTTTTAGAATTGAATTTTATGACTTCTGAAATTTATGTAAATATTTTATTAACCATATTGTAACATATTTTAATTTTATATATAGAAGAGAATACTCTTCAATATATATACAAATAAAAATAAATCTATAAATATATAATATATATATATATGTATTTTTGATTATAGATATTAATCTATTATAATATTTGTCTACGATTTATTCTCGGTACAAGTAATTCTTGGTCATTTACTTTTATTTGTAAATATGATTCTTCTTTATACTATTTATTTTCAAATTTATCAATATTATTTAGAATATCTGATATTACATTATTTATTTAACTATTTGCTGTGCATATATCTAAAGATATTTTCTATATATGTATGAGTACTATTGCCTATTATAAATTCCCTGATAAACTTAAGAGCTTGTAACTGATGAACTTAAATGTCGTGACTTTGTTATCGACTCCTGAATAAAAGTTCTATTTTCATCTATTGAAGGATGTATGAGATTGAATGGATCTTATAGATGAGGGAGTACATTACAGATAGATGGGATAATGTATGAGAATGATAGTCTATTGAATTTAATGTAGGATACATCCTGCAGCCATGGGAAAATGAGATATATACTGGAAGTTGAACGTGTATCGGTGCGGTTGAACGAATTTAGAGTATGACACCCCTAAATCAAATATATATATATATATATGATGGGATGGAGGAATATATAGATGTATAGGTATGAGAAAGGAGTCGAATTAGAAATCATTTTTAATAGGGGAACTAGTTTGGTAGAAGTTTAAAGGAGTCCGTAGAGGAATGGTCAGATAGTCTAATATTTAAAATGGATCGTATAGATGATCTAAGTATTCTGTTTAATGGGACGATGGAGGAAGCAGGAAGGTTATATAATAAAGAAGAACAATAATCAATACGATAAATTACAAGTGAAGTAATAAGTACACCACACAGGGGACTCGTAATATGTTTACAGATACATCTGATTCTAATTAATGATAAAGAAGCTTTACAATGTTATATAGCTAGAAAAATATAGAACATATTTGAAAAATATATCGAGATTGGGGATTGACTTAGAAGGTTAACTAATAAATTTGTTAAAGTAAAAGCAAGGGAATGATATGGAGTTAGTAAGTATATTGAGAATGGTAGTTTTTGAGGTATATAGTAGAATATTGTTGGAGAGAAGCCAATATTTAATTTTATAGAGTAACACTTAATTAGTTAGAATTATCTGAAGTGGATATAGGAAGGAAGGAGTAGAGTATGATATTGTCAGCATATATATGATAGAAAAAAAAGTAATTGGGATATAATATAGGTGCTATATTGTAGGTACACCTACATTGTAGGGGCTATATATATGGAGAATATAAGTGGGTATATGACGAAACCTTGTGGGACACCATAGAGTATAGGGAGGGGATAAGAAGATAAATCACAGAATTTAATAGATGATGATCTATTTAGGATATAGGAATTAATCCATTTGAGGGAATTAACATTAATTCCAATAATCTAAAGTGTTGAGATAAGCATATCAGGGCGAAGATAGTAAAATTATCAAAAGAGATCAAGAAGACCATTTTTCAACATAATGAGGGAGAAACATTGGCATATATATTTTTTTCAATATTTGAAGGAGGGATGTATCGGTTAAGTGAACTTTAAGAAATAAATTTGCAGGACATTATGTGAGGAGTTAAGTAACATATATGTAGGTTTATAAACCTATTTATTTGATGGACAATGAATTATTCAAGAATATTACTAATAATAGTAAGTTGGGTGAATTCCTTAGGAATGTAATAACAAAGAGATTAGGGTTGTTAGAAGTTTTTATTAAGAATGGGAGTGATGATATAATGTTTAAAAATGGGGGTAATACACCATCAGAAAAATATACATATACCCGTATATAGGGGTTACTACTAGAAAACCCGAAAACCCTAAGCCGTTTTACATCACTTATATATATATATATAACTTTAGTAAATATGATATTATTTATACTTATTATATATCATTATTTACTACTACTACTACTACTACTACTACTACTACTACTACTACTACTACTACTACTACTACTACTACTACTACTACTAATACTACTACTACTACTACTACTACTACTACTACTAAACACTACTACCAACACGTTAACTGACGAAATTCCACATGCAGACGCTATGAGCAGATTACCGATAAAGGCAACATGAGAGGATAATGGAAACAAAAATTCCCAGGTGTATTCAAGGAAGGACTAGGAACAATGAAGGGGGTAGAAGGAAAATTATACCCAGATAAAAGTGCAGTGCCTAAGTTTTTTAAAGCAAGGTCCGTGCCCTATGCCATGAAAGATAAAGTAGGAGAGGAATTGTTGAGATTGAAAGCAGAAGGAGTCATAGAGGAAGTGAACAATTCGGAGTGGGCAACACCCATTGTACCGATACTGAAGAGGGATGGGACTGTGAGGATATGTGGAGACTATAAGATAAACCTTAAACAAAGTTTGCAAACTAGATTGCTACCCGATACCACAAATAGATGATTTGTATGCAAACTTAGCTGGGGGGAAAACTTTTACAACGCTGGATTTATCTAATGCATATTTGCAGATGCCATTAGCCAGAGAATCCAAACCGTTAACCACTATTAACACCCATCTGGGGTTGTTTCAATACAATAGATTATGTTTTGGAATAGCCTCAGCACCTGCTATGTTCCAACGAGTCATGGATAATTTATTAAAAGGGATAAATCATGTTTGCGGATACTTAGATGACATATTAATAACAGGAGCATCCCAAGAAGAACATCATAATAATTTATCACTGGTACTAAAACGATTAGAAGATGCAGGAATACGAGTTAAAGAGAAGAAATGCCACTTCATGAAGTACGAGGTTGAATACTTGGGTTATTTAATAAATAAAGATGGGCTTAGACCCGTACCAAGAAATATGGAAGCTATTAAAGAAGCCCAGGTACCCCAAAATATCACCCAATTGAGAGCTTACTTGGGTATGTTAAACTATTATAGCAAATTTTTGAAGAATATGTCGGATCTATTAGGACCATTACACGTGTTATTAAGAAAGAATTCACGCTGGAACTGGACGAAAGAGTGTCAGCAGGCATTTGTAGAATATAAGAGGAGGTTATTGAATGCCGACCTATTGGTTCATTTTGATGCAGGTAAGAAAATTATATTAACTTGTGACACCTCGCAATACGGGATAGGAGCCGTAATGTCACACATAATGGAAGATGGAACAGAAAGGCCGATATCATTCGTTTCAAGAACGCTAGCACCAGCGGAACGAAATTACTCACAGATCGAAAAAGAAGCCCTAGGAGTAATTTTTGCGGTAAAGAAATTCCATAGATATCTGTTTGGACATAAATTCATTATTGCTAATGACCACCAACCTCTTCGACAACTGTTTGGGGGGGAAAAAGAATTACCCACGATGGTATCAGGTCGAGTAAAGAGATGGGCGTTGATATTATCAACATACGAATACGAGTTTCTATATTTACCAGGAAGCGAAATTCCACATGCAGACGCTATGAGCAGATTACCGATAAAGGCAACAGGAGAGGATAATAGAGAAATTCCGATACCCTCAGAGATAATATTTATGTTGAAAGAAATGGCAGGATCTGTAGGAATTAAAGAAACACAGATGGCTACAAAGAACGACGAGGAACTTCAGAGAATTTGGAGATATATTGAAAGGGGATGGCCCGAGAAGGAACATGTACCGACTCAATTAAAAAGTTACTTTAGAAGAAAAGAGGAATTAGCTATAGAATCAGGATTGATTATGTGGGGGCCGAGAGTTGTGGTACCTCTGGAGATGCAAAAGGGGATACTGACTATACTACACGAAGGTCACCCAGGTATCAGCAGGATGAAAGGGCTTGCCCGGAGCTATTACTGGTGGCCATCTTTAGACGTCGATATATAAGCCATTGTTAGAGAGTGTTCGGGATGTCAGGCCGTGAGAAATCATAGTAGTTGCACATATGATGCGTGGCCGGAAGCTAAGACAAGTTGGCAAAGATTACATGTTGATTTTGCAGGGCCGTTTCTTGGGCAAATGTTTTTGATCATGGTAGATGCGCATTCAAAATGGATAGAAGTGATACCAATGCTGACCGTGACTTCAAAAAGAACCACAGAAGAGATGGACAAAGTTTTCACAACCCACGGTATTCCACAGGTCATAGTATCGGATAACGGAACAAACTTTAGCAGCGAAGAATTTGCTGAGTACTTGAGAACTAAACAAATTAAACACCTGTTTACGCCTCCCTATCACCCGGCATCAAATGGACTGGCAGAGTGTACAGTGCAGACTTTCAAAAAGGCCATGAAGAGTTCAGAAGGGGAAGGAAATATCCAACATAGGATCAACACATTCCTGTTAAGATATCGGTTGACTCCTCATACGACCACAGGAAAATCACCATGCGAAATGTTGATGAACCGGATGATTCGATCAAATTTAGACGCAATAAGGCCGACAGAAGAGGTGGAATGGGCTGAAGGAAAGACAAAATTTGAACCGGGTGAGACCGTTTTAGCTGTAGATTTCAGAAAAAAAGGAGCCTGGGTCGAAGGCAGTATCGAAGATATATCTAACTCAATAGCCTGGATTAGACTAAAGGATGGTAGAAGAATAAGAAGACACATCAACCATATTAGAAACAGAGGAAGCTGTGAGGAGAAATCAGAAAAGGACTGGGAGAATCAAGAAATAATTCTTGAGAAATCAGCACCAGTAGAAGCTCAGGAACCAGAAGAGATATCAGGAGAGGATATGGTACAACACCAACCCGAAATAACGACAAGGGAATCGCTAATCCACGATACAACGTCACCATCAGTCAGGAGGTCTTCCAGAGTAAGGAGTCGACCTCAGCGGCTCGACTTGTAAAGACGAGCGGAGAGAGGACGAGGTCTGTAGAAGCTTTTCTACAGACGGAAGGGCAAAATGCCCTTTGGGGACGAAAATTCAGGAAGTTGAATTTTAATCACCATTTTAGCAATTTTTAGATAACGGGAGAGATGTTATATGGAGCAGAAATCCTACATTCATACTACAGTCATGATCTTTGGGATTCAGGCCAATGATCGCTCTCTGAACTCAACTAGTCATTAAGGAATCGATGTTGGTTATTATTGCTATATAAAACCATATAACTAACTTATAACATACTACTACTACTACTACTACTACTACTACTACTACTACTACTAAGCACTACTACCAACACGTATCATTCCCTACTCATATCCACGGAAATACACTCGATCTTATCATTACACCATCTGACTCCAAGATTATATCCAATATCTACCGAGACTTACTCATATCTGATCATTACGCCATTTGCTTCTCATTAGCATTCCCTATACCTCACATTCCTACTCAATTCACTCAATACCGTAAGATCACATCTATCAATTCCTTGTCTTTCTCCAACCATATCATCACATCACTCTCTACATCCACCTCTAACTTTCCTATTCATATTGACTGTCTTAATCACAATCTTAAATTAGCTCTTGATTTATTCGCTCCATTATGTGTTCGTGAATCTCATACCAAACCATTATCTCCTTGGTTTAACTCTGATTTACATAACCTCAGACTTATTTATCGTCGGAATAATAAACGCTGGTCTCTTTCCCACTCTCCCTCTGATCTTATCTCTCTCAAGAGTTCTAGATGTAATTATCGATGCAAGCTATCCTCTGCTAAATCATATTATTATATCAATCTCTTATCTGATCTTAATCCAAACTCTAAGAAGGCTTTCGACCTGTCTTTTTCCATTATTGGAAAACATAAAAAGAAATCCCTCCCTGAACGAGATGATATGACTCTATGTGCAGACTTTGCACAGTTCTTCCAGGATAAAGTAAAAAAGATAATCGATCATCTCCCTAACTGCCTTCCTATCAGTTCTGATCAAATTCTTGCTTATCCTCATCACTGGTCCTGTTTTGAATCGCCCTCTCCCTCCTTCATACTCCTTTTAATACAGCGATCTAAATCTAACTCTCCCATAGACCCCATTCCACTCCTCCTTCTCAAGAACATTGCTCCCACTTTGATCCTACACTTTTGTGACATTATTCGTACATCCCTATTTACCTCTGTGGTTCCTGATTCTATGAAATTAGCCTACATTACTCCAATCCTCAAGAAGTCCTCACTTGATACTTCCATTCTTTCAAATTACAGACCAATTTCTCAATTGTCTACTATTTCGAAAGTACTTGAACAGGTTGTTTCCAGTCAACTCACCTCATATTTGGTGTCAAACTCTATTGCTGACAAATTCCAAAGTGCGTATCTTCCCCTTAGAGGTACAGATACAGCTCTAACTAAGATTATTAACGACATAGCTATTTCAATTGACTCCAACTCCCCTACTTATTTAGTACTTCTTGACCTTTCGTCTGCTTTTGACACTGTTAACCATGCTATTCTTAGTAATAGACTAAATTCTATTGGAATTAATGGCCAAGTTCATAACTGGCTGATGTCATTTGTTTCGAATAGATCGTATTCTATTAGGATTAATAACTCGTCATCTTCTCAATTCACTCAAGCTCATGGTGTCCCTCAGGGGTCAGTTCTTGGGCCAATTCTTTTCATTATCTACATTCTCCCCATCCAAGCCATTATCTCCAAATATCCTCTCGTTAAATATCATCTATATGCTGATGATCTCCAACTGTATACCTCATTCCCACCCCATACTGATCATATTCACATAGAGTCATCTCTTTCATCATGCCTGGCTGATTTACGTTCTTGGTTCTCTGTGAATTCCCTCTCTCTCAATATTACTAAAACTGATTCTATAATATTTTCTAAATCCAATACATTTTTCCAACTTACCTCTCTATATAGAGTTCAAAGATCAGCTAACCGTTACCAGATACACGCACCTTCAGCGCACTCGACTACTGGTCTTCTGGCGTTCTCGGTGTCTGCTCCTCACTACTGGAATCGACTGCCTCTATTCATTAGATCATGTTCGAATCTAATCAGATTTAGAAAACTAATGTATGTATTATTATCTAAATAATCTCACCTTTGTTATACTTGAGTTATATTTACTATTTTTCATTTAATTCGACGACAATGAATTATATTAATTCTGGAGTCACAAAACAATAAATATTATTATTATTACTACTACTAATACTACTACTACTACTACTACTACTACTACTACTACTACTACTACTACTACTACTACTACTACTACTACTACTACTACTACTACTACTACTACTACTACTACTACTACTACTACTACTACTACTACTACTACTACTACTACTACTACTACTACTACTACTACTACTACTACTACTACTACTACTACTACTACTACTACTACTACTACTAATACTACTACTACTACTACTACTACTACTACTACTACTACTACTACTACTACTACTACTACTACTACTACTACTACTACTACTACTACTACTACTACTACTACTACTACTACTACTACTACTACTACTACTACTACTACTACTACTACTACTACTACTACTACTACTACTACTACTACTACTACTACTACTACTACTACTACTACTACTACTACTACTACTACTACTACTATATATAGAGACATAATGTAGATACGTATCTTACATTTGTTGTGTTACTTAGTTTAAATCACTGATTTATATTCAATATAGCGTGAAAATAGCATTCTCGATATTTTAATATATTTGATTGGTTAAAATAAAAACAGATTTCGCCATCTAGTGGTTGTTTTACCCGGCACGTATTATAATCCACTGTCCCGTATTACAAATGTAGCTTTCAATACGGACCGGGTATATTTTCGACCATAAATAACATTATTACAAACATTGAAATTGTAATGTATATTATATAATATATATATATATATATATATATAATATATATATTTAAATCGTGATGAAATATCATTATATCTTATTATAAATTAATAAGTTATTTAATAACATAAAAGTGTCCAGTAGGATAGTACAGCTAATATATTAGCAACATTTCATAATAACCATTATATATATATAAATATATATATATATATGTGTATATATTTTAATCTAATTGATTTATTATGTATAGTTATCAAATTTGACTATATTAATCGTGTACATATATGACTGTGTGCAAACCTACATAAGTATGAGAAATTAAATATATACTGGACCAATTATTATTAATAAATTAATCGTTTAATACACGCATTTATTAAACACCTGGCTTCTATTAAAGCGTGGATTACGTAATACATATGTACTCGGTGAGGGTGCGTTACGCAGTTGTATTGTTAGCCGTGGTGGTCACCCTTGTCATAGGTTAACGATGAAACGGGTCCGTTAAGACTCGAGTTAGACCGCGGCTAGGAGACAGTGTATCACGTGGGAACAATAGACGACGGTAGACTACGGCAGACAATGCGACGCGGTTGAATATCTTCTGATTAGTAGTGGTGGGTGTCGCTTAAGTCACTCCTAATACGGTGTGTCTAAGTTCCTCTTCTAGCCGATAGGGGGCGTGACGTAACGATAGAGGCGACTCGTCACTAGGTGTCGCTGAGGCGGTAGCGACGTCACGATCGAGTCTCTATGCCTACTACTAGACATCCATACTTCCATTGGTTCTCAGGTCCGCTGTTTTCATTGGTCGAGAAGAACGTAGTTTTCTCGGAATACTCGTCGAGCGTTCAATAAAAAGATGCTTTAGTTTCTTATTCATCATCGAGGTAGACTAACGGAGGACATAAGCAGAGGACACACGTTACGGTCATAAGTGGTTATTACGTCATCCTGATCGAGATGTCGCCGTCTAAGAAGAAGCGCTGCTCGCGTTATAGGAAAATATTACCTAAGACCCTCACAGCCATACACCGGGATCGAGTGATTATGAGTCATTATTACAAGCAGCATCAGCAGTCGATGACGAAGCACCTGTATCCGGGAGCAGAATCGAACGCCTGTTCAAGCGTGACGAACACCGTAAGGAGCGCTACCAGCACCTCTAATACCTCAATGGTAAGTTATCGTAAGGTAGGTACACTGTATAAAGTGTGCGTCGTATACTATTATACATGCGTATACGCATAGTATAGGCACTATGCACACAAGTATGCCCGTGTATGCCCATACTTATTATGCACACTTCTATGTTGTGTATGTCCCTGGGTACATTTCATTATATATATATATATATATATATATATATATATATATATATATACTGAATTAATGTCAATAGAAATATGACGGACTATATCATACCTATATGTGATTAAATTTGCCAATATCCTAATGTCCCCTACCACATTTAAGATCTACAACAATATGATTACTACACCATATATGGTACCATATCTATAGATATACCTTTATAATAGTTATTTTATAACAAATTATACTAACTATTATGTTAATAAACCTGAATGTGCCTCGTCCATTATAATATGTCTTATATAACATAATCTTCTATTAAATATATAGTTATATATATATATATATATATATATATATATATACAGTGAACTCTAGGTAAGTCGGACTACGGATAAGTTGGACTTCTCGATATGTCGGAGATATTTAGTTAGTTTGGTTGGATTTGTATCTAGTTCCATGTTAAATTTATCGGATAAGTCGGAAAAGTTGGTTTGGATAAGTCGGAATTCTCTAAGTCGGACACATATTATTGTCATTTTTATGATTTTTATACTGGATAAGTCGGACTTTTTATAAATTGTCAGAAATGTTTACTTTAAATAATATATATTATAATTGTAGTAAGTAATATTATTGAATACAACATGTTATGTTGTTGATTTGTTCATAATTCCACATTTCGGTAACATTTAATTCACGCTGCGAATCTCATGTCTTATTTGCATGATATTCTGAATCTCGGATATTTCGGACACTTTTCCCGGTCCCTTGCGAGTCCGCGGACTTATCGGGAGTTGACTGTATATATATATATATATATATATATATATATATATATATATATATATATATATATATATATATATATAGTTCATCTATATATAATTATGTTATATATATACTATATTCCAATCTAAGTTTTAAATAAATAGGATAATAATTTTCGTATAATTTTGAAATAAATTATAAAATATGCTTTTTTTTCTAACATTATAAATTATATTTTTTATAAAAACACTTATTATTTATAAAAATTATTGTTAATTTAACAAAATTAACATATATGTTAATTAAGATGAATATGAAATATATAGGGGAAAGTATCCCAATACGGACACATACTAACAAAAATAGTCTTAATATTTTATAACTCAATATTTGTATTAAAATATTACAATATATTTATATTATATGATTATAGATATTATTTTTATTTTTGAATGCTTTTTAATCTTTTATGCAAAAAATAACGTGGGTGTCCGTATTCGGTACACATTCTCGAATACGGACATCCAATATACCACTAAATGGATATACTATGTATTTTTGATAAACCAATAAGATAAAAGTTTAATTAAAACTATTTTAATATACTAATTATAAATATATTAATATATTAATTATTAATAAATATAATTAATCATTATTTTAATATATAAATTATTAATATTCTATTGATTGATAATTTATTTAAGCAAATACATAGCCGAAAATATAATCGAAAGTATAAAGTATAAATATTTGCTAACGATAACATACGTTATAGAAATAAATAAAGAATAATACGAAATTAAAAAATTAAGGAAATTAAAACGTTTTACAGTTACCGTAAAAATAAACGAAAAACAATCGAAAGTAGAAATAAATCATATAGTTAAAATAAACGAAAAATGATCAAAATAGAAATAAAAGAGCGTAAAAATAATCGAAAATAGAAATAAAATACATTATTTTGTAAGTGGCATCGAAATATTCAATTTCTACTTTAACTTTATAGAATTCTTCATCTTGTACCCTGTTTTAGTAATAAATTATTAGTTATATAATTTAATATTTAAATGTTAAATTTTAAATGTTAAATTTTAAATATATTATAAACAGAACATATTAAAAATCAAATAAACCAATACTAGAATGAAACAAACAAATAATGTAATACTTACCAAAATCTGTAATAATAGTAGGTACTTTATTAATTTATATTTATATTTTAATTGTATAATAAATTTGAAACATATATATGGAACAAGTTATAAATAAAATAAACCAATATACCTATACAAAAACAGTTAATAACAAAACATACCAATATTATTACGAAACAAAATAATATAATACTTATCACTATAATCTGAAATAATAGAAAATTATTAATATTGTATTTTAGTAATATAATACATTTGAAACATATTTACAAAATATATATAAAACAAACATATAATACCGAACAAACAAAAGTAAAATAATACTTCACACTTTATCTGTAATAATAATGAATTATTAATTTTATATTATAGTATATTTGAAATATAGATATAAAAAATCCGAATTTTCTATAACAAAAATAAATTTATAACAAAATATAATACAGAACAAACAAAAATAAAATAATACTTCCCACTTTATCTGTAATAATAATGAATTATTAATTTTATATTATAATATATTTGAAATATATATATAAAAACCTAAATTTTCTATAACAAAAACACATTAAAAAAACCAGAAGAGATAATGCAATAATCTAGATACAAAATGAAACATAAATCAATATAAAATTATAAATTTCTGTTAAAAAAAAGTATTTTGTCGAAACAGATTTTGTTTATTTTATTTTTAAAAGATGAAACAGATACAGATTTTATTATATCATTATTTAATGAATTCCATATATTAACTGATCTATTATTAATTATATTTTTAATTGTATTATCATAATTATGTATTACATTTAATTTTTTACAATTACCTCTAGTTCTACAATTATTCGAAATGTTAAGAATATCAGATATATTTATATCTGTATAATTATTTGAAATTTTAAAAATTGTAGTTAGATCTATTTTTAACCTTCTAAGTTCAAGTGATTCTAATTTAAAATATACCAATCTCTCTATATATGTTTTATAATTAATATTTGATGAATTTGTATATCCTACGCATCTTGTAATTAATCGTCTAGTAAATAATCTTTGCACTCTTTCAATTTGGTCTATGAGACTACGAAATTTACTAACCTTTGAAAAAGGTGACCAAATTATGGATGCATATTCTAAAATTGGTCTGCAATAAATTTTATATGCATTTAATAATGCTCTAGGGGATTTTGTAGTAATGCATCTAAAAATTGAATTCAAAGAAAAATAAGCTTTTTTACAAATATAATCAATATGTTTATTAAATAAAAGGTTATTTTCAAATATTATTCCTAAATCTTTATAAAAAGTAACGTTTTCTAATTGAATATTATTTATAAAATATTTTGATGGAGTAACCTTCCCTAAAGTCATAACTGCACATTTTGATAATGAAATATTTAATTGCCATTTATTTACCCATTGTGAAAATAAATTTAAATTATTTTGTAAAAGAAATCTTTCACTCTCAGATGCGTATGAAAAATATATTTTTGTATCATCGGCAAATAAATCAATATGAATTTTTGAAGAGAATATACTAGGAAGATCATTAATATATAATAAAAATAAAATTGGACCTAAAACCGATCCTTGTGGTACTCCAGATTTTACAATAGAACTATTTGAAAAAGAATTTTCAACCCGTGTAATTTGAGATCTATTCGATAAAAAATTATAAAACCATTTTATTATTTTATTAGATATACCGTATGATTTTAATTTAAATAGTAGTTTTTCATGAGAAACAACATCAAAAGCTTTTGCAAAATCAATATATATTATATCTACACATTTTTTATTATTCAATTCATTATACCAAAATTTTAAACATTTTGTTAATTGTAATTCTGTGGATTTTCCACTTATAAAACCATATTGATATTTTGTTAATAAATTATTAGATTTTAAATAAAAAATTAATTGTTTAGAAATAATACGTTCTAATACTCTACACATTACACATGTTATTGAAATAGGCCTATAGTTATTTGAATTTGATGGTTCATCCTTTTTAAAAATTGGTGTGATTATAGATTTTTTCCAAATTTTCGGTATATTACCCGATAATAAAGATGAATTAAAAATAATATATAAAGGCCTACATAATTCATTAGATAATAATTTTAACATATAAGATGGTATCCCATCAGTTCCGAAAGTATGTGTAATTTTTAATCTATTTAAAAATATTTTAATTATTTCAAGATTTAAATCAATATTATCAAATTTTTGTTTAGTTAAGTTATAAAATTCGGGTAAATTTCCATTATCATTTTGTTGAATTGAACTAAAATATGAATTTAACGTATTTGCTTTGTCGAGATCTGAAAATAAAATATTATTATTTGATATATCAATTAGAGGAGATACTCCAGATTTTAAATTTTGTCTTTTTTTTCATAAATTTATAAAACTTTAATTTATTTTTTGAATTAATTGCATTAATCTCTCTCTTAAAATTTAAAGATTCTAATTCCTTGGATAATTTTTTTTTTGCTTCTATCCAATTATATTTATATTGTAAATTAGTTTTAGATTTTCGAAATAATTTTTTTACTTGCTTCTTCAATTTCAATATATTCTTCGGAAGTACCTGTTTTATTGTATTATTTATATTAGGAATATGTGATAAATAATTTATTTAGAACCTTATTAAAATATTCTACTTTTTGATCGATATTATAATCATTTGAATTTAGATATTCCCAATTAAATCTAGAAAGATGATATTTAATCAATTTTATATTAGCATTATTGAAATCAAAATTGTTTGATTTTAAAATCTGTTTACATGGGTATTTTTCAATATTTACATTAAATGAAACAGAATAGTGGTCACTTATATTTTTGTATAATCCGAAATAGTCTCCAATATTTATATTAGATAGTAATTGTTTTTCATTAGTAAAAAGTAAATCAATTATATTATTATTACGAGTTGGCTTATTTATTAATTGTGAAAATGAATTTTTAATAATCGAATCGTAAAGTAATGCATAACTTTTTGGGTAACTAGGAAATGTATATTCTTTCCAATTAAAATTTGGTAAATTAAAATCTCCTATAATTATAGATGAATTATAATTTTGTTGGGTTATATCAAATAATTTACATATCTGTTCATGAGAAACATCATTACAATTTGGAGGTCTATAGACACATATAATATTAAATGGAATTTTTGAATTAATTTTTAAATGTATATATTGAACATCTATGTGTGAAATAAAATTTCTTACAGGACATAAAACTAGATTTACAAAATATCGCAACACCTCCTCTATGAATTAATTTATCGTATCTAAATAGTGTATAATTTTTTCCACCGATTAAATATAGTGAATCTCTATCATCTACCGTTAAGAATGTTTCAACTAAACATATAATGTCATATTTATTAGATGAAAGTAAAAATTCCAAAAAATTCATTTTATTTCTAATACTACGAGCATTAGCGTAATATATATTTAAATTGTTATTTTTAATATTTTCATCTTTATTGCCGGTTAGTCATCTAGAACCTGTATTTTTATTTTTATTTTTATTAATAATGGAATTTTTATAAGTAATATATGACAATTTCCATACACTAAAATTATCTTCACCAATTGACATATTCCAGTCAATTTTATTATTTATAATATATCTTAGTTCATAGGAACTACTTCTAGAATTATAAATACATTTGATAATTTTTTTACTTTTAATTAATTTATGATATCTGATGTCGTTCTAGTGATATTTCATCTAGAGATGTTCTAATGAATGAATTTTGTAGATCTCGTAATTTACATAATCGGTTAACATTTGATAAAATAATTTTTTTTGAGACCACATTATCTAAAATTAATTTTAATTTATTAAATGATAATTGAACTATTGATAATACACACGATTTATTAATATTTACTGTTTTACAAATAATATTTACTAAGTATTTAAAGAAATTAGTTTTATCATTATTAGGAATATTTATATTGTGAATAATTATTTCATTATTGCTATCTATATTATTTTTAATAATATTTACTGATTTTACCAAATTGTCAGTAAAGGTATCAGAATTGGTTACAGTAGAAGTTACATTAGCGGTTACATTAGCGTATGATTTTTTAACAACAATCATATCACTTATTTCAGTGATTTTTGATAGTAACATATTTAATTTTTTTTCTGTGCTATTTATTAAAGTATTAATATTACTATTATCAATAATAGTAGACGATGGTAATGAGTTATTTAAACTAGGTTGATTTATTGGTGTATTATCATTATTATTATTTATACATGTATTACATTTAAATGTAAAATTTGGTGATCTAAATAACTGAATAGCATATTTTGGTGGTGATTTATTAGACCAATTTGTTTTCATTATTTTTGCTTTATATAAGCATTTATAATGGTATGTATTACCACATGAACATGATATATAATTGTCGTTATTAATTTCTAAATTACATGTAATACAATCCATTTTTAATGTAATAAATATATTACAATTATATAGTTTAGAAATTATATATATTTTTAACAAACTGATTCCCTATGATTTTAAATTGAACAAATGCCGAATTCGATTTTTCTTGTTTACTAAATAAATTAGCGTTGTGATGTTTCAATTTTCTTATTTTCGAAATCGATTTTAAAACATTATCCTTTAATGTAATGACTACGTAAATATCGAATGTAATTCCGTATAATATAGAGAACAAGTTATCCGAATGTATGTCGAAATTAATTAGTTTTAAAGAAATTTAATTTTTTTTTAATTTGTAGAAATAACGTGTTAAATTTATGCGACTTTTAATTTGGTTGCTATGCGTTGCAACTATTATATTATTAATTTAGAATTACCCACTTGCTTATAACACAGATATATAGTTAAGTTGATAGGCATAAATATACATACATTAAGGCATTCTTCAATATTTATTGAAACATCCTACATTTGTATATTTATTTACACAATGTTTATTTATTTAAATAGAAATTTGAATGTATTTCAGATTGTATTATAAATTAAATTATAAGTACGGTAATATACTAAATATAATCATATATGTATTATAATAATGTAATAGTGCATTATATAATATGTTTGTATAGCCTTTGTTCACATTGTGCCCACTCAGAAAATGACAGACTTGATGTTTCGTATAATTACATGACATTGCACTTCATTTACTGATAAACTTAAATCACACCTCTTCTAAGACCTCATCTACATAGAGTTATATTTTATTAACGTCTCTTATACCTATATCCATTCTATTTTGTGTTACTTTTAATAGTGGTAGATTAAATATTTAGTTTTATATATTAATTTATATATTAATAAGTTCATTTATTTACATACGAGGAATGTATTCATTAGTTATTTTGCCTAATAAATATATGTCATCACATCTCAGATCGAGTCACGAAAGACACATCACTTACAACAACGGCAGCACAAAGATAACATCCACAAAGATCGTAAACCTACTTACGAAAATATCAGTGGCGATGACTCTGACGACCGAGAAGCTCGCCAGGGAGAACAAGTTTATCGTTCGCCGCGTGTCGCCACCAGTACTCCAAGGCGGTGGACTTTCTCCGAAGCGGTTAAGGCTGGCGTCGTTAGACTAAAGCAGACCGTGAACTACTCGAACTACACGTCATCTCATCCTCCTCCCCAACCCCCTAAACCCCCTCATCACCAGCCCCCTATTCAGCCTCCTCCCATGTCGCAACCGCTGTATCCACCCCGTCCACGTATTGCCGGTAGTCACGATGACGTAACTCCAGTGATGACGTCATTCCTTCCTTATTACGAATCATCGAGGAATGCTGACTCATCTGTTACTGGATTATCGCTCGCTGATAGTACAGTCGGTGGTCGAGATTTACCAGCTGGAACTACTTTCATCCCGTCTAGCTCTGTGGCGGAGCATCCCCCAGTTCGTGCGAGGAAGGAACGGGTTGACTATCTCTCAGGAGGATTGAGGAGAGGAGGAGGGGGAGGAGGAGGAATTCGGAAACTCGAGAAGGAATATATATCGTTGGACAATGCAATCAACATATGGAGAATAGATAGATCTATCAATAATATAATTCGAATTAGTTGTTCCCACAGTAGAGATGCACATACGAGGTACGAACAACAATGTAAACTTTTCCAAGTTAGTACACATATATATAACTATTTAATAGATAACTCGATATAACATATATATATATATATATATATATATATATATATATATATATTACAACTAATAAACGATAACTATCATATAATTTGATAAATTACATTAATGCAATTTTATTATATTATTAAAAAAACTAAGGTGGTTTAGATCTTCATATTTTTTAGAGAAAATGAGCAGTTTTGTAATTTTTAGAAGAAAAAATATTTTCCCATTTAATTAAATATACTAAATGTATACTAAAAATGTATAATTTTAGCATTTTGGATGTAGTATAAGTTGTTGCAAATATTGGCCATATAATGGGCCGATCTATAGAGTCGGACAATTCTCCTTTACATTTCTAAGTATATCTGTGTAACATGCCATAGTAGAAGAATTTGACGCACGACATAATTACATAATTTCCGGAACTTAAATCTTGAAATAAATAACTTCATTTACAACGTTATATATAGTGAATTAATATTAAGTCATATTACAGCCTTGGAAGAAGACGTCGACGGAAGATCGGAGTAGCGTGCACGGGGGAAGAGACGATGACCAAGTGGCCGCAGTAGGTGGCCAGGGAATAGGCGGTCACGTGGTACAGCTGGTGAAGGAAGAGCTCTGTCGTAGTGGTTTCGACATGCCCTCATACACGGACACTGCAGTAGAGTTGTAATAGAACCACCTCTATACAGTGTTACTACCGAGAGTTGTGGTCGGGTATACTTAACGTCCTACACGCGTGTTACTATATCTAGTAGTAGTGTCGCTGTATAACATGAATCATTATTATTATTCGAGTTAACGTACGAAAATAGTATACTTATACTTATCTATAAGAAGATGTTATCTTCGTATGCTTATTATTATATATTACACATAATACTATACTACTTATTTTTAATAAATAAAACATGATTAATTATTCCCTGTATTCATATAAATAATCTAGTAATATATAACACCAATACCTCCTATAACCTCGAGGTTATAGGAGGTATTGATAAAAACTATCACATTATTAAATATGTATATATATATATATATGATGATGATGATGATGATGATATTCAGTTTATTAGCACTAAAATAGGGTCATGTAGACCCCTTCGCTCGTGCGGGAAGAAAATAATAATAAAATAATAGTAATACAATAATAATTTAATAATAATATACTTTCAATATACCACGGACAACAATACTAAATAATATAAAGGACTATTATATACTTCAGTCTGCATTTATATGGCGTAGTGTTATATACTACATACTGCATTGATATAGTATAGTGTTATATAATAATAATATAATAATAATACAATAACAATTTAATAATGATATACATTTAATATAACACGGACAAAAATAATAAGTTGGATGATTTAATGAGTATGGGTAGAGAGAAAAGAAGAAGTAAGATTTATTAATCTTTAGAACGAATGGTAGGAGGGATGGATTTCCATAGGGTTCGACCGAATTTTTAAAACCTCTAGAATTTAGGGAAGTTTTACTAGAGTTCTGGGAGATAAGTAAAGGAGCATTTTGGTAACGAAGAGAAGATAATATAGTACGTTTTTTAATTAGATCAGAGATATAGCTAGGGGCGAAAGAATATATTGATTTATGGATTATAGAGAGTATACGTAATTTACACCTGAGGGAGAAGGGTAGCCACATATATATATATATATATATATATATATATATATATATATATATATTATATCTAATATTTTATTTTCTAAATTAGATGCATTAGTATCACATTATTTATTATATCACGTGCACCACAAATAAAAAAGCTACAGTAAAAATTAAAAAAATAATATATATATTTATTATTATATAAAAGGTCGTGTTAAGTTGGTTAGAACACTAATACATCAGGGAGTACACAGTTAAATCGTAAGGTATACCTACATATATGCAGAAGAAATAGGGGAATACAAATTACATTGTTCATATATAATTTCTGAAGTTTATTGGTAATTTCTTTGCATAAAGTAAACTGTTAATATATTAGTATAAAAGATTATATAAAATATATGCGATATAAATTATGAAGTAGAGGAAGATGATTATGATAATACTTCAGAAGAAAAATAATATACTGAAGATTAACAAAATCTATAGTAAAAGAAAAAGTATCATATAAACGATTAAAAGGTGAATATTGTTTACATATTAGGTAACCTATTGATAAATTAACAAACGAGTATTTTATTTTAAATGAATTATTACTTTTGTCAGTGCACTGTCTCAGAAAGGTATAGTCATGTTTATAATTTACTTATTTAAGTGTACACAGTATTGATTATATACATCGTTGAGTCAGGGGACGTGAGGGGGTTTTGGTCGATCAACTTTGGCACTCGCTATACTTACCAGTACTCCATGAATATTAAATCTTAGTATTTTAATTTTTGAATACTTATTAAGAAGATATTAATCTAATAAATAGCTATTTCGGATTTTTATATTATAATAACCAAATTATATATTATCAGTTCTAATAATACTGGTAAATATCGGTGAAATATGGTACATGAGACTCACGTCGTGAGGGGTTTTGGTGAATAGTTCCGAATGTGTTAATACTTGTCGCCCTATATAGCTAATATAGGAGGATATCTACCTATATAGAAGGATACCTATATACCTACTCAAATAATAAAATGTGAGTTAAATTAACTAATTCGAATATGTATTATAATGATATGATAATATATAATACACACATAATTTTAATTAATTATATATTATATATGCAAAGTTTACCATTAATTATACGCTAATATTACAATAATATAACAGAAAATTCAATTTTTACATAATCGATAATATTATTCAATATATTTAATTTTTCTTACCCTATTTGGTAATATTAACATTATACGCAGTTGGTTAATGTAACACATTGTAATAGCTATTCTCGTTTGATCATACTGGCGTCGACCAAAACCGCCTCACGATATCGACAAAGACCCCCCTCATCGAATATGGTAATATTATGTTATCTTTATTCAATTATTAATTAATAATTTTCATTTTTTTTTTCATTTTATGTAGATTATTGAATATTTTAATATGTTAACACTTTAAAGAAAATATCATTAAATGCGTTGTTATTTAAGTCATTAAAAATGGATTTAAATGATAATAATAGGTAATTAGTAATTACATTTAAATCTCCGCTATTTTGTTTACAATATAGCAGAAAATTAACTTTTTAACTTTTGAACCTCCTACTGTTATAATAAAATATACAGTAAAAATATAAAAATAATAATTAATGATAAAATAAAATTCTTTAGAATAAATGTTTAAAGCCTATAATATATACATATTTATTACAAATATATTCCATTCATGTATACATGAATACAGAATATATATACATATATATATATACATACATATATATACAGAATATATATATTCTGTAAATATATAAATAATAGATTTTATTTATACTATTAATTCAATAAATTTAAATGTATATTTAACATATTATAATGTAGTATTTATTAAAACCCTTAATTTTGAACAAGTGTAGGATTATAACTATAAAACATTGTTACCTGATTCAAATGATAAATTTGAATATCATAAAGAGAACGGTAGAAATCGTAGAGTTCAGCTATCATGGTTGAAGTAGTAATGGTTAATAAATAGTTAACTATTAAATAGTGGATAGGTATTATGTGTATTTAACCATAATTTCTAACCCATTTTTAATAACATCAAGGATGAATATATTTTAATGTAACACAGTATTTTCAAAAACAATCATTAAATAGTATTTAGTAGGATAAATAAAATATTTCAATTTGAAATACATTTTCAAAATAATAATCTTTTGTGGTAAACTTGATATGGGCATTATGTAGATGAATATAATGTAATGGTAAACTATAGTAATTACTATAATACAATTAATTTTATAATTATTTAAATTCCTATTCTGGAGATTTTATCATTAACATCACATTATTAATGCTGTAAATAATGATTAGTACAAATCTACAACTAAGCAACAAATATATATATTTGAATGTGGTTAATTCATATAATATAATTAATAAAATCAAATATTCTAAAATAAGGCAGATTAAACAACTCGTATATCACATAGTAAATATGTGTATCTATAGATATAGTCACTATAGTGATTAAACGTAATCATTGTGAAACTTTTCAAAGTTCTTCTCTTCACAATATCATGGAATTTTTGTTGGATGAAGGCATTTTTTTAAAATTGTCATCAAAAAGAAAAATTATACTAATCAATATTAATAAATATGGCCCAGAATTTTCCAGAATTAAATTGGTAAACAATTGTAAAACTAGATGGGTTGCATGTCATACATTTCGTGTTTTTTAAGAATATATGTACCAGTTATTTAGACAATATTTAATATAATAGATGAAAATAGAACTTTTATTTAGAAGTCGATAACAAAGTCACTACATTTAAGTTCATCAGTTACAAGCTCTTAAGTTTATCAGGGAATTTAATATAGGTAATAGTACTCAAAAATATATAGAAAATTTACTATTTTATTTCAGAAAATATCTTTAGATATATACACAGTAAATAGTTAAATAGTTAAATAAATAATGTAATATCAGATATTCTAAATAATATTGGTAAATTTGAAAATAAATAGTGTAAAGAAGGATGATATTTACAAATAAAAGTAAATGACCAAGAATTACTTGTACCAAGAATAAATCGTTGACAAATATTATAATAGATCAATATCTATAATCAAAAACACACATATATATATATAGATTTATTTTTATATGTATATATATATATATATATATATTTTGAAGGGTATTCTCATCTATATATAAACTAAAATATGTTACAATATGGTTAATAAAATATTTAAATAAATGTCAGAAGTCATGATATTCAATTCTACATTTTTATTAAAAAGAGAATCCATATAATAACACACGTAACACTATAAACACAGTGACACGAATATAAAATGAATATATCGAATAATACTTTATAACTATATTCTAGAACATGGTAAGTATCGTTTACTACTACGAGAAGGATTATATATATATATATATATATATATATATATATATATACTAGGGTGGGTGGCCGGCGTTGCCCGTGAATGAGACTATTTTAGGTGTGGGTGTAATGGGTTAGTTGAGACTATTGGGTCTTTTTTAGATTTTTATATAATGTTTTCTAGCAGTCAGTGGGCCGTTATTTATCTTTTTTTTATTTTAATGAAAACAAACAATGATAATTTCATAATGTATTTATTAAAACAAAACTTAACTACTATTTAACTATTTAAAAGTATTTAACCCAACCTAACCACAACTGTGAAAATATACTTTTATAGGTTCACTCGGGAAGTAATGCAGCTAAAAAAAACCTACCAATATTTAAACTTAACTCAAACTAACCACAACTGTGAAAATAACAGGCTCACTCGGGAAGTAATGCAGCTAAAAAAAACCTACATAAATTATAACTTAAACCAACCTAACCATGGTTGTGCACAACTGTGAAAATAACAATATAAATAAATATGCTTTTATAGGGCTCACTCTGGAAGTAATGCAGCTAAAAAAAACCTTCAACAATTAAAACTTAACCCTACCTAACCACAACTGTTAAAATAACAATATATATAAATATGCTTTTATAGGCTCATTCGGGAAGTAATGCAGCTAAAAAAATCTACACAAATTAAAACTTAACCCAACCTAACAACTGTGAAAATATCCTTGTATAGGCTCAATCGGGAAGTAATGCAGCTAAAAAAAACCTACCAATATTTAAACTTAACCCAACCTAACCACAACTGTGAAAATAACAATATAAATAAATATGCTTTTATAGGCTCATTCGGGAAGTAGTGCAGTTAAAAAAAACCTACACAAATTAAAACTTAACCCAACCTAACCACAACAGTGAAATATACTTTTATATGCCTATCGGGAAGCAATGCAGCTAACAAAACCTACACAAATTAAAACTTAACCCAACCTAACCACAACTGTGAAAATAACAATATAAATGAATATGCTTTTATAGGCTCACTCGGGAAGTAATGTAGCTAAAAAAACCTACCAATATTAAAACTTAACCCAACCTAAACACAAAAGTGACAATAAATATAACTAAAAATATCAATATATATATATATATATATATATATATATATATATATATATATAGACTCACTCGGTATTTAATGCATATATAATTATAGAATATATTTTAGAAAAAATATTTTTTATAAATCTATATTTTTTCTTTGACCTTTGACCTTTGATATATATGATGACATTTGGCAAAATATTAAAACAGAGATGTAAACCCTATTATTCATATTTTCATAATTTTTCTAATTTTATTACATGTAATTTCGTACTCCTAATCTGATGAATTCATAATTTATACGAAAAATTTACCGGAAGTCGGTCAAATAGACTATTCTAAAATCATGTATTTTTCACTTTTTCGGCCGTAGCTCGAAGAATATTAAACATAAGAAATCACAATTTATCAAAGTATATTCTATTTTAATTAACTATTTAATAAAGTTAAAATTATTGAAATCGAATAATTATTGTAGATTTTGATTTTTTACATCACCTATGTTTAATAATTTATGTTTACATGTCGTAGATAGGAAATAATTAATATAAACACGTAACGTAAACAATATTAACTCGATTTTACTCGTTCGTGAACTTTTTCTCAATAATACGGGTAAATAAATTCCGATTTACCAATTGTTATTTCGATATTCAAACCGGAAGTACCATTTCGTAAATCTACGTAATGTATTCGAAATTAAAGAAACTCATTTTTACGAAATTATTTACGATAAAATTCTCCACGATAATTTTGTTATTAAAAATTTGCGTCGAATTTAAATTTTTCGATTACGTAAATCGATCAAAAAATGACACTATTCAACGATTATTGGTATCGCGTGAATACATATTCAAAAAAGTAAATCATTCATGTTACCCCCGCTGCCCCACTTTATCTCCCGACGTTTTCCTTACGTTTTCCTTACGGCGAATTTTAATTATTTGAATTTATACAAAATATTAAATATTAAATTTTAACGATAAAAACCCAAAATACTACCAGAAATATTGCCCGTAGATGAAAATGAGTGTGCGCATACTATGTATTCCTAAATATATTTCGGGTAGCTATCCTCATATATATAGATTGGCAAAACAAAATTTCAAATCTAGCATTATTTGAATTTAAGTATACACTTTGTTTAGATTTTTGACGGAAAAAGACTTTTATGGGAAAGAGATTTTGAAAAATTTTGAAAAAAAATCACACCTCAATTTAAAAAAATTATTTTCCTATCCATTAACGTCGAGGTGGGGATGGCTCGGCCTGCGGCCTCGGTGTACGAGCCCGCCGCGCACCACCTAATTAAAGTATGTTTAGACGAATATATATATAGACTAGGGTGGGTGGCCGGCGTTGCCCGTGATTGAGACTATTTTAGATGTGGGTGTAATGGGTTAGTTGAGACTATTGGGTCTTTTTTAGATTTTTATATAATGTTTTCTAGCAGTCAGTGGGCCGTTATTTATCTTTTTTTATTTTAATGAAAAAAAAACAATGATAATTTCATAATGTATTTATTAAAACAAAACTTTAACTACTTTGGTCTACTATTACTAATGAGTAACATTATTTAACCCAACCTAACCACAACTGTGAAAATATACTTTTATAGGTTCACTCGGTAAGTAATGCAGCTAGAAAAAACCTACCAATATTTAAACTTAACTCAAACTAACCACAACTGTGAAAATAACAGGCTCACTCGGGAAGTAATGCAGCTAAAAAAACCTACAAAATTAAAACTTAACCCAACCTAACCACAACTGTGAAAATAACAATATAAATTAATATGCTTTTATAGGCTCACACGGGAAGTAATGCAGCTAAAAAAAATCTACCAATATTAAAACTTAACCCAACCTAAATACAAAAGTGACAATAAATATAACTAAAAATATCAATATATATATATATATATATATTTGTATAGACTCACTCGGTATGTAATGCATATATAATTATAGAATAGATTTTAGAAAAAATATTTTTTTATAAATATATATTTTTTTCTTTGACCTTTGATATATATGATGACATTTGGCGAAATATTAAAACAGAGATGGAAACCATATTATTCATATTTTCATGATTTTTCTGATTTTATTACATGTATTTTCGTACTCCTAATCTGATGAATATATAATTTATACGAAAAATTTACCGGAAGTCGGTCAAATAGACTATTCTAAAATCATATATTTTTCACTTTTTCAGCGTAGCTCGAAGAATATTAAACATAAGAAGTCACAATTTATCCAAGTATATTGTATTTTAATTAACTATTTAATTAAGTTTAAATTACTGAAATCGAATAATTATTGTAGATTTTGATTTTTTACATCACCTATGTTTAATAATTTATGTTTACATGGCGTAGATAGGAAATAATTAATATAAACTCGTAACGTAAAAAATATTAATTCGATTTTACTCGTTCGTAAACTTTTTCTCAATAATACGGGTAAATAAATTCCGATTTACCAATTTTTATTTAGATATTCAAACCGGAAGTACCATTTCGTAAATCTACGTAATGTATTCGAAATTACAGAAACTCATTTTTACGAAATTATTTACGATAAAATTCTCCACGATAATGTTTGTTATTAAAAATTTGCGTCGAATTTAAATGTTTCGATTACGTAAATCGATCAAAAAATGACACTATTTAACGATTATTGGTATCGCGTGAATACATATTCAAAAAAGTAAATCATTCATGTTACCCCCGCTGCCCCACTTTATCTCCCGACGTTATCCTTACGTTTTCCTTACGGCGAATTTTAATTATTTGAATTTATATAAAATATTAAATATTAAATTTTAACCCTAAAAACCCAAAATACTACCAGAAATATTGCCCGTAGATGAAAATGAGTGTGCGCATACTATGTATTCCTAAATATATTTCGGGTAGCTATCCTCATATATATAGATTGGCAAAACAAAATTTCAAATCGAGCATTATTTGAATTTAAGTATACACTTTGTTGAGATTTTTGACGGAAAAAGACTTTTATGGGAAAGAGATTTTGAAAAATTTTGAAAAAAAATCACACCTCAATTTAAAAAAATTATTTTCCTATCCATTAACGTCGAGGTGGGGATGGCTCGGCCTGCGGCCTCGGCGTACGAGCCCGCCGCGCACCACCTAATTAAAGTATGTTTACACGAATATATATATAGATTCAAACAATGCGAATATAAATATATGATAATTGAGGAAGTGAACAAAATAAAGGTTGCGGCGGCTACAGGTACTATAGGATGACATCGTAGCCTCTCTCGGCTATATAGACATCAGTCAGAACCAGCTTAGCGACGCTGTGCGGTATCAACGGGCCTTTATAATAACGTTAACTTAGAATGTTAACCGGTAACAGCTGTGGTTAGTGGTGGCGTAGTGGTAAGGCATGCCCGTTCATGTAAGGCATGCCCGTTCATGTAAGGCATGCCCTTTCATGTAGCCGACGTAGCAGTAGCGCGGGTTATGACTCAATATTGTTATTCTACAATTACAATATATTAATATTATAGATATTATTGTGATTTTAAAATTTTATTTAAAATTTTAATTCCATAGATAACGGGGGTGTCCGTATTCGGTACCCATGTCCGAATATGGACTGGTATCCCGAATCCATCCCGGACATGGGTACCGAATACGGACACCCATTGTTATAATACGGACACCCTAGATAAACTATATATTATTAATGAATCAATCAGACAAATTACAATTACATTATTTATAATTATTTTTATGAATAATTTAGTCAAACTTAATTAGTTAATAATTTATTTATTTTTATTATTTTTTTAATTAATAATACAATTTAAGTATGTAAATAATAAATAATTTAGATTTAACTTTATGTGTGGTGTTATATTATAACGCACGCGATGTTTATGAAAATAAGAATAGTTCATACGCTGCGCGCTGATTGGTTATATGGTTTCCGTATTAAGACATCTATAGATGTGACCACTCTATAGAGTGACCGTATTAGGGACTTATATGACCTCTAGATATATGCTTATAACTTAATGAATATTTTATAACAAATATAGAAATTATATATATATAATTTTTAGAATGCTTTATTTTTAATAATATATTGTTATATTTTATATCGATATATTTGTATATTCTTGAGAAGATTTTAAGTTGAAATTTTTTATCATAAATTTAAAAACGTAATAAAAATCAATTTATAGGATATATCAGCATATTTTGAATAATTTAAAAATAAAAAATCCTTTTTTAGACTATTTATATAATTATGAATATTTTATTCATTAAACATTTTTTTGTAGGATTTATGGTTTCTGAAATATAGAGAGTGTCCGTATTCGGGTAATGTCCGTATTCGGTTACTTTCCCCTACAAATATATTTTTTCAAATTATGAAATAAAATCATTTTAATCAAATATATAAATAATATCGTGATCGGGATCGGGAAAGGATCGGCTAACAAACTGAGGTTCGGGAAAAGTATCGCATAAGAGACTAAATAGAGGATCGGGATCGCCGATCCAGGAAAAAAAGATCGGTGCCCATAAATTACCAATAAACTTCAGAAATTATATGAAAAATAAAATGTGTGTTCCCCTATTTCTTCTGCATACCTAACTGCGATTTCAATGTGCACTCCCTGGGATATTAATGTTCCCACCCAATTAACACCTTTTATATATAATAATAAATATATATATATATATATATATATATTTGTTTATTATTATATATTAATTATATAAGTACAATAGTATGTATAACGTATACATTCAACGATTTAGGTAAAAGGATAGCAACTAAGTTAATGCAATTTAATTATTAATAATAAATTATATATTTCTGATTGAGTATAATATAATATGATATAAATTTATTTAGAATTGTAATTTAAAGACAAATTGTTAATATAGATAATTGCTAAATCCATAGTCTCATTTCCTTAGGTTATTTTATATTATTTATTTTAATTTTACGGCAGTTTTTTATTTGTGGTGCACATGATATGAATGAATGAATGAATGAATGAAATCAGTTTATAGACAATTGTCTAAGGAGGATCATTGAAAGCTATAAGTAGCTTTATTAAGTCGATACCTCCATAGTATATGAATATAATAGCTTTATATAATAAATAATGTGATACTAATGCATCTAATTTAAAAAATAAAATATTAGAGATAATATATATATATATATATATATATATATATATATATATATATATATATATATATACATATATGTATGTATACATGCATATTTAATAATGTGGTAGGTTTTTATATATTATTAGATTATTTATATGAATACAGGGAATTATTAATCATGTTTTATTTATTAAAAATAAGTAGTAGGTATATAGTATTAAGTGTAATATATAATAATAAGCATACGAAGATAACACCTTCTTATAGATAAGTATAAGTGTACTATTTTCGTACGTTAACTCGAATAATAATAATGATTCATGTTATACAGCGACACTACTACTACATATAGTAACACGCGTTTAGGACGTAAAGTATACCCGACCACAACTCTCGGTAGTAACACTGTATAGAGGTGGTTCTACTACAACTCTACTGCAGTGGCCGTGTATGAGGGCATGTCGAAACCACTACGACAGAGCTCTTCCTTCACCAGCTGTACCACGTGACCGCCTATTCCCTGGCCACCTACTGCGGACACTTGGTCATCGTCTCTTCCCCCGTGCACGCTACTCCGATCTTCCGTCGACGTCTTCTTCCAAGGCTGTAATATGACTTAATATTAATTCACTATATATAACGTTGTAAATGAAGTTATTTATTTCAAGATTTAAGTTCCGGAAATTATGTAATTATGTCGTGCGTCAAATTCTTCTACTATGGCATGTTACACAGATATAATTAGAAATGTAAAGGAGAATTGTCCGACTCTATAGATCGGCCCATTATATGGCCAATATTTGCAACAACTTATACTACATCCAAAATGCTAAAATTATACATTTTTAGTATACATTTAGTATATTTAATTAAATGGGAAAATATTTTTTCTTCTAAAAATTACAAAACTGCTCATTTTCTCTAAAAAATATGAAGATCTAAACCACCTTAGTTTTTTTAATAATATAATAAAATTGCATTAATGTAATTTATCAAATTATATGATAGTTATCGTTTATTAGTTGTAATATATATATATATGTTATATCGAGTTATCTATTAAATAGTTATGTATATGTGTACTAACTTGGAAAAGTTTACCTTTGTCTTCATACGATATATATTCCTTCTCGAGTTTACGAATTCCCCTTCTTCCTCTCCTCAATCCTCCTGAGAGATAGTCAACCCCTTCCTTCCTCGCACGAACTGAGGGATGCTCCGCCACTGAGCTAGACCGGATGAAAGTAGTTCCAGCTGGTAAATCTCGACCACCGACTGACCTATCAGCGAGCGGTAATCCAGTATCATATGAGTCATCATTCCTCGATGATTCGTAATAAGGAAGGGATGACGTCATCACTGGATTTACGTCATCGTGACTACCGGCAATACGTGGACGGGGTGGATACAGCGGGGGCTGGTGATGAGGGTGTTGAGGGGGTTGGGGAGGAGGATGATATGACGTGTAGTTCGTGTAGTTCACGGTCTGCTTTCGTCTAACGATGCCGGCCTTAACCGCGTCGGAGAAAGTCCACCGCCTTGGAGTACTGGTGGCGACACGCGGCGAACGGTAAACTTGTTCTCCCTGGCGAGCTTCTCGGTCGTCAGAGTCATCGCCACTGGTATTTTCGTAAGTAGGGTTACGATCATTGTGGATGTTATCTTTGTGCTGCCGTTGTTGTAAGTGATGTGTCTTTCGTGACTCGATCTGAGATGTGATGACATATATTTATTAGGCAAAATAACTAATGAATACATTCCTCGTATGTAAATAAATGAACTTATTAATATATAAATTAATATATAAAACTAAATATATAATCTACCACTATTAAAAGTAACAAAAGAGAATGGATAAGAGTATTGGTATAAGAGACGTTAATAAAATATAACTCTATGTAGATGAGGTCTTAGAAGAGGTGTGATTTAAGTTTATCAGTAAATGAAGTGTAATGGCATGTAATTCTACGAAACATCAAGTCTGTCATTTTCTGAATGGGCTTTATTTAGGATATTTCTGTAATTCTAATTTAATTTATAATACAATCTGAAATACATTCAAATTTCTATGTAAATAAATAAAATCCTAGTGTAAATAAATATACAAATGTAATATGTTCCCTTTACACAATATGGCGTACATTGGATGTTTCAATAAATATTGAAGAATGCCTTACTGTATGTATATATGTATATGCATATGCCTTTCAACTTAATTATATATCAGTGTTGTAAGCAGATGGGTTTGTAAATTAATTCTTAATTCTAAATTGTAAAATTGTAAATTGTAAATTAATAATATAATAGAATATTAATAATAGATATAATACAATAATAATTAATTATATTTATTAATAATTAATATATTAACATATTTATAATTAATATATTAAAATAGTTTTTATTAAACTTTTATCTGATTGGTTTATCATAAATACATAGTATATCCACTTAGTGGTATAGTGGGTGTCCGTATTCGAGAATGGGTACCGAATACCAACATCCCTGTTATTTATTGCATTAAAAAACATTTAAAAATAAAAATAATATCTATAATCATATAATATAAATATAGTGTAATTTTTGAATACAAATATTGAGTTATAAAATATTAAGACTTTTTTTTAATGTTTCCGTATTGGAATACTTTCCCCATATATTTCATATTCATTTTAATTGACATATATATGTTAATTTTATTAAATTAATAATATTTTTTATAAAAATAAAGTAGTTTTACTAAAAATAGAAATTATAATGTTAGAAAAAAGCATCTTTTATTAATAATTTATTTCAACATGATACGAAAAGTAGTATCCAATTTATTTAAAACTTAAATTGGAATATAGTATATTACATAATTCATATATATATATATATATATATATATATATATATAATATTTATATATATATATATAATATTATAAACCAAATAAAAATATAATTGTAATATGATTAATTAAAATATCATAAATAATCAACTTTAGGATTTTACATAACTTATTTAATTTGTCGTAAATTTAACATATGTATAAGAATTATATTTTATATATTGATGCTATACGATAATGTTAGAAAACTTATTAAAGTCTATACGATAAGTCATGATTACAATGCATGTATACATACTGTAGCGAATCGGGAGAATCAATGACAGCGATTAGATGTCTTAATTCGATATCTCCTAACAATAATGTAATGTCATATTTAAACATCTTCATTCGGATCAAATATAATTACATAAAAATGGATATTAAAATAATCAATAAATAATTAAAAAACAAAATTAAATATTGTATTCCTATGTTAGCTTTCAAAGTAAAGTATAAAATATAATTAATGAATTGCGTTGTATGCATATAAGATATATCTTATTTTTACATTATACATTTATATAATGCTTTAGTATTATAAAATAACATATTATATATAACACCTAATGTAATATAGTCATTAACAATTCGCGAAGCGATATGTATGTTACGTACATATATGATATATCTTTGATATATCAAAGATCACTATAATATTTGATATTATGACTAAAATCTACTTTAAATAATTGTTAATTACAAATGAGCTAATATTCCTTAATAATTGCACCGCCAATTCGTACTCGATCTATGGATGCATGCGATTTATTTATATATTATATAATATTTTATAGTATTACTAAATATTTTGTGAAGCAAAACCTTATACAAAATCATTGGTATGATAGTGTCATATGGCATGCCGCCTAGAGTGCCCTATATGTACAGTAATGTACCCAGGGACATACACGACATAGACATTTGCATGATAAGTATGGGCATTCGCGCATACATGGGCATACAAAAACTGCCTGTGTGGCTCAGTGGCTAAGGCGTCAGACACACAAGCAGTAGGACACGGGTTCGAGCCTCGTCCGGACCATTAATTAATTTTATAAAATGGGTCTTAAAATATTATTTAGAAGTGATCTTATATAATTGTGTATAAATAAATGATCGGCTCTCGTTAAAACCATGGATGCCTTAACATGAGAGCGGCTTCGAAGGGACATTAGAGCCATATATGGTTATAAGTGAAAACTTCATCTAAGTTCCTGGATGGGATGAAAGGACTCCACCAAATAACAATAACAATAACAATAACAATAACAATACATGTGTGCATAGTGCCTGCACTGCTTATGTATAATAGTATACGACGCACACTTTATACAGTGTACAACTACAACGATAACTTACCATTGAGGTATTAGAGGTGCTGGTGGCGCTCCTAAC
>OZ025241.1:26738058-26815558 GCA_964019155.1 Osedax fenrisi | reverse complement strand
GCTCTAATGTCCCTTCGAAGCCGCTCTCATATTAAGGCATCCATGGTTTTAACGAGAGTCGATCATTTATTTATACGCATTTATATAAGATCACATCTAAATAATATTTTGAGACCCATTTTATCAAATTAATCAATGGTCCGGACGAGGCTCGAACCCGTGTCCTACTGCTTGTGTGTATGACGCCTTATCCAACTGAGCCACACATGCAGTTATAAATATATACGTGTGTTTTTGATACAGTGTTGAAATAATGAAATAATAATACGTTATTACAAAAAAAATAAAGAATTTTAAACTTTTCATAGTTACCATAAAAATAAACAAATAAACAAATACAATTAAATTAAATACTTTGTTTGGTAAATGAGATCATCGAAATATTCTGAAACTTAATTCATAAAGTTAAATTAATTGAACATTTCTAACCTGTTAACCTGTAAGTACACTATGTATACTAATACCAACGATTTTGCGAAGCATCACTAGAAAACTTTGCTAATACTATAGTATACTATTGAATTTGATATTATATTTCATTATTGTAGAAATTATACGTCATTTATATATGTAACTATGATCTAAATGATAACTAAATTAACCTACTTCAAATGGATACATAAATATATATACTTACTATTAGCAAAGCTATTTGCTAAGGGCTTTGCTGTTAGTAAGTATACTTACTATATATATATATATATATATCATTTTTATTTTTTAATAATAAAACTTGTATTATTTAAATCCGGATTTAAATATTAATTATAATTTACAGTATTCTAAATTAATTATAACCGGTCATATATAACTATAGTTATATATATAATTATCAATATGTATAACTATACCATATATTTATACTATAAATTGTAAAACAAGTATTAATATATGTTTATATATATTAGATATATCTAATTTTAATGTAGCAAATAATTTATATTTGTATATTTATTAATATATTAATATATATATATATATATATATATAAACTATAGTTTATAATGTAGTAATAAATAACCAGTTAACTTATAAAACTTATATTAACTTATAAACTATTTTTCAATAATAAACATCATTTAGAAATATATTAACAATACTCAGGATAAAATTAACAATTTTAAATCGTAAACAAATAGATAATAATAAACAAAATTAAAATTATTAAATAATAGATAAATAAACCTAAAATCAGTTCTGTTTAACGTACCGCAAGCGCATTATACTAAATCTTCTAGGATAGGAGTATAATTTAGAAATAGTGACGCCATGGACAAATTGCAACATATCGAACAGGCGTTCAACAACGAGGTAGATGTGGAGTTCACGGACAAGACGATACGCATGGGTAAGCACGGCACAACAGTCGCGCGCGCGCATACACACGCATACACACGCATACCGGTAGGCTATAATAAGTTAATCAACGTTAGGTAATTCACTCCGACTATACTGCATTACAAATGTATACTATACACTGTATACTATAAAGTGTATATTACATTGTATATAGTGTATTATATATAGTAAAGTATAAAAAATATATATATAAGTACACGCATATGTGCGGGGGGGGGGGGTATAATGGATAAAATAACCCCCCCCCGCACAATTGCGTGTACTTATACGTAGGAAAGTGTATATTACATTGTATATAGTGTATTATATATAGTAAAGTATAAAAAATATATATATAAGTACACGCATATGTGCGGGGGGGGGGTATAATGGATAAAATAACCCCCCCCCCCCGCACAATTGCGTGTACCTATACATCATAATATATATGCACACATATATACATATTAGTATTATTCACGCGATCCGTAAAATATATTTTACAGTATACTGTCCGAGTCAAAGTTATGGTGTGTGAAACTTTCCTTGTGAAAGTTGTCACACGACAAAACACGTATTACTATGGTATACATTCGTACGGAAATATAACATGTTAACATGTGTCGTGTGAGCTGAATATTTGTCACGGCAACCATTTTACGGATAGTGTGGACTAGTGATGTACTGCTGATGCCGAGCCGAGACTTTCATTTTCAGAAAAAACGAGCCCGAGCCGAGATGAGACTCAAATAAAACGAGCCCGAGCCGAGTTGAGACTTTAGGTCCTGAGACTGCATCATGCTTTAGATGTGACTGGCATGATTTACTGCAGCACCAGTGTGCACGTACCATATAAGATAGCTATCAACGCGTGTATCACATACAGTGTACATCAGTGCACTGATATACACAGTGTACAGTGTACAGTGTAATCTCCCACCCTTTTTTTTACATATATATATGTATACACCAATACACCATATACATATAAGCATTAGGGGCGCTGCAACAGGGGGGACGGGGGATATGTCCCCCCACTTTAAAATATAGGGTGACCTCCTATGTATTGGTTCTCCCGCCCACTTATACTACAATATTTATTTTGATTGGTTGGTCCCCCTTACATACAAAAGCGTTCCAGCGTCCCTAACAACCATACACCCATACATATACAGTAACCTATATATATATATATATATATATATATATATATATATATATATATATATATATATATATATTATACACCAACATACACACAATACAAATAACAACACAACATACACTACCACCAACATACACCACCACCAACATACCTACACACATACCCACACACATACGCATACACATACGCACACACATACGCATACACATACGCGCACACATACGCACACACATACCCACACACGTAACCCCCGTTACCCCCACAGCGTTCATTCGCAAGGTTTACGCCATCCTGTGTTCGCAACTCTTGGTGACCTTGAGCATCATAGCTTTCTGCACCTTCTAGTTAGCTCACACACACACACACACACACACACACACACACACATATATATATATATATATATATATATATATATATTAATTATCGCTTATTGAAACTGTATTACCTATTTCCAAATCTAAAATTCATTATAACTTTCTAATATTAATTATTGTAATTTTTTTCCGATTTATATATATATATATATATTTATATTTCCCCATACCCACCCTACATTGATACTCTCGATCGAGACTATCGATAGTTTCCATATTACAACACTACATATTAATGCACCGAAAAATACTAAATATATCAGTACATCCCAATAATCCTTAGTATAATAACTCTCTTTTATCTTAAAAATACGTACCATTCGAAATGGGAAACGAACATATGGTGCTACACCACTGCATTTCGGTAAGATATCCAGAGTAATGTACAACAGTGCAATGAACAAGGCAAAGTCTACTTCCTACCAAATTAACTTTTTTTCCTGGTTAACTCGTCATCTAACATCATATCTAATCGGCACTAGCAAGTAAAGTAATATCCCAATATCCCTTCTCACGTTATTTGTACTCAGTTCTCGAATCAATTCAATGATCTAACTTTACATACACTTAGATCTATGACATATAATCTGGCAACTATTTATACTTTTTTTAATGAATAATCTTGATGCATCAGTTTTAACCAATTGTAGATCAATTTCTCAACTTTCTATTATTAGTAAGATTCTCGAAATAATTGTCTCTAAACAAAGAGTCATAATAACTCATAAATATTTCGCGTCCTAAATCACCATTTCCTTCTCTTTCTATAAATATATTTTCAATTCAACCGAAAACTTTAATCAAAAATCTCGGATTTATTGTTAACACTATCTTAAGTATTATACATCAACAATATATGTACATTATCTAATTTACGTATATATAAAATTACTCCTAATTGAAAATTCATAAATATAAAATCGTGTTGTATTCTTAGTAACTCTCTCTCTTGTTCTCATCTTGACTACTGTAACTCTCTACTCTGTTCTCTACATTATATATCAATAACTAAAATCTATCGTATTAATCGTGCTTCTACTTGACTTATTTTTAAATTATAATATTTAGATTATATTAAGTCTGTCTTTTCACTTCTTTCCTCACTTACATAGTTACGTTTTAAAAATCGTAGCCTATTAAACGTGTACACCTCACACATAAATATTACTTACTCGCTAACTCGTGTACATATAACTTTATAGATATAATTACGAATATACCCTATATTAGGTCTATTAGTGCTATTCGATTAAATAAACTATACTAATATGAGATTTGGAAGTATATCCTTTAAATGAATGTTCAAATTTACCTCTAATCAATTTAAGTAATATCCAAAACCACTCCATTTTTTTAAAACTAGTTTACAAATATTTGTATTACTTATACTTACACATATAGGTAGCTCTGAATTCTATATAATTCCAACTCATTATTATTATTTGTGTATTATCATTCATTATAATTATGTTTATATATATATATATATATATATATATATATTTCCATTAGCCAATAGCAACTGTATTTGCTGATTATTTATGTTGTATTATTTATTATAACATTTTCTATAATCATTTTCACATATATGTCTAATATAAACGATTACAATATATACTATATGTCTATATACTAATATATACTAATATATATATACTAATATATGAATAATATCAATAAACTAATGATTACATAACAGTGAACCGATGCGAGTGTATATGCATGAGAATTATTGGATTGTGTTTGTATTATTGTTAGTAACTATATTATATATATATATATTATTCATTTTATATATTATTTTTTTTTTAATTCAGTTTGTAAACAATGTCTAAGAATTTGTAAGAAGAATCAGTGAAAGCGATACACACATATATATATAATATAATATATATATATATATATATATATATATATATATATACATATATATATATAGGTTAGGCATACAAAGATGCATACATTATATGTAGATGCATACACCTATATCTAATTATTTCACATTATAACATAATCTTAATATAATAATGTTATTATAAAAGTTGATGCATTCTGAAGATACCTTTACAATGTAGCATTACAAATTAATTATATCGATTTTTTATTAATAGAAATACAATCATTGTTTATATATTTTGTATATATATATTTGTTTGTTTATACATGTATATATATATATATATATATATATATATATATTAGAATGCATAAACATAATGTTCTACTTAATACTATTAACTTATTGCTGTGTTTTCAGTGCTGCAAGTTTTGTTCTCTTGATGGTAATGATGTGCTTTGAAGGCCCAAGGAGAAGTTTTCCTCTAAATATAATACTATTGGCTGTTTTTGTTAGTCTTTGTTGATATATATATATATATATATATATATATATATATATATATATATATATATATATGTTGGTGTATGTGTCCGTGTGTGTATTAATCTGTATTATAATATACATATTTTCCTAATAGGGGAAAGTCCCCGAATACCGACCCCCTCCTAATACTGACCCCCTCTCGTATCTCAGTAACTATAAGAGATATCAAAAAATAATATATACACGAACTTTTAGCAATATAATGATAAATATGAATAATTATTTTGTTTTAAAATATATTTAATCCTACAATTGTTATTTGACCAAATGTAATATCATTTTTTACTTTTTAAATATTTGAATAATAACTTTTTTTAAATCATTGTAAATACTTTTTTATTTAAAAGAAAACTTAATACTGAGCATAATATTGTAGAACAATAAAATGTTTATAACTATTATAAACATAATTTAATTTAAATAACTATTAACCAATATATCTTAATTATAGCAACCCATATGATTTTACTATTACCGACCCCCTAAATTACCCTAATACCGACCTCAGGTTATTTATAATATCCAATCAAGATAGGTCCGTATTTTACTTTAAAATGTGAAAATTATGTCGTAAGTTGTTTGTATATCATTGATATAGATTTAGGATTCATTATTCCAGTTGATTATAAACAAACTGATTAATTAATAAATATTAAATAATAATATACACTATTTTAATATAATTACTATAAAGTTTAAATTTAAATTTAATATTACTATTAAAACATAAATTCAATACAAAATAAATTGCGTGAATGTTATAATTAATTATATTTATGTATATCTACTATTTTTATTGGATATTATAATACTACAATTATGTATATCACTATTATGTTAGGGGGTCGGTAATAAGAGAAGGGGTCGGTATTAGGTACATGTATCCGATTACCGACCCCCCGGTTTATTCTTGTAAATATAATTATATCACAAATTTAAAATAGCCACATTATTCATTGCCATAATATTACCCTGATTACAAAATTTCAAATAAATATATTTAATATTGAATAAGTTATTACAAATAATCATTTAGGGGTCGGTAATCGGAGACTTTCCCCTATATACTTATAACGTCAATTATTATTATTAATAATTATTACAATTATTTGTTATTTTACATTTAGTATTATAAATTAAAATGAACCGTGAATTTTTTCTCGATAATTCAATTTTAGAAATACTCTATTAAAAAAAGAATGGTACTAAGAATTTCAGTTTATATTTTTAAATCTTAAAATAATAGTTTAAACTATACCTACGCGTATGGTACATTGACCTATATACCTCATACTATAGTACACTATAGTGAACTATATAGTATATATATATATATATATATATATATATATATATATATATATATATATATGTATATATATGTCTATTAATATACATATAACAATTGTTACAATTTATATTTATGATACTCATAAATATAAATTGTACACACTAGTACACAATAGTATAGTACCTATAGGTATGTGTAAACTTGTGTTATTCTGATGTCGGTATATTAATTAATATGTATTTAGCATTCACGTCATATTTAGTTAATATTAATTAATCTATATATAGATATAGTATACTATAATACTTATAATTATTATTACATTTTTCATCTTCGTATATTATGATAACTTTTGTATTATATCAGACATATTAAATGTAGATAATATAAATAATAATGATGACAATTTATATATATATATATATATATATATTTATGTTAATAATATATATATATATATACAATAATATCAATTGCATAATATTTATATCGTAAACTTGCAAGTTTACTCAAATTAATATAATCATCAATTAAACAGACGGTTATCGAAGGATTTATGCTAGGATTTTTTTGCTCGTTAGTTGAATATATTGTATATTTATATGTACACACATATATATATATATATATATATATATATATATATATATATATATATATATGTATATAACTTCCTGTGTGGCTCAGTTGACTAAGGAGTCATACACACAAGCAGTATACTGTTATAGGACGCGTGAAAAAACCCATAAAATGAGTTTTAATTTTTTAATTTTAAAACCCGTAAAATGAGTTTTAAAATAATATTTAGAAGTGATCTTATTACATATTTAGAAGTGATCTTTGTATAATTATCATATGAATATAAATGATCGACTCTCGTTAAATCCATGAATGCATTAACATGGGAGCGGCTTCGAATGGAAATTAGAACCATATATGGTTATACGTGAACACTTCATCTAAGTTCCTGGATGGGATGAAAGGACTCCGCCAAAACTTACAATACAAATAACAATAACAATAACAATAACAATAACGACACACTAATACACCACGAACACTCCTACGCAGGCACTTCGAGAAAAGCGAGATACTGTACTCGGTCGCCATTACAGCAGTTAGTTGTTGCGTAATATTTCATGAAACTTTTAGTTTAACATATATACTATATATATATATATATATATATATATATATATATATATATATATATATATATAGTGGCTAAGGCGTCAGACACACAAGCAGTAGGACACGGGTTCGAGCCTTGTCCGGACCATTAATTAATTTTATAAAATGGGTCTTAAAATATTATTTAGAAGTGATCTTATATAATTGTGTATAAATAAATGATCGTCTCTCGTTAAAACCATGGATGCCTTAACAAGAGAGCGGCTTCGAAGGGACATTAGAGCCCTATATGGTTATAAGTGAACACTTCATCTAAGTTCCTGGATGGGATGAAAGGACTCCACCAAATAAAAATAAAAAATAACAATATATATAGGTGTTATTTGAATAAAGCTGAGGAAACTTGCGAATATTAGTTCAGATTCTGAACATCAGAACAAGCATATTTGCGAATAAGGCTTCGGTGGTGAATAACTAAATCGATACCATATTTTATTTTTCAGCACACGTCTGCAGCAGCAAACAAATATATATTCTATTACATAACATGTTTATTAATTTAAATCCCTTTCCGGATAAGTACGATAAGTCTTAAGTGTAATATTGACCTTTGACCTTAAATAATATCCTATATACCTTAAATCATGTGTTTATATACCTTGGTGTTCCAAATATCATTATCTATTGACCTGCATATATAGTCACATATAATAATGATATATCGATATGGATATTAAGCACCACGTGTACATATATGCATATTATTGTAATACCAAGATAGTTATATATATATATATATATATATATATATAATATATATTATATATATATGTAGGCTCACAAATTATATCGCATTCCATCTAACACATTCACTCACGTATATATATATATATATATATATATATATATATATATATATATATATATATATATATATATATAGATCGAGCGTATACGCTCGTATGTATACGCTCCTACACATAGGGGCGTCACAGGGTGATTATAAGTGGGGGGACCAGTATCTCAGACTCATCAATTATTACCATATACTTTTCTAAGAAATTAAATCTATAATATCACTTGTATATGGCTTAATATAATTGACTTGTATTTGGTTGCACAATATTGTATATACAAATCAATGTTGGATATAAGTATAATACAAAAACTATATAGCAGAATTATACTATTTATAAAGAATAAAATAATGTGTAGATCTTAAAATTGGGGGGGAGGCATATCCTCACATGTGCACCCCTCCCCCATTTTATGACGCCCCTACTAACACACTACCCATGGGTAGTGCACTCCCGCACTATCACACTCACAAACTATATATATATATGCTAACTAACTCAATCACCGACGTAAATAGGTGGTTACGTTTTCTTTAACGGTATTCGCTTTTCAAACTAAGGTAACTATATATATAATGGTATATATATATATATATTTAGTATATATATACTATATTGTATATCAGGTGTAGGTACTACCTCATAATATTACTATCATAGTGTATATATATATATATATATATATATATATATATATATATATATACTTCGGTAAGTAAACTAATATTGTATATAAGAAAGGATGTAGAATTAATTATATTCATTTTAATATTCTATTCTATTAATATCCAAGATTAATTCAAGGGAAGTCAAATTAAAAACTTAATGTATACCCTATAGGGGAAAGTAATCTAATACGGACTCTATAACAATAAATGGTCTTAATATGACTCATTATTTGTATTCAAAAATTACAATATATTAATATTATATGATTATAAATATTATTGTGATTTTAAAATTTTATTTAATCTTTTAATTCCATAGATAACGGGGGTGTTCGTATTCGGTACCCATGTCCGAATACAGACACCATGTGTTATAATACGGACACCCTATATATCACTAGATAAACTATATATTATTTATGAATCAATCAGACACAATACAATTACATTATTTATAATTAATTTTATGAATAATTTATTCTAATTTAATTAGTTAATAATTAATTTGTTATTATTTTTAATTAATAATTCAATTAAATTATCTAAATAATACAAATTTTAGATTTAACTTTATTGGTGGTATTACTATTATAACGCACGCAAATTTTATGAAAATCAGATTACATCATACGCTGCGCGCTGATTGGTTATAGGGTGTCCGTATTAATACATCTAGAGTGTCCGTATTAGGGATTTATATGACCTCTAGTTATAATCTTATAACTTAATGAATTTTTTTGTAGGATTTATGGTTTCTGAGATACCAAGAGTGTCCTTATTCGGGCACTGTCCGTATTTGGTTACTTTCCCCTACATATATATATAGTAATACATAGCTCTGGGGAAAAGTAACCGAATACGGACAGTGCACTAATACGGACACTCTCAGTATCTAAGAAACCATAAAACCTACACATGTTTAATGAATAAAATATTCATAATTATATAAATAGTCTAACAAAATATTTTTTATTTTTTAATTATACAAAATATTGCTGATATATCCAATCTATAAAGTGATTTTTTATTACGTTTTTAAATTTATGAAAAAAAACTTCAACTTAAAACCTTCTTAAGAATAGGTATCGATATAATATATTTTATCAAAAAATAAAGCATTCTAAAATTATATATATATAATTTCTATATTTGTTATAAAATATTATCTAGAGGTCATATAAATCCCTAATACGGACACTCTAGATGTTTTAATACTGACACCCCATAACCAATCAGCGCGCAGCGTATGATGTAATCTGATTTTCATAAAATTTGCGTTCGTTATAATATTAATACCACCAATAAAGCTAAATCTAAAATTGTTATTATTTAGATACTTAAATTGTAGTGTTAATTAAAATAATAATAAAAATAAATAAATTATTAACTAATTAAATTAGAATAAATTATTCATAGGTTTATTCCTACAATTAATTATAAATAATGTAATTGTAATTTGTCTGATTGATTCATCAATAATATATAGTTTATCTAGTGGTATTTAGGGTGTCTGTATTATAGCACAGGGTGACTGTATTCGTACATTGGTACAGAATATGGACACTCCCGTTATCTATGGAATTAGAAGATTAAATAAAATTTTAAAATAACAATATTTTATAATATCTATAATCATATAATAATAATATATTATAATTTTTGAATAAAAATAATGAGTCATAAAATTTTAAGATCATTTATTGTTAAAGTGTACGTATTAGGTTACTTTCCCCTAAATATAGGATTGCTTCTCATTCAATATTTGTAAGGAGGTAATAATTAGCTTATTTACTTTTCTATATCAACTATCGGGTTAATTGCGTACTACTTAATGGTAACCCACAACTTAGTTAGTGTGTATTCCCAGTGAACCCAAAATTTGAAATTGTTTCGAAAATTTTTGTAATTTATTTACTAATATTGAAAATTATTTTCAATAAATTTCAATATTCGCAAATTTCGTGCAAATTATTGAAAATAAAACACGAAGATTGCAAAATATTTGAAAATAATATACGAAAATAATACAAAATGTTTTTCGAAAGTTTGACGAAAATAAATTTCAAATAAAATGCAGAGTTTGTAAAATTTTTAAAATAAAACACAAACTTTGCAAAATATTTGAAAATAATATATGAAAATAATACGAAAATGATTATCGAAAATTTTACGAAAATTATTTTCAAGTAAAATGCAAAGTTTGTAAATTATTTGAAAATAATTTACGAAAATAATACGAAAATTAATTTAGCAAATTTTACGAAAATTATATTCAAATAAAATGCAAAGTTTGCAAATTATTTGAAAATAAAACACGAAATTGGCAAAATATTTGAAAATAATTTACGCAAATAATACATAAATGATTTACTAATAAAACCCAAAGTTTTTAATTTTTTTGAAAATAAAACACGATGTAAATTTTATATTAATATATTAAAATTATTAATAGATTTAATTAAATTTTAAAATATAAATTTCATTGCAGATAAATTGTTTAAATTTTTTTAAATATCTATTATTAACAATATCTTTTATTATTATTATATTCTCCATATAATTTATTTTTGATTTGCAAATGTGTTGATTGTTGACTAAATATTTATTAAATTCTGAAAATGATGGGCAAAGTTTGCAAATGATTTTCGAAAAATGTACGTAAATAATTGAAATTTAATTTCAAAGTTCGCAAAAATGTGCAAAAAAAATGTGATAAATATATAAATATTTATTTAATTATAGAAATAAACTCGGAAATTTAAACCATAAGATACGTATAAAATAAATATAAGTAGGTATAGAGCCTATATAGTATTGAAACAATGGTTGCCTATAGGCAATAATGTATCCATTGTTATATATACTATATATATATATTATATAGGCTAAACTAATACATATATTATTTAACTAATTCCCATAATAATATATTATTTATAGATCGATTTCACTGTTTTAAATGGAATATTATTCGTATGTGCCATTATTTTATGTATATTTGGATTTGTTCTTTTCTTTTTCAACAGTCCGGTTGGTACAATATATATATATATATATATATAAACCTATGATTACATATTCAGTATGTATTAATATATATAAACCTATGATTACATATTCAGTATGTATTAATTTAATATAGTTAGTACACCTATATAATACATTATTATACCTATATTATATAAGGTATATTATTAATGGTATTGTTAATATTATAATAATTATTGGTCTCTTCTTAAAATATTGATTTTTTCAGATAGCAAGATTGATATATAGTTGCCTTGGAGCTCTTATGTTTTCAGTGGTAAGTACAATACTCTTATATGATATAACCTACATACGTTTATATATATATAATATATTAATAATAATTTATTAGAAGATTTGTACTTTTTGATATAAAGGGGGTATCCCACTACAAGAATTTCCGGCAACTTGCCGGAAATATTGTAACTTTAAAACCATTTTCTATCAAGTTTTAATGGGATATCACCTATAAAGTTATTATATTTCAGGCAAGTTGCCGAAAAGTAAGGGGGTTTCCCACTCAAATTGTAGTTAATGTGATAGAAAATCATTTTAAAGTTAAAATAAACGCTTATAGTATATCATAGTGTACACTTAGATGATGGAAGGCGAACACACTCACCAATTATCTCCCTATGAGCACGCCCACTAACTCCGCCCTTAATCACTCCCCTAACACCACCTTAAACACTCCCCTAACTCCGCCCTTAACCACTCCCCTAACTCCACCCTTAACCACTCCCCTAACTCCGCCCTTAACTACTCCCCTAACTCCGCCCCTAACCACTCCCACAGTACATAATAGTGTACACTTAGATGATGGAAGGCGAACACAATCACCAGTTATCTCCCTATGACCACGCCCATTAATGCGCGCCAACCACTCCCCTAACTCCGCCCTTAACCACTCCCCTAACTCCGCCCTTAACCACACCACTAACTCCGCCCTTAACCACTCCACTATCTCCGCCCTAACCACTCCCCTAACTCCGCCCCTTAACCACTCCCTTAACTCCGCACTTAACCACTCCCACAGTACATAATAGTGGATACACAGATGATGATGGGAGGTGACCACAAGTATCAGATATCACCGGAAGACCACATCTACGCCGCCCTCAACCTTTACATGGATATCGTGAATCTGTTCATGTATATTCTATCTATATTCGGCAACAGCGAATAATCAAGTACGAGAGTAGCCTATCGCCTATAGCATTCTATATCATTAAAGCTATAAATAATGAACTGTACGATATTATTCATAAATAATTATTACTTATCAATAATATTAATAATGTATATATGTGAAATTCTCCTACTACCGACCCATAAATGACTATTTATAATAACTTATTCAATATATTTATTTGAAATTTTGTATTTAGGATATTATGGTAATAAATGAATCGTTAATTTTTGATAAAATCGTATTGACAAGAAAAAACAGGCCGGTAATTGATACATGTGCCTAATACTGACCCCTTAAAATACACCATGTGAATATAATTATAGTTTCCCATCAAAACAGCCAATATAAGATGTTTAATTTTCATATTAAATTTATATTTCTATATTAACCTTTCAATTAACTGACCATGAAATATAATTAAATATACTAAAGAATAATTGTATAGTAAGACAATTAAGTATTAGTGACGCTGTTAAAGTACACTATTGACGGGTTAAAATGATACTAAATGACATAATAATTACAAACAATTCCAAAGTAAAACACTGATCTATTTTGATTGGATATTATAAATTCATATGTGGTTAGTATTAGGGTAATTTAGGGGGTCTGTAATAGGTAAATCATATGGTCTACAATAATTAAGATATAGTGGTTAATAATTATTCAAATTATAATATTTTTATGTATCAAAATTAATCTACAATATTAAGCATAGCATTACTTTTATTTTAATTAATATATTATTTAAAATGATTTAAACAAAATTATTATTCAAATACTTAAAAAGTAAAACCAGAATATTATATTTTATCAAATAACAATTGTAGGAATGAATATTTTGAAAAACAAAATACTATGACCTCTAGATATTAAAATATTATGCTTTATGGTATACCATATGTAAAAGAAAGAAGCATATATGATTGATCTTTATATCTTTTATCATTATATTTTAAATGTATGTAAAAAGATAAATATTTAAAAAAACATAAATTATTACTTATGTATTACTTTTCATTGTAATATAAATAATGTAAGTAATATGAGTAATGATTTTATATACAAAGTATAATCAAATAAATATTAGATGTTATTAATATAATAGGGATATATAGTTGGTATATATGAATTATTACCTTTAGTTTACTTTAATCATTTAAATTAGATACTTTCTTAATAAAAATATATTATTACATAATAGAAATATATAAATGTTATGTATACATCCTATTCACGTTCTCGTAACATAAACATTCATTAATTCTATATTTATAAAATTTATAATTATTTATTACTAATGATATATGGGAAAGTAACCTAATACGGACACTTTAATAATAAACATTTCATGACTCATCTTTTTATTCAAAAATTACAATATATTAATATTATATGATTATAGATATTATTGTGATTTTAATCTTTTTATTCAATAGATAACGGGGGTGTCCTTATTCGGTACCCATGTCCCAATACATACACCCTATATACAACAAGGATAAACCACATATTGATGAACAAATCAGATAAATTACAATTACATTATTTATAATTTAATATAATTTTATTAATTAATAATACAAGTTAAGTATCTAAATAATTATATTTTAAATGTAGCTTCATTGTTGGTATTAATATTATAACGCAAGCGATTTTTATGATATTAGAATAGTTCACGCTGTGCATCTGATTGTGTCCGTATTAGGCATTTATATGACCTCTAGATATATGCTTATAACTTAATTAATATTTAATAACAAATATAGCAATTTTGTATATAATGTTGAGAATTATTTAGTATTTAATAATATTTGTTGATACATTTGTATACTCTTGAAAAGGTTTTATTTAAAAACTAAATATTTGTTCATAAATTTAAAAACGTAATAAAAAAATCATTTTATTGGTAATATCAACACTATTTTGAATAATTAAAAAATACTTTTTAGACTAGTTATATAATTATGAATATTTTAAACATTTTTTTGTAGAATTTATGGATTCATAGATACAGTGAGTGTCAATATTATAATACTATCGATTACTTTCCCCTACCATATATAATACTAAATCAATTATATTTTATTGATGAACCAATCAGAAAAATTACAATTACATTATTTATAATTAATTTATTAAATTTTATTATTTGATAAATTAATAATACAAGTTAAGTATCTAAATAATAACATTTTTAGATTTAACTTCATTGGTCGTATTAAAGCATACAATTTTTATGAATATCAGAATAGTTCACACCCTGGGCGCATACATACATATCCTGAGAATATTTATAAAAAATAAATAAATTTATATATAGATATAATTGTTCACATTCACAAATAATTCATGAAATGATTTATATTAAATATACTTAATATCAAGAGATATATAGTAAATAATATTCTATATATGTATCAAAAATAGTTAGTTTTAAATTTAAAATTACTATATTATTATTATCTTCCATATTACAAAATTGAGTGTGATTACAATAATTCTGAAAATATAGAGTAAACTTAAAACTAAAACAAAATAAATTAGTAAAAAAAGAGCAATATTTGTGTTATATAACATCTAAAAATGTCTATATCAGAAACATTTATTCTTACTTTATTATCTTATTTATAATAATAATACATAAATATATATAAAATATTATTTCCTCCAAATTTGGAGGTATATATCATTTAATACTATTACATATGCTGTTTAATTATTATTATTTTTATAATTTTATATAATAAAAATATAAATTATTATTAAATAATAAATTTATTGTAAAATATTAAATATAAACAATAAACAAAGATATTTATGAAGTTGGAAAAGTATAGTTAAAAGGTAGCAGAAATATGCTAATTTAACATAAATAACATAAATAATATCTATAAGTTTGAGACAATATCATCCGCCTTGTTCAATAATGTTACATTTTTCATACGGATAGCCTTTTCGTTATCAACATAATTATCCTTACTCATAGATCCTAAAATATATTATTTCGATATAAAAAAAATATTTTAATTTGATAATTTATAAATAAATTTTATTTAAATATATATATTAATATAATTTTTTTTTTAATATTTATAATAAAATTGTTCAACAAAAATAATTCATAAATTCATAACTACATTTAATACTTGATGTAAATAAAGGAATAAACAATTAAAGTATTAATTATCTATAATATAACCTTTAACTAATTTCTCAGCAAGTTGTGTAGCTAAACGAACTTCATCACGTAATTGATTATTTACATTTTGTAATTCAGAAACCTAGACCATTTTTATATAATTATAATCAAATATATTTCAAAAATTTTAATAACCTTATCAACTAAATCAGAATTTTCAGATTTTAATTTTGAAGCTAAAGCTGTAAGTTTATCTGTAATTTGTTTGTAATCTATATCAATCTTCTTTTGATTAGATGCCAAACTCGCTTGATCTTTAGAAATCTAGTCATAAATTGTATCATATAAATTATATAATACTAATACTAATAATGTACAATGAAATTACCTTGAATTTATTAATAGCATCTTCATAACTTTGGAAAAGAGCACTACAACTATCTTGAGTTGTTTGAATATCTTCAGTTAAGGCCATAATACGTTGAGCACGATCAGAAGCTTCATCCTTAAATGATTTATATTATATTCAATATTTCATTTATGTGAATTTAAATGTTTTATTTTATTAAAAATATTACCTTAGAAATAGAGAAGTCCAATCTCACAAAAATAATAACAGCAATAAAGAAGCAGAACAAAGCTCCAATTATTAATAATGGTTCTTGTAATAAAAGAATCTTCGAGAAAGAGTATCTTACCTAATATATAAATTATGAATATTATTTAGGAAAATAATATATAATTAACTAACTTCAAAATCTTGAATATGATCATCTACCAAATTTTTCTTGCTGGCAATGATAACTGGACGTCCAATAGTATCAAGATATGTATAATGAATTCCATTACGTTCACGTTTAACAGTATATGGAGTTATCAATTTAATATTCCTATAGATAATGCATGGGTATAAAATTTATACTATAAATTTGTAATATAATTATATAGTATAATTATTATTTATATATAATACTATAAATAATATAAATATTAAATATATATATATATTAGTGATGCAATCGAACTTCGAACTGATACTCCAGCATTTCAAACTGATACTAAATAATTATAAAATGTTGAACTTTGACTCAAACTGATACTCGACTATTTCTAACTGACACTATACCGATACTCTGATAGTAGGGTTCGATTGCTTCAATATATATATATATATATATTTATATTGACATATTTAATTTCAAATAATGATTAAAAACTAATGCAGATAATTATCAATATTAACACTTAATGTATAATTGCAGATTAATGCATTACATATTTCATATACAATATATATTTATATAAATAAACATATATGTGTATTCATTAATATAATAAATATAACTAACTTGGCACCTTCTGGCAGAATAATTTTAACTGTCAAATCATCAATGGCCTGATCATCAAATATATGATCAATAAATCTCATTTTTAATGCATAATTATCTCCTATTAAATAATTAGTATTTATAAAATAATGAATACTCATTATACTCATCTATATTCATTATTAACCTGAATTATATAAGAATTCATAGCTTGGTAAATTATATCCAATATAGTAATGAGTTTTCCATCCTCCAAATAATGGGAAACGGGGTCGGATTGTTAATTCTATTTCACTGCTAGTCTCAAGAAGGTTTGATGTAGAAATGTTACCAATTTCATCACGGTAATATACATCACGAGCCGCAGCTGGCAAAAGTGTCTATATTATGTAGTTTTAAATGTATTATTTTATATTCTAGAGATTATGAATAATGATTAATTTGCACAAGTATATTGACCTTAAAGGAATGGACATGACCTCCTGGTTGTTGACGTTGATAATCAAAGCGAGAAAAGGCACCTTTAAGTTCAGCACCCATGTGTTTAACATTATATGTTTCTTCAACAGCAATATTTCCCCAGTGAGATATTTCAATAACTCGTTCCATAGATGTCACAGTTAAAAAAGGAGCAAAATTTGGAGCATGAACAGATAATTCAGCCTATAATAGAATTATATTTATAAATTAGTTATTTAATCTTATTTTAGTTAACATTGTGAAATTAAATTAAACATATAATATAAATTATAAATAAATAGCTTATTCTAAAAAATGTTTAAAAACCTATCATGAAAAATGATCTAATTGTATTAATTGTAAATAATATATTAAAATAGATTTTATATATTCTTTAATTATATATTATAATTTCTTTATCTAAAATATATTTTGGTAACATTTTAAAATATTTATATATTTTAATTCAAAATAATATTATATATATCGTATTAACAATGGTTACTAATAACCTTCGAAGGTATTACTATTTAATACGTAAAATATGAACAAATTAGTTATTATATTTTTTAATTTTAGATTAGAAAATATTTAAATCTTCTATTTCATATAATTATGTATAATTTATGCATTCATTATACATAATATTTTTTTAAATAGTTTACAATAATTATTTTAAATAGATTTTAATAATTAGTTACCTGTGAGAACGGTTTCATATCTTTATATGGACCATATTTAATAGTATCTTCAGCAGTACCAAAAGGTTTTGTTTTAGTATAACTTTCAAAACTTTTGGAGAAACATTTAACAGTTGTACTTTGTACAGTAGTTTCTATAATTAAAAATAAATATATATATATATATATATATAAAATAAATATAATATAAACTAAATCGAAATATTTATAAATAGAATAAATATCTAATAAATTATTATTATTATAATATAGATGATAAATAGTAAAACTAACTATATGGAGAATAGAAGTAGAGGTTACCAGCACTAAACAACATTAATTGTTTCTCTCCTTGTAATATTTTGGCAGGAAGAGCAGTTAATGAGTCAGTATATACTGTATAAACTACAATAGTAGTTTTTTCTCCTGCGGCCAGTGATTTGATTTGAATATTGTAAGATGTCCTATGGTAATATAATAGTATGTAAAGTAATATAATAGTTTAACTTATATATATATATATTAGGTATGGGGTCAAATATGTATTTGTATTTAAATACATTTATTTTGTATATTTGTATTTTATTTTATTTAGTGTATTTGATCAGATAAACAAACTATACTGTGAAAATATATATAATTATTAATTAAATAGAAAAAACAAAATTAATAAATATATGAATGTAAAAAAGCAAGTTTTTAATATTAACAATAATATAATATTTTGGGATATAATTTATCTTTGACAATATAATGTTGAACATATGTTGAAGTAATTTTATTATTTTCTAAGTAATTTAGAATGAATTTAAGTCATTATTAAATAACATTATTTATAGTAATAGTACTAATAAATATGTAGGTAGATATACTATATTTCATTATATTTATCAATATATTAGTAACTATTTTTAATTGATTAATCAGTAAATATGAATATGTTATTATGTATTTAATATGAACCGAAGATCAAAGTAAGTTTGGAAGAATTTCTATGTTAGTTTGAATCAACTTCATGAAATAACTTGCTAAAGCATATTTTTTGAAATTTTATGTTATAATAGAATGATTTTATTGAATAATTACCCAGGAGTACACATTTTAATTTAAAATACACATTATTACAAAAACTTGTTTATAAATTAATAATGTCTACGTGCTTATTAATATAGTAATATAATTTAATATATATTTTTAATGTTGACATAAATAATGTATAAAAAAACTCCTTCAATAAACAAAATATTTATAAATAAATTGTTATATTTAACAATATATATAACATAGACAAATTATAAAAAATTAATAAATTTTTATATTAAAAATATTATTATTATATTTAATAAATATCTCCGATATCTTAGAAATTATTGAAATATAATTAAATATATCAATGATAACTATCTATTTTTAAGTTCAAAAAGTTACCATTGCACAGATTGCATTAAAAAATAAAATAAATATATTGCTTAAAATCATCTCTTAAATTACTTTTAGAGTATAGTCCCAGATTACTTCACCCTTTAACTTATATAAAATATATATGTATTCATATTTATCGATTTAATCAATCTGAAATATGTATTTAAGTCTTTATATTGATAAATTCTAACAGTATATTAATAATTATATTACTATTAATAATGTTAGTTAAATATTATTAAACTCCTACATTACTTCGACATGCATGAAGCTAAAACTATTTAATTCCAGATTATTTGTATTCATATTTATAATTATTATATATAATAGTATATGTTACTAAAATAGATTACATATATATATATATACTTTTATTAATTAAATTTAATTATTATAAATTATTTATAAAAACAAACTTTGCTTGGGAAACTGAAGCTTTTCCAACTGTAAGTGAAGTTTCAGAATCTCTACGTTTAGATACCTAATAAATATGAAAATATAAATAAGTAAAATAAATAATTATATATAATAAGAATATTGTTATATAATAAATTATTTAGTAAGTATATAATATTTTATAGTATATATGATAATAGATTATTGTATATAATAAATTATACAGAAACAATATTTTATACAAAAAAATATTGATATTTATTTATAATCGGTATGTATCGAATATGACCCCTTTAATTTTAATTACGATATATGAGGTAAAATTAAATATACTCGTTTCGATATTTGATACACTAGTATGTAGTGTACATAATAAACTTAAATTGAAAATCCAATTTAATATATATTATAATAAATAAATATAGATATATATAAATTAGTTGTTATTATAATTTTAAAGTTCTTTATTATAATACAATGATATATATATATATATAAAATATTTAAAATGTTATCATTCAATCATAATCAAAACAAACGTAGGCCATAATCGATATAATCTAATATATATAAATATAAGTGGATATTGATATTATACAAAATGTATAATTATACAGTTAATTTAACTATTATATTAATTATATTAATTAACATTTATCAGATGTATTATTATTAATATATAGATATAGATATTTATAAATAATTATGTTTATATAATTTATCTTATTCTATATAATATGTGATATAAATATAGTAATGTATAAGTTATAAATTAAGTTGTACTATTAATTATTATAAATATGATTTTAGTAATTTGATAGCCATAATTAAAATTGATTCATGAATATATATATATACATATGTATATGTATATGTGTTATTACAAATTATAAATTAAATATAAATTAATATTATAAATTATTATTATAAAATGATGATTTTATTCTAGATATACAACTTTAATTACTATAATTAATAAGAAAATGTTAAATATATACATTTTTAATTAAGTAGTTACTTTTATAAAATATATTATGACTATCGAAATCAAGGAATAATAAAAGATAGAAAATATTGAATTTCTACTTTATTAATAATACATATATAATCAATCAAATATATAATTTTAGATGTGTTAATTTATTTATATATTTTATAAACTAAATAACTACTTAATAATATTAATATTAATAATATATATTAAGTTAATATATATTCCATATTAATAATTATTATAATCTATATAACAATTACAAATTAATAGATAATATCGTTATAGAGAATATTATAGTAAAGATATATCTATATCTATATATTGTCATATTTTCCTCCCCTCCATCTCTACATTACCACTATTACCCTATTCTATCAATGTATTGTATTACTAAAGGCCTACTCTTTTAATATATATTCCTAAATTATTTTGATATCATTGGCATCCTCTATAGTTGAATTGAGGTAATATTTTTTATAAATGTGTGCCTTTATTCAATTTAGAGTCTAAATTTTAGACTTTAGATACCATTTGAAATATTTCTTAAGGGGGTATCCCACTACAATATTTTCCGGCAACTTGCCGGAAATATTGTAACTTTAAAACCATTTCTTATAATTGAATTATAATAAACTATTATTTTTTAATTTTTATCAATTTTCAGATATGAATTTAATGTTTGTCATCATGTTTTCTATTTATTATATGATTATGAAGATATATGGTTTATTAGTCCACTTAAATATGGCCATATAGACTCCTTCGCTCATGTGGGAAGAAATAATAAGATGATAATAAGAATACGATAACAATTAGATAATAATAACGAATACCAAAATAATAAGTTGGATGATTTAGTGATTAGAGTTAGAGTTAGATAGATAGTAAGAATGTAGGGAAGTTTTACTAGAGTTCCGGGAAATAAGAATAGGAGAATTTTGGTAATGAAGATAAGGTAATATCAAAGATTTTCCGAAGGAAAGATATAACACTTACGCGAAATCGTGTAATTCGAATTTGTATACAAAATACCCTGGTGCCACCTATAGCGGGTTACTTTTAGGAACTATGCGTTGTTTATAATGTAAATTCGTATTTAACTATACACTTTTAAAATGTTAAATAATATGCTTTAAATTAATATTTATATGATGAAAACTAAGTGTTCATTACTAATATATAACAAACAAATATGATATGTATGTTTTAAATGCTATAAGTATATATTTAGTGAGTAAAAGCTAATTTATATTGCATGTAATTTAATAGAGGAATGAAAACATTGTTGTATGCAAACAGAGCCGAACCTAAATCTATTTCAGTGATTTCGATACTACTGCTAGCAGCGGTTGGGGCTATTACTAAATTACGTTGCATGCATAGGGAATGTTATATCTTTGCTTCGCAAAATCTTTGGTAATATTGTACATTTTTTAATTAGATCAGAGATATAGCTAAATTATATATTAATAATATAGTATTATAATATAGTTTTATTATTTCTGATATGATTATAATATACTTAATACTATATATATATATATAGTATCAAAGTATTAAAGTAATTATATTATATACAAAATACGTATTATAAAATTACAACTGGATTACAACTGGGTTTTAGTAACTCCCTACTGCATAATTTAAAATAATGTGACCGAGTAGCGCATTATTTTAATGATTATACGATATTTTATAGTAACACAATATTGTATAGGCTCACTTCAGGATATAATGCAGCTAAAAAAAAACAGATAAATATAACCAAACCAAATCAATCCGAAAAAATATATATATATATATATATATATATATATGTATAAATAACAAATATGTTGTGCCATACAACTTGTACCTAATTTGTACCGGATGAAATATCTTATAAGTCAAAATATTTTAAATTATGCAGTAGATGTATTTGACTGACATATATAAGTACCGCCCATATTGAAATATGAATTTCTAATAATTATAATCGGCGGCCTTCTTCGAGATTTACGCCTGAATCAAAATAAAAACTATAATTCATAATTACATAAAAATAGAATGACAAAATAATAAATAATGATAATCACTATTGTTATAATAATAAAAATATTAATAATAATAATTTTATATTATAAAATTAAATCTAATCATAAATTATATATTTATTTATTAAATAAATTAAAAATATAGGAAAAATATTTTAAATTACAAAATAATAATTGTAAAATATGTATAATAATATAATGCTCAATAATATAAAATAATATATCCAAATAAAAATATAGCATCATAGTAATTTAATAATTAAACACAGGTAAATTATTTCTTTTCATCATGAATTTTGTTGACACGTATACTATATACAATATATTTTATGTGTTACACCAGTATACATCTATACTATAGTTATATATTAATGATAATATTATGCATATATATTTAACTATTAATTTACATATAAATATATTAATAATTATATTATAGTAAATAATATAATGTTATATTCAAAATATTTCGGTATTTAAATATTTTTTTAAATTTAAATTTTGTTTAAATATTTGAATATATATGTCATAGTATACAATAGTTGTTTAAATAATTAAAAATACTAACAGTAGCTTTAATGAATGAAAGCTGGTCAGATAATCCATTGTCTATTGTATATACATAGGTAGAAATTGGTGATTTGCCGGTGTTTTCAATAACAATAGTAGACGTAATTCTTACCAAATGAGTAGAAATATCTATTACTCTTTTAACATTTTCATTGACAATATTAGAATTAACCGAATCAAGAGAATAAACAATAGATAATAAACATAATGAACTTATTAACATATATTTAAAGTTATGAAAAATATTCATACTTAAACAGATTATGTCAGATTTATCTGACAATAAATTTCGTTTACAAAATAATAATCAAAACAAGTTTACGTGGCGTATCCATACAACGTCATATACATGTAGGACATACAAAATTCAAATCGAGAGCACGAATATATTTACGATTCTATTAATAGATTCACCCTAGTTTTGAAACACATTTAAAAAATATTTATACAATGTCCACCTCAAGTCGTACTTCATTAAAAGATGCTTTATTAGAAAGTGTAATATGTACATTGTCTCCAGATCTCGATGCTAGAAATTCAGGGGAAGTTCAACTTAGGACGTTAGAAGTTACCGAAGGTATGTAGTGAAATATATACAATATTACGAAGTGTTTATTACGAGATTATTTAGAGCGATATTATCATAAATATGATTAATAATTATGTATAATTTAAAGTGATTATAATTATAATGTAAGTTGTAAATTATAATAACTAATAGTATATTAGTATATTATTTTATTAGTAAACCATACTTAGCTATTCCATAATTGATATGCCTTAATATTTAACTATTAATCGTTTTAAAATGACTATAAATATGTAAACAACATTGTATTTGATAGTTTTTATCAAAAATAGGCGTATTTTTTCATAATTACTTAAAAAATCGTAAACTAATTTACTAACAATAACCATATAGAATCTATAATATAGTATATTAATCTATAAGGTATTTTTGGTGACCCTTTTTACGTTTTTTTCGGTAATTCTGAAAATACAACTGTTTTGGTAAGAACTATCAACATATATTATATATATATATATATATATATATATATATATATATATATATATATATATATATATATATATGTATTTATAAAGTAATAGTATCCAAATGTAACTATATATTATCATAATATGTACTTATATTAAATTATTAAATTAATAATTAAAGAATTTCAAACAATCTATAAGCAATGCTCATGATCATCAAATCGTATGCCACTGTTAGCTAATTCATGAAACCACTGCTCTCTTGGGAACACGTTCATAACCGGCGCCAAAAATATATGACTAATAGTTTATTAGATATCTGAGCGCGCGCTTTCGGAATTGTGACTCCCGACTCTAGATATAGGCGTGTCATAATATATATACTCCGCCTATATATATACCAAGGACACGTATTTCCTTGTATTTACTACGTGTACACGTAATATACTCAAATATTTTGCGAACCTTAGAAAAATATTTGATATATATAAGTATATTACGTGTACACGTAGTATATACAAGGAAATACGTGTCCTTGGTATATATATAGGCGGAGTATATATATTATGACACGCCTATATCTAGAGTCGGGAGTCACAATTCCGAAAGCGCGCGCTCAGATATCTAATAAACTATTAGTTATAGATTTTTGGCGCCGGTTATGAACCACAACCCTCTCTTGAATACAGTATAGTAATATATTTATTAAATAACTTATAATAATTATATTATAAAGGAATATTAATAATATTAATGTATATTACATATTAATGATAATAGTATTATAGTAAGTATAGTAAGTATAGTATATAACGTTATATATATAATCAGAGTTAATAATCAAACTCACGCGCGATAGTTAAAAAGTAAATATCGGGAGTTGCGTATAAACAGAAATGAATATATATATCCTATAAAGGACGTATGTCCTTTGATTACCTAATTCAAATTCGAATTTCTATGTCCCTACCATTGTACTCTCCATTCAATATAATATTGTGTTTATTTAATTTAGTAAAGTGTGTATTTTTTTTTTACACTGTTAGTTTGTTTAATAATTAGTGCATTTAATATGAGTGCATAATATACATTTATATCTATACATCTATATATATACAAAATCTATACTGCTGTTTTCCGTAAACCATCTAATTGTGTTAATATTAAATTAATATGTTATCTAATACAAATTATGTGTACGAATTATATACTGGCGTATTTAATTTGTTAACTATCAAATATAAATTATCTCTTAGGATGTAAATTAAATGATTAACATTTATGTCTAAATGTATTTATTGAATACATTTGATTAAATAATATAAAAAATATTGCTAAATTAAATTGACTTTCCTCTATCAAATTAATAATATATTTATATAAAATTATTATGATAATTTATATTTAGGTGTACTATCTATAATGTCACTACATAGCAATGGTAGTTTTTATTATCATGTAAAGCTATGTGAGCTATACCTATGGTATGAGTATATCACATTCATGCTAATCTCTGTAAAAGTATTGTCATTGGACAATTTATAATAGCATTGTTTGTAAGAAATAGGCTAGTAATATTAGTAATGTCTTTAAATAATTTACTAATATCGGGGAGAAATATAATAAAGAAATTGCTATTTAATCCATTTATTAATGAATATTTTATTATCACAATTGGTTTGCTTTAAAAAAAGATTATATTATCGTTATGGTAACAAAGTTTAATTTATTATCCATAATTTGAAATAGTTACATTTTAAATATCCGACCTACCTGTAACACGTTTAAATGGCTATCTTAGGCTATCTTAGGCTATCTTAGGCTATCTAAGGCTATCTTAGGCTATCTTAGGCTATCTAAGGCTATCTTAGGCTATCTAGGCTATCTTAGGCTATCTTATGATATATTAGGCTATCTAAGGCTATCTTATGATCTATTCTATTGAAATGCATCACTTCGGTTGTGAATCACTATTTGTGACTTTAAAATTCTCATATAATAATATGAAATACCAGTAAACTCTAAAAAACTTAATACAGTCAGATAACATTACATATATATATGTAAGCTCGTTTGTAATAAGTTGTACATGTAGAATGATAGTTCTCATCAGATTGTATTTATTTATAGAAATAACACAGCTATGTAATGTTTAGATAGTGTATTAATGTTAACGGAAGGTAAGGTCACGTGATGATAACATATAGCCAGGGATCAGGTGTACTGTGTGTAGTGATACAATGGCTCTTATAGGGAGCAACGAACTCACACCAAAACAAGATTATGTCTATATTAGGAGTTTTTCTTGGAATGAGAGCGGTTTCTGTTAAAATCTTGCTGGAGTTTACATGTAAAAGATAGGGATAATAGCTATTTTTAACAGGCTATATCTTTACTATTTATTAGTATTTTTTTATAATTTTTTTAAATTATCTAGATAACATTCATCTCTAGTTATATAGGTACATCATAAAATAATAAATGTATTATTAATTAAAGAAAAGTTAATTATGATATTAACATTATTTAAAAATAAATTTATTACCAATTATTTTTATTATTTTTCAAATAATTATAATAATAGATTATATATACGTTAGCTTACTTACCTATATAATAATAACCATATATTAGGTATATACTCAGAAAATTGTATAAAGATTCATATATGAATTCAAAAGATATAGACATTTAAATTTAAAAAAATCAACAACAAAAATACCAGAGATATTGGTATCTAAAGTTTTACTTGCATATTTTCTAATTATTAAATCCCACCATTTTTAATAGGTGTATGATTAAACTTCGTATCTGAGGCACTTATTTTAATTGTATATGATATATTATACATCATTTTAAAGATAATGAATTACATTTTAATATTTCATTATAAAAAAATGTTCCCTAAAAAATAAAAACGAAGGTTACGCCTGCCCTTAATTGATGACTTCTGCCTCCCATTCTAAAGATATTGCAGCTTTATTTGGGTTTAATAAATCACCTATAAATAAATTAATGTGTATATTAATTGCTATTGTTATAGTTGACAATAATAATTGTATGGAATAAACCATTGTTTTTGAAATATAATAATATATATATATATATATATATATATATATATATATATTTACATATAATATATATGAAGTTATATGATAACAACGAGTATGACATACTTTGTGGTATCGTATATAATAATAGGAATATATATATTTTAGTTAATCAGTTACAAACTACGCCCATTATTTACTATTATAATAATATTAAATCACATATTTCACATTACATTTATAATAAGTAGTTACAATACTACACATATTATATATATATATATAATTCATTAATTTAGAGGTAGTTTATAATAAACAATATATGTATATATCCTATGTGATATCATTATATGCCCATAATTACTACTAGCCATTATGGACATTTGCCAATATTCACATATTATTCAAGGTCACAATATTATCAAGATTCAGTATAACAGAGAAATATGATAAATACGTTATCAGATTATTGTTTAGACGAGTTTAATGCATTTCTAGTATCGGTGTAGGTGCATCTACGTTATTTCTGTTAAACTTATAAACATATCATCTTATATGGGTTAATAATATACATTTATTATACGTATACAATTGTATATCTCGTATATATTAGATCGCATAATATATTTAAACAACTGCTTCGTAATTATATTGTAGATTAATTAGTGAATAATTATTATATAAATGAAGAGGAGCTGCGTATAAGATATATACCGACCTATAGGTCTATATGGAATACCATTGTTTCTATATATATATATATATATATATTATGAGTGTGCACGAGATCACCAATCCTCGATATGTATATAATTATTTTAAAATAGTAGAATATATACTGCGCACGAAATCACCAAACCGAATGAAAGTACTCCATACTAAAGCACTATGTATGTGATCACTAGTTAACACAGGCTTATAGGTATATATGCGTATCAACGATTCACAATTAGCTGCCTATTATAGCCCTATTGCGTGCTGGGTAAAGTTATAATTATCATAACCACATAAATATACTCTCATACACACCCTACCATACACCTACATACCCTACCATACACTCACACACTCATACCCACCCTCCCACACTCATACCCACTCTCTCATACACTTACACATACTCATACACACCCTCCCATACACCTACAACTACACCCTCATACCCACCCTCTCCAACACCCGTCACACCTACAATAGAATACGGGGTCTACCTAGCCGAGTATTCACTGGACGAAGCGGTCTCACAGCCGGTCAGACAACTGTGCTCGGTGTTACTGAAACAGTACGTAGAGGTACACTGGACTCAACACTCGCAGAAGTTCTGTCCCCCCGAGACTTCCGAGAAGGTAGGCGAAGAGAGGTGGAGCCACCACTACTACTAGCGACATCTATACTACTACCGCTACTGCTATTACTATTACTAACTTCAATCGGTAACCTAAAAATGACTACAACTACTATCACCCATCCTATTAACCCTATTAACCCACTATAAAACTTCCTTCTAATATATAAAAACCTCACCACCGCTAAACCTTACTATCTACATACTTCATGTATCCCCCGAACCATCTGACTGTCAACTCCTCTCTGCCATCCTATCTCTGCTCAAACCATATGATTATTGTTTTGTGAGATTTTATGAGATTTTATGAGCTAAATTTCACGACACAAGCTATTCAATTATGGCCTGCCAAATAATTGTTTAAAACTGGACATTAGATATGATTTATTTAAGTCACAAATTAAAAACCACTAACTATCAAATCAAACTATTTAATCTTTATTATTATCATACCTTGTATTAGTTATTAATAATAATAATTATTATTATTACTATTATTTAAACACAATAACATATAACACTGCCAAGAATATTAATTTATTCAATATATATCTATCTCTTAATCTACCACTGCAATCACTACTACTACTACTACTACTACTACTACTACTACTAATACTACTACTACTACTACTACTACTACTACTACTACTACTACTACTACTACTACTACTACTACTACTACTACTACTACTACTACTACTACTACTACTACTACTACTACTACTACTACTACTACTACTACTACTACTACTACTACTACTACTACTACTACTACTACTACTACTACTACTACTACTACTACTACTACTACTACTACTACTACTACTACTACTACTACTACTACTACTACTACTACTACTACTACTACTACTACTACTACTACTACTACTACTACTACTACTACTACTACTACTACTACTACTACTACTACTACTACTACTACTACTACTACTACTACTACAATTACTACTATAAACCAGGCTAAAGCAATCATAAGAGATATACTGCCAAGAGGACTATCAGATGGTCTATCCAAGGTTTATATTCTACACTGTAATATAATGTAGGCATGGGGCTAATACAGTAATGGGGCTAATACAGTAATGGGGCTACAGTAGTCATGGGGCTACAGTAGTTATGGGGCTAATACAGTAATGGGGTAATGTAGGCAAGCACCAAGAAATAACTATATTACAAGTATCAATTATGAAATATTTTACGAGTAAAAGTTCTTATCATACCAGTTATCTATATTGCACATAGTCTGTGTTACTATATGGGAAATGTTACTCTATGTGATATGTTACTATATAGGATATGTTACTCTATATGATATGTTACTCTATAAGATATGTACTAGGCTGTAGGCTGTAAAGTTCACCAAGCTCCAACCATCTTAACCTGCTTAACCATCTTAACCTGCTAACTTATAGTTTACGAAGATGTAATGATATAGAAAAACGGATTCAAACAATTCCAACTGAATGTATAGCCAGATTTATAATTTAATAACAAATTTATAAAGAAATACAAATTTAAAAAATGCATTTTTAATTTACAATGTTAATCATTTAATTAATGATGTTTGCGAAATCATTGAAATATAGGTTATATTAAGGATAAGTATCTATTTCTGAATACACACATTTACAATTGTATGAATCGTACAGTATGATATAGATATCATCCTGTTCTTGCTACAATTAAATTATAGTTTATTATTTTTAGAAAATATTTAAAAATTAATAATCTAGAATAAAAGTACTACTGCTAGATGCTAACAACCCCCCGCACCCCTACCCCTACCCCTACCCCTACCCCTACCCCTACCCCTAGGTTCGGACGAGTATCGCCTATGCCGTATCCGCCATAGCTCACTGGGACTGGCCGGAACAATGGCCCGACCTGTTCAACATCCTCATGCAGGCCTTGACATCTGGTAATCCTGACACCGTACACGGAACTATGCGGGTCTTGACCGGTTAACCCCACTAACCCCACCGAACCCTACCTTCCAGTACTATACTCAATATAAAACTCTACGTTAATACACCCTCCACTCTATCTCCCTCTCGGAATCCTTCTATCTACATCCCAATTTCCTTCTCTATCTCTCTCCAACCCTCTCTGTCTACCTCTCACGGTCTATTGATATTCCGGCATCTATTGTTCTATCTCCATACCCTACCACTTTACCAGCATCCCTATCCTCCTTCCTGCCTCCCTCACCTTCCCGTATAGTTATAAATCTCACAACGACGCGCAACGATTATAGAATTCTCTCGCGAGCTCTGTTCCGATCAAATCTATCAGGTGGTTCCGATCCTACTGCCTAAACTTCTCAAGATATTCAAGCAGCCCGATGTTAGTACCCCCCAGTACCCCACCCCCACTACCAGCAACACCTTCACTACCATCACCATAAGCTTCACACCACTACACTTGCCGCCACTATCACCGCCACCACCATTACCTACTTTTATCCCATGACTCTCGAATCGTTGGGGGAATACGAATATTTCACACAATAGCGTCACCATTTATCGTCGATAATTTGTCATCATCAGTAGGTCACCGTGATCTTTGGAACACCACCATACCATAACAAATACTACAATCATCAGTACCACGACCACCGATACTACTACTACTACTACTACTACTACCAACACTTCATTACCCTCACCACCCCCACCCCTTACACCCTACCCCTACCCCCCCCCCAGATGTACACATTACGTACTAGATCTCGCGTCGTTGACATCTACCACTCGCTCGTCTCCCACATCTGCGAGTTGCACTACGACATACCCGACAACATTGAACCCACGACCTTGCTGCTGTACCCTTCACTCGGTCCCTTCGTAATGGCCTTCATCACGACCTTGAAGACCCCGGACGGTCTAGAATGCGACACCTGTCTCAGAGGTGATATCATCAAGGTCATCATTACCTCTATAATAGTTGTAGTTATGACCTGTGTACTGTTCGAGTGTGTGTTCGCGCGTGTATGGTGTGGGATATTATACTCTAGAATGTTGGCTTCGATGTTTTCATCTATGTTTTCATCTATTATATCATATATAGTTTACATATTTGAAATAGAAATAAAATTATTGATGAATTAAATTGAGATTATCAAAGTTGATGTAGTTTAAGGGAGCGTTTCTTTTGAATTATAATCTAATTTTAATAATAATTAATGCTTTGAAGAGGATTTTCTAGGAATCTAATTTATATGCATAATTAATATATTAATATAATATAATTTATGTATAAATATTAGGGAAAATAATTATGATTTCTTATTTAAAAATATAGCGATTCCAAGAGATTATATGCCCATATGTGGAATATTATTACATTACATATTCGTTTATATATAAACTACATATTATAAAATCTTAAATATTTGACTTATCCAATATTTAGTAAATATTCAAAAACAAATAAATATAAAATAATTAATATAGCCCGATATTGGGCTGTTTAAGCTTAATGCATCTTCGACATTATTATCCTGACCATTATAATAGGTCTTAAAATAATGTTTAGAAGTGATCTTATATCACAAGATCGTCTTTCGTTAAAATCATGCATGATTTAACATGTCAGCAGCTTCGAATGAACATTAGAGCCATGTAGTTATAAGTGAAAACTTCACCAAATTCCTGGATGAGATGAAAGTACCTCACCAAAATAACAATATCAATAATAATAACAATATATATATATATAATCAAATTCAATAGCCGAATGATATATTCTGTAGATTACAATAAACTAATGTAATGAACAATAACGATACATACCCCCCCGCCCCCCATGATCAGACTCTGTCAACACTCGTGAAATACCTCAGTAAGAAGATGATGGTACTTACTATAGAGATAATGCCCGTTGTCTGGTTGACCTTCATCCACACTAGTAAGATGTTAGTGTGTGTGTGTGTGTGTGTGTGTGTGTGTGTGTGTGTGTATGTGTATGTTTCATCAGGAATATTTAATAAATATTGTTATCTATGACTACACTTATATTATTTTTATAATACTAGTTATATATAATTTTTATATAGTAATATAAAATAAAAACTTTTAGATATAATTTAATAAAAAATGTTGGGTATAATTAATATAATATTAAATTAACATTAAATGTCATTTGGACCAAGTAATTTTTAAAATTAATTATCTGTCATAATGAATCATATATTGATAACAACTGATGATATAGAATGTTATTATATTAACCTATAATATATATATATATGTATATATACAAAAAAATAATAAAAAAAATAAAATAATAACAGTATCACAAAAATAATAACCGTATAAATATCTACACTCTTTTGCTATGCTCAATCAACATAACCCTCTCTTGTCAACCACATTAATATGTCGGATACATGTCATACATGGCTTATATCATTTGACCATCGATGTAAATAAGTGGATAAGCAATTGACGCACGCAATGTATGTAAAGATATATACTCGAATGGCAATTTTCTCAATAAATTAACAAAATGGATGCGATTTTTATTGGATATTAGTCATATTATATAGGTCAAATATTAAAATAGTCGAATTTTCGTAGCTAAAAGTGACTATGTATGATTATGAATTTAGATTATATAAGTCAATAATATTATGATATCTCCAATTCAAATACATTTATATACAAACAATTATGAGGAATGTTAATATATTGTATTTTATATATATATATATATATATATATAACTAGTATTTTTAGTATAGATAGTACATTAAACTTTATCGTAATTATCAATATGAATAATAATAATGATAATTTTAGATTTATAGTAGCAGGATTCAACTTTAGCGCATCTATCCCAGAGCGCAGTACACTAGATTCAATCTCTTATCCGCTTTCTTTATATCGATGAATATGACGACGTGTGTGTTTATCGATGGTGTGCTGTGTGTAGCAGGTCAACTGGTCACTCCGTCTGTCTGTATGTCCACGCTACAACGACACCGTGTGTTTGGGGGGCGACACCCCAACTATCAGTCTTGGTCACTTCACCCAAGACTGTCCTAGTGTGAACGCCTGCCACACTACAACGCCACCGTAACCTTAGTAACGTTCACCACCGTTGTAGATTCAACGAGCAGCACATCAACACGCCTAAAGATGACGTAGAACTCGACATCGACTCGGACGGTTGGTTTACTTCGCCCGCCGCCGTCGCTTCCTATCTACCCCTCCCTCCATCGCTATTACCTATCCACACTTCCCTCCATTGCTATTTCCTATCCACACTTCTCCCCTCCACCTATCCACACTTCCCGCTGATGTAAGACGGTGATTTGTGTGGCACGCGAAGTTGGACAGATTCTATGGCATATATGTAAATCAATAATATTAATGTAATTATTTTTTTTTTATTAATAATTTTGTCTCCTTTTTATAATTAATTTTATGTCATTTTGAATATCTATTTTCTATATTCAATAAATAATATTATCATCAGATGAACATATGACCAGACTACTGTTGTTATTGCGTAGTATATCATCTAACCGTCCAACTTTCCTGCCACTACTATCACATCGTGAGAGAGGTAGTCAGACATACGTTTGTCTCGCGAGTGAGAGTATCGAGTGATTGGTGATTTCACTGTAGTATTTCCTCCGACTAAAATCACATTCCATAAATAAACTTACGATTTTTTGTGTCATGGTTAAACGTAAACAAACGATTCTATAAATAGAATGTAAACAGAGGATGATTTGTAGTTTTGTAAATATTTACAATATAATTATATTTGTTATATATATATTTATCTATTGTATTGAAATATATACAACTATCTATTATTATACAATAATATAAATATATATATATAATTATCAAACTTTTCAATCCTAAGATATATGCAATAATTGTATGTATTTAGTGAACTTAACACGGATAATGCATGCAATCGTAAAATTACGAATTTCCAGGTGATAATTGTAAACTTATCTCATTAGAACTTGTGCTAATATTGAGCAGTAGTTTCATGCAATGATCACGGTGATGCACAAGTATACACAGGTATCACATGACCTTGATGTGCTAATCAATTTATATAATTATAAACTTGAAAATAAAAAGGGAAAACATTTAAATAATAAATAATAATATTCAATTTTTCTATTTTAAACTGTTTTATTCACTTAACATTTGAACCAAATAAACATAATTAAACATAATAAATAATTTTATTAAACACTACTTATATTGAAATAAATTTTATATAATATACATTTTTTTTAAATATTATTTATTTCGCAAATTATAAAATCTTACAAAATTAAGTCATTTTAATTTTACTATTTATGCATTAAATGTATTATGAATATAGCATGAGCTTAAAATAATTTACTAAATTAAGTAAACCTATGTATGTACCTATTTAAGCTTATTTATATTATAATAGTAAATCATAAGTTTATAAATTCATATAATTATTCATTAATAATGGGTGTAATTTTTCTGTGATAATTGTACAATTTAATTACATAAACTCGTTAACATATATCAAAGAGATGTGTTTTATATAATATCTATCCCATATATTTATATATATTTATGGCATTTGTAAATTATTAAATAATTGTTTCATGTCATTTTGTGTGTATTTACACTCAATAAACTATATATCTATTTATATTAGACATTCTATTAAACATTATAAGTGAAAACTTCATCTAAGTTCCTGGATGAGATGGAAGGATTCCACTAAAATAACAATGTATATATGTATATAATAATTAGAACATAAATAACCCACAAATTAATTTAATTTAGAATAAACATATGCAAATATAAATTATGCACCATAATGGTGGTTAATTTATCATAATCATTTTATATACTTAAACTGTACATACTATGTTATTGTTTATCGCTATGGTATTATTTCTATAGAGTATGGGAAGGGGTAGAGATAGTGGGGGGAAGTAGGGCATCCCGATGAGGTCAAACATTAATAACCCACCGCATGGTGCGACTCACTAATAGTGTAGGGCAGGCGTGTGCGACATCAAAGGTTAACAACCCCGCCCCGCCGCCCCCCACAGGTGAAACCATCGGCCTCGAGAACCTGATATTCGCGACCTTTGAGTTCATGCAGGTCATAGTAGGCAAACAGTCCTACAGGTCGGCCTTCATGAAGTCTGTGAAGTCGTTGAGAGATATTATCTACTACACGATCGTCTACTCTCAGATCACTGAAGCCCAGGTACAGTGCTGCCCCCCACCTGCTTCTAGCATGCTCGCCTCTAGATTATATGCATCTAAACTCATGTGTATGTGTATTTGCATTTATATATATATATATAATAGAGTCTAATAATTAGACATTATAGTCATTTGGCTATTAGTAAAGACGTCATCATAGTTTGTGGATACAATTAAAAGACTCCACCATATAAATGTGTTAGCCACGATTACCATATCATTAATCAGTAGATAGTTGTACGCGTAATCTCATCACCAAACTTACCACGGAGAGAGTGTCAGCGCGAGGGTTGTTCACGATAAGTAGCGGGGAGTCTCAACGATGTAACAACTGATACGCCCATATTTGTTCTATTCCACTATGTCATTTTATTACATTCTCGAATGACTCATATAATATAATAATAATAATAATAATAATAATAAATATTTATTAGAAGAAAGTTGTACATTTTTTTCGTATGAAGTATTTAAATTAATATAATATAATATATTATAACAGACCTCGAACCTCTAGTTATATATATATAGATTGTATCTTAACTGTTTGACTTACCCGATACTTCCGTCTACTACCGATTGTTATTCTCTACCCTATTAACCTTCGCAGTCGTTCCAATGGTCTCTGTATCCCGACAAGTTCGTAGAGGATGAAGACGACGACACTTTCTCCTATTCTGTGAGGATCTCGGCTCAAGAGACGCTGCTCGTTAGACCATAACAACTATAGCAGCTTGCCACGATTGATTAACTTATGACGTCATACTAGATTACATAATATTGTTTATCTTAGAGCTTATTATTTTATAATTGTAGTTCGAAACTAATGAGATCAATTATTAGTATATAAATAAACCATTTAAATATATATATATATATATGTTAATATATCTATCAATAATATTTAGATGTGATTATGTAATATATAGCTGAGAATACAAATACATACATACATACATGTATTACCTTCCTGGTTACTGCCCTCTCACCCTCACCCACTTCCTCGCCCTCCTCCACCACTACCTATACCTCTACCACTACCTCCACCTCCACTACTACCTCCACAACTGCCTCCTCCACCACTACTACCACTACTACTTCCACTACCTTCACCTCCTCTACCTCCTCCTTCTCTACCACTACCTTCACCTCCTCTACCTCCTCCTTCTCTACCACTACCTTCACAACTACCTATACCTCCTCTACCACAACCTATACCTCCACCACCTCCTCTATCTATACCATAATTTAAACCTCACCTCCACCACTACCTCCACCACGACCACAACCTTCAGACGCTATGCGAACAGTTCCCCAAGTGTGCGGTGTCTGCCCTCTGCGATGCAGTCATGACCTTGCTACAGGTATCCGAAACAGTCAAGGAAAAGGAACAGAACTGGTACGGCTCGCTTAGCTTCAGTTTCTGTTGTCTAACTTGCATCACTAGATAGATATACAATTGGCTTTATAAATAGAATAAACGTTGTGAATTTATTATGCTGTTTATTGATGGATGTTTACCCAAATAGAATAACAAATATTGTATCATACTGTATGATTCATACACTCGATTTAGGTTCATATAATTAATGGCAATATTGCTATTTAGACTCTAGATTAACAATAAGTTTATACCATCTTTTTACTTTAATTTATATTAATTTTTTATATATTTATTTAGTTGGGTTTTTAATTTGAATCGATGCAAACAAAATCGTATACATCATAAGATATATCGAGTAATAACAGAGTTATAGAAATGCTGTTTCTATATAAATTATACTTCTTATAATATGTATATATAATAAAACTTTAAATAATATATTTTAGAAATTACTATTTTATTAAATTATAGTTATTACATATACACACGAATATACACACACACATATATATGAAGACATTACATTGTTTATAGGTGGAAGATACACGAAGCAGTGATGCTCTCCCTGGGAACTGTGAGACCTTATCTTCTGAAGGCAATCTCTACTGGTCTAATAGAGTATGATATACCTAGCTTCCTTCATACCGTTGTGTTGGCTGATCTTAATATGAACGGTATGTATGTTCTACTACTACTACTACTACTACTACTACTACTACTACTACTACTACTACTACTACTACTGCTACTGCTACTGCTACTGCTACTGCTACTGCTACTGCTACTGCTACTGCTACTGCTACTGCTACTGCTACTGCTACTACTATCAATCAATCAATCAATACGATTTATTTATACACTCAAAGTTAGCATGAAAATGCTCTGGCAAGTGTTAAACGAGGGAAACGAAAAAATATAAACATTATAAACAAAAACAATTTAATTTATCAGCGCATGGCTAGAATATATTTTTTAACATTACGTTTAAAAGCATCATGATTAGAAATCATACGGATACTTAGAGGAAGTTGATTCCAGTTTAACGGAGCAGAATAAACAAAAGCTCCATTTAGAGTACGCGATAGTCGACATCTGTCAGATGATAGCAAATATCTATCATCGGTAGAACGGAGGGTTCGAGTCGATAATTTAGGTTTTAACATCTCATTGATGTATAGTGGTTTAGCGGTTAGTAACGACTTATGTACTATACAAAGTAGTCTGTATAATGTTCTTTGTTTCATAGATAGCATTTTGATGGACTTCATCTTCAACGTTATGCTAGAGTGATCGGTACGTGGTTGTTTAAAAATCAAACGTACAGATGATCGAATGATTCGTGTGAGAGGACGAATTCGGCACTCGGGTAAACCTTGAAGGATAGAGCAGCAGTAGTCAATGGGTGACATTGCTAATGAATTAACAAGTATTCGGCAGAGGTCATTGTTGATATATTTACGAATATTACGTATCATATGTAGCTGGTAATTCGAACGTTGACATATGTTGTTGATTTGCTTCTTAAAGGTTAAGTCATCATCTATTGTAAAACCAAGATATCGTATAGAACTACTTGGTTCTACTATAATACCATTCACAGATATCACCGGGAAATCGTAGTATGTTTCCGGAATGTTGATTAGCTCAGATTTAGAAGCGTTAAGCAGCAGCATATTATTCAATAGCCATGCACGTATTTCGGTAGCACATAGTTAGAGATCATTTCTGTTGGAAGTAGAATGACGAGACAGAGATGTGTATAAAAGTATATCATCGGCGTAAAGATGATAATGAATTGATGGGTAGGATTTAATTATATTAGTGAGAGGCGCAATATAAATTAAGAATAGAAGTGGGCCTAGAACTGAGCCTTGGGGAACACCCGTAGTTATAAGTTTAGTTATAGAGATGGAAGAGCCGGTTTTCACAGCAAAGGTACGATATTTAAAGAATGATATTAGCCAAGAAAGTGCTATTCCATCAACACCTATGTCACGTAATCTATTAGTTAGAATGTCATGGTCAAGGGTATCAAACGCTGCTGATAGATCTAATAACAAAAGTTGAATAGGAGATTCAGTGTCAAGTGAGTACTACTACTACTACTACTACTACTACTACTACTACTACTACTACTACTACTACTACTACTACTACTGCTACTGCTACTGCTACTGCTACTGCTACTGCTACTGCTACTGCTACTGCTACTGCTACTGCTACTGCTACTGCTACTGCTACTGCTACTGCTACTGCTACTACTACTACTACTACTACTACTACTACTACTATTACTATTACTATTACTACTACTGCTACTGCTACTGCTACTGCTACTACTACTACTACCACCACCACCACCACCACCACCACCACTACCACCACCACCACAACCACCACCACCATCACCACCACCACCACCACCAACACCACCACCACCACCACCACTACAACTACCACTACTACTACTACTACTACTACTACTACTACTACTACTACTACTACTACTACTACTACTACTACTACTACTACTACTGCTACTACTACTACTACTACCACTACTACCACAGTGTCCCCATTTCTGCTGGGAAGATGCCTATGTCTCGCCAGTAAGTTCACCCTATCGATGACCCCCGAGCTGTTACTAAGGTAAGCCCCACACCCCCTTAACACCCCAACACCCCCTTATTACTACTGCTGCTGCCCCCTATAGTTTCCTACAAGCCACGGTACACGGTCTGTCAGAGGAACAGCACGCTCCTGTGCGTATCTCTGCCGTCAGGGCTATCTATAGCTTCGCTAATCACATGAAGGTTTGCCCCACTAGTTTGCCCCACTAGTTAGCCCCACTAGTTAGCCCCACTAGTTAGCCCCACTAGTTAACCCCATACCATAGCTAATTACCTCGACATGCAAATCTGACTGAGAAATGATAATATTTCATATGATATTTGTTATATTATTGTTTTCTTAGAATCTAATTAATCTTAACACCTGTCACAACTAGAATTCAGTCATAGCTGCAGCATACATATATATCTACGAGCACCCCCTATCTAGGCACTAGGCCCACCCGTCCTCTAACACCCGCGTGGTTACAGTTAACGGGGGCGGACCGCGATGCCCTTCGACCTTTCCTCGTCGACATGGTGGACGGACTAGTGGCTATAGCGAGCGGCTTCAACAAGGAAGTACTAGCTCTGTGCATCGAGACATTGAACATGCTACTATTGGTGAGTAGTGCGTATCTAGTATAGCATCTAGTATAGCATCTAGCATAGCCTTAATTTTGATTATCAAACGACGCCTATAATCACCATGTGTTTTTGAAGTCAATAAACTATATATAAATAAAAATAAAAATTAATTATATTATTTTTATCGACTAATTATCCGTGATTTTTAATTTTAATTTATAAAGCAGACTAACCATGTTTTAACAGGTGATAATATATTCTCAATATTGCTAAATAGTGATATATTTCAAATGTAGTCTTTACAGTAATGCTATATAATCATAATTAAGAATAGAATGTATTATAATACGGCAAGCCTAAAGTTTTCTTTCAACTACTCTCCATACTAAGTTTGCAAATAACTCACAAATATTATTACGACATTGAGATTGTTTTGCTTTCAAAATGAGGATACTAGAACTTTAAACTTTACATTAAGTACATGCAAACTGTCTTCATGTATCACGATTCTGCTACTTCATAATGCTAATTTTGTGAATCATTTTCTTAAATAATGTACATCTATTTTAAAAAGTTATATTTGTTTTAACAAGTCTTGATACTTATTTCTAATATACTATATTGATACTTATTCGATACCTCACGTTACTTATGTTGCTCTATCTGTTTATCACTGTAATACATAGCATCAATGTTACTACGACAAACATAATGTGATTTAGGTTGATGAGCCATTCACAGAATCAAGATTGGATACAATTCTACCATTATCTATTGCGGTATTTCTGAAGCACAATGCAGGTTCCTTAACATTAATTATCAATGTAAACAATGAATCCTTGAGTTTTCCTCCAGCATTATATAGATATATAGATATATTATATTACGGTACAATAGATAATAGTGTCTTCATACCCTACACAATGTAACAGTTTTAATAGCAGTATATATATTTTGAAATTCATAAATAATTAAATATATTATATGAAAAACAACAACATTTTATAATGGTTGAATTATATAGATATTGTTGAGATTTACTTTTAAAAGGCTCGGATAAGTATGCAGAAGTGTACACATTATTATCACTATTACATATTCTATAATAAATAAAAGAATACAGTACTTTCAATTAGGAACTTTAGGTAGATATTGAAAACATGCCACTTAATACTACCACTAGCACTCCTCACACTACCACTAATACTCCCTCACACTACCACTAGCACCCCTCACACTACCACAAGCACCCCCTCACACTACCACTAGCACCCCCTCACGCTACCACTAGCACTCCTCACACTACCACTAATACTCCCTCACACTACCACTAGCACCCCTCACACTACCATAAGCACCCCCTCACACTACCACTAGCACCCCCTCACACTACCACAAGCACCCCCTCACACTACCACAAGCACCCCCTCACACTACCATTAGCACCCCCTCCCGCTACCACAAGCACCCCCTCACACTACCACAAGCACCCCCTCACACTACCACAAGCACCCCCTCACACTACCACTAGCACCCCCTCACACTACCACTAGCACCCCCTCACACTACCCCTAGCACCCCTCACATTACCATTAGCACCCCTCACATTACCACAAGCACCCCCTACACCCCCCTACAGACCCGTTCATCATGTCACTGGTCCAGGAGCTGTTCACCGTGCTAGCTCGTACTATGAACTGCTACGACCGCGTCCAGGCTAAACTAGTACCCACACTGGCGTCCATCTTGGAATCACCCGATGACAAGATGCCCGATGGAATGCAAGCGGTCGGTTACCTTGTATACGATCGTGTGACCTATATGACCTTGAGTTGTCCCTCTTGAGTGGTGTGCCTCTCTCTTTGTTCTCCTGGTGTATCCATTCGTATGTCTCTCATTATAACTTTCATTGTGTATTTTATGTACACAAACTATAACTATGAATATATATTATGGAATTGATGATGACAATTTCAGTTTTATTCAAATTACAGACAATAATACATGTCTGGTCACCTCCTGCATCTCCTCCTAATCCTCCTCCTCTTCCTCCTCCTCCTCCTCCTCCTCCTCTACCTCATTAACTCTTACACTACATTGAGCAGGTTTCACTGGAATGTCTACAGTCGTTGGTTAGGGCGCGTAAGGCCGGTACCCCTCTGACTGATCTGCTCTTGAACCGAGCTTTTCCTGCAGCTGTGCACGCTACTTTGACCTCTAGCGATAACGCCATGCTTCAGGTTCACCTCTATCATTTATAGTGTTACGATTAACGAAACGTACCGATGCAGCTTATTGTCGTCGTTAAGCGATGAAAATGTGATATAAATATAATATTGAATTATTTGAATTTCTTAACATCAATATTTAGGATTTATTAATAAAGTAATACTTAATTAGACTTAACTGTAGATACATCATTTACATTCTTTATTTTAATTTCGTATTAATAATTAATCTTTATTTAGTTCAATAGCGTATGTTAGCATTAACAAATACATTAACTTCCTACTTTAAACTATATATTCGTTAAATAAACCCAAACCCAACCCAACCAATGAACTAAGTTTGTATGTTAGCATTAACAAATACATTAACTTCCTACTTTAAACTATATATTCGTTAGATAAAACCACTGAACTAAGTTTGTAGCTAGCCAATGAGTAACACTGGAGGTAGACTACGTACTTAGAATAGCTTGTGCGCGTGTATAGACTATCCTAGACCAGCCCTACTACCCAGCCCTAATACCCCAGTACCACCACCTCACCACCACCACCACCACCTCACCACCACCTCACCACCACCACCTTCCCTTATTTAAAATTATTGACAAATACCACACTATAGACTATCACTCGTATGCTGATGACATACAGTTACACTGTAGATTGATAGACCCTAACAATGACATAAATTTACTTAACAACTGCATTACTGATATACATAACTGGCTCACCAACAACTCATTATCACTAAACTGTCTTAAAACTGAATCAATGCATATTAAAACATCTACCACTATATTCATTCCACCACAAATTACCATTAACAATCTGAGTATTTCTTATGCTAATAAAATAAAAAATCTTGGTATATTAATCGACCCAACACTACAATTCAACATCCAGACTAAATCACTATCACAGTCAATTAACTACATACTACACAACTTACGAAAAATAAGACCCTTCATTAATTTTAATACTGCAAAACTCCTCGCTACATCCCTCATTCTTCCCCGCCTTGATTACTGTAATTCCTGTCTATATGCCTCCTCACAATCTATAATAAATAAACTCCAACGCCTTCAGAACTCAGCCATCAGATTTATATTCAACATAACTAAATATTCCAGACAACATATATCCCCTTTGAGAACCAAATTACATTGGCTGCCAATAAAATCCCGTATAATTTACAAAATTGCACTCACCATACATTTAGCTACACATCATAACACACCAGACTATCTTGCCAACTTACTAACTCCCAACACAACTATTTACGAACAAAGACACATAAACAAATTCAAATTAAAAACTCCAGTTCTATTACATTTAACATCTTCCCAACATAAATCTTTCTCCATCCATGCTCCAAAAATCTGGAATGATCTACCTCACCATATCCGATCAATTGACTCAACTGTAACATTCAAATCAAAGCTAAAAACATACCTTTTTGCCCAATAATATTGAAAGCACGTCCGAAAACTTCAATAAAGAAGTTGATGGAAGTGCCTAAACCAATTAGGTAACAGGTAACAGGTAACCACCACCACCACCACCACCACCACCACCACCACCTCACCACCACCACCACCACCACCACCTCACCACCACCACCTCACCACCACCACCTCACCACCACCACCTCACCACCACCACCTCACCACCACCACCTCACCACCACCACCACCACCACCACCTCACCACCACCACCTCACCACCACCACCACCACCACCTCACCACCACCACCACCACCTCACCTCCACCACCACTGTAGAACGGAGGCGAGTGCATCAGAGCCTTCGTGTCCACAGATCTCGATAACATCACCCAGTGGAGGGATGCTCAAGGTTAACGCGCTAGTGTTGTGCGCTAGTGAAGGTCATTCTGTGACCTCACCCACTCCTGCTGCTTCGCTTACAACTAATTGATGGAGTATTCTTTATTTTTTATAAAAAGAAACCTTACAATTTATTCATTTCCGGTAATATTAATATTTAATCAAATTATTTTCATATACAAATGAGTGTGTAGATAAAAGTACTAAAGCGATCTGCCTAATTTCTTTTGCTGTATATAAATAATATATGTATGCACAATTCCAGAGAGTCCATATTCACAAATATAATTATTATGTATATAAAATTAGTGAAAAAATAAAATAAAATAAATGATGTCCATTATACATTTAATTATTACATTTAAATTATACATTTTTTATCTCTATGATTATATATAAATGTCCTTTTTTATAACAAAAATTTGTTTTTTTATCAATGAAGATGTTTTTCTAAACAATTAATAAATGGAGGTAATGCGTTCCCTATCTCTTATACATGTTTATTCAACAAAATGGCCGTCCCATGGCGATATCCCACTAGTGGACTCAATTTTATAATAATATTTATAGCTGTTTGCTACATCTAGGAAATGCATACTTAAATAATTTAAAAAATATATTATTTAAATTTTTATTATTAAATTATGAATTATCTATCATTTTATTTACAATTGTATAGTAATTCATTATATAAACATGCTCGATCATGTGTTTTAACCGTGTTTGCATCCACCAGGTGTCAGCGGTATCACTTACGTCGTCAATATCGTCTCCAAACTATTGGATCCAAAGACTTCAGAATTCACCGCAACTTTTGTGGGGCGACTGGTTAGTGATGATTAATATTGCCTAGTTCACTCTATATATTGCTCTCATTACAAAACTGTACTGGTCTCTTGTATCACACACGTCATGGCCATTAATAGCATTACAATTCATTATAAATCTAGTTATTCTAATGAAATTAATATGTATAAATATATATATATATATTATTATTCTTATTTTATCATTATCAGATTTCGTCATTTCCATATTATTTATAGAAGCAATATATTTATCAGAATATTTATACCCTTTTACTCCCATTAAGTCTCTATATAAGATTACTTCCTATATATATATATATATATATATATATATATATATACTTTTTCTCTATTCTATACATGAATCGTTAGCCTATTAGCATGTCACCGCAACACACACTGATTACAACACATACCGCTATGACAGGTGTCAATTCTGATCTGTCAGATAGGACCTAGTCTGGGTGATAACCTTGACCTGATGTTGAGGGCTATCCTCAGTAAGATGGTGCAGTCGGAGACTCTCAGTGTAATGCAGGTATGTGTAGAGGTCACTTGTGTGTGAAGGTCACTTGTGTGTGAAGGTCACTTGTATGTGAAGGTCACTTATATGAAGTTATCAAATGTTTATGTCATTTGTAAATAGGTAATAGTTCATCTGCCATTGTGAAATTTATAAATGACTATTTTCGATATATTTAAATAATTTGAATAACAAATATAAAAATCAAACACAATTAACTGCACATTTTCATGCATCCTAATGTATTAATACAATAATATTAAATTGTTTGATAATACAAAGTATATTGATAGTTAACATTTAATTAGAATATATAATATATATATATATATATATATATATATATATAGTATATTTATTTGCTTTTTATTCATTATATATTATATAGTATATTTATCATTGGAAACAATTAATACCTATCTGATCTACTATTACTATTATTATTATAATTATTTAAATTACCTACTTACTACTAATAACTCCATACCTTTATACCTAATTACTGAATTACTAACTTATTAATAACTTTATACTTAATTGCTAGTAAATTACTAACTTACCTACTATTGTAAGTTAACACATTCTTACTTACCCCGCCTCGCCCCACCCCTCACCCCTGTAGAGTTTGATCATGGTGTTCGTGAACCTGATCCACCACCAAATGGAGGCCGTGCTAGACTTCCTGTCCCAGGTGCCGGGTCCCAGTGGTCAACCCGCTCTAGAGTTCGTGCTGGCCGAGCTGTGTTCCAAGCAACACCTGTTCTACGGGGCTTACGAGAGTAAAGTTAGGTTAGCTTCTAATCCCGCTATCGGTGTTCCCAGCCCCGCGGTGTTCAGGTATTAACTCCCGTGTGATAACCCCTTGTGTGTGCATATATTAAACTTGTACCTCTATATTGACCACTACAATAACTACTACAGTGACTACTATACTAACCAATATTAAAATCACTATTCTGACCACTATCCTAACTACTACACTAACCTCTACACTAACCACAAATTGACCACTACAGTAACCACTAGTACTGACAACTAAACTAACCACTACACTAGTGCTGTAAATCAACTCACTTTTTGAAGTATCGATACTTGTTCGAACTCACTTTTTGAAGTATCGATACTTGTTCGAACACAAGTTTTGAAGTATCGATACTTGTTCGAACTCACTTTTTGAAGTATCGATACATGTTCGAACACAAGTTTTGAAGTATCGATACTTGTTCGAACTCACTTTTTGAAGTATCGATACATGTTCGAACACAAGTTTTGAAGTATCGATACTTGTTCGAACTCACTTTTTGAAGTATCGATACTGTTCGAACAAAATTTGTGAAGTATCGATACAGTCAGAAATTTTTTTTTGAAGTATCGATACTTGTTCAAAAAATTTTTTTTGAAGTATCGATACTGTTTGAAAAATTTTTGTGAAGTATCGATACTGTTTGAAAAAATTTTGTGAAGTATCGATACTTGTTCAAAAATTTTTTTTTGAAGTATCGATAATTGTATATAAATTACGCCAAGAATTTTGATAGGGCCGTGTAAATGATGCCTAACTAAGACTTATACTATATAAACAAATCAAGACTATTACAGAATGGGCTCAACAAAATTGAGACTATTATTAGGTATAACTGGCACAAACGATGCTTTTTATGTTAATTTTATTATAATTTTTATATAAATATAATCTATATATCTCTTAAATAATCTGTGTAAAAATAAATTGTATTATTTCCAGGTGGCTAATTTATGTATTTTAGTTTTTTAATATATAATATCTGCATCGATACTTTTGGTAACCGAGACTGCATCACTGCTTTTGATAACCTGAGACTTCATCGATGCTTTGGATAACTGAGACTGCACCATTACTTTAGATAACTGAGACTGACTGATTGGTACTTTAGATTTGAGAATCATTTACATCAATAATCTAATTAATCTAAATTATTTATAATTTTTTCGCAAAAAATAATAGTATGTTAATTTTATTATAATTTTTATATAAATATAATCTATATATCTCTTAAATAATCTGCGTATAAATAAATTGTATTATTTCCATGTGGCTAATTTATGTATTTTAGTTTTTTAATATATAATATCTGCATCGATGATTTGGGTAACTGAAACTGAGACTGCATCGAAGCTTTGGGTAACCGAGACTGAGACTGCATCGATACTTTTGGTAACCGAGACTGCATCACTGCTTTTGATAACCTGAGACTTCATCGATGCTTTGGATAACTGAGACTGCACCGATACTTTAGATAACTGAGACTGACTGATTGGTACTTTAGATTTGAGAATCATTTACATCAATAATCTAATTTTAAATTATTTATAATTTTTTCGCAAAAAATAATAGTATGTTAATTTTATTATAATTTTTTATCATGATTTTGATTATCAAAATAATCATTATTATGAGTAAAAATATTTGAATTTTTATATTTTGGACATTTAAGTTCTAATAAGTTTCTAGATATATCAAGTTTACGTTTTATAGTTTTAAAATCTACATATATATTAAAGCGCTTAAATGTTTGTTTTCGTAGTCGTCGTCACTTGACATTTTTTTGCGAGCGAGCGCAGCTAGCCATATCGACGAATTTTCGAAATTTTTCTACAAAAATAATATATAGATAATAAAACCGTAATAATATGTGTATATAATTACCATATAATTAGCGAGTAATGAGTATATATTATACGGTTATAATTATATATATTTTATATATTTATATATTTGTTTATTTTATTTATTGATCGAGGATATTTTTAAAAAAATTAAATTTTTTAAATTCGCTATGGCGAGGATAGGTAAGCGAATCTATATCGCGTATACGGACGTTATAAAATATGTTATATACGCATTTTTTTCGCGCGATACTAATATTACCCGAACCCTAATAATACTAGATTTCGTTAAATTTAAATTTCGAGATTATAAATTTTTTTTCCTATCTCCGCCGTGAAAAAAAAAATTACGAAATATTTTCGTTAACGTAAAAATTCTACGGGCGATCTTATATCGCGTATACGGACAACATAAAATACGTTATATACGCATTTTTTTCGCCCGATACAAATATTACCCGAACCCTAATAATACTAGATTTTGTTAAATTTAAATTTCGAGTTTATAAAAAAAAATGTCTTATCTCTACCATGTAAAAATTTAAATTTATAATATTCGTATCGGTTAAAAAATCGATGATATATAGATATAATTATAAAAATAACATTTATGACGAGTATTAATATATATCGTACGTACTAGATTTCAGTTATTCGGTTTAACGAGTTTATAATAATTATTTCCTATCTCCGCCATGTAAAAATAGATTCTTAAAATTATTAGGTGATGTAAAAAATCAAAATCCACAATAATGATTCGATTTCAATAATTTTAAATGTATTAAATAGATAATTAAAATAGAATATTATGTTATAAATTATAACTTATAATATTTAATATTCTTCGAGCTATGGCCGAAATAGTGAAAAATACGTGATTTTTGAGGGTTAAATTTGACCGACTTCCGGTAATGCGTTCGCTTCGATTATGATTTCAACGGATGCGGAGTACGAAAGTTCTTAAAATAAATTGAGAAAAACCATTCATACATGAATAATTGGGTGTCCAGCTCGGTTTCAATTTTTCACCAAATTTCATCATACAAATGGTCAAGAAAAAAATGTGAAATTTATATTAAAAAAAAATCTTAATTTCTATTCTATAATGTTAACGGTAACGAGTAGATATAAATTTAGCCATCCGATATGCATTTACTATGATTATTTGCCACATAAATGGCTTTACATTTCCTATCTCCACCATGTAAAAAATTTGAATTTATAATATTTTTATCATGTAAAATATAGATAATCTATAATAATCATTGGATTTCCATATTTTTAACTTTATAATTTATAGTATAATTAATATAATTTCATAATTTTTTACTTAATTTAATAATAATATAATATCTAGATACTAAAATAATTTAAATATTATCGAAAAGTATAGTAGTGTAAATATTATTAACTAATACATTTAATTATATTATAATTTTATAAATTCATAACACAAATTATAAATTTATAAATATTTGTATTCTATTAACTTATTATTTAATATTATTATATAGTTTTTTTGTACTTATTTTAATATTATTATACTATCTATATAATAAAATACTATAATTATATACGAATAATTCATTAACGTAACTATTATTTACAAATATATATAATTATATTTATATTTTTATAATTTTTTAACATGTACAAAATTAAAATCTATATTAATAATTCGATTTTAATAATTTTAACTGTATCGAATAAATTATAAAAGGTAACTTGGGCACTTGGGTTTGGGTTGGGTTTGGGTTTGGGTTTGGGTTGGGTTTAGGTTTGTGTTTGGGTTTAGGTGGGTTGGGTTGGGTTTAGGTTGGGTTAAGTTTTAATTTTGGTAGGTTTTTTTTAGCTGCATTACTTCCCGAGTGAATCTATACAAGTATATTTGATGGTTGTGGTTAGGTTGGGTTAAGTTTTAATTTGTGGACGTTTTTTTTAGATGAATTACTTCCCGAGTGAACCTATAAAAATATATTGTCAAGGTTGTGGTTAGGTTGGGTTAAGTTTTAATTTTTGGTGGTTTTTTGGTCACTATTATAGTGTCTATAGTATATGAATATTGATGTAAATATATATATATATATATATATATATATATATATATATATATATATATATATATATATATAACTACTTAGCTAGGTGACTTGGGTACTTGGGTTGGGTTGGGTTTGGGTTTGGGTTTGGGTTGGGTTTTGGTTGGGTTGGGTTTGGGTTTGGGTTAGGTTTGGTTGGGTTTGGGTTGGGTTTGGGTTTAGGTTTGGGTTTGGTTGGGTTTGGGTTGGGTTAAGTTTTAATTTTGGTAGGTTTTTTTAGCTGCATTACTTCCCGAGTGAACCTATAAAAGTATATTTTCAAGGTTGTGGTTAGGTTGGGTTACGTTTTAATTTGTGGTGGTTTTTTTTAGCTGCATTACTTCCCGGGTTTGGGTTAGGGTTTTGGTTTGGGTTTGGATTTGGGTTTGGATTTGGGTTGGGATTGGCTTGGGTTTGGGTTTGGGTTGTGTTTGGGTTTAATTTTGGTAGGTTTTTTTTAGCTGCATTACTTCCCGAGTGAACCTATAAAAGTAGATTTTCACGGTTGTAGTTAGGTTGGGTTAAGTTTTAATTTTTGGTGGTTTTTTTTAGCTGCATTACTTCCCGAGTGAACCTATAAATGTATATTTACACTGTTGTGGTTAGGTTGGGTTAAGTTTTAATTTTTGGTGGTTTTTTTAGCTGCATTACTTCCCGAGTGAACCTATAAAAGTATATTTTCAATGTTGTGGTTAGGTTGGGTTACGTTTTAATTAGTAAATTATTTATAAATTAGTTACTTTTTTGTAATAAAGTAGTTACTTTTAGTAATAAAGTAGTTACTTTTTAGTAATAAATAGGTTACTTTTGGTAATAATAAAGTAGTTACATTTTAGTAATAAAGTAGTTACTTTTTACTAATAAAGTAGTTACTTTTTAGTAATAAATTTGTAGTTACTTTTTAGTAATAAAGTTTAGTTCTTTTACTAATAAAGTTTAGTAGTTACTTTTTAGTAATAAACTTTAGTAGTTACTTTTTAGTAATAAAGTAACGGTAATGTTGCTTTAGTAAAAAAGTTTTCCTACAAGGAGCGTTAGCCCTTGATCTGGGAAAAAAGTAACCTAGTCTACATATATATTAAAGGGCTTAAATTTCTGTTTTCGTAGTCGTCGTCGTCACTTGACATTTTTTTGCGAGCGAGCGCAGCGAGCCATCGCGACGAATTTTCTAAATTTTTCGACAAAAATAATATATAGGTAATCTATGGATAATAAAACCTCAATAATATTTGTATATAATTACCATATAATTAGCGAGTGATGATTATACGGTTATAATTATATATATTTTATATATTTATATATTTGTTTATTTTATTTATTGATCGAGGATATTTTAAAAAAAATTAAATTTTTTAAATTCGCTATGGCGAGGATATGTAAGCGAGTCTATATCGCGTATACGGGCGTTATAAAATATGTTATATACGCATTTTTTTCGCGCGATACTAATATTACCCGAACCCTAATAATACTAGATTTCGTTTATACTTGATTTCGAGTTTATAATAATTATTTCCTATCTCCGCCATGTAAAAATAAATTTGTCAACATATACAATGATGTAAAAAATCAAAATCCACGATAATGATTCGATTTCAAAAATTTTAAATGTATTAAATAGATAATTAAAATAGAATATTATGTTATAAATTATAACTTATAATATTTAATATTCTTCGAGCTATGGCCGAAATAGTGAAAAATACGTGATTTTTTAGGGTTAAATTTGACCGACTTCCGGTAATGCGTTTGCTTCGATTATGATTTCAACGGATGCGGAGTACGAAAGTTCTTATAATAAATTGAGAAAAACCATTAGTATAAGATTAATTGGGTGTCCAGCTCGGTTTCAATTTTTCATCAAATTTCATCATACAAATGGTCAAGTAATGGTCAAGAAAAAAAAATTGCAATTTATAAAAAAAAAATTTCTTATTTCTATTCTATAATGTTAAGAGTGATGAGTAGATATACATGTAACCATCCGATATGCATTTGCTATGATTATTTGCTTCATAAATGACTTTAAAAAAGTACATTTCCTATCTCCACCATGTACAAATTTGAATTTATAATAATTTTAACATGTACAAAATCAAAATCTATATTAATAATTCGATTTTAATCATTTTAATTGTATCGAGTAAATTATAAAAGGTAACTTGGGCACTTGGGTTTGGGTTTGGGTTGGGTTAAGTTTTAATTTTGGTAGGTTTTTTTTAGCTGCATTACTTCCCGAGTGAACCTATAAAAGTATATTTGACGGTTATGGTAAGATTGGGTTAAGTTTTAATTGTTGGAGGTTTTTTTTAGATGCATTACTTCCCGAGTTTGCTTATAAAAGTAGATTTTCACGGTTGTGGTTAGGTTGGGTTAAGTTTTAATTTTTGGTGGTTTTTTTAGCTGCATTACTTCCCGAGTTTACTTCACAGGTTTGGGTTTGGGTTTGGGTTTGGGTTTGGGTTTGGATTTGGGTTTGGGTTTGGGTTGGGTTTGGGTTGGGTTTGGGTTGGGTTTTGGTTTGGGTTTGGGTTTTGGTTTGGGTTTGGGTTTGGGTTTGGGTTTAGGAGGGTTGGGTTGGGTTAAGTTTTAATTTTGGTAGGTTTTTTTTAGCTGCATTACTTCCCGAGTTTGCCTATAAAAGTAGATTTTCACGGTTGTGGTTAGGCTGGGTTAAGTTTTAATTTGTGGTGGTGTTTTTTAGCTGCATTACTTCCCGAGTGAACCTATAAAAGTATATTGTCACGGTTGTGGTTAGGTAGGGTTAAGTTTTAATTTGTGGTGGTTTTTTTTAGCTGCATTACTTCCCGAGTGAACCTATAAATGTATATTTTGTACGGTTATGGTTAGGTTGGGTTAAGTTTTACTTTTTGGTGGTTTTTTTTAGCTGCATTACTTCCCGAGTGAACTTATAAAAGTATATTTTCACGGTTGAGGTTAGGTTGGGTTAAGTTTTAATTTGTGGTAGTTTTTTTTAGCTGCATTACTTCCCGAGTGAACCTATAAATGTATACTTTTTACGGTTATGGTTAGGTTGGGTTAAGTTTTACTTTTTGGTGGTTTTTTTTAGCTGCATTACTTCCCGAGTGAACTTATAAAAGTATATTTTCATAGTTGAGGTTAGGTTGGGTTAAGTTTTAATTTGTGGTGGTTTTTTTTAGCTGCATTACTTCCCGGGTTTGGGTTTGGGTTTGGGATTGGCTTGGGTTTGGGTTTTAGTTTGGGTTTATGTTTGGGTTTGGGTTTAGGTGGGTTTGGTTGGGTTTGGGTTGGGTTTGGGTTTAATTTTGGTAGGTTTTTTTAGCTGCATTATTTGTTTGGGTTTGGGTTGGGTTTGGGTTTGGATTTATGTTTTGGTGTGGGTTTGGTTTTGGGTTTAGGTGGGTTGGGTTGGGTTTAGGTTGGGTTAAGTTTTAATTTTGGTAGGTTTTTTTTAGCTGCATTACTTCCCGAGTTTGTCTATAAAAGTAGATTTTCACGGTTGTGGTTAGGTTGGGTTAAGTTTTAATTTTTGGTGGTTTTTTTTAGCTTCATTACTTCCCGAGTTTACTTCCCGGGTTTGGGTTTTGGTTTGGGTTGGGTTTGGATTGGGTTTGGGTTTAGGTGGGTTTGGTTGGGTTTGGGTTGGGTTAAGTTTTAATTTTGGTAGGTTTTTTTTAGCTGCATTACTTCCCGAGTTGGGTTGGGTTTGGTTTTGGGTTTAGGTGGGTTGGGTTGGGTTTGGGTTGGGTTAAGTTTTAATTTTGGTAGGTTTTTTTTAGCTGCATTACTTCCCGATTTTGCCTATAAAAGTAGATTTTCACGGTTGTGGTTAGGTTGGGTTAAGTTTTAATTTTTGGTGGTTTTTTTTTAGCTGCATTACTTCCCGAGCTTAATAATCATTTTACATTATCTGCTTTGGGTTTGGGTTGGGTTTGGGTTTTGGTTTGGGTTTGGGTTTTGGTTTGGGTTTGGGTTGGGTTTGGGTTGGGTTGGGTTGGGTTGGGTTTGGGTTTGGGTGGGTTGGGTTTGGGTTGGGTTAATTTTTAATGTTGGTAGGTTTTTTTAGCTGCATTACTTCCCGAGTTTGCCTATAAAAGTATATTTTCACTGTTGTGGTTAGGTTGGGTTAAGTTTTAATTTTTGGTGGTTTTTTTTAGCTGCATTACTTCACGAGTGAGCCTATAAAAGTATAGTGATATGTGTGTGTATGTGTGTGGTAATAGTTATGTTCACTGTTATGGTTAGGTTGGATTAATTTTTAATTTTTGTAGGTTTTTTTTGTAATAAAGTTCTTTTAGTAATAACGTTTAGTTCTTTTAGTAATAAAGTAACGGTAATGTTGCTTTAGTAAAAAAAAATAATTTGTATAGGTGTTTTAGTAATAAAGTTGTTTTAGTTAAAAAGTAAATTTTTAATAATAAAGTAGCTTTAGTAAAAAAGTAACCACTTAAGGAGCGTTAGCCCTTGATTCGGGAAAAAAGTAACCTAGTCTTTATTATAATTTGACATATTAATTTCTTACCTTGAATTTTAAAATCTTTATAATAAATTTAAATAATATAAATGTAAATAAATTTAAATGAACATAAAAATATAAAGTAAATACAATTAAATCTAATATAAATGCAAATAATATAAAATATAAATAAATTTATAAATATAAATAAATTTATAAATATAAAGTAAATACAATTAAATCTAATATAAATGCTAATAATATAAATTAATCTAATATAAAAACTAATATATAAATGAGACCGTAAATAATATAAATGTAAATGTAAATAAATGAGTAAATAAATGAAAATAAATGTAAAAAATATAAATAAATGAAATAAAATTAAATATGTAAATAAATACAAAATAAATGTTATAAAATGATACTATATGATACTAACTATAAATAAATGTAAATAATATAAATGTATAAATATAAATATAAATAAATGTAAATAAATTGTAAGTAAGTGTAAATAAATGTAAGATGTAAATAAGTGTAATAATGTGAATCGAATAAGTAAAGGACAAAAGAGAAATGACAATTTAAAATTACAAATTATTAGATTCTATATGTAGGCTATTTCATTGGTTTATATTATCACATGATACATTATTTGCATAGGATTAGCATTTGTTTGCATAGGGTTTGCATATTCCTTGTAGTGTTAAAATAATACAATGGAAAATTCATATATTTAGGTCAATAAGGGAGTTTACATATATAAATATTTCCCATTGTAACATGTGTTATTCTTAAATTTATACCTGTCATTTGTATTATATATATTGTATAGTGAAGATTTAATACAAGTATATAAAGCTTATAAACATACACACATACACATACACGCACATTATAACACATAAATATACATTCACAAACACACACACACGACACTTACTTGAACTTAACTAACTTTATTACTAAACTATCCACCCAGATCTCAAATTACTATCCACATCTTACTTTACTGAATTTATACTGAATTAATTATATTATCAAAAATATGATCATAAGTTCGAAGTACTAAAGTTCGATACTTGAATTCAAAGTTCAAAGTTCGAAGTTCAAAAGTTCGAAATTTGTAAAGTTCGAAACCGAAATATTTTTCAAAGTTCGAAGTATCAAAAGTTCGATACTGTTCGAAACTTGTTCGAACTGTTCGAGTTCATTTACAGCACTACACTACACTGACCACTACCCTAACCACTACACTGGCCACTACCTTGACCACTACACTAACCACTACATTGACCACTACACTGACCACTATACTGACCACTACCCTGACCACCACCACCCCCGCAGTGCTATGGCCCTGTGTAAACTGCTGCAGTTCACAATAGAAACAAACGACACCCGTCTGCAGATGATAGAGGTGCAGGGGGAACTGATCATCGACGAGAAAAGTATCGGAGTGAAGACCCGCTCTAAGGCAGCTAAAGGTTAACTAAAGGCCACGCCCCCCACGTCTATCTGACTCTGTGTAAAGTAGATCTATTATATACCCATCTAAAGTGGATAAGGGTCAACTATAGGCCACACCCACCACCTCTATCTGACTCTGTGTGTAAAGTAGAGCTATTATATACCCATCTAAAGTGGATAAGGGTTATGATGGGCCACGCCCCACACCTCTATCTGACTCTGTGTACCTCCTTAATAGAACCAGACCAGTGGACAAGAATACCTATACTGGTGAAGATGTATAAACTTATCATTAATGAACTAGCATCACAGTACTGTGAAGAGGTTGAAGTTAGTTGTTGTTGTTGTTTATATTCTATACTATTAAGTGACTGTATTAGTATGAACCCTTTTTGATACATAATAAATTTAGTAACATGGCCGTTTTGCATCATAATGAATATATGTCAATTTTAGGTGTCTACATAAAGATATATATATATAACTTCAAAACCATAAATATTCTATAATTAAAAGATAATAAAATGTATATACAAATCTATTGAGATAATCTATATAGTAGTAAATTTTAATTATATGTAACCAATATAATATATTGGTTACATATAATTAAATGTATTATTTTATACAGCTTTTTTTAAATAAAATTGACAAGTTGATATTCTATTATATTAAATAGAAATAGATCTATATATTTATACCTTGTATCAATTTTAGCCAATTAAATTATTTATCATATTTGATAAGTCAGTGTCATATTATGTTAATTAGATAATAATGTAATATTATATTAATAGATAACTATTATGTATTAAAAATATTAATTACATTAGAAATAATATTAATGATATTAATTTATAAATAAATAAAATATTTTAATAAAATTGTAATTTTAATCCAGAAATATATTACACACATTAGTAATTAATATCATACATAAATTTATATTTTACTTTCACAAAATTTATATAAATACATATTCACGGTCACTAAAACTGATTCTATAATATTTATGCTGATCTAGGAAGAGGAATACGATGAAGATAATGAAGATGGACAAGACAATGGCGACACGTCCATCTTTCAAGACATCGGTATGTAGTCGAGTAACAAGTCACATGAGCCCCATTACGCAACACCACCACAACACCACCAACACCACCACAACATCACACACAGACGATGAACTCATCGATGATGAAGATGAAGATGTTGATCCCGATGACCTTTCTAATCCGCTCTATCAGATAAATCTAAAGGTTAACCTAATTCCACATATATATAAGATATCTTTAGAAGAAAATAATTTGTAATTATATTATTTGAATTTATGTTGTAATTTTATATTCACAAGTGCAATTGGGTGAAATTATCGTGTATCGAGGCTTTAATTGATGTATGCAATAGTTTATGCAATTATCGTGGAGAAAATTAGAATAAATACATATGGTATGGCCTTGTTATTTCAATCAATTTAGAATCATTTTTTAAGAAAATATTCATGTAAACTTTACTCATAAAATATATCATATATTTATATATATATATCATAAGCTTAAAAAGTGTTATCCAAAAAGTATAATATATAACATATATGAATAACAAATAATATATGTAATTTGTGCACGATAATTACACATGTGAATAGCTCTAAAGAAAGTAAGTTAAATAATACCCGAGAGTGATGCACCATGCTGAGACCGTTACTAATTCCTCTAATGTCATCACTAGGAATATCTGACTGAGTTCTTGATCTCCTTCTCTCACAGTCAATTCTATTCAATGTTTTCGCAGTACCAGAACAAGGCGGAAAAGGAAGTGCTCTTAAAGATTGGCATTTCGTGTTAAAACCAGCCACTCAGATTATGTAATATCGCTCAAGCTATTTATAGATTTAGGTTGCGAAGCGTGTGATATGAAAGATGTGTACATTCGTAATGTATGCAAACAGTGAAACGATGCTATATGATAGTACTTATTCATTACATTTATAATATAACTTTATATCGATATGATTTTTAATTCATACATTAGTCATGTATTATTATTATATAATAAAATAAATGACTTAATAATTAATATGACATTATATATTTTTATTGTAAAAGTTAAAACATCTAGAGACAATGATATCGAATGTAAATAAAAGTAAAACCATAAAATAGTCTATTGAGATTGTTTTACTTCTATTATCGGTGTTAAAATTCTGACCATTCATTAATCGGTGTGTGGTTGTTTATATTGAAGTGAGAAAAGTTTAGTTTAGTAATAAGTCTTCACTTAATTCCATAGACTCCATCATCTCATGACATTCCAGAGCTGTCTCCTCTACTTCTTCCGCCTCTTCCTCTCCATCCTCTTCTTCTTCTTCCTCCTCTTCTTCGTCTACCACTTCCACTTCAGTATTCTTAATAACTTCAATCGTACAGCTCTCATCAATGAGAACCTCTTCCGTTCCCCCGTCGTCAATAGTTAACTCTGTACCATGGTCTACTAATACTTGCGAACCATGGTCTACTAATACTTGACTGCCTGACTGCTGCACTTGTATCATGGTAGTATTACCACCACCATCCTGCTGCTGACCCTCCTGTAGAGCATATATAATAGTGGATCCATTGCCTTGTGTAATGACATCCGCACTGGCATCATCCTGTAGCACAACCATAGGGGGAGAGTCTGTACGTGATAAGAGGGTGGGGTCTTGTACTTCAATCTCTTCGAATACGGTGGATTCTTCGACGTCGATGGGCGTGGCTAAAGGAGAGGCGAGGGGTGATCCATACTCCTCATCATCATCATCATCATCTTCATCGACTTCATGTTCCGCAACCACCACATCTTGCTCCACTCCACCCCCACCCCCGTCGTCTGCCCCGGTCATGTGCGGGTCTTGTGAACGTTTAAGTTCGCAGTTCTTACAGGTGTGTGTGTCTTTAACGTCTTCAGCAGATAAGCCTACGCACACCCAATGGTACCAGCTCATGCAGATGTCGCATTGAATCCATTGAATGTGTATGCCTAGAGGTTATCATTGCACGATTAAACTTGATATTATCATTTATATATATTACTTATATGTATATATAACGTATTATTTCTACGGCATAAGATTTAAAAGCTTCCTATCATGTAAAAAGTTATTGATTTCGAAAATAATTGATAAATTACAATATTTTATATAACAAATTATAATAATTAAAAGGTAGTGATTTCCCTATGTTCATGTCAAATATTAGATGTACAAAGATTGGGCATAGGTAAAGTTATTTGTAAACAAATGTAATTCATTTAATTAATAATAATACAGAAATGTATGCTGTCATTATAATTACTATGTAAATAATATTATAAATTAACCATATAAATATGCTAACGTAAATAGATGACAAATGGGGTATACAAAATGATTATTATGATAATATCTATATACATTATATAAATATCACAAAAAGGGTTAGTAATGTAAATATATACTTTCATATTTAATATATTGATTAATTTATTGATAATTATTCAAGTTTTAAATGTATATAATATAATTATTACATATATAAATTAGTCTAATGTGTACAATAAGGTTACAAAGAAAATTTAAAAATATTATTTGAAAGTTGTAATGCATATATACCATTTTATCTTGCATTTTTATAAATAAACTAACAAAAATATTTGTATTTAAAATAAGTTTAAAACTTGTCATGTTTATGTATTACGTTCCATATAAGCATTACTCTAATATATTAATTATATTTAAATACGGGGTAAGCATGGGGAGGTACAAACCTATAGGTCTGAGACATTGTTCAGCTTCACAATCTTCATTGCTGACCTCGTTACCAGACTTTCCCTTGTACTTCCTCTTGCCTAAAGGTTTAGCTTTCTTCTGAGGTTTAGTATCAGTGACAGCATCAGCACCGGTGTTAGTGAGGGAGGTGGACGTGATGGGTTTAGTGTGCTTGTTGTACTTGCGAGGCTCTTTCTGATTCTTAATCATCGCTGTATGAAAAGGTGCTGTTAACAATAGCGGAGAGATAGATTGTTATTAGTGTGATGAAACAAAAGAAAATGAAAAATAAAATATATATAAAATCATAATAATGGATCATTAATAATATATTATTGATTTACACGGACCGATTAAAATGAATAACAACCTTTCTGAGCAAACTTCAGCTTGTACTTCTTACGCTCCTTAGAGAATGATTGAGGGTCAACCTTCTGTACCATAACCTCACCCGCGAGGTTCTTCACTTTCTTCTTGTATTTCCTCGGCTTCTCTTGGTACACATTGCTCGCTATATTCTTAGTCTCGTCAGTGTTCTATAGTTAGTGGTACTGATGAGAACACGAGACGGGGTGAGGGGGGGCTAGGGTGTACTAACGAATGACTTAAACTTGTCAACATTCACTACGGATTGTTTACAAGCCACCAGAATGTTCCAGATGCGCATGCTCTCATTAAATGATACTTCTAGTAGTTCCCCTTCCATCAGCAGCTCCTGCGGATATCGTATTAACGTGATATATTGTTCTTTATCGTTCATTATCAGATCAATAATTGACCGACAACTCTACATCACTGGCTCACTATGGCTATGGTCTTAATGATGAGCGGGTAATGTTTCTTTCCTTATCATCCAGTTAGCCATTATTATATTTAAATGATATCTGATTGGTTAAGCTGGTAACGAACATTAAATCTACAGCCTATAATAACTGAACTCTTGAACGCGAGCTACTACTACATGTTATTAGGTCTTACCTCCATGAACGCTTTGACCATTTCACTGATGGAGGGAATCACGATGTCCTTAATATCTTCAGAGTTGTAGTCTAAGTGGGGGGAAGGGGTGTAAGGTTATTAGACTATGGGGAATGGGGGGAGAGGTGTAAGCCAGGTGGCGCCGGTGGTAACCTTTATGAGATGAACTGTAGGCGTGTTCGTTGGGAGAGGTGGGCGGGTTAGAGCGTTCCGGTTGAGCGGTTTCCTGACACTCATTGTACAGAAGTCTGTGTTCCTTGCAGGCGGTAATCAGGACAGTTTCGGCTGTAGCTACTTCAGGCGATTTCAGAAGCTGCGATGTGGTGAGAAAGAAAGATAATGTTGAGATGAAGAGGAGATTAGGTATGGAGAAGAGATGTGACAGTATGTGTAAGGTATGAGAGATTATGCTGAGATAAGGAGGAGAGATGATGCTGAGATAAGGAGGATAGATGAGGGTGAGGTAAGGAGGAGAGATGAGGGTGAGATAAGGAGGAGAGATGAGGGTGAGATAAGGAGGATAGATGAGGGTGAGATATGGAGGAGAGATGTGACAGTATGTGTAAGGTATGATAGATTATGCTGAGATAAGGAGGATAGATGATGGTGAGGTAAGAAAGATAGATGAAGGTGAGATAAGGAGGATAGATGAGGGTGATGTATGGAGGAGAGATGTGACAGTAAGTGTAAGGTATGAGAGATGATGGTGATATAAAGAGGAGAGATGAGGGAGAATTAGAGAAGATAGTAACAAGAATGTGACCACTACTAACGGCTCTAGCGCGGTCTTGCCAGGTCATAGCACGTTCGGTCAGACATTGTAGAGCTTCTCCCTCTTGGAGTCGTACGGGTAGTTTCTGAAATTGTGGATATCACATTAATAAGGTCGATAAAGGGTCAATGTTGAAATATAGGCCTCGTATCTGTATAATACAAATAACTGATATTGCATTACTCAATTTAAGGTCAAGGTTGAAATATAGGCCTCGTATCTGTATAATACAAATAACTGGTATTGCATTACTCAATTTAAGGTCAAGGTTGAAATATAGGCCTCGTATCTGTATAATACAAATAACTGGTATTGCATTACTCAATTTAAGGTCAAGGTTGAAATATAGGCCTCGTATCTGTATAATACAAATAACTGGCATTGCATTACTCAATTTAAGGTCAAGGTTGAAATATAGGCCTCGTATCTGTATAATACAAATAACTGGTATTGCATTACTCAATTTAAGGTCAAGGTTGAAATATAGGCCTCGTATCTGTATAATACAAATAACTGGTATTGCATTACTCAATTTAAGGTCAAGGTTGAAATATAGGCCTCGTATCTGTATAATACAAATAACTGGTATTGCATTACTCAATTTAAGGTCAAATATTATACTATCACATATCTGTTAGTACAAGTAATTGTGCCTGGTCTATATTATTGCAATCATTATATTCTGTTCATCATACTTTGCAGCTCCATTACACATAACTAGAATTAGATATTTCAATGTCACAGTCTCACTAACCTGTAGAGAGACTAGAAGTGAGAGAATGGTTTCGATACGAGGTCTCCTTGACCTATGACACCGAGGACAAAGATAGTAGATATCGTTGACCACTTTACATTCTCCTGCCTTGACTAGTTTCTGATAATCTGACAGTTGATGACCCAGCCTTGTTGATATCGGGAGGCAGGAATCTGTCGCGATAACAAAAATCTGATATATTCAATATACTATATTGTTTATTAATGGTATTCACATCAGACCCTACCAATCATATTACAATAATTATATATATAATAATTTAATTCTAGTTAATTGAATAAATTTAATAAAAAAACCTTATAAAATAATAAATTTAACTTAATAAAATATATTTTATTTGTCATATTATACTATTTATAAAATATTGAACCTAAATGTCCTGAAACTATTTAGTTTACACTATATACCAACACATGAAATATAAAAACTCACAATTAATGTTTTTAATTAACATTTCCATAGATTATGATGAATATTGTACCTGTCCTTGATATGTGTTCTTTGAATGGAGGTGGTTAAGTGGGTGGCCAAGTGGGGTAGTTAAGTGGGTGGTCAAGAGAAGTGGTCAAGAGAGGTGGACAAGATAAGTGGGCTAGAGAGGTGGACAATGGAGGTTGTCAAGTGGGGTGGTCAAGAGAGGTGGACAAGGGAGGTTGTCAAGAGAGGTGGACAAGGGAGGTGGACAAGGGAGGTGGACAAGCCTCTTCACTGACCATGATAGCAGTCTCGACACAACACGCATTGAATCATCAGACCGGACAAGGCACGTCTACACAAACAGAACTTAGTATCGGCTACGGCTCCAGTGCTGACACCTTGTGGATCGTTGAAAGCTCGCTGTCTCTCATAGTTTGTGATGCGTACGTCGTTCATGCATTCTATTTCGATGCGTTTAGCTTCCTTGTAGGAGGCCACCATATCATGAGGGTCTAGATTGTCATCGGGTTTACGCATGAGCAGATTAGTCTGTAACACTTCAACTTTATCGTTCTTGCCGCACTTCTTGCTGCGTCTCTGTCTTATGGCGGCGTTTTGACCAATGTCCGTTCTCGGGGACAATATCTGTCATAGGGGTGACGGGGTTAGAAGGGCGAGGGAGGGGTATTATAGAGAGAGGATAACATACTCTATTGAACTTAACATATAAACATATTTAATAGCGATATATCTGTTATAAAATTGAAGTATTATTACCATTATTGTGTACGTGTTCATTAATTAAAAGGATAAACAACCAGTAAAATTATGTAAAATAATAATAATACATTAAAAATAGTTGGATGTGTATAAAAAAGTGAACTTTTGAAAGTTTCTGAGATATACGTAATAGGTTTTATTTGTTTTTATACAACATATATAAATATGATTTAATTGAATGCACATATATATGTTTACATACATAGATATCTAAATGATAAAGTTATCACGAGTGTGTGTGTGTGAGTGTGTGCATGTGTGTGCGTGTGTGAGTGATACATACCTCTACGAGATGAGAAGTGGAGTTTTTCTTCATGAAGGTACGACTAGCTCTATCTCTCCATGACCTAGCGGTGTTAATCTGCACCTCTATACCAGCCATTGGGTCTAGATGTACGGCGATTGTTTTACCTTCCTTTACCATGTCTTCTAGTGTGCTTAGGTAGGCGTTTCTGTGACGCGACTTATTTATCTGCGTGTGTATATGCATGTGGGTGTGAACATTATATGTTGGGTATTTTAAACATAATTGTAGGCTTTAAAACAATAATTTATGAACTTATTTCTTAACGAATAATTACAATTATATTAGAAATTTACAAAATTAGTTACATTATTAAAATAGAATTTATCGTAATATGTAATATAATATTACTATTGATCAGATAAAACTTGCAATATTCTCTCACACACAAACTATAATATTCTAATGTTATCATTGTCAAGTGGATAGTGTGTAGTATATAAGGGTGATGTGGTGTGGTGGTGGTACAGACCACTATGTTCTTGTATTGAGAGAGCCAGGCCGCTGACTTATCTAGCACCTCTCCTAGCTTCACCACATCAGACATTTCTGAGTAGGGCAGATCTAGGGCTTGATTCAACACCTGCTTCATCATCTCAATTGTGTTGCGGGGTCTGTAATGTTAGCGGCAATGAATTACAGTAGAGCTACAGGTAAATGTTTATGTTTAAGTTGATAAGTCATTTTATATGTTATCCAAAATTAACTTTTACAGAATTATGAATAATATCATTACTAATCTATCCGTAATAACAATAATAATAGAGCTTGTATAGCTCAAATCATTGTATTTGAATTTCAGTGGAATGGGGAATATTTGACAGCGAGGTATTTCTATAATGAAAACAATGGACAGAGTGTTTCATGTTTAAACAATAGGTTATAAAGATGCTGGCAGCATTGATATAGACCAAGCAGATAGTATATCTAATGTATTGATAATTTGTGAACACAAGTTTGAATAGCAAAACTCTAAGTTGTGTTATGGTTGGGTTGGGTGGTATTCTTTTCATTATTCGATCAACTCAAATACTAATGTATAGACCCAACATTACTGATTATTACAATGTTATCTTTGATGGCGGTGATGTTAACTTAAACTTATACAATATTGCATGCATCCCTAATAGAGCGTAACCTGTGCACAAGTGCCTTCTTAGCCTTCAAGTTGCACACTTCACTCTTCTGATATATTACCTATAGGAGTGTGATGTGTTAGTTGTGGGGGTGTTGGGGGTGAGGGTTCTAGAGGTTTTAGCGAGGATGAGGGTAGGGTGGTTATTGGTATCGGTGATGGTAATGTGGGTGATAGTGGTAATGAGGGTGGTTCTAATATTGGAACTAGTCGGTATGACTATTTATAAATAGTTGTACTGATTGTGATAGTTTAATGATGGTAGTGGTAGGTCTAATAGTAGTGTTGGTACTAGTAGGTGTAATGTATTTGATAGTGCTGATGGTTAAGGTGGTGGAGTGTATACTGATGGTGCTAATACTACAGGACAGGCAAGATAAACAATGGAGGCAATAACCTTAAGAGTTTCAAGGGCAGACTCGCAGACATCGGATGATATGGTGGAGGAGAAGAGGCGGGTTCCTTCGTTGATGAGGTCAAGCATCTCGTCCAGTTTAATGTGACCTTTACCGGCCGGAACCACTGAATCTTGGTCGGAGAAGTCCATGTGCAGTCTCTTGTTGACTTTCTGGTACCAGGCGTATTGGAACTTTATCTGTGTGTCCGGTATCAAGGGGTTAAAGTACTTACAGTGGACCCTGTGCATGCTACACTGTGTGATATACTAATCATATAGGATCAAGGTTGTTCTATAGTATGACTCATAGAGAGAACGACTTATAGAGTATGACTCATAGAGAATGACTCATAGAATACGACTCACAGAGAACGACTCATAGAGAATGACTCGTAAGGTACTGTATGATACACTTGTTGCACTAGATACACTGGGTTCTTTATTACTTTATTTACCATTATGCTCTATTTATTACCCCTAATTAAGTGTAGTAGGCACATTATCTCTGTATACAGTTAGAACACATACTATACATCAGCTCTATATGTTAATAAGCAGTACTAGCTATGCACTCTGTCATGATGATAGAACTAGTGTTTCAGAGTGATCTATATATAGGATATTGTGGAAATGGTGGTTGACTAAATATCCATGCATGTAACAATATATATTATTATATATATATAACAATATTATATTATTAACATTACATTTATGAATTATTATAAAATTATCAAAATCATAATAATATAAATTCAAATAGTATTTGTAAAAATAATTTTAATATAATTGCCATTTTATGTTGTTGAAATTATTTAAATAACAAATCAAATTATGAACATATTTTTCATATTAAATGTTTAATTATAATTTAACGTAATGTTATATTCAATAATTTATAATGTAGTAAATATTCTCCAGTATGTCCTATTGTTAACCTCTTTAAGCTTAATGGTGTCGGGAAGGTAAACATCCAGGGCATCTGAGAAGTCGATAAGTTGATCAATCTTCTCAGTATTAGGTTGTTCTGTACTCAGCGCTTCCTCAGCCTCACTGTGGAAGTCTAACACTTGTTGCTTCAGTTTCTGTAGTGGGGTTGTGTATTCATTAGTTTATGATAATATCATGTAATAATGTATATATATTTATTGACAATAAAAATAAATAATTACCATACAAGCTTCTATGTACAAGTTATATTAATTACATTTTTAGCAATATTCTCTACATGAAAGCTAAAGGTAATTTAATTACCTGTATTCACATACCCCACACAACCCCAACTGTATACACATACTATATAGACACAATCTATACTAACATTGAGTTTGATAGTTTCAGGTATTAAGCATGGAAGGGCGTTGATCTGATTGATGAATCCGTTAAACTGAAGCACAGACATGCGATTGTGTGTGGAGTTCTTGTTGTACCCAGCATACTTCTTGTTGTCTTTGTCACTTCTGTGGGGGCGGGGGAAATCGGGAGGGATGAAGGGGAGGGGTTACAGGTGAAGAGGTTACAGATGCAGAGGAGAGGGTAGGGGTTACAGGAATTGGGGGAGGGAGTAAAAGGAGGGGTTGAAGTGTGATGTTATCCCTCTGAATCCCAAAACGCATTAATCTTTATGGAGTATTTATTTATTGAAATATGATACTATTTTTAATTAAAAATTAATTACAATTATTATAATTAATTAAGTATAATATTACGAATCATAATTAAAATCCATCTTTTTTCCAGATTTATATAATATAATATATACTTTATAAAATAAATATAACTTTTGATATATAATTATCAAAATTTGAATACGAATAATCATTTTGTAAAAAGGTTAGTACACTTTTTTTTAAATATACATTATTCTCACATTTAATTAAAAATGTCTGGGATTCAGAGTTAATGGGGTGGAAGTGGTGAGATTGTAACATAATAGAAGGATAGTATATAGTGACCGACTACCTCACTCCTCTATATGACCTCTATCTACATCGCTACCCTCTATATGACCTCTATCTACATCACTACCCTCTATATGACCTCTATCTACATCGCTACCCTCTATATGACTTCTATCTACATCGATACCCTCTATATGACCTCTATCTACATCGATACCCTCTATATGACCTCTATCTACATTGATACCCTCTATATGACCTCTATCTACATCGATACCCTCTATATGACCTCTATCTACATCGATACCCTCTATATGACCTCTATCTACATCGCTACCCTCTATATGACCTCTATCTACATCACTACCCTCTATATGACCTCTATCTACATCGCTATCCTCTATATGACCTCTATCTACATCGATACCCTCTAATCACTAGACTATTACTGGTGTAGTAACTGGAATACAGTCCCCTACAGTACTGACACCATGTCACACATACACAAGTATCGGGTATTAGGTACATACTGTTATCGCTCTGTTACTGGTTGGTAACAGATGGTCTTTATTCTATACTAATCTACCACTACCATTGCCACCGATAATACTACTACTAGATATGTTTACATATTACATATCTAATTCATTGAAATTAACATCGATATTCACTTAATTTTAAAAATACGTACAATTAGTTATATATGAACATATGATTATATATTAGGAGAAGAACTACATAATACCTGGTAATAATCTTAGCGGTCAACAACTTGCTGGCAATGGTGGACAGTTTCTTAGTATCGATGATCAATGACTCCAAGGTCATCATGAGTTCAGTTTTACTTCCCTTGTGGTACGAGTTTCTCATGATCTCCGTCTGTAGCGATTTCAGTTGTTTGATATCTGTATGTATGTATGTATGTGTGTATGTGTATGTATGTGCTTGTGTGTATATATATACACATCTTTGTATGAATTGCAATATTTATATACAATAGTGAAGAGTAGCAGTGGTACTATCCTAATAGTCTATAAAATGTTTGCTAGGTGTGAACACTCCGCCGAAATCTCTGCGATTTTTCTAACTATTTTACTGCAAAATAGTAAGCATAATTCTGTCTCGACGATTTTGCAGCAAAATCGCTAGATGTGATCGCTGCTTTATACTATATAATATATGATATTTATATTTGATAGAATCCTTTCATCACATTCAGGATATAGATGGAGTTTTTACATATAACCTAGGTCAGGACAATGCCTGCTAACGCATATTTAAAAACTCACTTTTCAATCAATGCTTTTAATATGATTATATTAAATTCATAATATAATTTAATACACATTATATTATTTAGAAAGTCGACATAAATAATAATAAAAAAATCGTTCAATTCAAACCTGATTTATAAATAAATTTGTATTTTTACTAAAATATTTATATATAAATACAATTTAAAAATATGAATACATTTTATTTGACAAATAAATATCCTATATAAATCATTGAAATATAATTAAATATACCACTGAAAATTATATAGCTTGGAGTACAAAAAGTAACCATTGCAGATAGCGATAGAAAGTCATGTCCTTATTATAACCACATAGCTCTAACAATAGTCCTTGGTTTATATTTTCTAATTTAATTTTTAATAATCCCTATATAAATTCTGTTTCAAAATCATAAATGTTGATAATATATTGATAATATTTCAAATATTTCTAGTCATTTATTTAATGAATATTATATAATAGTATTATTTAAATGTTTAAATTTAATGTCACAATTATGTTTTTAGACTATATATGAAATATTATAAATGTTAATATATGGATAAGATATAATGTTATGAATTAAATATATATATATAAATTTGATTTACCGATAAATATGAAATATATTTTCATATTTTAAATAGATTAAATAGATAAATATATCAATATGTATATATAACTGGCATGGCAAACGGGACAACATGGCTCTAATGTAATGCTTAATAAAGCATTCATCACAACCATCATCGTGATAACCAATGAGAATATCGATGTGAACAATTACATGGTTTAATTAGTTAACAATTGTATGGTGACTTGTACTAATAAGCTGTTATATGGTCTACTATCTGATATATTAAAATCTAAGTAAGTGAATATATATATATCATGATTGCATATACTATATACATACAGATATTATATGATATTAGTGTACTGAGAAATATTATAATAGTCTAGAAGAAACGTTATTTTGTAATTATAAAAGTATTTTTTTATACTTTAAAAGTTCCTAACAGATTTGTTAGTATTATAACAATCTTATAGTCAACAATAGTATAACAATGTTATATGCAAGTTCCTCATAATTACATTTTTAATATAGTACATGATCCTCACCAAATTAAGTTTTTATTTTTTTTCAATAATTTCGTATATCATATTTATTTATATGTTAATTATGTTTAAAATTTCAAATAAAAATATGCATTATAAATAGTACACAATATTTTTGTAATAGTTATATAAATTTATATTATATTATAATAATTTATATTATAAATATAAAGCTATTTATACTATCAATTTTCATATTTTAAAACTATTATTTTAATATTTCAATATAGATGTTCCTAGCTAACAAAAGATTGATAACATTTGATATAATTAGCCAAAAATAATTTTATCAAACATAATTTTCATTAAAAAATATACATTATAATAACCTACACTATTTGATATAGAATCTTGGATACCTATATATATATATTGATAAGCTTCAGATGCATTTTCTTAGAATAATTATGTTATTCTATATATTACGTTATATAAGTTAAAATAACATAGAAAGTGAATAATGTATCTTATAATAATTATTTGTTGACATAACCAACTAGTTTGTATTTCCAAGTACTGTTATAGCTTTTTATATGTATACATAGTTATATATATATAGAAAAAGGTTGTATTATTATACAACATATCTGTATTTCAAACTCAAATGTACATATACTATTATTTATAAAGCCAGTTGACAATGTATTATATAGAAGTCTGGTATAGGTCGAATATTGTGTTGAGCTATTGCAATAATATTCAGTTATTGCCTGCATAGTTGTACCAAAGATTTTACGAAGCAAAGATATAACACTCCCTATGCATGCAACGTAATTTAGTAATACCCAATGCTGCTGCTAGCAGTAGTATCGAAATTACTGAAATAGATTTAGGTTCGGCTCTATTTGCATAAAACAATGTTTTCAGTGCTCTATTAAATTACATGCAATATAAATTAGCTTTTACTTACTAAATATATACTTCTAGCATTTAAAACATAAATATCATATTTGTTTGTTATATATCAGTAATTAACACTTAGTTTTCATCATATAAATATTACTTTAAAGCATATTATTTAACATTTTAAAAGTGTATAGTTAAATACATATTTACATTATAAACAACACATAGTTCCTAAAAGTAACCCGCTATAGGTGGCACTGGGGTATTTTGTATATAAATTTCGAATTACACGATTACGCGTAAGTGTTATATCATTCCTTAGAACACATCTTTGTTTATACTATATAGCCCCTAATATAGATTATTCTAATATATAATGTATCTATCTAGTAAATATAATAATGATAGTCTATTGAAACCAGATTATGATGAGACTTATCATTATTATCTATATTTTAATAGTGTAGACAGAAACACAAATATATAAATCAATTTCTGTTTAGATAAAAAGTAGGGGAATGCTGATAATTAATTTAGGCTATTTTATGAAATAATACAAATATATAAGGAGTTTATCATCAGTTGAATGAAGACATTTATGATCAAATATTTATCTAAGGTAATTTTTAATATTTATTAATTTTATAAATGTATAACATAGACATATTTAGGACACATATTATTCCTTATCATTTATATTTCTTTAGTATATAATTAACTATATTTCTTATACAATTCTGGTTTTATTTATATAATATTAAACATACTAGCATAATATGGAAATGCATTACTTGATTAATAAATTGTTATATTATAGTAGTTATTTAAGTGTGTAATAAGTGTACAATGAGTACAAATAAAGTATTCTATACTGCTAAAAAAAACACATATTATAAATAGAAGTTAATCTATATGAATAATATTTTAAATTAACAAAATATATTATTATACCTTTTTAACAAAAGATATAACCTCATCGCTAGATAAAGAGATACCTCATTACTATACAATTAGTATATTGAAAATGTACACAATTAATATTCTGGAAATATACAATATTATTTAAATGAAAAGGTACAATATTAGTATGAGGAAAAGGTACAATACTATTATAATGCATGCTAAACTGTATATTAATGTGTATGCTTGATATTTTCAAATATGTATAAGTAACATACATATATTCTTATATTCTATATTATAATTAAATTATGTAAGATTATTTATTATATATCAATAATAAATATATTATTACTGCTGGGTAAATATTTACTATATATTACTGGGTAACTATTATATAACCCTAAGATATAGCAAATATAGCTGGTGATAATATGTTACCTATTATAATATTATTATAATGAAAAGGTATATAATATAAATACAGTAAGATAAACTTGTTATACATGGAATCACATGGTTATTGCTTCAACATGTATCATTGTATTTAGAATATATAATTTTGTTTTCAGTATTAAATTACATTTCATTGTAACATTAATTTAAATGCCATTGAAAATAGTATTACTAACAATTAGAATAAGATAGTCAGCTTAGATGTGAAGTATGAATACTATATTTAAATTAATTAAAATAATGTTTTATCTATTTATTATATTCAAAATCGTTTTTTCGTTTCGAGATAGTACAACTGGTAAATTTAACATATTACATATAACTTTAAAAAAAGATCTGTTTATAATAAATTTTGAATTAAAAATAAAATATAATAAAGCTGTAAAAAATAATGATTCGGTAATATTAAAAGTAAAATAAAATAGCACATCATCCAAAAGAGTTTTGTATATATTATCATGCATGTTCACTCCAGTTCTTCGATCTTCAAATAATTCACCAGAATTAGACAATAGAATATGTACTCCTTTAAAGAAATATTTCAGTGAAAGTTCTAAAGGAATAAAGAATATATATATATATATATATATATATATATATATATATATATATATATATATATAATATTATATGAAGTATAATATTACCTTCTCGTAATGTTTCATTATCTAATAATTTATATGCATCGGAATATTCAACATATAAACTGTAAATATTGTAATTATATAATTAAGATAATTATAAATATAATATATACGTACCAATGTTTCTTTTTTTTTAACACTTTCAATATATTAAAATTTGAGTACAGTATTTTAGATCGGAATTTTTCGAGATCAATAATTTCTTTGTTAAATAGTAATTCAATTTCTATTTTTATCTATGTATAATTATAAATTAGAAATAAAACTTTAAATACAATATAAATACTCACAATTTCTGGAGATAGCAAACACGGATATATTAATAATATTTCTTTAATAGTTTGTGTTCCAATAATATGTTTTCTGTGTTCCAATGTATCACTCAGTAATTGTTTATTTTCATAATAATTATTCTCTTGGTAATTTTCTAATGCCTAGTGATGGATTTATATGAATATGAATATATATATATATATATATATATATCTAAGAATTGTAATTTATTTTCTGTTAGTTTTCTGTTTATAATAGTAATATGATTGTTCTTCCTAAAATGCTTCAAAATAATATCACCGCATATTCCCCGTTATTGTCACCCATCAAATATATAATAGTTAAGCTAAGAATTTAGCACTTACACAATTTGAAATCAATAGATATATTACAATGATATACAAACTATTAGGGTGGATATAAAGACAACTATATTATGATTACACATGTATTCTATAAATGTGTAACGTCTATCAAACTGAGATAAATAACTTTTAATTAAATTTACTTAAATAAAAATTGTATATTAATAAAATATAAAAAATGAATTTTTGTTTTCAGTTTTATAATATATATAAAGGATGATATAGCCAAGTATTGTAATATGCTGTGGGCACTGTTATGGATTGGACAATTGAACATAATATAAGCCATACACACAGACAGTGTTCATTTCATAGGTTTTTACAGCCTATGGTAATAATCGGTAATAACCTGTCCGGTACAAACAAATTTTTGCTATGATATAAAATTATTTTTATCTATATAATTAAATCTAATATTACCTATATATTTAAACCTCATATTGTCTATATAATTTATAATTATATATTATTATATTATTATTAGGGGTAATTGTCTCGATAAGCTACACTGCTATAATTACCCTGGCATTGCCTAAATCTGATAATAATAATAATTATGTATATATTTTATATGTGATAGATAATATACTAAATTAAAATCATTTTATAGGATTTTTCATATTTTTGTTGAAACAACTTTTAAAGATACAATTTTTTTTAATAAATAATATGATATTGAAATTTAAATAAATGAGTAAATAAGTCAATAATATATTTATTTTTCAGTACTTTATATAAGTAAAATGTAATATTGTAAAAAAAATTATAATATATTATTAAAATTATATTAATAAAATATATATATATTAAACAATATATCTAATAATATTTTCATTTACAAATTATTTGAATGTATTCATTGTTTGATTGTATACCATGATATTTAAATAGATATTGTTAATTATTTATATATATAAATATAAAATACAAAATAGAATATTTATTTTTATGTAAATAAAATTCAATAAAGTTAAAAAAACATATACAATTTTTACAATAGTAATATTTTCATTGTGCAATTATATGATCTTATAGAATAAATTGATTATATTTTATTTATGAAATTTATCCCATTACATCAACTTGTTAATTTTACAAAATGAATAAAGGTGGCAGACCTAAAAATACAGTATGAATCCAGAGTGCACAAAATGTCGGTTAAATAATCAAATAAGGCTGCTAATTAATTAACCATAAAATGTTGATAGGTAAAATAGGTAAATGCATTAATATTACTTTAAATTGCAATACAATTTTTCTTTTAAAATGTATTAGATTTTTTGGGTACATCGAGTATTGACTATTTTGACTGTAAATTAATATGGTAAAGATAGGTTTTATACGCTTGTCCTATTTTTTTCCGGTAAAAATAATGGAACCCTGCCCACCGCATATGTCTTGTATTATAAACAACATAAATAGAGTAATATCTCAATCTTATAAATAACCTGAATTGAAGTAAGCCTTTCATTTTCTTGTTTTATAATAATCTCCAAATTGTTATCATGTTTTATCATAGCACCAGTATTATAATTGTATACATTTTTTATAATTGGATAATGTCTCTGTGCAAACTTGCTTTTAATAGATGGGTCCATTTGTTCAGGAAGTTTACAATTGAGATATAGCATTCGCTTTTTTACAGATTTACGAAATTCGTCCTGAAATAATAATGTTATTAGAAAATAGATATGTTAGTTATCCAAATGATATATACCATGTCTCGAAAATTCTTATATTTCCGAAAAAAAGCATTTACAATATTTGAATATCCAATAACGGAAATATAGCTGAAATTATTAATAAATAATATATTATATATATATATATTAGTTTTCATAAATTTAATATAATTCCTAATTTTATTCATCAATTTTAAATATCAATGCAATATTTTTTTATTGCATTTATATTTTTAGTTATATTCTATATATTTCATACAAAATAATATAAGTTAAAAACAAATCCTCTAAAAGTTAATTCATATAATTTATTGTATCACGTATCATAGAATTTACTATAATACACAATTTACCATATTTATCAAAAAATACATGTAATAATATATATTAGTGTTGCAACCGGACTTCAGACTGATAAATTTGGTTTTCGACTGATACCTGTTTTAAAAAAAAAAATCCGGACTGATACTACACCTAAAATTTTGTAAGAATCGGACTGATACACTAAAGTATTAGTAAGAATCGGACTGATACTATTTTCATGTTATCTGTTACTAAATGTGAGCTAAATGTGAGCTCAAAAAATGCGTTAGAAAACATATAAATTTAAATAATACAAAAAAAATATTTAAAATCCAATTTAGCCAATTTAGGAAATTTAGTTAACTTAGTTTCTTTGGAACAACATTTTTAACTCTATTAAATATAATTTTAAATAACTTTATTTAATTAATTTAAGATAAATAGTGATTGTATATAATAAATAATGTATGAGCATAATTGATTTCCGCTCTACTATATTATATTATATTTTAAAATATTTGTAAAATTTATAAAAAATATTTTTCAACATTTTTTAAAAATATATTTTGAAATATATTTATATTTTTAAAATATTTTTGGATAATTAAAATAATATATTTTTTTATTTTTTTTATATTTTTTTTATATTTTTCCTCTAAT
>OZ025241.1:26383058-26735558 GCA_964019155.1 Osedax fenrisi | reverse complement strand
ATTTACATGGATAGAGATAGGGAACGCATTGTCTCATAATATTGAGTGTTTCTAAAAAAATATGTATTTAATTAAAAATTTGTTTAAGGACATTCACATATATAATCCTAGATACATCACAATTTAAAAATATGTATTTTATCATGTATAACAATAGAAATACATTTTTTTTCCCAACAATTTTATAAATTTCAATACATAATAATTATATTTTTGAATATAGGGTCTCTGGAATTATACATAAATATATTATTTATATATAGCAAAAGAAATTAGGTAGATAGCTTTAGTACTTTTATCTACACTCATTTTTGTCATGCAAACATAGCAACACAAATTATTCAGAGTAACACATTTGAAAAGTCAACAATAAATACATTCATTAAATAAATTATAAAAGTAATAACATTGTGTATTCAGCTAATATGAAATCAATAATATAAAGTAATAGTTTTATATTTTCTTATCTATATATAAATGTTATTTTTATAAAATTGATATATTAGACATACAACTTTATATAACAATGTATATTAGTTAGGAATGTAGATTTTTTTTAAATAATTTATTTTATAATGGTGTGCTATAAAAGATGCTTTTTATGCTATTTATAAACTGATTTCATAGATAATTTGTTCATAGTTACTAAATAACATATCATCAATCAATATTACATATTTTAATTTTATTTTGGTGGATTCATCCAATCCAGGAAATTATATCATGTTTTATGACCATATTGCTCTAATGTCACTTCGAAGTCACTCTCATATTAAGGCATTCATGGTTTTAACGAGATCCGATAATTTATTTATACACAAAACGCACGTCATACTGCTTGTGTGTCTGACGACTTAGCAAACTGAACTGACAGTTAAATAATTAATATTCACATTTTTTTTTTCGATTTAAACTAATTTATCCGTTGGGATATTCTTTTTAAATGTATATAAAATTGTATAATATTTATTCAAACTAATAACTAAATAACACATTATATTATTAATATGTTATCGAATTGAATAATACTATTTATTTTAATTTAATATATATCAAATTGATATTATCAATTAACTAGCGACAATTTGTAAGGAAGTTAGAATTATAAGTATGCAACCAATACATGGATTCGTCTTTATATAATAGAATATCATCTACATCTAAATCATGACATATCATGAGATTTACTCTCGCGACTATTGAATATCCATATCAACGACATGTATTTCTTAACGTTCATATTTAAAATAGAATTGCTCATTGCTCCCATACTAAAAGCATATAACTAATAGCAATAATATTATATTATTAATAGAATCTAGGCTTTCATAAACATAATAGTAGAAATTATCTATAAGTTTTATATAATTCATTATTTGTGAATTTAAGGTAGGAAAATATGCAGTGTGTACAAGTAAAGTATGGGGGAAATGGGTCTACTGAAATCCTAACTATAGAGATACATTTAAAATTGAGTACATTTTGTTTTTTAATATATAGATAATATTCAAATCTAACATTAGACCTACATTATATGATCGGGATCAAGAGAACTTTACGATCATCAGACAAATTCGACTGACATAGATGTCCGTCGTTCGTAAACTTAATTTGATATGCTATATTATGGAAATCAATATACGGACATCAATGTTCGCCGAATTTGTCCATTGATCGTAAAGTTCATTTGATCCTATAAATATAAAATAATGAAAAATTTAAAAAAAAATTACTCAAAATAGATATAGTTTTTATTATAAGCGTATCAACGCAATGTATTTATATTTAAAATATAGAGCGTTATAACATCCATATATATTGTATAAAATCTGAACATTTTATAAAGATTAATCGACTGGTTCAAACATTGTAAATTGTGTAAAAATAAAATCCGAGATATAAACTTCTACATTTTTGTATAATAAATATTCACGCTTTTATGAATCAAAGATATAAAATGCCCTATCTTTTACATGACATTACAATATGACAATGTTTAGGCATAACGATATGGTGCTATTAGTTTCATATATAAATTACTTATTAATGAATAAATACAATTAAAGGGATAATATTTTTATTTCTACATTTTAAATATTATTTATATACAAATAACATATTTTTTTATTTTACAAAAAAGTAATTAATTTATATTTTATAAACTTAATTTATTCATTTATGACAATATAAATTATAATAAATAATTTGAATTGTTTTTATAATAAGAATTGAAATCATTAACAATACAATTAACATTTAGTTTATAAAGTATATAATTGTTTAAATTATTTTTAATTAGACCCATCAAATATTTTATATAAATTAGCCCAAAGTATATAATTAGTAAAATAGTACAATAGTATATAGGATACTTTGATATTATAATAAACATAGTATAAAACTATATAATATATACTCTATTAAAGAAATATATTTATCTTAATTAATATCTAAAATTGTAGTTGTTTCTATAATATATGTAGAGTTTGCTATATATTTATATATTATATATATATATAATAACTAGCATTACAAAATTAGGTATAATAATTGCCATATATCTTTCCTCAGGAAAATATTTGTGAATATTATAATGTATATTATTTGTGTACAGTATTTTTATAATGTAAATATGAGGCACCTTTTTTCCTATATAATATAATTAGGAATTCCATGTATTACATGATGTAACAAAGTGAAGATTATAATTATTATAATAATAATCATAGATATAATATTATATTTATTAAAATATGATAAATATTAATAAATATATATATTATAAATATACCATATAGTTACTATAATAATTATAAAATAATATTAACTATATGATAGTTACTATAATATTTATCATTTAGTTTAACTACTAGTTACTATAATAGTATATATTTAATATACTATAGTATATGGACAATCTTTGTGTTAACCATAGATTTATAGTCTAACATATAAATACCGGCAAATTACAAATCTATGCTTTTAACATAAAACAAACTGTGTTTATTCTATAATAACATATTAAATATATTTATATTATTTTGTTACTTCTAGTGTTATTTAAATCATCGTATAAACATGTAAATATTTATATTCCATAATATTCGCAATATTATGTTCAATATTTTAAATATATTAGTTAATGTTATGTAGTATACACTTGTGAATATTTAATAGATAGATTTTAAAAGTACAATCACCTGTTAAAATACAAAACACATTGATATTTGTTTATAATTTGAATTTAAGTATGAATATATTTATATAGGTGTCGCTACACGTCATGAATATAACAGTTCAAATATATATAGGATAAAGTAGGATAATTTATTTAAAATACTAATACAGTAAAAGAATATATATACGAATATATGTATATATATATATATATATATATATATATATATATATATATATATATATATATATATATATATATATATACCAGTGATGGATATATACTATTTACATATTTATAACTATTTTCTCAGTACTATATTTTGGATACCAACCTTCATTAAAAATCCTAAAACTTTGTTCATCTTTCATACATTTTATTAAAATAGTCAGTATAATATAAAGAGAACTAATTGTATTGTAAAGTTCTGGGTTAATTTTATTAATCTCTGTATTGTAGTCATTATAAAAACGTCCATTTCATGAGATGTGAAAATCTATTTATATAACCTACTGATTTAAATATAAGTGTACTTTTATTTAGCATAGAGGTGTATCTTAATTTCCTACAGCACATATTATAACTCTTACATAACATCTAGCCTTAAGTCATATTACTCAATAATGTTTCCCTATAATGTAACCTAATGAAATACAATAAATTAATATGAATACTAAATCTAATATGAGATTTGAACCTAGAACCTGTTTATGAATAGTTTTAAATCTAAAATTACTTATTTATGTACATACTTAAATATACTTAATATATTTATATAGTACATCAATTATATTATAAATTGTTGATTTATTTGATTCTATAAAATTAAGCTTTACAGAAATTAATTTTATTTATTTAGCATAGATAATCAACTAACAAACTAATAAAATTGTGAAAATTAGTAAATTCAAAAATAGTTTTATTATAAAATTAATATTATGCTATTGCAGTAGGATACATATACATGAATTATACCTCAATAATGATATTATAATTATATTATAATTATACTAAAAGTATACTAATAATTTAAATAGTATAATATGGGGATCTCCCTACTAATTGTATGACAAATACAAAACTGGATTAAAAAGAACACATATATGTTGGTTTATTAGTATGATATGAATTATATTATATGATATATAAATAAATAACAAATATTACAAAATACTAAATTAAATAGTGCCATTGAATATGAAATATTGATAAAGTAATTAAATAATAAATTTAATAAAATAAGTAAGTAGATAAAATAATAATCAATTTCTAAATCAAAATACTCAAATGTTATCTAAATAAATACATACAAATATATATATATATATATAATATTACAACATGTATATTAGTTATTATGACAATTAAGTATTATTATATTATAAGAATGATAAAATAGATGTATATAGACGAATCTGAGTATTCCAATGTGTAATGTTATATAATAACTGAATACAACATAGGAATCATATAATACTACTGCAGTATGTACAGGTGGGATGTAATGCACACATGTATGTGTGTGAGTGTGAGCGTGTGTGCGATTGTTTGTAATAGATGCGTCAGTCATATGAACAGTCTGCCATTCGCTTTATAGGTGGCGTTGCCAGTACTCACGATATTATAATGACGTCATCCGGGTCATCTGAAATCAGCGTATTAATAGTTTAATGGTGTGACGTCATCGAGATGACCCAGCATGACGCATTATTAGTAAGAAACACAATCTAATCATATATATGCATCATATACAAAGTAATCATCATGTGATACTATTATGTAATTAATCTACTATTACCAGTAATTATATTGATAAGAATATGACATGTATGTGTAACACACATATATATATATATATATATATATATATATATATATTATATAATAAATGTGTGTATATATATATATATATATATATATATATAATATACTTAAACAGTTAACAATTATATTTTATATTTATATATAATTATATGTTTATTAATAATTATGTATAGTAAATATTGTATATATATATATATATATATATATAAATGTATACATTAATTCAGTAGTATCAAACATATACACATTAATGCTTTATATATACAAATAAATATTGAATAATAATGAGATTCTATTGATTAATTCATGTATTTTATATAATATATGTTTAGTGAAAAATACAGGTAGTATCTATTAGATACTATCTATAATATAATACCAACAAAATAATGAAATAAAATAATAATAATCAATATTGTAATAGTTTATATCACAATAATATGACAATTTCTTTGTGATATAAATAGAAAATAGAAAATAATTTATTTTATGGTGAAACAATAACAATTGAATATTGCATTTGAGTATACCTGATATAATATATTCACACTTATTTGTTGTCTCATTACATAAGCATTATGTGAAATCTAATAATCATTGTTCGGATTTAATTTTGAAAATTTTATAAATTTTAAACATTCAATTATATCATATTATAATATTTTATGGACACATATTATGTGCATTCAATATTTCCAGTTAAAGTTTCTAGCCACGATTACCAGATGTTTACTTATTATGTAATATTTATGTTTTTACATATTATGTAATATTAATTTTTACTTAATATTTCATATATTAATAAAATATTAATGAAATAAATCAATGAAAAAGAGCGTATTTAATCCATTTCATGTTTAATGCGATACATGCATTCAGTTTATGATACAGAAGAAAACATGTAATCGAGTGATTATAAAGTATGTCAATGTAATGTTAAGGTAGTGTTAAGGTAGTGATAATTCACAGAATCACCAGCAACAACAGAACCAGCAGCAGCAGCATGTTTAAAGCCAGTATATATATATATATACATATCGGGTATAGATTGCAAAATAATTCATTAATACACAGGAGTGTGAAATGATGAAATTTGTTCACAATTTGAAAGTATTATGTTATCACCATCATCTTCATCATCATCATCATCATCATCATTATCATCATCATCATTATTATATATAGTCCTACATCATAACTTCACATGATATATTATAATAGGGTGATATAGCCCCTATAACGCCCCATTACGATATAGGTGGTTTCTCATTAGGAAGCGGGGGTAGGGGGCGTGATAAGCAATAGAACAATACCGACGGGGGGCTACGAACCGAGTTTATCTTCTGCGGGGGCTGAGAGGGCAGTCTCCACTTTAGCCTTCCACTCGTTGTATGACTCTGCGCGATCCTTGAGCTTCTGTAGCATCGAAGGCAGCTCGTTCAGTGTGTATCGGTAGCGTAGACACTTCTTGCTCGCCTTACAGTCGCACAGCTTAGCCGAGTGTATGATACACGCTATATTCTCTGTGGGGCGGATAGAGAGAGAGGATATCAGTTACTCACTTCGTTCATAATAATCATTAGTTTTATATTATATTTATTAGAATACATTTTATTTAGTGTTTTCCTTTGTTGTCTATATGATATGCTCCTAAACAGATTCGGAATGAAATTGAATCTTTACTATCGTGTTCCCACGTGTACAATACAAATATCAGATACAACTCGACTCATTACTTTAATATAGATAGGGCTGATAAGATAATTACTCTGGTGAAGTCTTCTAAATAGGGTTGCTTCGAAGGGTTTAGCAAAACCTCTATATGGTGACTTAGAGCTCGAAATACTAAATGATCAGTTTCTACTATGCATTTGTTCTATTGTCAAATGATGTTTTTATAATGATATTTAATAATAATAATAATTATATCTGCTAGGCTTTGATAGATTGTAGACCGGTAATGTATGTTTGGTCAAGCATAAATTGTTGTTTATCAAATAGAAATTATATTATTTTATAAATTTTAATAAAATCAATTTATACCTATTGAAAATATTTACAATGAAATGAATCCAATTCAAATACAACTAATTCCAGTGTTAAAACGGTTTAAACCAAAAGTGGTTTTATCCGGTTTAAACCACAATGACAAAAACAAAAATGTATTAAATAAATGCATAATAAATAATCTATATTCGATGAATAAATTCTTTTTAATATCTTAAAAATAAATATTTATCTTATATCTAACAAAGCAATAAGATTAAATTAATTATATTTATTTTGATTTTAATCTATAAAATAATAATAAAATCTGGTTTGCTGAATCAATTATGTATTTATAATATAAATATATACATTTTATATATTTACAATAAATACAGTTGCTTTGAAGTTATAATAACAGAGTATATTTTATAAATTATATAATTATTTTATAATAATATATTATAACTTATAATATAAGTTAATAATAATATATGAACAATACATGTATGCATTTATAAATTCATTATAATGTATTACATATATTCTTAATATATAATGTTTCTATTATTATTCTAATAAATGTATTCTTCATATATACTGTTTCTATTATTAATATTAGATTAAATCTAATAAATATATTTTTCATATATAATATTAATAGTTTTATTCTTCTATTATAATTCTAATATATGAATTAATAAATTAATTAAATAAAATTATTTTGATGGAAGGTTGATGAGGTTTTTGCCATTTTTGCCACAAATTTAAGAACACTGACTAATTCAATTTAAAAGTAATAAATGCACTTAATCACACCAAAACAGAAATGGTTGTCTACTTGGCCTGTTAAAGGTCTAACATTACTAATAGATGTGATAGCATTCATTATTTAATAGAATATTTATCAGTAAATTATCAAATATAAATTAATTGACTCATATAATATATAACTTAAATATTTTCTAAATGAATGCCTGCATAGAATAGAAACTAAAGGACATAACTATGGTGAATACTAACTTGTGCAAGGACATGAGATGGCTGAAATGAAACACGTAGTTTTACAATAGCAGCATTGTCTTGCGTCATCGGGCAGTAACTCGAAAGCTTCTCTTTCAGCTTTAACTATACCCTATAGTGATAGGGTGATTATGTAATAGTTACGGGGTAAGTATAGGGTTAAGTATAGATGTACTTACATCTTTACTGAGCTCTTGTCTCTGTTTCCTCTCATTATCTATCATCACCAGCATATCAGCATACACGCAGTTAGCGACCTGTGGCGGGTAGAGTTAGTAGTAAATGTACCTCACCTGTCTCTCTCTCTCTTACCTTAATATCCAGTCTTTCTGCTTCTATTGCCATCTTACAGATGAGCTCTTCATGAGAGAATACACACTGTCTACGTATGTCTTGATAGTGCTGTATGCAGGCTCGACCAAATGGTAACTGGTTGTAGGGGGTTTATTGAGGGGTTACATAGGGCTAACTGCAGTCTAGGATCACAATGGTGGTAAAGTTGTATTAACAGAGGAGGTGTAGAGCTATTAATCTACTATATAATCAGAGTAATAAACATTTGCTTATTAGGAAGGAATGTGTTACCCTAATACAGTTATTTTTATTGTTGTTGATAAGAAGATCAGGGGTCATTAAAAGTCAGTTGTGAGCTAACCCAATCAGCTGGGCAGAAGTTAACAGCCTCTGCAAAGTTAAATCCTTGATTGAAGCCAGCGTGGTAAGATCGGGGAAATGTGACGACAAATTCTCCAGCATTCTGATCAGTTCTTACGATCTTTTGTGAGAAATAATTAAATAATATTAACATAGTAATTACATATTGATGAAATACCAATTATAATCTATAGATATAAACAAATTTAAAATGTATATAATAACTCTAATAAATTCTATATAATGATCAAACTTGGATACTTTTGTAGTTAATAATAGTAATGAATAACATTACATTTAAATTAGAAATATATATTTGTATGCTAATATATATATAGTGGTTAATGGAACATATAATCAATGTTATCAACATAATAGCTGCATTTCTTATTACCTCAATAAATATTAATTACAATCATAACTACAAAGAATATAACAATCTTATTATATTGTTGAATAGCTAGCTAGGTATGGCATTGAATAATAAACAGTATGTGTATATTTGAATGAAAACACAGTGAATACAGACACTGATCAATAGGCAGTTGGCATATACACCTAGGCTTACCATAAGGTATATATATCACTAGCACACCCACACACCCACACACACACACACTTACATAGTGTTACAGTACAAGGATTACTAACAGGAATGCCAAAGGTCTGAATCTGATTAGGGTTCATAGTAGTGGTGAGCTGATGGAGCAGATCTGGGCACTGTTCAAACAGCTCTGGAGCATTGTGTCTCACGCATTCCTCAAATAGCTCAGCTTTACTACCCGGTACACCGTACCATGTCTTAGGTTCTCCCCTATAGTGGTAGGGCAGGGGGTTAGTGGTTATAGAGGGGGTAGTAGTTCTTGCATGAGGTGGTAGGGGAGGGGTTAGTGGTTATAAAGGGGGTAGTAGTTGTTCGAATAGGTGGTAGGGGAAGGGGTTAGTGGTTATAGAGAGGGTAGTAGTTCTTCCATGAGGTGGTAGGGGAGGGGGTTAGTGGTTATAGAGGGGGTAGTAGTTCTTCCATGAGGTTGTAGGGGAGGGGGTAGTAGTTATTCCATGAGGTGGTAAGGGAGGGGTTAGTGGTTATAGATGGGGTAGTAGTTCTTCCATGAGGTGGTAGGGGAGGTAGCCAGTAATTTATTTCACAATGATACAGTTTTTATACGATTATATATAATAACTTATTATATATTTATATCATATATTGTATTATATATATTCGTATAAAAACTGTATAATTATGAAATAAATTAAATTTAATAAGTCGTACGAGATAACTAAATAAGTCGTACGAAATTACCTCGTACAGGATTACCTCATACGAGATTACTGGTATTCGTAGGGGAGGGCGTTAGTAGTTATGTTTTAAGATAGTTAGAGGTTCTACAAGTACTTGAACTAAGGAGGTACTTACCAATGAATGTAGTTGATGGAATAACTCCAGTGATCCTCAGTATGCCAACAGAAACAACTGAAACACATGCCAACGTAACACCACGGAACCTGTTTGTGTACAGCAACATTATTAACACCCAACTTCTCCATTAAAGAGATGACCTCCTTCACGCGATTGCATGTAAATATATGAAAAACTAAAATTTTTTAAAACTCTGTTAAATAATATATTATAAAATTACAAATTGTAATATTTGTACATATTTTTTTCAAATACATCATTCTATACGATCACCATATATTATTTTTATAATAATAAAAATAATCTAAAAGTATGCATATTTATAAAAGTGAATAGAGGTAGTGGTAATGTTATAATATTTAATTATTAAATTATATTATTTAAAAAGTGAAAACTATGCAGATGTATATCATTAAAATATACTGAAAATTTCAAAAATTTATATTAAAAAATAAAATAAATCTGGAATTTTTAGTATATAAAATTCATCAAAAATAAACTATTATTCTATATAATGAAGGTTTATTTGTAGATGTTATAAAACATCATTTATACTTAAATATATTTAATTTAGGTATTATTTTTTTACTTGAAATTATTAATAAATGATTTAAATTATTTTGTAGAATACATTATTTTTATTTTCTATTATTATTCATTTTTATTATTATTCTCCCTCTTAAAGTAACTATTTACAATAACACCCACATTCTCCCTTTAAATTAAATATTTACATTATCACTGGCATCATATCTTTAAAGTAAATATTGACCATAAAACTCACATCCTTCCACTATAGTGAATATTGCAATTAATACTTTCATCGTCCCACTAAAGTTAATATATACTGTAACCCCTACATTCTGCCTCTACTAGATACACAACATAGCTGTTGGTGGGGGGGGGGTTACCTTCATGCCAGAGATGTCTGCGCTAATGTGCTGTAAAACAGACTGCTTCAGTACAGGAAGGTTGTTCAGGTTCCAACCAGAGTCCATGTATTCCTGTAGTAGGGTAGTTAAGTAGGTAGTCAACATATGAGGGTGTATAGGGGTAGGAATTGGGTGATGGGAGCAGAGTTATAAAGGGATTTACACATTTCATTTATTTCAAGATATGGTAATGGCAATAATTCAAGAAGATATAATAATTAATTAGTAATATTATAGTAAGATTATCACTATAGATGCTGATATATAAAACATGGTATTCTGTATAAAGCATTATTGGCATCTCATAACTTAGGTACAGGTAATATATTGCATGCAATAAAACATGTTTCATATATTTCTATATTCCAAAAAAGTCATCATATTACATCTCTAGTTTAATTCATTTTATAACAATGCACATTTCTGTATTTGTATATATATATATATATATATATATATATATATATATATATATATATATATATATGTGATAGAGGTGAGGAAGGGTTAACACTAACTGTAGAATCTTGATCGTTCTCCTTCATAGGGAACCCGCTGCCCATGTCCATACTGTGGACATCAGCCCCGTACTTGACCACTACTTCATCGTCCGTAGAACTGACCAGACGCCAGAACTCGCGTTCCACACTCGAACAGGGCACCAACTGTAGTAGTAGTAGTAGTAGTAGTGGTGATGATGCATTCTGGGTAGTCAGTGATGTGTACGTCGTTATAGGTGAAACTATCTAGGTTATTAGCTTATCGATATGATGCAATATAATAACATATAACATTGTTATATAATGTTATGATGTCATATTATTGTGTAACTTTTTTCTAATTACTCTTTCATTATTTACATTTTCTTTATAGTGAATATTGATTTTATTAACAAACTATAGAAGAATGTGACATTGTACATTGAGAACTATATAGAAAGCAGCAATTGTGCGCTGATTATGAACCTATGATTAATACATAGCATAGACATCAGTATGATAAGATGTCACTACCTCTACTATTGTCACCATCTGACATCACTAAGTGTATAGAAAGTGTGTCTGGCTTCAGTAAGTGCATCTAATATCACTACTACTTATTCAATTAATAAGGTATCAATATCAATATTTAATATAGGTATCTAATATCAAATATATAAATCATAAATGATGATATATATTATTATAACAACATATATTATATATATATATATATATGTCCCACAATATACAACAACAATGAAGCTACTGTGATAATGATTATTGTCAATAACATGACACATGTATCTATCAATGATGTAACATCTGGTTTCACAAACTTATTATGTAATATGGGTCATAACTACACACACACACACACAGGTGGTATTCATGAGATGAAGTTACATGTGTCATTTATACATTGGCTGTGATGAGGTTTAGATGAAGTAAAGTCTGCTTGTATTATAAGATAAACAATGGTCTGACATTCATCTAAAACACAAGCATATCATTTAATGTTGTGCATAACACATGAAAAGAGCCAGATTAGTTGTAATTTCATATAAACTTGTGGTTTATAATGTTAATGTATATCAAACTATATACTTTTAGAATTTAAAAAATGGGTTTTAATTATTATTTATTTAATGAAAACTAAGTGTTCATTACTAATATATAACAAATCAATATGATACTTTGGATTAAAATGTTATACATATTTATTAGATGATAAAAGCTAACTTATATTGCACGTAGTATATAATAGTCCTTTATATTATTTAGTATTGTTGTCGTCTATGGTATTGAAAGTATATTATTATTAAATTATTATTGTATTACTATTATTTTATTATTATTTTCTTCCCGCACGAGCGAAGGGGTCTACATGACCCTATTTTAGTGCTAATAAACTTAATATCATTATCATCATCATGTACTTTAATAGAATATTGAAAACATTATTGTATACAAAATAGTGTAAATTATATATATATATACATAGTATGTGATGCTATTTCTGTAATTATGTATTATTAGATGCTTATATAATATAAGTAATTTTTATTTTAAGAATTCTATTATAATAAATATATAATTTAAATTTTTTATAATTTAAATATATATAATTATTTTATAATAGGTATATATAAATATCAATATATATATTAATTTCACAAATTATCTGCAGCAAAAATATTTCTTATTTAAATTATAACATATATATCACTCTCTATATTTTATTATTCGCCCATCTCATATGTTAATATATACCATCTTGTACATCACTATGTATCATTATATGCCATCACTAGAGGTAACTTAATGCCATTAGCTGCCACTAGATGCCACTAGATGCCACTAGAGGTATATCTACTAACATGAGTGGGTTGATCAAAGTATTCAATCTTGAATCTGTCAGCCATCTCCCCGAATGTCTTCAGAGTGTATTGACGCGTGGACTGTTCGAACCCGTAGGCTTCCGATGGTTTACTGCATAACTGTGGGGGCGTGGCTTAATGGTTACGCGAGTCATCACAGGGTGGCGATCACGATATAGTGAGAAAGTGGTCCTGTGCAATCGGATGTAGTGTATGGCACTTTGCGATAGAGCCTACTACTAATTGCCTACTAAATTTAAAAATAATATTATTTATTTATACATATATATTTCTAATTACTACCAATTTTAATGTATTATCTATACTAAAAATAAAATTATATATTTAAAATATAGCATATCAACATTCCTCGTAATTTTTGCATTGCGTGCGTCAATTAATTATCCACTTTCTTTATATCGATGGTGATACAAACATGAATTATATTACACAACTATAACCATATACATATATATATATAGATTCAGATTTTTTTTCTAATAAATTCTAATTAAAATGAAATGAAGAATATTTCAAAATTAAAAATTGAAAGAAAAACACTGTAAAAAAAGAAATAAATAAAATAAAACAGTTTTGATTAAAAACCAGAGTTTAAAAATTAGAATATCTAAACAGAAACAGTTGACAGTGCCTACTGACCTTGGCAATACAGCAAGGACAGCGCCAGTCTCCCTTGGGTACGCAGGGTAGCGGAGGTTCCAGACAGAAGATGTGGAAGGCATCATCACAGCCATCGCACAACAACATCAACTCTTCATCATCACCCGAGCCACAGCCCAGGCAATGGTACAACTCTACCTGGTTCTGTAGTAAGAGGAGTAGTAGTTGTAGTTTATTTATTTATTCATATAAATATAATTTCAAATAAATTGTACGGAAACGAGATATAATAATAATGTTAAAGTTATGTATGGTGACATTCGTGTTATTAAACACAATAAATAAAAATAAATAGTTAGTAAATGTGTTATTAAAGTATATTAAAGTGAAGTACTTAATATAAATGAAGTGCTGTATATATGTTTATGTGTTAACAATGGTCAGTGGTGTGAACGAGATACTGACCGATATGGTCAAATGCTAGTGGCGATATAATAGCAGTGGCTTTGTTATATTATTAGGTAGGTGATTATGTTAATATAACTTTATTACATGAAATTTGTACATATGTCAGGGTTGGCGATAATAAAGTGCAACACAGTATTGCAAGTGATATAGTTAAGCAATAAAGTGGTGTAGGTACAAACATATGACACAGCTTTCTGTTCCCTAGTAACTCTTTTTGTAGGTTTTTCATCACCATCCATCACTAAGGGACGTAGATTAAATAAGTAATGCATCGTTATATCTATATGATATTTATGTGAATACGCCATTTCTTGTATACTATACAATGTACAGTATTCATGATGGTGTAACATTTGATTATATTATTTATTTGAATACAATACAAATTAGTATAATGAAATGTTTAACAGCTAATAGTACATTAAAAAAGAGAACAAAATAAGTATTTTAAAGTATATCATTTATTAGATCTAATTAATAATTAGTAATAATAATTTCAATACTAATGCTGAATCAGCTGCACATATGCATGACATACGAAATAGAATTATTTCTAGTTTTCTGATTTATGCCGGCATATATGCTGACATATACATATATGTATGTATATGTCAGCATATGACACACACCAGTACATGTTACGGATGCGATCGCATGTTAATAAATAATGAGTGTTCAAATAAATAAATTTCTAAACCATCAAACTGTATAAATAATGATATTAACATACTAATTAGTATATAGGGAAAATTTGTATATAATGATGTAATTAGTAATTAATAATCTAGATTTATTTTAATTAGGACAATGTATAGAATATATTTTTTTATTTCTTTTTAAATATATAATATAATATCGGCCCACTTAATGAATGAATGCTGTGTGGTAATCTGTAGAGAGCTAGTGGAGTGGTAGTGGAGTTGTAGTAGAGTGGTAGTGACTAACAGTGTTTAGGTTTAGGTTGACGTTCACCCTCGGGTGTAATGTTCTTAGGTCCAGCCCCTTTAAACTGTAGCTTAGAGAGTTCCTTCTGTGAGTTAGTTTACATAGTTTAGTTATAAGCATGTGTGTGTGTGTATGTGTGTGTATGTGTGTGTGTATGTATGTGTATCTGTGTGTATGTGTGTGTGTGTGTGTATGTGTGTATGTATACGCGTGTGTGTGTGTGTATGTGCAGGTGTGTGTGTGTAGATATATGAGGTAGACATATTAACATCTTTACGACTCTTTTTCTTCACTTCAGAATCCTCTTCATCAGTAGAATGAGCATCTGAATTAGCTGATAGTTCCTCCTTCTTTATATCCATATCTATATAGTATAGTAATTGGTAATATTACCCATCTGTTTAGATTATGGTAGTTGTAGTGGTCGTAGTAGTAGTCGTGGTGATGATATTAGTTCATTTAATGCACAAATTATTTAATATAATAAACTTCAATAAATTATTTTTAAATATACATATATATATATATATATATATATATATATATATATATATATATATATATATTATAAAAAGTGTATTCATTATATTATATAAAGAAGAATATAAAATATAATACGAAAACAAATATATATATATATTTAAACTAGAATAGTTTAATAATATAATATTTATTAAAATATGAACACAACATGTAAATATGTTATATATAGGAAACACTTATAAAGTAGATAATTTCTAACAAACTTGTAGTCTACGCTTATAAAAGAAGACATTACCATTCTATGCTAGGCTATTAATAGGTTATAGGATCATAACCTGCATCCTCTTCTTTGACTTCAATCTTTCCATTGATTGGCTTATTTACCTCCGTCTTGCCATTGGTCGGTTGCTTCATCTCAGACTTCCCATTGGTCGGTTTCCTCGCCTCAGTTTTAGTGTTTCTGTATGACCCGAGAGAAGAAGACGTGGATTTGTAGATAGCTTTCTTAGCATCCTCAAACTTTAGCATCATGTTGATGTCAGCCATTTCCTGAAGGTGAAGGTGTGTCTCTATTGAACTTGACGCCGCTACTAGTGCCATACTGTACTGTCATCTCCTTATAAGGAGTGTACTGATCACTAGCAGCAGACATTACTAATAATGATAATGTGAGGAGCTATTCTCGCTACAAGTAAAGACTACCGAACCTTTATCACCTTATACGGTAATGAAGTCATTGGGAAGTGAATTATAATAGTTAATTATAACTTATAATAGATAATTATTATTAGCATATTAGGGTTGGTTTTTGTAGAAGAATAATTGTTGGGATGGATAATCATTTGATACATTTCATAGATATAACAGTATCATCAATATGAAAATGTCTATCATTCCATGCTACAAAAAGCACACCTAAGAGATGTGAGAAGATATACTCGCTACGTATACAGTTGAGAATACGGGGGGGCGAGGGGTTATAGCCGTAACCGTACACTAACAGACATCTCCTGTTTCTTGCCGGCAACAAAAAGATCGTACGGATGAATCATGACCTTGTAGTGGTGGGCGATGATGGTCGCGGTACAACGACCCTGTATGACGGGCGTTAGACCGAGACAGCGTGCCATCTTACGCCATAGCTTCTGGTCGCACACAGGCTCGTATCCTCCTTCAATGTGTACCAACTGTAAAGGGGCGGGCGGGGTTACTCGGGTGGGGTAGATGTACGTTTGTATTAGAATATATGTAGGTTACTTTGTTACTCTTCAGCGGGGTGGAGGAGACAAATACGTTTATCAAATATAAAATGTGTTTATTAAATATCTATATTTCCAAATTATTAAAAACATAATCGAAATAAGAACATAATAAAATTCTACATTATATTCGTATTACCCGATGATATTATTATTATTATCAATAATAAAAGCCTAAATATATTTTATAAAAAATATCATTAATACAAATATGATGATTTTTTATAATCATATATATAATAACTTTATTTAAAATGCTTGTTCTATTTAATCAATAATTAAATATATTTCAATGGTTTATTTGATCAAATACAAAATTTGTATAAAACTACAAAAATTTAAAATTATTAATTAAATTAATTATAAATATATATATTTAAAATAATAAATTTACGATTAATAATTAAAATACAAATATTTATACAAATTGGCATATTTAAAGACACATATTTATTTGACCTCCCAGCTCTTTAATGATTATTTAATCAACATTGATATATCAAATATTTCACATATATAATAATACTTAATTATATTATAAAATTTAATATATATATATATAATAGTGATGAAATCGAACTTCGGACTTCGAACTGATACTCATGCATTTCGAACTATTACTGATACTCAATAATTATAACATTTCTAACTCGGACTCAAACTGATTCTCGACTATTTCGAACAGATACTATAATCAAATTTTGGACTACTATTTATTTAATATTATATTTTGGATCTTCATATATGTTTTATATTGTGAAGTTATATATTCATGGTTGTAAAATAAATTTATACACATGAGTAACTAATCCTCGAGAAAATATATCCTAACAAATAATTCATATATCTATGTTTATATACAATATTTACACCTATACTCACATTTTTATCATATATATATACATTTTTAAAATAATAACATGTATTCATAAATTAGTAATTTCGATGTTAGTATTATAGTTTAAATCCTTGTTATTATTATGATAATCATATTAATACTACAAAATATCTAATTAAACAATATTCTATAGACTATAGATATATATGTACATTAATTAGATAATGTATATATATATATATATATTGCACTAAGCTACACATGTAAATATATATCAGTAATACAATATCTGATGTCACATTGATATCTAATACTCATACATACACATATATATATATATATATATATATATATATATATGAAATATTAGATAAATATACATTAATGTTTAATTAATCAAACCTTTTGTAGATCATAGAGATCTAGGTACTTCTTGTCTATGGTGGGTATTTTTAACTGAGTTCCCTGTCAGATTATTAATATTGTGTAATATTTACTAATAAATATTTATATATAGTTTATAATTAAATATTATAGATATATATATATATATATATATATATATATATATTAATAAATACATACAATTTTAATATATATAATATCTTAAATATATGTATTCATGAGTGGTGGAGTTTTAGAATAATAAAAAAAATATTCTAAAAAATATTTATATTTTATAAAATTATTTATTAAATACCATGATTTAAATAATTATGTAAAATATATTAGCATTATTAATTATGCTATATATATGTGTTATAAATTATTAAAACCTCATTAATAGATAACATTCTAAAAGTATAAACACATTTAAAAGTATTATTTATATATAAATATGTGTATGTATGTTTCTACATAGGATGCAATAGAAAAGCGAAAGAATATTAAAGTATTTTATTTGATATACAACCATTATATTACACATTATATTCGTTATCAATAATATTCGCGATTTATGTTTCTTTATTAAGGGGATAGGCACCCTTCGAATCTAATAATGTGTTTAATACAAATGCCTTTTTAATTGATAGGGATTTCTTGCATATTGGGTAGTTATAAATAGCTTTAACAATAATTTCAATATAGATAACACTATAATTTTGTTATATGATTGAATATTAATTATAGTGATCTATAAAAAGTAATTTTTGATAGTATATTATATTCAATTATTATATTGTTTATAAGTTTTAATGAGACATTTTTAATAAAATAATTGTTTATTGTATTGTATTTATATTATGTATGAATCTTATGAATTTCATAAGTTTATATACATTTTCTAACAAACAAAACTTGGATATAATAGAGCTAGTTATTTTCTAATGGAAAATGTCTATATATTCTGAAAATGTTATTATTATATTTACAATATTAAATACTGTGGTGGTTTTAACTGGATGTATGTTCCAGAAAAATATATACTGAAATAATAAATATCAAATTAAATACATTATTTAATAGTAGGAATACAAATAATAGAATCAATGGCTTAGAAAATAATATATATATATATATAAAATTACAGATATAAGAATACAAATATTAAAATGAATGGCGCCTACCCATTAATACATATATATTACAGGAAAATAAACAATGTATAACCTACCATATATCAGAAATTAATTATATAACAGGAGCACACTAAATAACCTAATATTTTTATATATATTTATTTCTTTTTATATTTATTATTTTGCATTTTTTTATAATGATAATAAATATTTATTTCTGTATATATAATATATATAGTATATATGGAATGTTTATATATGTCTATACAATCATCTATACACCTATTAAACATTGTAGAGCTATAAAGATAACTATTTCATTTTGTTGATACCTACCAAAAATAAAACTCTTATAATTTGATATCATTTAATTTGTATTTATTAAAATGAAAAAAAAATAATTGGTATACAATAAAAAAAATATGTATACTTTATAGGTGAGAACAGTATAGCGTAGTTCTATAATAGATCTATTACATTACTGGATACAAAGTCTGTACGAACACTTGTAAATCTTTATCCTTTACCATTTAGGGGTATCACATAGAATTACGAAAATAAACAATTGTGTACTACTGTAAAACAACATAATACTAGTTATAATATATATTGTGTAGTATATGTCAACAAATTATTCATGAAAATATTCTATAAATAATATACAAATCAGTTTTTGAGCGTCTTATGATAAAATAAATATTTATATAAATATGTAATGTTTTACGAAATCTATATTCCTAATTGATATGAATTATTTAATATTTTATAACTTATATATTAATGAATTAATGGGATTTACGTGTAATAAAATTTATAATTTTTTTAAATGTTTTTATTTTAAAATTGTTTATTGAATATAATACTCTACAAGTTGTATAATACTCTACATTTTTTATACTTTATAGATTTTAACCTAAACTATTTTGACATGTTGTAGACTACAACATGTCAAAATAGGTTAAAATCTATAAAGTATACAAAATGTGATTTTAGAATGCTACCAAGTATAAGTAAAAATGTCGAAAAATTACTGATATTGTAATATTGTTTTAATTTGGTAATTTACAAAATTTAAAAACAATAATATAAATATTTTAATAAATAAATACAATTATCAGTCAAATAATTTAATTTATTATAAAATTATAAGAACTATTTAAAATATATTGAATTACCATAATAGAGTCCAAAAGCTGGCCAAAAATATGGTCAATCTTTAACATCGATTATAATTATCTTAGAATATTTATTTTCTGCATAGAAATTGTAAAATTTTGATAAATAATAAGCTTATACATTTATAAATTGAAAATAGTCTATTTTATTTATCTATTGAAATTGTATTTTTACAATTATTTCTAATTATATTTATAAAAATATCACATTATTTTATTAATTATATATATATATGTCCTTTACTTATAGCAAATAAAATTATTATTATAACTATATTATTATGTCTGTCTTCATTTATACGTTCATAGTTAGAATTAAATTATAATTTCATTACAGTGTATATGAGGTTTTACTTTTAAATAAAAATGTAATATTTCATAATATTGTTAATAATTACCTATCTTTAAATAAAGCCCTTTCAATTATTTTTATTATCGTACATTATACAGTATTTAACCAAATAAAATATAAAATAAATAAATGTAAACAATTTGGTTTAAATTATAAATGTATAAGTTATAAAAGTTATAACATAATATACATTAGTTAGGCAGGTAGGTTTAATAATGCTTTCAATATTTAAATATTTATATTATGTAAACTCTGACAAAGCAACTTTTTATATCATTTCTAGACTGTTTTCATGTACAATATTTTAAAAGAAATTAAATTTAAAAGATATTAAATATTTTAGTAAAATAATTTATTTTCACCATTTTTAACTGTGAGATACAACCTTAATTAATATACATACATTTTGATAACTACGGAAACATAATAATTAAATAAAATATAATTTCCATGTGAGAATTTACTTAATTATGAAATGATTTTAATTTATGAGACAATAATTTATGATTATATATATATATATATATTATGAGAATGTATAATTTAAATATTCAACAAATATTTATATTTTAGCATACTATATAATTCAGTTTTAATAAATATACATGTTAAATATTATATATATATATATATATATATATATATAAATATTAAATATTATATATTAATAATAGATATAATAAATGAATATACATATTTTTAGAATAAATATTATATACGAATAATAAACCATCATATATTAACTAATACCTCCTTAAGTTTGTCAGTAAATTAGATTAGATAAGATAAGAGCAATATTATTATTATAATTATAATACAAAATAAAATAGTAAGTTCGATTGTAATTGACCATATGTTTTTATACAATATGTGAATTTAGAGATAACTAAAAAACCTAGCGAATCTAAAAATGCGACTATTACCTGGAGTTCCCAGAATTTAGAGAGATGTTCCAGAAAGTTCAGCTTTACTCGTGTCTTCGCTTCCAGTTCGTTGAGCCTCTGCAATCTCGGCACGAACTTGAATTGTTCCTGATCCACAGAAAATGGAGGATTCCATCTCTGTTCAATGGTAGTAGGTTTTTATCGGTGTACGATATAAATGTAATGTGATCATAATTCGATTAGGGTAAGGTTATAGGAAGAAGTCGGCACATTTAAACTTACATATATAATTATTCTCTAATCAGAACGCCTACCACGATAAAATATCGAATATACACATAACCGATATTTTATTGTGGTGGGCATTCTAATATAACCAAATTATATATGTTTAAATGTGCAATTTTTTTATTTTTGACTTACTTCAGTTACCTAGGATAAGGAATTACAGTATTACGTCTCTACAATAATTATAGGTGTTTAATATATGTTCTCATAATTAAATATAATAACATAATAATAAGAGTAAATGTATAATTAACTTGTATTAATCCACACATCACATCACATAAATGAAATCTATATATATATATATATATATATATATATCCATTTATATTATTTATGATTAATATGATATTAAAATATATTTATATTTGATAAATGAAATTATTATATTAATATAAGTTGTATTTGATAATATTGAAAAATAATTGTAAGAATATTTGTTAATGTTGAAAAAAATGCATTCTAAATATTTCTCTACTAGAGTTGATAGTATTTATATTCATATATTAAATTGTATATGTACATATCAACTATTAATATTATATCATTACAAATTGTAATTAACAATATAAAATAAATAATATATTACAATAAAAATATAATCATAATTTATTTTATAAATTAACTGTTACTATATATAAAGTAATGCATACAGAAGAAAATTATAAACTCAAATTAAAAAAGAATAATTTAGGAAATAATAATTGTATACATTTTATAATAAAAATATAATTTATCTAATATTGATTAATAATTTTTTTCAATCAAAATTTAACCATTTTAATATTTATTATATTTTATAGACTTAATAATCGAAAATAGGAATCATTAATATAAAAAAATACTTGAAATATATAAATTTTACATAATTATATATAAATGTCAATTAAAAATAATTTATTTTTAATAAAAATAGTAATGGCCGACGTATTTGTGATAAATTACACAATATTATATTGAATATATATAGATTATAACCACTAATTTTTGCGTGAAATTAATATTTGAATCTTAAAAAGTATAAACAAAATAATTTAACATTTATTAAAGTGTAAATAATTACCGCTGGAGGTATTATTTTACAAATACCAGTTCTTTCAGCGATAGGTTTAATTTTTTCAATATAAAGAAGTGGATTCTGAAATTCTTCCCATGTCGGTTCAAATACAGGCGCCTCTGGAGGTGGAATAAACTCAAATCCAGCTTTATTCATCCTAACTAAATTAATATGGAAAAACTTTAAATCATATAATAAGGTGTAACCAGCTTAATATTACAATTATAATTTAATTTTTATGTTAAACAAATTTTGTTGTTCAAAAAATATATTATCCACAAATCATAAGGAGATATTATAATAAGGTATATTTTAACATTATAATTGTCCCAATATATTCCAAAAAATAAAATTGTTAATAGAATTAATAATAATAATTATCTGAGTATGAATTAATGAGTATGAAACATATTTTAAATATTAATAAAGTGATCTAAACAATAAATATCTATTAATAAAAGTTGAAATTTATTATTAATTAGTATTACAAAGATATTAGTCCCTATAATTAAAAAAACCATATTCAAATCAGAAGTTTTAAATTTATGGACCTATATATATCTACTTAGATATTTTTAGGAAGGAATGGCAACGCACAATGTGCAATCGCAATAGTTACTTTTTTTACTTAGAATTAGTAAATTATCAGTAGTTTATTTTAATATATTTGGATGATTTCAATATTCGAATCAACAATATCAGAGTTATTGATTTATTTGTAAAATAAAATGCATTCATATATTAAACTTTGTATTCCTATAAAATAGTGTATTACAAAATACTAATTATAATTATCTATAGATAATTATCTATAAATTAAGTTTGAATTATACGATGTTTTTTAATATTATTTATGTCGAAATTCCAAATAATATAATGCGCATTAAATTATATTATGAATATTTTATAATAATATTGAAATCATTGATTTTAGTATCAAATAAAAATGTTTATCACTGACCATTATGCGATACTATAAAATACTCAAGCCTAAAATAAAAATGTCACAATATATATATAACATTATGTAGGGGCGATGGAACGATTTTGTATGTAGGGGGGACCAACCAATCAAAATAAATGTGGTGGTAAAAGTAGGGGAGACCAACACATAGGAGGTCCCCTATATTTTAAAGTGGGGGTATATTTGTATATATATGTCAGTGTCGGTAGGTACTGCGATTATGAAGATAGGACGAACATAGACATAGCCTATATATCAACAATATCATCGGACGTAATATAATAAATAAGTTGAGTGTACAAAACTCGTTTTAAGGTCTTAAATATGGATGATAACTGGGATATTTGACGATAACTGAATACAGTAGAGTGACCTAGAAACTACTCTATAGGGTAGTTTTTTTTAAATTGGAATAATGTTAATAAAAGTTAAGTTAGTTAAAGTTAGTTAAGTTATGTAAGTATATTACTATATAACTATAGTTAACGATAGGGAGTAAGAGGATATATATATATATATATATATATATATTTATAAACTGCCTGTTGGCTTAGTGGCTAAGGCGTAAGACACACAAGCAGTAGGACAATGTTCGACCCTCGTCCGGACCATTAATTAATTTTATAAAATGGGTCTTAAACTATTATTTAGAAGTGATCTTATATAATTGTGTATAAATAAATAATCGGCTCTCGTTAAAATGGATGCTTTAACATGAGAGCGGCTTCGAAGGGACATTAGAGCCATATATGGTTATAAGTGAAAACTTCATCTAAGTTCCTGGATGGGATGAAAGGACTCCACCAAATAAAAATAACAATAATAACAATATGTGTATGTGTATGTATGTGTGTGTGTATGTGTGTGTGTATGCGAAATATAAAGTGACGTAACCTAACCTAACGTCTAGGTCACGATTACGTCATACTAGCAGACTCTAGAGACCACTAGAACAATACTTCGCAGCCTACTAACTGCGTGCTGTATACGAGCCAGACGACGACGACGTATAACAATAGAACCGTTAGAACAATAGAGTCTCGCGCACGCGCAGTGCGGAATGCTATTAAAGTCAATCACTCGGAGTGCGCAGTTAGAGTGGACAACACACTATAAGAGGCAACCCAGCATAACTCTATAGAGAATATACCATAGAGTATATATATATATATATATACTATACCATACTCTATATAACATAGCGCTACGGAAGATAATCAGGTACTTATGACAGGTATATTTAATTAAGTCGCAAAGAGTGATTTAATTATTTCAATATAGTCTATATGCTAATTAACTAAAGCGTATAGCCTATAGGCTAATTATTATATATAGGCTAATTATTAATTAACATATATGTAATTTTATTATTTCTAATTATAAATATTCCCTACATATCCCAATACATATATGTACATACATATACATACTACATATATGTAGTATGTTATAGGAATATCCTAATTAGTATACTAATTAGTGTATGTTAATATAGGTGTATGTTAATATAGTTCATTCGTCCTATATATATATGTTATACCCATACCATATATGGTATCGGTTAATTACACTTCACCGAACTAGATTTATGTGTATCTATTCTCAAACTACAAAGATGTAATGACATCTGGTATCGAGAGAGATTAATTGAGGATTTAAATGATATATATATATATATATATAAATAGGTATGATATATAGTATATATTATACCATATGATACGTATACCGCGGTACTATACCTATAGGTATAGTACCTATACCTATACTTATATACCTATACCTATACCTATAGTTATAACTACCTAAGTTCTATTATAGTACATTATACATGTATACGGTATACTATATGTTTTGTTATAGTCGGGTTCCTCGTAAGGAGATACCCAAGGACGCCTTAAGGACACCGATTATAGTACCGATATACTTACCATAGTAGCAGTTATATCGTAAATAAATACGAATTGTATACAAACATATTAGTTTATTAATTAAAGGGGTAATTAATTAAATATATACATATTATTAACGAGTTAAATAGTGTTCTAACAATAGATCATAATAATATATATTATAAAAATAATATATTAAATAGTGCACTCTACCCATGGGTACCTAAATAGTATTCAATAATACATCATCAAAGATATTGCGAAGCTTAGACAAATCTTTGATAGTATCAAATAATAGTAGAATGTCCACAAGCTGATTGCATGCTACCCATTTAGTTAACCTAACCATAACCCTTGACCTAAACCACTATAAGAGTGGTGATATAGTGCACGACTCACTATTATTTACAATATATATATATATATATATATATATATATATATACGATACTATGAACTACTATTTTCAATATTTTGTTATCCTAACATTATTTATTTATGGATGTGCTACCACTAATAAGCGCAACTATATTCTCGCAAGTAATGAAATAATAGCCGTAATTGCAATCAGGGCCCTGTATACAATCGGTTGTATACATACAAAGGGGGATCGAGAACATATATGATCACACGTAAGGGGTATACCCCTCAATACATTGTTTTATATATCCATGATCTAATGTAGCATTTTTAAATTTATATTTGTAATTCTGACCCCCCCCCCCCCATTTGACTAATTCCTGGCGAATGTCCTTTAATAAGGGGCCATTATAAGGATGACGAATTTAACATATAATTACTTGTGAGGTCTAAATGGGGTATCCCACTACCAGTATTTCCTGAAATAATGTCCGTAAATGTTTTCTAGAAAGTTGTATTGTATTACCCCCTTTAAAGTTACTATATTCCCGTCGAGTTGTCAGAAAGTAAAGGGGTTTCCGGACATTATTTCCTGAAATACTGGTAGTTGGTTTACATATATATATATATATATACCCCTTAAGATAGAAGTAACTTGTTAACCTGATTCGGTACTGCGCATAGGTATATGCCTATATATAGGTACAATAGGTTATCATCAATAACTCTATAGATGTTTAGGTTAACCTATATCATTATATATGTTTATGTTTACACTCGCCTCATATGCATACCTATTATATACCTATACCTAATATTATATTAGTAATATATACTATAGTATATATATATATATATATATATATATATATATATATAGTATACTAGGTATAGTACTACTACCTATATATATACATACGACTATTTACTATTCGACTATTATGCATATAACCATGGTAACCACTGCATGCATTCAATGACTGCATGCCTATAGGCAGTATATACTGCTATAGCAAATAATACTCTAACCTGTACGTGATACTTGGTGTAATATAATATTAACATTCATAATCACATACATTATGATTATGCGACACGTTAGCTATTTGTATGTCCTATTAGCAATGCTATAGAACATATTTCCCCACATAAATATGTATGGTATACTTCATGTAGTATACTATCAGGTAAGCCATTATTGTAAGTACTGAAGTTGTCGTGCATTTATGTACAACATCAATGCATGTGCAATGCACATTGTGCATTCACTTTTTCTAAGAACTTCTTCTAAGAACTTCTACATGTAGAATATCTTAGTTAAAGATCTTAGTAAATAGATACATATGTGCCCATCATGATAATGCAATCAGAACGTCATTGTAATGTTCGCTCGTACATATATTATTAATACAACATAATGAATAGTAGGCTATACCTATACATATAGCCTATAGCCTATAGGCTATAGGCTATATGTATATACCTATAGTCATACATATAGGTGTTTAATAGGTACATACTAGCAAATCCCTTCGGCTATGCTACTGGTATATATATATATAACATGCAGAAAATATACAGGATATATATACGAGGTTATTTTATATTGAACGAGTCATTTTAATATAGTGAATATTACTAACCTAGTGATTACGTAGTAATAACTTTTAATAATCACTTAGATTATATAATACCTCCTATAAGTCATGTTTGTAGTCTATGGTGTTTGGCATACCACACAAGAAGTTAATACCCGAGAACAATAGGTTGTATTGTAATTAGTAGAAACTAATAACTTTCCCACGTGCATATTGTTTGTTATTATAAAACTAGGTGGGCTATTACTACAACTAGTTATTATACAGTATGATTATATTAATAAGCAATTGGCAATAAGCAATATTATTAATAATAATACCTACTACGAATATAAATGTTAATATATATAATACCACTAATAAACGCCTATACACACCCATATACATATTAACTGTATGTGTAGATCATCAGCTTAATTCATAATACACGCATGCGTAATTATACTTTCTACCAACGTCCTACCAAGACGATGGTTCAAACCCCGTCTGTAACAATCAAATATGACCATTTCTAGTAAAACCACGTAGTCCTTAACATGAAAGCTGCTTCTAATAGTAGAGGGTATATCCACACTATAGGTCATTCGGCTATGAATGCATTAACGTCATCTAAGTTCTTGTATAGCTATACAGCTGCTAGTATCCTAGGATGAAAGGGCTCCACTGAAATTAAAATAATATGAATATATATATATATATATATATATATATATATATATATATATATATATAGTATATGAATATAGTATATGAATATAGTATATGAATATAGTATATGAATATAGTATATGAATATTGGTATACGGTATACCGTATACCTACCTATTATATGAATACACTAATACAACTACCTAATTGCAGTTAAAGATTCAGTGGCTAGGTTGTTATATAATATGTGAAACATGTCTTCCAATGTGAGGAGATCAAAACAATTCGACCAATCGGCTTGCGGCAGCAGGTACCTAGAAACTCGTCTGTCTAATATATTTGGTGAGTTTAAGTGCGAGGACATGTAATGTCCATCCTTCAATAATATATTATATATATATATATATATATATATATATATACTATATAAAGTATACGATTTAAGGACATATAAACAATGTTTTCTTAAGGGTTATCCCACTACAAGTATTTCCGGCAATTTGCCGTAAATATTTTAACTTTAAAACGATTTTCTATCGAGTTAGGTCCTAACTACAATTTAATTTTAATTACATTTTAGTGGGAAACCTCCTTACTTTCAGGCAATATGCCTGAAATATAATAACTTTATAGGGGGTATCCCATTACAACTTGATTGAAAATGATTTTAAAGTTAAAATAGTATACGGAAAATCTTCTAGTCGAAGACATGTATGTCCTCGGTTATGTCCCCAGTATAATACACATGCAGAATATGTATTTAATTGTACATTTTTTGTACATTTTTACATTACATCATTATACATGTATATGTAATGAGTGTGTATTCAATATGTTATATATATATATATATATATAACACCTGTATAATAGTAGTATGATGCATTGTACAATTATATAAGGGAAATTCTCCGATTACCGACCCCCTCATAATACCGACCCCTCTCGTATCTCAGTAAATATAAGAGATACCAAAAATTATATATACATAAACTGTTAGTAATTTAATGATACATATGAATAAGTATATTGTTTTAAAAAATATTCAATCCTACAATTGTTATTTGATAAAATGTAATATTCTGTTTTTATTTTTTAAATATTTGAATAATAACTTTTTTAAATCATTATAAATATTTTATTAATTAAAAGAAAACTTAAAACTGCGCATAATATTGTAGATCAATAAAATGTTTATAAAAATTATAAAAATAATTTAATTTTAATAAATATTAACCAATATATATTAATTATAGCAACCCATATTATTTTCCTATTACCGACCCCCTAAATTACCCTAATACCGACCCCATGTGATTTATAATATCCAGTCGAAATAGATCAATATTTTACTTTAAATTATGTCGTAGGTTGTTTGTGTATCATTGATATAAATGTAGGATTCATGATTCCAGTTGATTATATACATATTGATTAATAAATAAATATTAAATAATAATATACACTATTTTAATATAATTACTATAAAGTTTAAATTTAATTTTAATATTACTATTAAAACATAAATTCAATAATAAATAAATTGCGTGCTTGTTATAATTAATTATATTTAAGTATATCTACATATATATATATATATATATATATATAACCTATAGGCTATAGGTATATATATATATTGATATAATCGATGTAAATAAAATATACCTTCGAAGTAAAGAAATAGGTTTTATACATACTGTATTTATCGATGGATCATACTAATAACTACATGTACTTAGTATTGATGACATACTATATAAAGGTGATTAGGCTATAGTTATTACTGGCATTGGTGTATCAGGTAGCAGTTACTGTGTTCCTGCATGTTGTATAAAGTGTGTAGGTACTATGTGAGAAATACGTATTAATACGTATATGACCATATATCCTTATAGTTATATAAATGTATAGTTTATTATTAATCTATTACATTAGATAATGAAATAATGTGATATCATATTATGGCAATAGGGAATCTGAATGAACAAAAATTACGGGAAAAAATAACTTAACAAAATAAAAATTAACTGGAAAACAAATACAGGAAAAAACGGAAAAAAAGTACAGGAACAAAATAACCAATATGAATATATTTTATAGAAATTATTTTTTGCAACCTGGTAATTATTATTGAAGACTTTTTATACAATATATTATTTCCTTATACATTATAATAAGTACATGATTTAAAAGGCTCATTTAGGGATGCAATGCAGATGCAAAAACCTAAGTAACACAAAACCAAACCACTTAAATCAAAAATACCAATACATAATATATGCATATATAGGAACCTATAAGAACCTCATATATCGCAGACATTTATATTATACATTTTTAACATTTATATACAATGTGCAAATTTCGAATAAAAAAATATCAGAATTAGTTATTTCAGAAAAAACTACTAATTTTGTATTATTGATTGAATTATATATTTTATTTGTTACTGTTATTTTTTTCCATTATTTTTTTCCTGTTCTTTTTTTGTCCGGTCATATATATATATATACTACATGACTCTATACTATAGACCATACACACGTACACTCACACACATACGCACACACACACACACACACACACTAATCGGCACGTAGATGGCGGCAAGAAGGAGTACGACGTGCATTCGTCGATCTGTTTAATCTACAGGAGGCGCTGCGACCAGCTGAACGTAGTCCCATGCGGTCACTACCTGAGGAACATGCAGGATAAGGGTGTTTATCTGGCCAACAGGGCGCTCGGGCGTGACGGCATCATAGCCGTGGTCTCACCCTTTCCCGTTAGTACTAGCCGCGGCTACCTTTAAATGTGTATACGTATAGAATTGTATAGGATATTCATTTGTGAATGAGTTAATTTATTTTTTCTTTATTTTTCTCTTTAATTCTTCTTCTACACACACACACATATATATATATATATATATATATATATATATATATATATATATATATATATATATATATATAAGCGGTCTTCCCTTACTCTATGAATGCCTCTATAAGCACTATTTATATGTTCATCTATATACATCTATAGATGCCATAGGCTTACATATATCTAAGGTATATAGGTACTGTCTCATATAGTATAATATCATAGTATGCAAATATCAAATACACCCCCACACACCTTCCCATACACATATACACATACTCACATACATACATACATACACACCCACACACACACACACCCACACTCACATATATACACACCCACCCACACCCACAGTTACACACTCCCACACATCCACACACACACACACACACACACACACACACACACACACACACACACACACACACACACAGTTACACGGTAGCCTAGTGCACCTAAACCTCGAGGGTAACGACATGGGCCCCGTGGCTACGAAATGTCTGGCAGAAGCTCTGCTCGAACACCCCTCCATTGAAGATATCGTTAGTTCTCTAACTTAAGTTGCATGATGCAACGTATACACGAGTATATAGATGTGCATAGTGTTCACTTAATATACAACCCTTGATATATCTAAAGTATATATATACTTGCATCATTTATATAATGCAAATTAGTGTTGGAATAGATTTTCAGTCTATTTAATACATCTTATATTTACTATATTTGATATAGGGGAAAGTCTCCGATTACCGACCCTCTCCTAATACCGACACCCTCTCGTATCTCAATGACTGTTGTTTATAATCTTTTATAATCTTTTATATCTCAATAAGAGATATAAAAAAGTATATATACATGAACTGTTAGTAATTTAATGATACATATGAATAATTATTTTGTTTTTAAAAATATTCAATCATACAATTGTTATTTGATAAAATTAATATTCTGTTTTTACTTTTTAAATATTTGAATAATAACTTTTTTTAAATCAGTGTAAATACTTTATTAATTAAAAGAAAACTCAATACTGCGCAGAATATTGTAGATCAATACAATGTTTATACCTATTATAAAAATAATTTAATTTGAATAACTATTAACCAATATATCTTAATTATAGCAACCCATATTATTTTCCTATTACCGACCCCCTAAATTACACTAATACCGACCCCATGTGATTTATAATATCCAATCAAAATATATCCGTATTTTACTTTAAAATATGTCGTAAGTTGTTTATGTATCATTGATATAGATTTAGGATTCATGAGTCCAGTTGATTATATACATACTGAATCAGTATTACTGATTAATAAATAAATATTAAATAATAATATACACTATTTTAATATAATTACTATAAAGTTTAAATTTAAATTTAATATTACTATTAAAACATAAATTCAAGAACAAATAAATTGCATGCATGTTATAATTAATTATATTTATGTATATCTACTATTTTTATTGGATATTAAAATACTACAATTATTTATACTACGATTATTTTAGGTGGTCGGTAATAGGGGAAGGGGGTCGGTATTATGCACATGTATGCGATTACAGACCCCCCGGTTTATTCTTGTAAATATAATTATATCAAATATTTAAAATATCCACTGTATTCATTGCCATAATATTATCCTAATTGCAAAATTTAACATAGTATATATTTATACATATATTTAATATTGAATAAGTTATTACAAATAATCATTTAGGGGTCGGTAATCGGAGAATTTCCCTTAACTCCATACTTTTTATACCGCCTAAAGAGGTGGGTGGCACCATCTGGATGGTATATTAAGAGTGCAATTTATAGACATTTATGGGTGTTAAAATAAGGGCAGAGGGTTATCCCATCTCATAACTTCAAATACCCATTGGACGGAATGTATTTCATCCTCACCTGAAATATTAATTTATATTTTTTATTTCAATATAGAATATCAACAATTGTTGATCGCTCACCTGCTAATCATTATGACCCGGATTATGACATGCCTATATAAATTCACATAATTATATCTATAAGTAATAGAATACATATAGTATATTAATTAACTAATATATGTAACGTATAATATGTAACAATTATCACACAATCAGAACATAGCAAACAATGCAATAGGAAAGCACGGAGTTTATTATATTTGTGTCCTGATTGAGAGAAACAACAACATCAGACATCTAAATATATCAGGTTAGCAAACCCAACCCAGTCATATATATGTCCTATGTTATACACTTGGTTTCTTAGTTTGCATGTACACATATGCTATTTGATCATGATGGGATCACTGCAGTGAAAAGTCACCAGTGATAAGTCATCAGTGATGATGATTCATCACTCATTAGTTATTGCTTAACTATCAATTTACATCAATAGTGTTACATATAATTGTGTTACAATATTAATATATCATTTTATGTATTATTAATTATACCTATATAATAATAATTGAAAAAATATAAAGTAAAATTAATTAAAAAATTATTTTTAATAAGTTAATATCTAGATTAAATATTAATAGTGAATTCTTGTTAACAATTTATATATATTAAAATATTTTAACATTTATGCAATAGTGTAAATATATATTATATAATTGTTATGTTACCTAAGAACTCATATACAATAATGAGATATCACATATACATTTGAATAATGGACATGAGATATTGACATAGAGGAGGACATGATAGCACACGATAGGATAGTACATAGTGAACATGACATTCACTATTTATTATAACAAATATATTTGAAACTTGTTAGGGAATAATATCGGAGATGGATGTGCAGACATATTCACGGACACTTTTGGGGTTTGTAACATATTTAAACATAATTAGGGTAAAGTAACTGAATATGGACAGTGCCCGAATACGGACACACTTGGTATCTCAGAAACCATAAATCTTACAAAAAAAATTGTAGTGAATAAAATATTCATAATTATATAAATAGTCTAAAAAAGTATTTTTTATTTTTTAATTATTCAATATTGTTTTGATATATCCAATAGGTATCCTACACAGATTTTTGTATTACATTTTAAATTTATGAAAACAAATTTCAACTTAAAACCTTCTCAAGAATATACAAATGTATCGATATAAAATATAATACTATATTATTACAAAATAAAGAATTCTAAAAATTATATATTTAATTTCTATATTTGTTATCAAATATTCATTAAGTTATAAGCATATATCTATAAGCATATATCTAGAGGTCATATAAGTCCCTAATCCAGACACTATAAACAAAGATTTTCCGAAGGAAAGATATAACACTTACGCTAAATCGTGTAATTCGAATTTGTATACAAAATACCCTGGTGCCACCTATATCAGGTTACTTTTAGGAACTATGCGTTGTTTATAATGTAAATTCGTATTTAACTATACACTTTTAAAATGTTAAATAATATGCTTTAAATTAATATTTATATGATGAAAACTAAGTGTTCATTACTATTATATAACAAACAAATATGATATGTATGTTTTAAATGCTATAAGTATATATTTAGTGAGTAAAAGCTAATTTATATTGCATGTAATTTAATAGAGCAATGAAAACATTGTTGTATGCAAACAGAGCCGAACCTAAATCTATTTCAGTGATTTCGATACTACTGCTAGCAGCGGTTGGGGCTATTACTAAATTACGTTGCATGCATAGGGAGTGTTATATCTTTGCTTCGCAAAATATTTGCTATAAATGTCTTAATACGGACACCATATAACCAATCAGCGCGCAGCGTATGAACTATTCTGTTTTCATAAAAATCGCGTTCGTTATAATATTACTACTACCGATAAAGATAAATCTAAATTTGTTATTATGTAGATACTTAAATTGTATTATTAATTAAATAATAAAAATAAATAAATTATTAACTAATTAAATAAGAATAAATTATTCATAAAATTAATTATAAATAATGTAATTGTATTTTGTCTGATGGATTCATCAATACTATATAGTTTTTCTAGTAGTAGGACACCCTATACTATATATATATATAGGGTGTCCGATGGACACTGTCCGTATTATAACACATGGTGTCCGTATTCGGACACGGGTAACGAATACGGACACCCCTGTTATCTATGGAATTAAAAGATTAAATAAAATTTTAAAATCACAATAATATATATAATCATATAATATAAAGATATTGTAATTTTTTAATACAAATATTTAGTCATAAAATGTTAAGACCATTTATTGTTAAAGTGTCGGTATTAGGTTACTTTCCCCTAGCTAATTATTATATACAAACATATGTACAATGTATATTGTACATGTTAAGTTAATAGTTCCACTAAGTGTAGGTCCCCTAACTTAGGGGCCCTAAGTACCTTATCGTATCTTAATGTTTGTCTATATATGAATCATATATTATAATACAATGCCTTAATATGATGCACTGTTTAATTATATATCATATTATTATTCTACTAAAGAATAACGAAATGAACGCTCGTATAGAGAACACTACACTGTATAATATACACTGTATAGTATACACTGTATAGGATATAATTACATATGTGAACATATTTATACACAAATATATTGTATTATTTAATAATTATATGAATAAGAGTACAACTGTATTCGAAATTTCTGAATAGGTAGGTGTTTTTATGACGATAATTAACTATTTTCAATTGTCCTTAAACTTGTCCTTAACAACGTATAATATATTGCTTACATATGCGTACATTTAGAGGCTACTCTAAATCTATGTATGTACGTATTACATATATATTATAAATGTATTACCTACCATTGGATATAATCTATTCCATGGTTACACCCTGCCTACCAATATTACATAATATAATCATATATGTATATAACTCTTCGAATACCTATAAATAGGTACTTACAAGTACCTACTTGTAATACTCCTTATATGATGTTCAGTTAGGAATTGGTAATTATCAAACGTGCATATAGGATACATAATAATTATATAAGTTAATATATAAATATATATATATATATATATGTATATATATATATATATATATATATATATATATATATGTATTACATATATGTATAGGTATCGATTATCATAAAGACATACTACACACTAATGCCTACAGCCATTAGCGGGCACACACATACACACATACCTACCTGTTCACACTCACACACACACTACGTGACTCATCTCTACGTTACTCATCCCGTCAGGATTGCTGCCAGTTGAAGAGCCTGGACGTCGGTCACAACGGCTTCTCCCTGAAAGTGGCGGTCGCCCTGGCCAACATCATCTCCGTTAACGACACGCTGCATACTCTCAAGGTCAGCTGGAACAGCATCCGGTCAGAGGGTATCAGACTTATCGCCACAGCTTTGATGGTTAGTAACCATAGCTAATATATATATATATGCTACTATATAATATATAGCTATATGCTTGAGACATGATAATGTTGTAATGTTTATTCATTAGACACCCTTACTTTTGTACGTATATCGAGTTCATATATATGTTGTTTTCTAGTATACTATGTATAAATAAATATATATAAACATATATATAAAATATAATATATATTATAATTTTATATTTACAATTTCTATCCATAAATTATATATTTATATTTGTACTTCTTTAAATTGATACTCTATTATTAGTTATATGTATTAATATGTATTTATTAGTAACTCAGATACATTTATAAATGTATACTATAGTATCTACAAATATAGTTGATACTTTTGTGCTAACTATTTATCACTATTATTAAATCATCATTCTCGTTATATAAATTATCTATTATATTATTTTTTATATCCATTCATATTTAAAAAAAATTATAATTTTATTTTTTATAATTGTAAAAACTATTTAACGGAATATATATATATATATATATATATAAATATATGATTTTATAATGGTATTAGGTAAATGATATAAACTAAATGATTTATAATGTAAATGTGTTAAATCATATAATAGAGCAATATAAGAATGATGCATTTAGATCTTTCGTGGAACGGAATAGACAATGAAAGTGCTGAGAGTATTTCTGAAGCTCTTACGGAAAATTCCAGTCTTCAGGTATCCATATATTATCTGTAATTCATCTGTTAGTCCGTCATCCATCGTTGTAATTTGTTGTGTGTATGTTATTAGTAAATAAGTATATTAAAATATATGATATTATAAGATATATAAAATATTATAAAAGTATTCTTACTAATTATTAGTAATTACAAATATTCATAAACTTGTAAGCGAAATATATAATTCCTTTTCTCTAGTAACATAACCTACATAACCATAGCCTAATCCCCATTTAAGGTGTTAAATTTATCCGGAAATAGACTGTCCGACGAATCCATAGCGCTACTGACCGATGGTGTGAATCAGAACGATGGCCTCCTCACTCTGGACGTTAGTGGTCAAATCTATTTATAGAATTGAACCTCCTCCTCCTTTCCTCCTCCTCCTCCTAATCATTCTCTTCCTAAACATCATCCTCTTCCTACTCCTCCTCCTTCTAATCATTCTCCTCCTCCTCCTTCTCCTCCTCCTTCTCCTCTTATACATAATGGCACTATTCACTGAACATTAACCTAAATGATAACGTACTTAGTTTAGTCAATTTAGTCAAGTGTATAAAAAGTGGTGGATCAAGTGCGAATAAGGACCACATTACCCTATCCAGTTCAGTTAAAAAAAGGAGTATAGCACCCAAGATCTGATATGGATGCTACATTGTAGCATCTTAAATGTGCTACTACGGGAATACATGTGGCCTTATTAAGTGGTCTTCTTGAAAACTTCATTCACTTCGTGGAGACGCCCCCGCAGCTACATGTATACCTATATTAACTGCCTGTGTAGCTCAGTGGCTAAGGCGTCAGACACACAAGCAGTAGGACACGGGTTCGAACCTCGTCCGGACCTTTAATTAATTTTATAAAATGGGTCTTAAAATATTATTTAGAAGTGATCTTATATAATTGTGTATAAATAAATGATCGGCTCTCGTTAAAACCATGGATGCCTTAACATGAGAGCGGCTTCAAAGGGACATTAGAGCCATATATGGTTATAAGTGAAAACATCATCTAAGTTCCTGGATGGGATGAAAGGACTCCACCAAATAAAAATAACAATAACAATAACAATATATATAGGGTCGCTCGAACGAGTTTGTATGTAGGGCGACCAACCAATCAAAATAAATGTTGTGGTAAAAGTGGGGGGGGTGGACCAATACATAGGAGGTCCGCCTAGATTTTAAAGTGGGGGGTAATATCCCCCCGTCCCCCCTGTTACAGCACCCCTACTATGGTGTAGGGGTCAATATGATGCAGGACTTTTGAAGTGGAACATCTACAATACACTCCTCCGTATATGACCCACGTTAACATCTCAGCCAATCACAGATCGACGAAATCAGCCAGTCTCAGATTTAACATAGACTCTAGATAATATTTTGTACTTATATATATATATATATATGGAGGCATGGCTTATAAGTTTTCCTATTGTCGAGCAGGTTTCTCACAACCCTTTCACGGACATGGCTGCCCATCATCTGCTACTCGCCGTCCAGACGAACGAGAACCAGAGTCTGCAGCTTCTCAAGCTCAAGGTCAGTGTAGAGGTCATCTCATGCAAGTATGTCATAGATATTAATATATATATATTTATATATATATATGTGTGTATGTATATACATATATATATGTGCTGAGGGTATATGTGTATGTGTTTGTGTTCAATTAACATTGTTATTGTATGTATAATGTACATATATATATATATATATATATATATATATATATATATACACGTATGTATGTTAATCTTTGTACGTGTATATGTGGATATGTATGTATATTATTATTATTTTATTAAGGCTATCCTTAGTATAAGTTAAACATAGCTTCTGGGTATCCCTCCGATTATAACCAATATTCGGTAAATTCATTCATTCATTCAATTACACACGTACTCACTACGTATAGGGTATAGATGTTCAAGACGAATTTATCGATACCCTAAAGGACATGAAAAAAACGCATCCTCATTTTACTTCCGAATACGATATCCTTCCGATGAAACAATTCAAGGTTTGTTGCCGCTTTCTACTTCGTATGTGTAACTAACAATGTAGTTAACACTACAATAAGGTAGAAAATCTATATATATATATATATATTGTTTATTATGCTCACTAATTATCATACCAGGTGGACTGTATACAAATATTACTAGATTTTATCAAAGAAAAAGAGATATCCCCCGAGATATTATTCATGCCGAAATCGGATAATAGTGACAGCGATACTGGTTAATAGATCATTATTAATTAATTGTCCTCGATAATATTACTATACATAATATTATACACCTGAAGGTTATAATATTAGTTTAAATAAACAATATTAAAATATAATTATTGATTATAAATAAAAATATTGTATGAAAAATATAAACTAAGAATAATTAATTATTATATAAATAATATATTTATTTTATATTGATCAGTAATTATATTAATTTCAATATGATATTTCATATTATTATATATTTTTAAATAAACACAAACAAAAATATATATATATATAAATATTAATCTGTGAGATATATATAGGAATCCTCTCTACCTACATTACATGAGTAATGCGGGTTATCTGTACAGGATCAGAAGATACCGAAGACATTGAGGACACCGCACAGCAATTGGAGAAGGAACGCATGCTTTTTAATTACGAAGATTTCTTCGACGTACTAAAGGTTTCAACTTGTAATTATATTATATATATATATATATATATTGAAGTTAATATAAACAAGTTATGTTATTCAACATGAACATAAACCTGATGTATTGTAGTGATGGTGATATAGTGATGAAAGTGTCTGCTCTATAGAACATGTATACATGTACTACAATAATATATTTTTTAACTGTTACAATCTTTAGTTCGTAATCAGAAATATTTACTTTTCAATAACTTATTTTGTTCTGTAAATGATTAAACATGTGATGTTTATGTTTATTTATTTGAAGATCATCGTATAATTCGGTCGATAAATTCTTAAAATCGAAAAAATAAATGAACCGTAAAATAAATGTAGGCCTAATATCTATATTATATAAAATAATATACGTAAGCACCTTCCTTACCGATATATGTATATACATATCGTTGATTCATATGGTTGATCATAATATTATACAGAAGAGTAAGGTTACTCGATATAATATAAATATAATATTGAATTCAGTCTGATTAGTTAATACACACACATTATCAATTTTGATTATGATAAACTCTCAATCATTGATGTGATATAATTTCTTTTGTAAAGTTTTGATTACATTAATAGAATCACAATATTTTTGAATACCTGGATTATATAACTATTTGATAATAAAGAATAATTACAACTATACGAGGTGCCGTGATTGTATATAACTAAGATATATAACTAATGATAACACGTTAACAGTGTTAACTTAACACTACTATATTGTCATGATTGTAATGCGTAGGCATGATGTATCTTTAGTAAGTATACTATAGTGACTATAGTCACTATCGATATGTAATCAACTCACCTAAGTTAAATATTACATTTATAAGAATGTATTAAGTAAATCTACATTTAATGTTGCTTACTATATATGTATATAGCATGATTAGTGTATTAATAATATATATATATATATATATATATATATATATATATATATATATATAAAGGAAAACTAATATTAAATAGATGATGACAATTTTTATATTTATTATTATTCAAATACCACCTCGATTACAAACTATATTACATTTACGTAACGTACCGCGTTTCATTAGAAGAATATGGTGCCCCTAAACGAATCGCAGAGAAGACACCTCGCCAAACAACTGGATCGGAGAGAACGAGGATTCGTTAATCTCGGGTTAGACTCGCCGAGTGTTCTCGCATCAGTTCACTGATGTATAGTGATAGTGAACCTATATGATTATTTACGTTTAGCATACGCTATTTATTAACGTAAGCTATATATTAAATCAATGATTCCAATGCAAGCGACGTTACAACGTCGTACGTTAGTGATTGTATACTGTTCATATTATAATAGTGAGTATTCGTAGTAATCCGTGTAATTGTAACTGACTTCGTATAGCTAAGAAGGCTATGGCGTCAGACAGGCAGTAGGACGCGAGTTCAAGCCCCATACGGACCCATACGATAGTTGTTAATATAATATTTAGAAGTCATCTTATAATTTTGTATACAAATAATTGGCTTTCGTTAAAATATGGATGTCTTAACACAGGATAAATTTGTAACGAAGATTAGAACCATATGGGGTATGAGTTAAAAATCATCTAATTTCCTGGATGGGATGAAAGTACTTCACCAAAATAATGCTAAAAACAAATATTAAGACTAGGTACTCTCCGTAATGTGAAATTTATTACAGATTTATATTCCGGAAGTGGCAATCATTGCAAGTCGTTGAAGATGAAACTGAAGATGGAGAAGACGATGAAGAGAGTGACAGTGATTGACATTTATTTAAATAGATCACATATATATATATATATATATATATATATATATATATATATAATTGTATATAATAAGTATTTATTAGAAGTTTTTTTTGTAGTTAATAAAAAATAAATATGAATACAAATATTAAGGTTGTTATTTATTCTAAAAGGCTTCAATATAACACTACAAGTCTACATTGCTATCACCAACTTATAATGTTGTTAACTATACCTATATATATATATAAGGTATATTTATGAATATTGACAAAGAAACGTTAATTTATTACATTAAATGATTCATGTAATTCGTATTATAGAATAAAATATGTAAATATATATATAGGAAATCAAAATAAATACATGTAAAATATATAATCATGAAATAGCGTAAGATAAATAGAAAATTTATACGAAATATCGTGAATTATTATTAAAATTAGATATTAGTAAAATCACAAAATTATGATATTAATGAAAAATATTATACGAAATATAAAAAACGGTCTTTGATAAATTTACTTACTATTTATTTTTCATATAATATATATTATTTATTAATTTAAATCAACAATTATATTTATTAATATATTTGTACATCTTCGCGCAGTTACATGTACAAGTTTAGGAATATGTATGTATTAATTTATAATAGAATATTATATGTTTTACATTTATTTTTTCAATTATTAGCTAGCCTATAAATTGAAAGTTTGTAGTGTAAAATACGCACATTAATAATATATATATTTTAATATAAAAGAAATATGATAAATTTCTTTTATAATATTTTTATTTATTTAATTATGATACATTTTTAATTAGAATATAAATCTATAAAATAAAAAATTTCGGAATCTAAATAAAAATGTCTCATATTACAAATTTAAACCAGAAAGCCGCAACAATAATAATAGAATCAAGCTTCACCCGTAGCTTCTACCAATGATTTTGCGAAGCAATTCCTTCGGAAAATCTTTGCCCGTACTACAAAATATAGCCAATAAGTTTATCACGATAGAGGATGTTTCAATTAATTCATTTTAGACCATTGACCGGCAATATCGGAACAGTGAAAGATATCAGAATGTATCGTAATGTTATCACAGATATCGTAAAGTTATTCGCAGTTATGTTTAATCTTCTCAGATATATATACGTTACGCGGAAATAATAAAGAAATACCCGGATTATAACTATTTTATAATAAAGAGAAACTACAACTATTGAGGTGGAGTGATTGTATATAATAAATATGTATAACTAATGATAACATTTTAATAGTACTATATTGTCATGATTTTAATGTGTGCTGCATATACATTATAATGTATCTTTAGTAAGTAATAGTGATATAAATGATGCTCACATATAAAGCATCGATGTAGTCTCAGTTACCTAAAGTCTCAACTCGGCTCGGGATCGTTTGGTTAGAGTCTCGGCGTGGGATCTTTTTTTTTTCCGAAAATGAAAGTCTCGGCTCAGTATAAATCACCAAAAGTATCGGCTCAGCATCATTTACATCGCTAGTAATTATTCACTATCAACATTATAATGTTTTATAATATATTGATTTATAAATCAATACACATATGTGTGATTCATAATTAATACGTCTACGATGCATATTCTATAATGTAATTTATATATTGGCACATACAGTGGACATTGGTCCACATAGTTAAGTTGCATAATGTAATGTTTAGGTAAACTGGTGACATAATCGGTGTGCTTGTAAAGAGTGCCTGGATAATAACTTAATAATAGAATTTAATTATATCATATATATACATATATGGATGAACATTGTCTGTAAAAAAGAGAGTCAAAGAAAGGTAAATGTTAATAATTCAATATAGAACAATATTTCTTGATATATAAAACATGTTCTAAAAATAATATATTTCAATACCAGACACCAGATATCCACCTGTATTTGTAACCGTTCACACCGAAACTGATCGATTTTTATGTTCATCGATATCGGGCCATTAAAATAGTAAAATAAATACTATCATGCTAGTGTGAATGTAGATTAAAGTAAAATAAAAATACTGAGAAAATTAGGTTTAAAGTTTAGTGAAATATTTCCATAGAATTACTTATAATAATAAATAAAACAAAACTTATAATTTATATATATATATATATATCACTATTATAAAAATAAGTGCCATATAATAAGATATATACACAAATATAGATAATTTATTTTACTAAATAATAGTTATATATATGTAGAACTTATATATTTTTATAATTTATTTGAAACTAGGCGTTATGACAGATTTATATGCAATTATAGATAAATGATTCTATAAGTAATTTGTAATTACAAATTTTAATTAAATTAAATATATTAGATATATATCTGAAGTTATTCCCAGCTTACATGTTAGCCTATTAATAACTTATAATAACCTACTTAATAAGTAATATTTAAAATACTTTTAATACGATTAATTTTTAATATAAATATATGCATATATATTTTTTAAATACAATTAATAATTTAATCAAACTTTTTATGTATAAACCTTTTATGTAATAATTATTTATATATAATTTGTAACTATATATATATATATATATATATATTATCATAATCAATAAATTCATAAAAATTAATGTATTCGAAATGCTATGAACAAATTATTTACATATATGTTATATATATATAATATTAATTGTATATAATTAGAACACACACACATACACCGATAGTAATAGATGGTGATCAATCCTAAGTTTATAAAACATACTTTTATATGGCACGGCATTGCCGTCTTGTTACATAGCTACACTGTATCATATACACATTACGTTCTAAGATTTAGTAGTTATTTATTATTTATATATTCAATGATTCTAACATTGACCTACTTATCTTTTTATTTATAAATAATGAATTATAACGCAATATTTAATTTGTAATTTGGATTACATTTTTATAAAAAATTATTTATCTAAATTGAATTAAAAAATAATATCGATATAAACAATATTAGGCAATTAATTGACTAATTCATATACATATATATACGTATATAAATAAATTTGTTATATATAAATTAAATAAACTGATTTCATGAATTTTTAATAAAGAACACAATCCGCTTATTAGAGAAGAATACGTTGCGAATCGAGTGTTTTGAATGAATCTCTGAACTTCGATGTATCAATCTCGTGGAGAGTAAAGGTAAGCCGGCTGTTCTGGTTCCTGTATAACACGAGTGTAGTGGTGACATGATTAGGTAAAACCCTAATACGTTAATAGAGCCGGTAATAAGTAAAATTTATTATAGTTATTATTAAAAAAGGATTAAAAAGGATAGTTTATTAATAAAGTATTAATATATTACGTTGGCCCTACTATTTAGTTGAGGATAGGTTTATCATGCTATTCTTAAAATAAATTATACTAAAATTATACTTTAATACGTGTATATTTTAAATTATAATTATATATAATATATATATATATATATCGATAAGATTAAATGTATTAAAAAACCTTACTATAGCTGATTATGTATTACGAGCCTAAACGCTATAAACTATACACATATAATAACCGTGTAGATCATTAAGATGCTGAAGCTGCAATAACTGTTGTTGGGCAGTAACCTAAACGTTGATGATTATGATGTTGAGAAGTATACAATCTCCGTGAATATTCTCACATAACATTAATACATTAACATACTATACTTCGAATGGACATTAGAGCCTTAATGGTTATAAGTGAAAACTTCATCTAAGTTCCTGGATGGGATGAAAGGACTCCTCCAAATAAAAATAACAATACTTATATAATCGTTTATAATTATCAATATACACTTAAATAATACTTTACAATTTTAATTACTATATTTTACGATAATTCATAATTACAAATACGATACGACGTGTGTTAATCTTAATCTTACGCGGGTAGAATTATAATTAAAAACAAACTCTGGCACTCTTCCTGATTGGTTTCACGTATCTTCTAATAATAGACTGTGAAAAATGAAAATAATATATTATGAAATAAGTAATCAAATATATATATATATATATAAATATAGCAATGTCTGATGTTATTGCTTACTAATAAATACCTTTTGTGATATAATTTCAAAGTGTAGCTGGATAAGACCATGTTTTATTATCAATTATATTTAGAAATAGACACCCCTTATCGAGTTACTATTTAGTTCCGATAAATTAATAGCGAATAATATCGAATAGAAGTCGTATCACTATTTTCATATCGTTATCTACAATCTCGTATAAATGTCGAGTACTTTCGTATTACTATCATTCGTTATTATGAATTATTTTATTTTCGTTTATGTTACGTTATATTGTTTTTTGTTTTTACTTTAGAGTATAAAGTTTAGGTTACGATTGCTCTGGCACGCGGAGTCTTTAAAATAAATTAAATTAAATACGTCACTCTTAGTACGTAATGTTCACGAGATGAGCAATAGTTTGACTTTGATTACCCGGACAGACGGACACATACGGTTACACCCTACTTATATAATATCCGTTTTTTATTGAGGAAATTCATTACGATGATATCGAATCCTAGCTTGAAATAGCGTACGAACCATTCGAAATGAGTATACTCAATTCGATAAATAGAATATATCCATTGAGTTTAGAATATTTGACTGGATAAAAATAGAATAATTATTCTATCATACACCACAGTAAGAAAACTATTAATGCAATGTAAAGGATAACACTAATTGTCCTAATATGAACACATAGAAAAAGCAGGCTTTGTTTATAATATATATATTTCACATTATTTAATATAATCATTATAGTAGTTATAATACATTATATATTATTATTATTATTACATCACATATTATTATTATATTACTATTTAAAACTGTATAAACTTATTATTCATAATTTCATAGTCGACAAATTATTCTAAAAAATGGGTGTAATTATGATATTAGCCACGCCCATTTAACGTATTATTTGTGAAATCTACGTGCCTTTCACTGTATATATTTACATTTGTGTGATCAATTATGCTATTATGTTTATATAAGAAATAAAAGTGAGTTTACTGAATACGATGAATAGTTAAAGGTACTAACTCTGGGAGACACCTTCGGAACAGTTATCTTATATGAAGGTTTACGGGTCTGTGATCGAATATATTGATATATTAAACATAGTAATTAAACATACTCAAATAGATTATTTAGAATAAAGATCAAGGACTCTTAATACTATATCTAGATGAGGAAAATTTAAAACTAGCATTAAGGCAAATTAGAGTTTATATTAACGATATTTTCATTTGTGGATTTAAATTTTTAAATTTGTATTTATTCACTATAATTAACATAGAGAATATAATTTATAGAATATTTCATATTTTTAATATAAATTATTACAATAGAACCCTATAGTCTACTTATTGAATACAAATCTCAAATACAAAATAATAATTATTATTATATAATATATTATATTTAAATAAATAAATATTATTTGAATGATAATTTTCTATTAAAAATAATAATAATATTTGATAACTTGTATAATAGTTGAATATAATGCATATTTTTTTTATGTACAAATCACTGAAACAACTCATTTAAAAATTAATTATTTCAATATGATTATATTAGAACTGTAATATAATTTAATATACAATTATATTATTTCGAATGCCGACATAAACATATAACATATATAAAAACTTCTTTCACTTCATATTGCACTAGGCTCAATTGTACATCACTATAACCATGGATACGTATATTTATTTAAAATATAAAATGTATACACAATTTGTTAGTAATATAGGTAAATATTATAATTAAAATAGTTATATTTCAACGTTATGCGTATGCATATCCTGAAGATGATATGTTTACGGTATACATTATTAAATACGGTTATTAAATATACATTTGTAATGCAATACATTGTGAGTTACAATTATATTTAAATCACAACTCACCTTTCTAAATATATTGTGTGTGTACGAAGTATCATTGTCATCATCATCTGAATATAATAATAAAATAGTATACACATTAATATATATATATATATTATATTTAATTTTTAAATATATATATTAAAAAAACTGTTAATATTTAAGAAAGAAAAATAAGATTATTTATTAAAATATATATTCATCGATATCATTAAATCAACATCTGATTGCTATGGCTGAACTAATATGAAACCTGAATGAATAGAAGTAGTGTCCAACTCTTTATTAGGGTCACCCTAAATAGTATTAATGTGTGACAAGGTTAATTAGGATATATTATATTAGATTATTATAATAATAACAAGTATCTAACTTAATATATGTATTGCATTTAATATTATTTTAATTTAGCACATTGGAAAAAAAGTTTACAAATAGTAAGTAATTAATTTAATTTATTAGCAGAGTTGGCCAAGTTGGGTATATCTAGTTTTAAACCAAACATAAAAAATACTAGGTTTTTGGGATTTTACTAATATTTATTGTTTTTTCGCCAATATTTATAGTTTTTTAATAACTAGTTTATTATGTTAGGATAATAATAAATGAAAGGAATTAAAATTAATTTCAGTTTTATATATTTATGAAAATAAGCCGAATTTAAGGTATGGAGTTTCTCCATTAATTATAACCCAAATACAGTAAAACCTCTCTATAAGAAACCTCTTTATAAGAAAAACCTCTTTATAAGAAAATTGTTCACACATTTGGTTGGAATTCAACCTTTTCCACATTAAAAAAACCTCTTTATAAGAAAATATTACAAGAAAAATATAAGAAAAACCTCTTTATAAGAAACTTATTGTATACAAAATATTATTTTTTCTTACAAATATTTTATATTACTTAAATAACTCGAAATGAATTAAAATGAATTAATAATTGTTATTGTATATCCATAAATTTAGTAAAATTTATTAAAATTAATTAATAAATGTTATTTTTATTCTTGAATTTATTCAAATTAATTAATAAATGTTATTGTATCCTTAACATGTATTGATGATACAATTGATTTTATTATACAATTAATTGTTAAATAATAGATTATTATAATATTCATTATATTATATTCATAAATTATGATTCATAATTTAAAATTGCTAATGTAAATCTAATAAAATTTCATTATGTATTAACTTAGTAATCATATTTCTAAAATATTCTTTTGATTAATACTTTTACATAAATATAAATAAATAAATATACTATATAATATATAGTATATATATATATAACCTATAGGTTATATAGTGCGTTTTCAATTATAAATTAATTCTTAAAATCATTGGAAAAGTAAAAACCTCTTTATAAGAAAACCTCTCTATAAGAAAAAAAGTACTGAAAAAAAATAGTTTCTTATAGAGAGGTTTTACTGTAATAGTATTTCATTTTCATATGTCGATAAAGTATAAATTTATATTTTACAAAATATAGATCAATTCAACAATATATTAATGGAAATTTATAAAAAAAATTCTATTGATAAGAAAATTAATACTGTAAAACTCCTCATACTTTTAAATTGATGATATACCAACTTCTGTGTTAACATTATTATATAATGAATTAAGTATTCATATGCATACATATATATATATATATATATATATATATATATATATATATATATTATTTTTAATCTATTAATGTACTGTGCTGAAAATATTGGGAAAATCTATAAAAATATATTAAAAAAAATACACCATATTCAAATAAGCCAATTTCAATAATATATGTATAGTTACTTACAATTAAGAGCATGTGCAACACTTTATTTACTTTCAGTGATTTACATGTAGAATATAGGAGAATTGGCTATGGTGTAACAATTCATGTTAACTTAAGGGGAGTCACGCACCTTGTTTTGATGAAAATAATTTGTTATTTAACATTTTTTTTATTAAAATACTATTCTATGATATGTTTTTTAATATCTGAAAAAAAGTATTCATGAAAACAGTTTAGGTTTTAATGACATAAAAAGTGGTTTATATATATATTCATTATATATGATATATAATATATTTATATATATTCAAATGCCTTTTTCTGTAAATAATGAATTCATACTAACATTTATAAAGGCTATTATTATAAAAACTATTATAACTATATTAATAATTGTGTTTGTATTATACAAATAACATATGTTTATATATTCCCATAGTGTATATCTTTCATAAATATTTTGTTTTAATAGTTTTTAAAATACAATTTATATAGAATAAATGACAATAAATACAAATATAAAATGCTAATTTATATATATACACAATAGGCTATATATAATAAATATTATAATATATGTCTATTCGGGTATACATGCATATATTATAAATACAATACAACACAAATAGATTCAATGAATAGAATTCTAAGCGCAAGACTATTAATATATACCATATGCTGCCTATATATTTACAAGGTAAACTGTGAAATGGCATGTGCACTATGGAAAACAAATTATGTTAATTAAGTCTAAGGTTAAGCAATATCAATTGGTAAATTTTGTGTGCAAAATATTAAAAATTTAAATATAATGACTTCTTTATTACTTACTGGATATGGTAGAGTATTTTCTGTATCTGAATCTGAAATCAATTGTAAATTTATAAAATAAATGTTATTATTATATAAAATAATTTAATATACCAATATTAATTTAATACAATTTAAAAACTTATATTTTAATATTTTATTAATAATATAAATTGATTAAAATATAAATAATTTATTATGTATTTAAACTTTAAAAATATATGTTGAAATTTACTTATATTTAATCTAAAATAACAAAATATATTATCCTTATGTAATATTGTGATAGAATATCAAATAATATAAGATATTATATATCTTATATATAAGATAAATTAATAAATACGAAATAAAATTTAAATGTATTAAATTATAATAAATTAATTACAATGTGAAAATAAAATATTAACTTACATATACATGTTTTCTCAAATACATCATTCATTAACCTCACAGATTCGTCCTAATTTTATAATAATAATAGTAATAATAATAATGATAATAATAATAATAATAATAACATTAATAATAATAAAACATATACTTTAGTTAACAATATTTTGTTGTAAATATTAATTATAGTATTACTATAATGTTAATTATGATATTAAGTAGATAGTTACAAAATAAACAGTAAGCCGTTATTTTGAAACTTTTAATATTGTATACTCACTCCAAATAATATAATTACTTTTAATTTAATTTAATCATTACTAAATTGCAAACAATTATTTTATAATGGTACAATAGAGAGTTAATTATTTCAAACCTGTTCTGTATTAGTAACTTTTATAATATCTTTATCAGCACCTAATAAATAAATTATTATTTTAAAATATAATTCTATTTAATAATTTTAAATATATAAATTTAGAATTCGAGGGAAGCAAAATATCATAATTTAAATTCAGCGATAAACATTACAAATATAGAATAGGCATATAGAATATTGTATAAGTTAATAAAGTTAAATATAAGTTACAATGATTATTATTTTATTATTATTATAGACTATAATTTATAGTACAGATAATATGATAAAATAAATTTATTAAGGCATGTAAATAGATAATTCATATATTTGTATACAAATATCCTTATAATACTATAAATTAAACGTAAAGTATATACATATATATTCATAAATGTCAGAATATATTCTACTAAGTTGAATAATAAAATATAATACATAGGGTGAATTTTTTGTAACATACCAACGTACCATCTGTATTTACATGTATAAGCATACATATGGGATGTTGATATGTTACGAAAATTGCTTGCTAACTTGGTACTATGGTACTTTACAAAAAACGCACCCTTAGTTATAAATATAAGTGATATGACATATTTAAGTAAATAAGTGACAATTAAATGAAAGTATATAACATATACTATATGATGTTATTGTAAACAAATATCCACTTATTAAATGCAGATAATTTGATAGTTAAATAGACAAACAAATATTTTAAATTTATGTATCCATTTATAAAAAAAATGTTTTACTATTGTATTTATTACATTATTTTTGTTATTAACCCTTTGCATCCGAGGATTTTATAATGACATGTCGCCCAGTTCCGACTATTGTGTTTTTTTTTAATATGTATGTACGTATAAATTTTAATAAATGAAAATGTGGAAATAATTAAAAAAAATGTTCTATAACAAGTATAAAGTAGCAATACTTTTTTTTTATTTAGTATATAACATAGTTTATTAATCTGGAAAAACGTAGTTATTAATTAATTATTCAAAATATTATAATCAATTAAAAATTAACAATTATAATTAATTCATAAAATAAAATAATTATATTTCAAACCTAACTTAATGTATATAATACTAATATTTTATATATATATACATTTAGTTTTAAAAAGTGGTAACAATATATAAACCAATAATAAGCTGAAGAAATTATATAAATTCAGTCATTATTGAATAATTTACAAGTAATAGTGCACAGATAATTTAAGATATTTTATCTATTAATTTTTAAATTTAAAATAAAAAGTAACACTATAATTCTATACTATCGGCAAAGATTTTGCGAAGCAAAGATATAAAACTCCCTATGTATACAACGTAATTTAGTAATACCCAATGCCGCTGCTAGCAGTAGTATCAAATCACTGAAATATATTTAGGTTCGGCTCTGTTTTCATACAACAATGTTTTCATTGCTCTATTAAATTATATGCAATATAAATTAGCTTTTAACTCACTAAATATAAACTTATAGCATTTAAAACATACATATTATATTTTTTTGTTATATTTTAGTAATGAACACTTAGTTTTCATCATATAATTACTAATTTAAACCATATTATTTAACATTTTAAAAGTGTATAGTTTGATACGAATTTATATTATAAACAACACATAGTTCCTAAAAGTAACCCGATATAGGTGGCACTAGGGTATTTTGTATACAAATTCGAATTACACGATTTCGCGTAAGTGTTATATCTTTCCTTCGGAAAATCTTTGCTATCGGTGTAAATAATATTGTAACGTCTTCGGCCAATTTAAATATTACTACACAGATTTTATTTATATAATTACGAAAAAATTATATAAGTCTTATAAAACCTCATATAATGTTATATTATACCTATTAACTTGAAAACTAAGATATGAACATTTTTTTTTTTAAATCTTTCCTTTAAAACATTTCACTATATAACACAATTATGTATCAAAAATACATTGAAATAATAAAATGGACTAATATATGATATGTAGTAGTATCATTAGTTGCTCAACAAAAGTTGCTCAACAGAAATCAACAGCTCAGCATTTGTAACATGACAGAAATCAACAGTTCGGATGCAAAGAGTTAACTATAATAACATAATTTAAAATATATAATAAATATTTTTATTTATTTTATATTTAATCTTTTAATAATAATGATTTGTAAAGTAAACATACGATATCAACATTATACCAAGGATAGGACTTCTGCTAATGCATACTTTTTTTAGAATATTGTTGTTATGCTGGATTTTATCATATAGATATAAGTTTGATGCACAAACTCGTTAATAAATTAATGATTTCAAAATGATTATATTAAATTTATAATATAATTTATTACATATTATATTATGTGGAAGGTCGATATAAATAATATAGAAAAACATCGTTCAATTCAAACCAAATTTATAAATATATACGTAATTTTAATAAAATATTTATATAGGAATCAAATATTAAAATATATTAAAAAATTAATTAATTTTATTTTACAAATTGAAATTTATTTAAATATATCTATCTTTGAAATATCATTGAATACAATTAAATATACCACTAAAATTATCTATTTCTGAATACAAAGATTACCATTGTAAATAGAGATAATACGTCCTATCCTTGATTAAACTAAAAATGATATTTTAAATAAATCATAAAAAAAATTATAAATCAATTTATTAAGCTATCAACCTACATTTATAACAGTTAGTAACATACATTATTATATTGTAAAAAATTCATTTTTTGTATAAATTATATAAATATATATTCATAAAATATAATAAAAATTGTAAAAATTAAGATAAAAAACAAAATATATTATCGTAGATTATACAAATTTAGAGTGAATTAAACTAAGATATTTAAGAAATATATAACAAAATTTAAGATAATTAAATTATTTGTATTTAATTACCAATATAACATAATAAATGAACAAACATGCATACGGATTCTTGAAAGCAACATCCCTCATCTTATGAGAATTCTCCTACATATCATGAATGTGTATTAGAATTTAATATATATTTATATATATATAATAGGGTGGAGTGAAATTTTGAATTCAATTATTATCATATTATTTTTAATTTAAAATATCATTTAAGGTGTTAATATTAATAAGTAATACATTTTTATTATTACTTATAAATGTTGTATTCTGAAAATAACTAACAACTTGGCCATAACCATTTGAATGTTGCCATGTTATAAGATTGGGAAATCGCCATTTTGAATACATAAATCACAATAATGATCATATTTTAACATATATTATATATTATAAATTTATTTTTTTCAGAATCATATTTAAATGTGATATATCATCTAAATTTAACAAATATATATATTTGTATGTCTTAATTAACGATTTTGTTAAATTAAAATCGCTGTTTTTCTATAAGGTTAAATATAAGAGTTGAAATTAGATATCATATGATATTTACGAAGATTTCGAAGATCGAATTCCAAATTAAATGATTTTATTTTTATTAAAAAAACTGCTATAAAAATAATTAATATTTGGGATTGTGCTAGTGTCCCACATTACCATTTAAATCAAACTATAACTAAAATTAAAGTTATATATAATAAATATAAATTATATAATAAAAATAAATTAGGATTGAAAAGACTATATATTGAATATGATACGCTATTTGATTTATATAAACAAGATTGTGTGATTTCTAAAGAGGATCATGATTTTATTTTAGATCAAAGAGATAAAAGAAGATTAATGATTAGGAATTTAACTTGTAGTAAAGGAGGTAATAACATACATAATATAGTGTAATTTATAATAAAAATATGTCTCATATAAAGTATTTCAGGGGGACTTCCTTCACTCTTATAAAACTTAGTGTAATATCTTGATTATACTATACTGAATGTTTATTTTTAATAGTAGGTATTATAAAATATCATTTATACTTATTTATATAGAAATTGTAGATACACTTCTTACACCCAATCATATATTAATGATTATATAAAAAAAAATATTTTGTTTCTAAATGGAAATTATGAGGAAGTCCCCTATTAAGAAGCAATTTTATAATTAATTATTATAATTTATAAGATATTTTTAATTTAGGTGGGAAATATATTAAAAAAATAGACAACTGTAATACTGCTCCAGAAAATGAAGGTTATTATTTGAATTAATATTATAATATATTAATATTAAAAATAGCGTCCTATATTTTTAATTTGTATTTGTGATTAAATATAATATTGGTATATATTACATGATTATTTAATCAATTAAATGATGTTTCAAAATATATTATTATATTTATTTCTATTTACATATACAGAAAGTACTATTATTTTAAATAATATGAAAATATATAAATTTCTATAATTACCATACATTGCTATATCTGATATTGATAATTATATATTAAATAATATTATAAATAATGACAATGTGTATAATATTAATTAATAATTTATTAATAGAAAACACAATTCTTATTGATTCTGATGAATATGGACAAATTGAATCTGTAAATGGTAAATATAAAGTTAAATGATATTTATTGAAATTATATTAATCCTAAATTAATTATATTGAAGATAATAATGATTATGAAGTAAGTGAACAAATTTCAGAAGAACATAATCCTGAATTGCAAACTAATACTCACACTGGTATGTCATATACATATTGTAAAATAGTAGATTAATTTAAAAATAAAGAATATAAATTAATCTATTATGTATAAATTTATATTAGAAAATTAAAATTTATATTGATTATGCAATAAATTAATTGAATTAAAAATTATAAAACCACATATTTAATTATTTTACAGAAGAGCAACAACCATCATCATCATGTCAACAAAATAGACTAAATCTGAAGCCGCTTGCGGAATTATGTGACCGATACAATATACCTGATAGGAAGGGTGCTGCGATTGCATCTATGGCAATAATGTCCATGGGACACGATAACAAGTATATAATTGATAGATGTAAATTAAGAAGAGAAAGAATAAAAGCAAGAAAAATCAATGCAGATATACATACAATTGATTTAATAAAAGGTTTATATTTTGATGGACGAAATGATATAACTCGATTAAGAAATGGAACAAACAAAAAAGAAGAACACATAACATTATTGAGTGAGCCGGGAAATCAATATATAGGACACATTTCTCCACATAAATCGACATCTATTGAAATATATTCATCAATAATAAAGAAACTTGATGGAAAACTAAAAGAATTATTAATTGTCGGAACAGATGGTGCATGTGTAAACACAGGAAAATATAATGGGGTAATACGAAAACTTGAAGAATATTCTACTCACAAAGTACACTGGGCCGTTAGCAAAAAATAATATATATTTATATATAAACGTAATCTCATAAAACTGTTTTAATCATATATAATTATATTATTTTCAAATCATTATATTACTATAATGGTCAACATTTTATTTATATACATATAAATATATATATTAATTTGAAGACATTTAATATTAGTATCAATATCGTTAATATACTATATTATACTAAACTACACTATATATTATATAAAGTATTACCTCGTTATCTTGGTCCATTAGCTTTTTAACTGGGGGTTGTGGGCGCGTTATTTTTTTTATCAAATAATCTCCATGCCTACTGTCCAGTCTTTGATATTGTCTATCCACATCTTATTTGGCCGGCCTCGTTGTCTTTTACCTTCTATATTGTCTTGTAGGTTTCGTTTGGATGGCCCCTTTGGTCTGGTGACATGACTATATAAAGTATACCATATATAATATCAAAAAATATAATAATAATTAATAACAATTAATTTTTAAAATAATAATACTATTAGGGGACGTGAGGGGGTTTTGGGCGATGGCAATATAATCACAACGGTAATAGATATGAACATATTTTAACGAACTGTGTATAATGTTAATGTTACCTAATATTTTAAGAAAAATGTAAGAAAAATTAAATATATTGAATTATATTATCGATTATGTAAAAATTGCATTTTCTTCTGTATTATTGTAATAAATAGCGTATAATTATACGCTATTAATTATAATTAATGGTCAAATGTTCATATATAATATATAATTAATAAAAATTATGAGTGTATTACATATTATCATATCATTATAATAAATATTCGAATTAGTTAATTGAACTCCAATTTAACAAATTATGTTAGTATATAGGGATACAAGTATTAACACATTCGGAACTATTGACCAAAACTAACTAATCCCACACATACGTTATTTCACCGATATTTATGAATAGTATTAGAATTGATAATATATAATTTTATTATCATAATATAAAAATCCGAGATAGATATTTATTAGATTAATATCTTTTGAATAAATATTCTAAAATTCAAATACTAATATTCAATATTCACGGAGTACTTGCTATTATAGCGAGTGATACATTTGATTGACAAATACCCCCTCACGTCCCCTATGTTAGTTATTTATGAAATGTATCATATTTTATTGTTATAGATCAAATAATTCAATATAAATAAATTATTTAAAATAATATATCGTATCATAAACACAAATTACACTAGTCTAATATTTATTTAACAATAATTTGTTATAAAAAACTAACAACCCAGATATATATATTATAAAAATTATATTCAACACAACTTTATATATAGGGGATGGAATGAGGTAGCGGCCAAGAACTGAGTAGTGGTCGTTTTAATAAACGCATAAATAGTCCTAAATAGGATAAAAAGTTCTATATACAATATTTAGATATCAAATTGTCTATAATTTTTTTTTTTAATAATTAATTAATCTAATTTATCACGTAATAATTTGTTTTCAAATTTTAACAAAAACATGAATATTTATATATACGTATTTATGTATGTAAGGTGTGTGTGTATATAATTAAATCATTGAATCAAATTAAGGTGCGTATGCATCATAAATATAATTATTTAATATTAAATAATTAAAAAAATATAAATCGAATACATTACGAGACACCTATTACATATTATTATACTAGCGGCCACTATTTATAGATATTTGATTATATTATAAACATATTTTTTTACAGATTTGCCAACTACATATGAATGAATTACCCCTTAGAAAACTATTTATTTATATAGATGGCAAACATATTGGACCTACCCCATTTTCAGGAGAAATAGGGAAACAATTAAAGTCTCTGCAAAAATTAGATATAATTAATTTTGAAAAAATCATATTCAAAATTGATTTTACTACAAAAAATAACTGCGATGCAGATTATTTATATAAAATATGTAAATGCATAGATGCAGGAGTGGTAGATGATACTTTAAAAAATAGGGAACCAGGAAAAATGCACCATGCCAGATGGTTAACTCTGGCAAATAATATATTAAGGCTATACATATCGACAACTAATCCAACTAAAAATTTAAATATAATATCAAACTACATTGTAAGAGTATATGCGATGTCATATTTTATAATAAAAAAAACCCTACTATATCTGATGCCACAACAAATTTATTTTACATTATAAAAAATTCAAGATACATCGATATACAATATAGAGATATCATTGATGAGAGCATATCAAATAACTGTTACTATGCACATTCAGAGAGTGTTTTACTAAGCATGTTAAAAGACAAGGAAATAGATATTAGAAGAAAAGCAATTAAAATTATAATAGATATCAGAAAAAATAATAATACCAATATTAGAACTTTTGAATTACCAAATATAAATTTTAATGCGGATTACTATTACGAAATAAATTTTAATATAAATATATATGAATCAAGGTTAACTTATAATATTGAAGATAGTACACTCAATAATTACCTGAATATGAATTTTGAAGAAATTACTTTTGAATATCCATGCCATAATCAAGCCGTCGAGAGATATATTCAAGATGTCAGCCAGGTTTCTCAAATGACAACAGGTGAACAATATAGAGATGGGATAATATTGAATATGATCAAATCATGAAAATCGATGCCAACATTTAATACAAAAAAAGATTTTGTTTTCAATAATTAATTAAAAAATATAACTTCATTAAATATTTATATCCGTGTATTTATTTATTGATCATATTTTACTTTCCATTATATAATATTTTAATTATAACTATATTGTATAATATATAATAACGTATATTTTTATTATCTGTTATTTATTTTTTATGTCATATTTATTTTTGTTATTATAATAATATTACAATAATAATTTATTTAACAAGTATTAATGATTGAAATTATTATGATAATTTTCAATATAGATCTCCTATAATATAATAATAAATATAAATAATAACCTTTAATTCTATTTCTTTGTAGTAAAACTTATTATTCGCAAATAATTGTCCAACACGACTTCTATCGAATTTAAGGAATTCAATACCAAAATAATTATATAGTGCAATATTAAAATAATAATATTTAAATTTTATATAATTTATTTTAATATACACATCTAACATATATATATAATTTAAATATAATTTCTTTACAACTTTTAAATTAATATACATATCTAAAACAATACCAATAATGATTATAATCATTTAAATATAAATATTTATATATTCTAAATTAATATTATATATTATAATAATGTAGGTTCCTATTGTAAGTAGAACGCAATGTATTTAAATATAAGAAATTGAATATAGAATTGTTTATAATAAATTTACTTTTAAAGACACAGTACTATCTCACAAAATTGAAAATATTCCAATGAAATTATTTAAATCTATACTTAATTATTTGAAAAGTGTTAGGGTACGCTTTTGCTTGCATCTTAGTGAGCTCCTGTAAACTTTTATACAGTTTTAGTTAAATTCATTTAACTCGCTCGACAAAACATACTACTAAATTATCTGATATGTACATATCTAAAAATATAGTTACACCTATATAATGGGTGTGTCGAAATATTGTTATATATTTTGTGAGTGTTCCATTATTCAACTTTATTCAACCGAGAAAAATATGAGTGCATTGGTGGATGGTCCGTTAATTAATTTGACTTGGCTGTACCTCGAACAAATAAAAGTTGGTCTAGCGAGTTAAATAATTTATATTGCGTATATACATATCATTAAAAAGATATAATTTTATAAATGGAAGAGTAATAACGTGTATACAAATATAATAATTGTATAGATATACTATTATTATTTAACTAGTTCACACCAACAAGTAGTCAGATTATCTGGAAGATATTTTACGGATATTAGCGAGAATGTGTATAGGATAATTTTTTTTATTTAAAACAGATAATGGATTTGACAATATCGCGTACTTTTATTGTAAATATTCTAGTGATAGAAAATAATATTATTAAGTGTATATATCTACAATATTATATTATATATTATTATGATATATTGTATTTATAGTGTATCATTATATTGTTATTATAATATTATATAGTTATATTCACTATAAATTAAATTAATTAAATAGATGATATATATAAAATAAATTCATTATTGTGGATATCCGTGGCGAAATATCTGTTAGATAATATTGCTATATAGTTGGTATGATGGCATCTCTACATGTGTATACCATATAATATACTCTATTATGTATTGTATATTAAATAAGCATAATGTAATTATAATTAACAGATAGTTAAATAAATATAATTATAATATATCATATTGTTTAATAAATATCATATTTTAATTATTTAAATATTATTTAATATGGAAAATTATTTTATGTGTAATTATATAATATTGTATATTTTAATTTATTTAAATATGTAATTTAATATAAACAATTTTAATTAAAGTTATAATAATACATGTGAATATTATATTGGTGAATTAATAATTCATTATGTCATAATACTTATGACATAATGAATTACTAATCAATGTTTAGATAATTTTAATAAATAATCGTTATTTATTGAATTTTAATGACATTTGTTAATTTACTAATAAATTTAATTACGTGTAATATGTAAAATGTGTAATATATAATATTTAGACTTCAAATATATAAAATATAAGCTATACAAACCGTATTATTATCAAAACAAACAACGTAATATTGAAATCCTTGGATTGAAATTAAATATTTAAGTAATATTGTTTACTTTATGTTGCAAAGATTTCTACAATTCCCAATCATATTATTTTATGATAATTTAGACTTAAAATGGCCATTTGAATACAATATTATAAATTATAATCTAAAATCATTTAATTTTAATAAAAATTAATTTAATTTATAGTAACCTTAAATACATACACTACTCTTTATTTATGATATTTGAATACAATATTATATACTAGACTTTGATTGACATATTTCAAAATTCAAATTTTTATATTTCAATCCAACCTAATATATATATATATATATATATTATGATTTAAAAAATAAGGTTATAATAATAATGAAGATACAACGGTTAAGGTTATACATTATGATATAATATTCGGTTATAAATATTCATAATGGTATCACTATGTTAATTATGAAACTGATAGAATTAGCGTGATATTTACAAAACTAAAGCTGCAAAACATAAACAGCCTGATATCGGCCTGATTTGTATTGCCAGATATCATCGAATATTAAGTAAAATCGGGCAGTTTCGCTGTGAGCAGCTATATAAATAATTACGTGAATAAAAAGCGAAGTTCTAATCCAATCATCGGCGATATAACATCACATCATTTACTTGAACAGCTATTAAAACAATGATCACATGACCGTTGTTACTTAAGTAGATATCATTAGATGTTATACATATATATATATATATATATATAATTTGTTTAAATTCTATACAATTCTATTATCGATTAATTAACTAGGCGATGTTATCATTATAATTAACATCCCGTCGGTCTAAATATAAGATAAATACTAAATATTTACCAATTTAATTAGGTGAACACGCCTACTGAGCGAGCCCGTATACTAATGCTAAGTTATGTACGTTTGTTATAGGATTTATCCTTCGAGTGATTATATATAGCGGTGAGTCACTATAGTTAAGCAGCCGTCTGCGCGTGGGGCGGTCATGCGAGACGGCTACTCAGGAATGTGCGAGCGCGCGCGATACCAGGCACTAGGCGTACCTGCGCTGGTATCGCGTTGATAGACGATATCGACGCATATCAATAATCAACTACGATAATCGATAATAATATATTACAATACGATATATAACGAATTATCGAATGTTCGATTTGTCCGGATATCTACGTAAATATTTTAAAACGACTAATTTGAAGCAGCCGATATCTGGTTGTATTTGTTGGTGTGAATACAGATTAATACTAAGTAAATATATACATATATAGTACTAACGATAATTAGTATAATTACTGTTAAATACAAACAATAATTATGTATTTTATAGTAAATAATAGTTTACGTAATTTAAATTATGTAACTATTGTTTGATATTTCAATATATAGAGGATGTAAATTGAAAATAAAATGTAGTTTGCTTTTTAATAGAATAACCTATAATCAGTTATAATTAAATATAATACAACTTATATAAACTTACCACCGTATAGATCTCCGTATCTGCTTCGCTAATATCTCCATCAGAACCTAATAAATGAATCATACATTATCATTCATTTAGTGTTAATTATATTAATAATGTTATGAATTAATTTAGAAATATGTATTTAAATATGTAGTAAATAAGTTTAAACATAGAATACATCATATAAATATAATGGTAATGATATCAGGTTATGTGCACACACGTATATGATAAACATATCTAAAAATTGCATATTTATTATAAAAATCTAAAGAGTTCACATAAACAATAGAATAGCGATAACAAGAAATGACTGTAAACCAACGAATACACGTTAAAAAAAAAGGAAATAATATAAAAATTAGTAATAGAAGAATAATAGCATCTCACCGAAAAATCGTCAGGGTTATTATGGGACTATCGTAGATTTGCATCTTCTATGATAAAATACATAAAATTCACTGATGATTCATCGATACATTTTTCTACCAATTATCACAGCAGATATGATTTTGAAAGATGATGTGTGTTTAGTGTGATAGCTACTTAATATACAAGTTTTACTTACCCATAAATGTACTATCCAAAATATCTTTCATTTGAATATAGGTTTCATCCTAATGGATAAATAATGCATGACATATATAATAGGTAAAATGTATTAGTAATAATATATTAATAATTATTATTCGTCATAGTTACCAATATTTGTGGATTCAATTCAGGCAAATTTTTTTTAATCCGATTGTAAGATTCCATCTAATAATGCATGAATAATGTTAAGTAATGAATATACATTATTAATGATTTATAAATAAAATACCTTTCTTTTATTTTTGTCCTTTACCTTTTCATATACATCTGTAAATAAATGTATATGTATTTAATTATTAGTTTAATATAATTTATTTGTTATTTATTAATTGGTAATATATAATATTGGTAATATATAATTGGTAATATATAATATAATTTATAATTATTAATTTTTAAATATTATTATTTAATATTATTATTTAATATTATTATTTAATATTATTATTATTATTTAAAGTATCACAAAATTATAAAATAATAAATACTTATAAATATTCTTGAAAATATTATATAATTATTTAGTTTTTAATCTTATGTTTTACAAACAATAATATTATTTTATGTGTGATTTTAATATTAATTTTATGGATAGTCTAATTTATTCTCAACCTTATTTAATATTTTACACTATTAAATATTAGTGTACTGTTACTATACTATGTGTGTGTATTAGTATCACTCTCTATACAAAGAACGGTTCAGGCGCTGACTGAATGAAATAAAATTGCCCACTATTAATTACATTCATAATTTACATTCATTCTGGCTGCACATAATTTCAATATACTGAATGTAATACAAACAAAACAAAACATTATAAACATGCTATACATTAGACCGGTTCATACTTTTTTTTTCTCATAATTTTATAAACCTTCACATCTATGACAATTATGTATGCTATGATGAATAAATGTTTAAAATTTTAGACCTATATCTTAAATAGTTTTATGTCATGAGATCGTTTTATTTTAACATTAAATACATATAAAATGTAACATGGGGGAGATATAGAAATAAGTTTTATTCAATTTTTATAAAATTGAATGATTTTTTTAAAGCCAACTATAGATATATCCTAGAAACATATATTACAAGTAGTATTAACAATAGAAAATATTTTTCATAACAATCTAGATGCCCAAATTTTATAAAATAATTTTAGTAAAAAAAAATATCTAAAAATCGTATAATTTAATATAAATCAATTATTACAATTTAATTTAAAAAATTAAAATATATAATTTATAGATAATAATAATACAATTCAAATTAATTATTAAAAAATTATTTTTAGAAAAAAAATTAACATCATTTGTAAATTTTTTTAGATTTTTTTATTTGAAATATGAAATCCAAAATATGTGTACATATTTTTTTATTTTTTTTATTTTATTTTTATAAAGAACATTTATATCTAACTTATATCCACAATTCAATACAATATGATCACTATATTTTATGTAAGGTATAATTATATATATTAATTTAAAAAAATTCTTTTTTTGAATTATTTTGAAATAAATACTTTGTAAAATGGTGTATTTTCCCGAGTTTTAGGAGACATTAATATTGGTAATTTGTAGATATAAAAATGAAATATAGATATTATATTATTAATAAATATAAATAATGGTATATATTATATCAATTCATTAAATATAATACAAATACATCATTAATTTTAAATATTAATTTAAAAATGTGTAAACATCAAAGATAATAAGATGGAGTCATTACTATTATACATGGAATATTATACATTTTATCTTAAAATAATAATTTATATTTCAAACTTTAAATGCTTCGTGACCAAAGGTAACTATTTTTTTATAAAAATTGTTAATACATATTATATTAAAATATAGATATGTATTATATTTTATATGAAGGATTAAAAATTGAATCGAACGAACCGGTCTACTATACAGTGTATAGTATACATGCTAAGGTGCTTATTACTGTGGTCTGCTTATTTTATTATTTTTTGCAGTGCTAAAAACACGAATACATATAAATTATTAGCTAGGTTTGTTTCTTGTATTTTAATAGACATATGTGATTACAAAATAAATATTCTTATAGATGAGTACTATAAAAACATTTATTTTTTATATAAAAGTTTATAATGAGGATCTATTTTAATATAAGAATTTAAAACAAATTATTAGTATATATATATATACATATTTTATTTATATATATATATTGTATATTTGTATATAATCTTACTAAATATACTATATAAGGGAATTCAGAAAAAAAAACATAATTTTGTTTATAACTTTACTCATTATTAATAGCCTGTTGGCTAGGAATTATAAATATCATTAAGTTATATAAATATATATATAGCGATTATTTTTACGCTATATTTTATTTGAATTTTAGAGTATATTTCGTTTATTTTTACAGTAACTGTAAAACGTCTTAATTTCTTTAATTTTTTAATTCCATATTATTATTTGTTTATTTAATAACGTATGTTATCATTAGCAAATATTTATACTTTATACTTTCGATTATATATTGCTTACATAAATTATCAATCAATTAACATATATATATGTAGCAGACTAGCATCTTATATATTTCCAATGCAGTTGTTTTTAAGTTGATATTATATATTGTTAATTAGTTATTTTATTTAGTCGTGTATTATGTAATAATTATAAATGTTAATTAAATCTAGTGTTTTTAGTTAATGTTATTAGTTAATGTTATTTAGTTTATTATATATTTTTAATTGGTTATATTTTTGTTTTCTTTTATGTAATAATTAAAAGTAGAAATGTTGATTTTATGTATATTGATTTTTATGTTTTTTATTTAGTGTTATTTAGTGTATAGAATTGGTTGGACCAATGAACCGTCGCGTAGAAATAATATAATCTGAATTATATTAGATTTAATATTATTATTTCAGTTTTGATTATACCTTGACAGGTGGAGGTTTGTAAAACATTATATTATATTTATTCCATATTGTAATTCTGTATATATGTTAAACAGCTTTAGTGTATGGTTTTTTGTTTTGATTTATAAATAAAGAGTAAATACAACGTTCCTCTATCATTTTGAGTGGTGTTATATTTAAAACACTTATTTTGACCCTCATTATTACATATATATATATATATATATATATATATATATATATATATATATATATATATATATATATATATATATATATATATATATATATATGTATTTATTTATCATATGTATTTATGTATTTATCAGATATAAATATAACTAACTTGTAATGCCGAGTAATTCGAAAGGAATGACTTGATCTTCAGATTCATCAATCATCGAGTACTGAAAGTTATAGTATATTACGTAATAGCATTACTCGATCAGTCTATTCATATGCTATATGCTTAGGTGAGTTTAGTGAACACAAAACATCGACCTTAACGAAGGTTACTTACTAACCTTTAGATAAATCGAGTTCATCTTTTCAAATAAACGAACCGATGAATTTTGTAAATTTTCGGCTAATTTTTTGTTCTTATCTTTATACAAAATCGGTTCCTTTTCCTCCATTGTACGGTATAGAATAAAACCTAAGTAGATCGGTAATAAATTAATATTTATCTTATGATTTATTTGTAAACATTTAATTAATATTCAATAACATCTATAAATATTTAAAATATTGAATTCTCATTGAATTGACCACAAATGTAATGTATATAAATGATTGTGTAAATTATAAATCTATTATGTAAATTTCTGAATTCAATAAGATAAACACATTTATATTAAATAAAATTAGTATAAATATTTATATTATTATAACTAAATTATTTTATATCATACTATATGATTCATACATATACAAATAAACATCCATAGTATTATATACGAATACAATTATAATTATTAAAATACAATGGGTACTAATGATAAGAATGATATAATAGAATGATACAATAAAACAGGTACTTCCGAAGAATATATTGAAATTGAAGAAGCAAGTAAAAAAATTATTTAGAAAATCTAAAACTAATTTACAATATAAATATAATTGGATAGAAGCAAAAAAAAAATTATCCAAAGAATTAGAATCTTTAAATTTTAAGAGAGAGATTAATGCAATTAATTCAAAAAATAAATTAAAATTTTATACATTTATGAAAAAAAGACAAAATTTAAAATCTGGAGTATCTCCTCTAATTGATATATCAAATAATAATGTATTATTATTAACATATTGATTATATTTGTAAAAAAGCTTATTTTTCTCTGAATTCAATTTTTAGATGCATTACTACAAAATCCCCTAGAGCATTATTAAATGCATATAAAATTTATTGCAGACCAATTTTAGAATATGCATCCATAATTTGGTCACCTTTTTCAAAGTTTAGTAAATTTCGTAGTCTCATAGACCAAATTGAAAGGGTGCAAAGATTATTTACTAGACGATTAATTACAAGATGCGTAGGATATACAAATTCATCAAATATTAATTATAAAACATATATAGAGAGATTGGTATATTTTAAATTAGAATCACTTGAACTTAGAAGATTAAAAATAGATCTAACTACAATTTTTAAAATTTCAAATAATTATACAGATATAAATATATCTGATATTCTTAACATTTCGAATAATTGTAGAACTAGAGGTAATTGTAAAAAAATAAATGTAATACATAATTCTGATAATACAATTAAAAATATAATTAATAATAGATCAGTTAATATATGGAATTCATTAAATAATGATATAATAAAATCTGTATCTGTTTCATCTTTTAAAAATAAAATAAACAAAATCTGTTTTGACAAACAACTTTTTTTTAATAGAAATTTATAATTTTATTTTGATTTAAGTTTCATTTTGTATCATAATTATTGCATTATCTCTTCTGGTTTTTTTTAATGTGTTTTTGTTATAGAAAATTTGGGTTTTTTATATCTATATTTCAAATATACTATAATATAAAATTAATAATTCATTATTATTATAGATAAAGTGGGAAGTATCATTTTATTTTTGTTTGTTCGGTATTCTATGTTTGTTTTATATATATTTTGTAAATATGTTTCAAATGTATTATATTACTAAACTACAATATTAATAATTTTCTATTATTTCAGATTATAGTGATAAGTATTATATTGTTTGTTTCGTAATATTATTGGTATGTTTTGTTATTAACTGTTTTTATATAGGTATATTGGTTTATTTTATTTGTAACTTGTTTTGTTTATATATATATATATGTTTAAAATTTATTATAGGTACCTACAATTAAAATATAAAATTAATAAAGTACTACCTACTATTATTACAGATTTTGGTAAGTATTACATTATTTGTTTGTTTCATTCTAGTATTTGTTTTATTCTAGTATTGGTTTATTTGATTTTTAACATGTTCTGTTTATAATATATTTAAAATTTAACATTGAAATATTAAACTATATAACTAATAATGTATTACTAAAACAGGGTAACAAGATAAGAATAGTTCTATAAAGTTAAAGTAGAAATTGAATATTTCGATGCCACTTACAAAATAATGTATTTTATTTCTATTTTCGATTATTTTTACGCTATCTTTTATTTCTATTTTGATCATTTTTCGTTTATTTTTACTATATGATTTATTTATACTTTCGATTGTTTTTCGTTTATTTTTACGGTAACTGTAAAACGTTTTAATTTCTTTAATTTTTTAATTTCGTATTATTCTTTGTTTGTTTCTATAACGTATGTTATCGTTAGCAAATATTTATACTTTATACTTTCGATTATATTTTCGGCTATGTATTTGCTTAAATAAATTATCAATCAATCAATAGAATTTATACAAATAATGATTTGTACTATAAATTAAAAAGTGTAAAGAAAATACATAAAGTTATTTTATAATAATAAAATACGAATATTGAATAATATGATTTATCAACGTAATTTACTATTCGCTTATCATAAATATCATTTAGGGCCGAAATAGTGCAAGATATGTTAATATGAGAGATAGAAACAAAATTGGTTATAATAATACATCTATATCAATACTACTATAGCTATATGGTTATATCAAGACTGCTATATCGATACTACTATATATTGGAGGACATGGTATTACGTGGCAGCCGTAATATATCACTATTGATGGAAAGTTCCGGAAGGTTCTTCCTAAAGAGGAACGACGAGCCTGCATACGGACGCTACCCATTCCATAGCATATAATGAAGTTATCGTGAGGCTATTTCAGCTGTTCGGGCGTTGTTATAGGTAACGATAGAGGCCCTCCTCACACCGGCATAAGCCTCGATGAACCCGAGAATTACTGCTGATTACAATGTGCTATTTGTAATTCATTAATTGAGTACATAATATATGCCTATATCTATACGACTATATATATATAAATATCTAGGCGGTTGAGTTCTATAACCTATTTTACGGCTGCTTCAGTAATTCTCTAAATACGACTGTTTTGGTAGAACCTCATAGATGGGTAGAATATTGTAAATTATTTTCAGGATGTATCGCACGGTATAACATGATAGAATTAAACTGTTTTTTTTTACTACATATTACTTCTTAATAATATTTTTAGTATTCGACAAAAAAGTATCCATATCTATAAATAATATAACAAAATATTTGAGCGCGTTTTAATAATATTTAATGCATTATAAAATCTACATAAATAACTAATGTATATTATTTATAATATTTTATTAACTATTTAACATATATATATGATAACGCTTTAAACAAAATAAAAACTAAATTTTTACAATTTATTTATTTTATATTATATTGGTATAGATATTGTATCATGTGGTATTACAAACTAATGAAAGATCTTTATTAAATGTATAAACGAAATATAATTATTAACAATATTATGAATTATTACATTTTTATTTAAAAGTAAATTTTAAATTCTGTTTAATAAATAATAATTTCAATTTAACTATGCATGTATAAATTATGCAATAGGAAAAACTATTGGAGTTATAATAATACTATTATTTGCTATATATATAATTAATAAAATAAAGAACATTTTCCATAAATTTAACTAGAAATAATTTTAAACATACAATTTCCATAAACATATCATAATAAAATAAGCCATAATGTTCACTATTTGTATTGTCTGTCTATATATATATATATATATATATATATATATTTATAATATACAAAAATATATATTTATAATATACAAAAAATTTGTGCAATTCAAAATGAAATTTCTGTGAGCCCTACTTTGAAGATATATATTTGCGGGGAATACGGACGTTAGGCAAAAATTAAATAACTATAAAAAAGTGCACTCGTGGCGTGCAAGGCGTGCGTCGCACGAATTCATTATACGCTCTAGCAAACGAAAATAAAATCTGAATAATTCCTTTAGAATAATATACGTATAAACATATTATAAATGAACTTTACTATTTATAGTTTTAATTTTTGCCTACTTTCTGTACCATCCTATATTCGCTATCTACAGTGATGGGCAGGATCGTGCTCGGGTACTCAATCGGGGATCGGGATAGGATCGGATAACGAATGGGGGGGATGGCATCGGGAAAAGGATAGGATCGGCGATCCCAATCCCGATCCATAAAAAAAAAGATCGGTGCCCATCATTGCATATACGATACTCTAATATTATTATATTAATTTATAAGAATATTAACAACATTTTAGTATTGTATTATTACATTTATATGATATTGTATTGATCATTATTTTGTAATGTTTTCCAAGATATTGCAAGACGATTAAGGGTTAAAGGTTAAAGATTAGAGGTTAAACCTACGTAGTATTTAAATAATAATTGTTATTTTTACCATAATAGAATTTAATCAATCGATATCATATAATTAAATCACCGACCTTGACTCAACTTACAATGTACGACAATTTACGTCGTACAATGAGTTGATATTTGTATCTAATTCAAGGTATTTATATAAATAAATTATATTTAATTCACTATATAGCGACTATATCATATAATCTATATGATATACGTTCAATATATGCATTTAATTCAATTGAATTATTATTGAAATATAATACAATATATTAATAATATAATGTTTCGAATTATTAATAATTTATATTACATAGGTATTATAACTACATATATAATGTTTCGAATTATCAAATAAAATAATATTAATTAAATATATAAATAATATCGTGATCGTGATCCGGATCGGGTTCGGGATCGGCGATCAGGAAAAAAGGATCGGTGCCCATCACTGCCTATCTATAATACCAAGCAATGTATTATATATATATACACTACTCTTCATGATAAACTAATATGAAGAATGAAAATATATTATATATTATTATAATTATAATAAACTTATAATATATCATTATGATAATCATATATTTAATATTATATTAAATATATAATAGGATTATGGTCAAAAGCTTCGCGAATTGAACGCCCGCAAACTTGTTTATTCGAATTAGTGAATTTACAATAGCTTATGATTAGCCATTATAATTAGCATATGTCTATTTATAGACTATCATATATGCAACAGCTTATCATTACTGTAATATTAACAGTATGTATATAGAACCTTATGTGTCAGTAGATCTTCTGGGAGTCGACTCCGTTCCGCAAGTAGTCAGTTAGTTTAGTAATAGTTATATGTATAGTTATAATGTGTTAAGTCTGATAGCTAAGCAAAGAGTGCCTTGTTAAGTATAATATAGTGGGCGTGTCTGCTTATAGTATTGGGCGTGTCTAATCTATATTACAATTACCATATATGTACATATTTGTGTGTTTTATAGGCTCACTATGGATGTAATGCAGCTAACAAAAACCTAGCAATATTAAAACTAAACCCAACCAAATAACTAAAACTAACAATATTAATGTTTGTACAAACAAGCATACGCTATTGTAAATTCACTAATTCTAATAAACAATTTTGCGGGCGTTCAAATCGCGAAGCTTTTGACCATAATCCTATTATATATTTAATATAATAGTAAATATATGATTATCATAATGATATATTATAAGTTTATTATAATTATAATAATATATAATATATTTTCATTCTTCATATTAGTTTATCATGAAGAGTAGTGACCAGGATTTTGACCAGGTACCTTTAATATATATATATATATATATATATATATATATATGTTTACACTGTTACACTCACTGTAACAGTGTTACAGTGACTGTAAATAGTTTACAGTGTTAAAAGTGTGATAATTATGAACATATAAAAGTATGAACATATAATATAGGTATAACAATGAGATTCAAAAAAGTTCAAAGCATCTTATTGGTCGTCGGATACGCATTCATTTATTTATTTAAATTTAAAAAAAAACGATCATTTTAAAATCATTTCATATGACTGTCATATACCAAAGTATTCAACCTATTTAGATCAGCCAATTTAGTTATTATGGACGCTCTCAAGATTCTAATTTTTAAATAATCACGGCTATAACTCTGAATCAGAGTTACTCTGATTCTCGATAAATTATACTATAAATTTTATATATATGTATATATTTTATATATATTTTTATAATAAAAATCATTAAATTATTTAGTAAATAAATATTACCTATGGTAATCATTACCGTAATGTATTATTATAATAATTATATAATAAAGTATTATAACCTTTAAATATAAAATATAATATGTTTAAAATGAAAGATTAATTTATTAAAAGATTAAAAAATTAAGATTAAAAGATATAATACAAATTTAATTGTAAATAATTTTAAAATATGAGGCAAATTATGATTAAAATCCGAGGATTAAAATAGCATAAACCAATAGAGTGAATTGTATTCTTTGATTGGATATGTATATTTATGTTTTAGGAGAGAGTTGGGAATTATCTTTTAAATTTAAATTAGGACACAGAAACATAAGAATATAATGAGGCTCCATATATTTGTATTTTACCTTTTTAAACTATACATTTATGCTTACATCATAGTCTCCTTTAGCTTAAGAAGATACATGAGTCCATTCCTACATTCCTAGAGCTATTAAGAAATTCCCTATCTCTTTGCCATCGATTTACCTATTTAGATCATAGAGCTAGAGAAAATTCTCTCTATTATTTAGATCAACAAATCTATGCTATTGCTAAATATATATTACAATATATATATAACATATGTTACTATAAATCTATGCTCTATGCCTACATACATAGATTTATATTTTACTATAAACTCGGCTATAAACTATAAATATATATATATATGCCTACTAGTAGGCAGCCTACATAACTATAGCAAATATTTGTCTATGGTTGTTGCGCGAAATTTCGACTATAGTCTATATTTATTTAAAAAATATTATATGTATCAGTGGAGAGTCTCCACTGGAGACACCATGATAATGACAAACTATAGTTTAAAGTATAAACCCGTATAAACTACTTCATATAATTGAATATTCTCCAATCATATGATTTGTTTAGATCTACCAATGTATTTTATTAAGTTAATTATATTATAATTATTATAATAATTATATTATTCTATATAACCATAACATATATTACCTAATTAAGTATAAAAAAATAACCAGTTAATAATAATTATTATTATGACTCGTATACACCATATCCAATGATTTTACTTATAGGTTATTACTTATATACACATATGTTCTCTCTCACTATATATAGTGAGAGAGAACATATGATATATACATAGACATTAGAGTGAGTACTCAATATCTATGGATATATATCATCGATATAAAGAAAGTTATATATAATTTCTTTATATCGATGATATATATATATAGTCTCTCCAAAGATTTTCCAAAGGAAAATCTTTGGTCTCTCACTATATATAGTGAGAGAGAACATATATGTATATAAGTAATATATATATATATATATATATATATATATATATATATATATATATATATATATATATATATATATATATATATATAGTTATATATATTTCATATGCTTTATAATTATATGTTAACATATATCCACATCCCATTAAGATACATTAATGAAGATGACCACTTATATATAAATATTATTGATAAAATGAAATATAAAATGATTTATTTAAGCGAAATATGGACCTCTTCTTCACAGTGTTATGACTTCATTTGTGTGTGAACATAAAAATCCATAGATAGATTTATAGTAGTTATAACTTATATACTATAGTAACTATAGTATACTATAAATTATAGTCTATAATAGCTAATATCAAAAATATCTAGCAGTTATATACATATATATATATATCTACTAGATATTTTACCAGAAAATACAGTATCTTAGATACTAATATACTCAGAATCCAGGCTCAGAATATCATTAATGATAAGAATTCTTAAATAGGACATTATTTATTGCGACCTTAGATGTAAAAATGATACATTCAATATTGAAGTATAGGTTCCTATAAAGGTTACCTACATTATAATGTTCTGATGATTTTATTGAATTATGCATAATTTAATAAATATGCATACTTTATATGTAATTCTATAATATTATGTAACAGAATTTATATTTTATGCCTGTTTTGAGGGTGTACTTGTTTGTTGAGTATTATATTATATAATGTATTATAAGAAATTAAAAGAATTCAGATATAATTAATGTTTAATAGTTATAAAAATGAAATAATCCTATAGAATTTTATTCGATATCAAACTAACTTCATTTGTATCAACACTCAATTCTTTTATAAAGAAAGTTTAATGGAACTTAATGTATATATATATATATATATATATATATATATATAATCTATTTCCATTTTTATAATAATTATTAGAAGTTTGATTATATATGCAATAACCTACTATTTTTGTACATAATATAAATTATTATATTTTGTAATAATATAAATATTAAAATTCCCCCCTCTCTTTACCATAGAATAAATATTATATAAAAACAGCATTTAACAACTAAATTTCGAATTACAAGAGTAATTAAAAAATTTGTAAATACTTAATACTTAAATACTTAGTTAAATGAACAACTACTAAAAGATAAATTTAAAATAAGCATATACAAATAATTATACATACATATTATTACAATTGTAATTAACTTAAGTTATATATATATATATATATATATATATAAACATCAATTTATTTATATGAATTAATACATAGGTGTATATATATATATATATATTGGTTAATATGTATTTATATGTTAGATTATAATAATATTAAAATATAATATACAATTTCAAATACATTTAAGTAGGATAAAATACTTAAAAATGACAAAATATAAATTTATTTGTTACAACATAAATAAATATGTTGTAAAATCTATAGAATGGGAAATATAAAACTAATATTAAATTCATATATTATACAAAATTATTTATAAATGATGATACATTGATTTCTATATTATTTTCAGATATATATATTCATAGATTTTAAGCAAATTAAAACATATTTGTATAAGATTCTAAATCTGACAAGTCAAAAGCATAATTTGTATTATTGACAGCTCATCCAATCCTCAGCTCTATAAAATTACTATATTATATATTTTCTAACGAAATTATCTTTATTTAAACTATTCAACAAAACATGTTTTGTAAATGCATTGCAATCATGTTAATAAATATGTAGGCCTATTAATAAATAAATATTGCATCATTCCCATTCAACATTATTTGCAACTATACATATATGAAATAAGTTACAATTTTACATTACTATCTGTTATCCAAAATGAGAATTCATCATTCATTATTTTTTTTAAATTATCTCCACTTACAATTCTTTGAATTTGTTTCAATCTATTTATTTGTGCTCTACAATTTTATAAATAAATAAATTTAATATTCCTATATTAGTAATATAGATATATATTAATTCACACTAATATTTACAATCAAAGAATAGGTAAATATATAATATGGACAATCTTTATTAAATTCATATGAACAAGGATAGAACACATATGTTTATGCATATTTTATATCATATTTATGCTAACCTTCCAGGAGTACATATTTAAATTTTATATACAAATCAATGCAAAACACTATTAAATTAATGAATTCAATATGTTTATATTAAAATTGTAACACTTTATATTATGTAAAATATCAACATAAATAATATAGAAAAAAATCTTTCAATTAAAATCATTTTTAATAAAATATTTAATTTGGAAACAAAAATTTATGAAAATCAACTCATTTTTATTTTATAAATAAATATCTCCGATATTTTAGAAATATAATTAAATATACTGATGAAAATCAGAGTACACGCATTTACCATTTCAGAAATAGCTAGCTAACATAGTGTCCGTGATATGAAGTATAACATTTTTAATTAAAAAATATATCTAGTTTACTATTTATAATTTATTTTCAATATCACTTAAATAATAATATATGTACTTAACTACTAAGTTAGCTAATTTAATATATATGTAAAAAATAATGATTACAAATGAATTCATTTAGCTTATATACTGGAATATATTTTTATTAATTTATTTTTTCATTGATATATTTAAAGTATTTTTCTAATAAATAAATTAATTTTCATAACAAACAAAAATAATAGTGAACCTAATTAAATATCTACAAGATTTATATTAATAAAAATGTTATAATTAGTAATATACTAAAATTTAATTATATTATAAGCTAATCAAATAATGACAATTTATTATAATTGTTTAATTATAATTAAATAATATGTATTTATATTAATTTATGTAATGTTTTAAATGTATTAAATCACAAATTTATATTAATAATAATAAAGTCATATCATTTTAATTAAATTTATTAATCAATAATTTACATAATTAAGAATACATCATATAATTGAAATAACCATAATGTATTTAATAACTTATATGATGTAATATATAAGGTTAATTAATTATGTATATATATAATATATGTATATACAAAGTAAATATATGAGGTTTGAAAAAATGATATAGTAATAAAATAATGTGAATAAATAATGTACACTTTAAATACATTCATAAAAAAATATTCATATTTGTTACTGAGATAAGATAAAATTGAAATGCTAAAATATCATTATGGACAAAAAACCATTATGATATGTATTTAATGGTAATTGATAGACTCTGCGAACCTATACCAAGTCCATACGCCATATATGAGAACTAATTGACTTATACATTATAATACTACAAGTGTGCTACTTTTGATACCATCAAATAAACTGTTCGTTTCTTTCAGCTCCGACTCCTTTACGGATTCATTTTCAGATAATTTTAGAACATTTCCATTCATTTCTTTATCAGTTGTACATTCTTCAACATCCATTTTTTCTTCATTTTCAGATGTTCTGTCATTATTGTCTGTCAACTCTTCGACATCTTCTTTACTTTGAAATGACCCTAGGTTTATATCTATATCCGCAATTGCATTCATGTTCACATCATCTTCAGACTCTTCTTCTTCTTCATCATCATCATCATCATCAATAATATCTCCTCCTCCTAATATAGACGATTCTATCTCATCCGTATCTATTTTTTCTATTTTCAGAATTAATTTAATATCTTTTAATTTAATTTCCGGGAGTGTATCACTACCAGTATTTTCTTCTTTCTCACAATTGTCAGGTTTCACATTAATATCAATATTTTCCATAACAATATCAGTATTATAATCTTTGTCATTGGATTCTTCAAGGTCATTAACTATTGCAGTGGTTTCTTCAAGGTCATTAACTTTAACATTTGTTTCTTCAAGGTCATTAACATTTTCACAGCCATCAAGTGTCTTGATATCTATATTGACATCTTGTTTCGTTTGATCCATATTTTCTGATTCATCAATCTTTAATGACTATATGAATTAAGAATATATTACAAAATAATATTATTAGTTTTATTTGAATAATTTATATATATGAAAAATTCATATTTATATGAAGAATTCATATTTATATGAATATATGTAATAGTTTATCAAATTAAATGATTTATTATAATCATAATTAAATTTATAATAAATAAAATATATATAATATTATATTATTTAATAAATACGTATATTTAAATTACTAGTAGGTTCATATTTTAAATTTTATAAAGATAATATTAACTTAATTTTGATTCTTTAGTATTTCTGTATAGGTATCAAGATAGAATGATTTATAACTAGCAGACTTATATAATCTTTTATATATGTTATTTAATTTTTAAACAATTTTTAAATATATGTTAATCAGAAATTAGATTTAAACTAAAGATTATAAAATGAGATTTAAGACTGATAAAGAATAAGTCTGTTACCCTTACAATGTAATAGTCAATTACCCATACCTCACAAACCTCAGGATTTGTGAACGAGAAGAGCAGAGATTCTGAAGTAAAGGGAATGTCAGGATGTTCTTTAACGTGATGAATACGAATGAATCTCCTCCTTTCGGAGTGAAAGTTCTCGCAGGTTCCGCACTTGTAGTACTTCTTGTTACTGTCTCGAGTGTTACCGCTCTCTGTACCATTCTCCACCACTGTCGTATCATTAGTGGTTTCTTTAGAGGTATCATTCTCATCATTCAATGTATCATCAATATTCTTCTTCAGAGACTCAGTATTCTCAGTATTCTCAATATTTCCAACAACATTCTCACCGGTATCCCTATGTTAAAATCATAAATAATAGTGTTATGCGTAATGTAAAATATATACTTATTTAAATTAAAAATACAAATATATATATTTAATATAATATGTGAATACTTAATTAAATATGAAATCATAAAATATCATTAAAGAACGGTCTCGTGTGCACTTAGAAAAATTAAATAGGCATTATAAATTATGTTTTTTGTTGGAGATAATTGCGCTATATTTTAATTAGAAGTACGCGGCAACTGTACAGAAGACAGACGGTGGATGGATGTGTGTGATGAGGATTAACCTGGGATGTTCGGACATGTGTTCAGTGTACTCGTCGAGTTCGCTGCAGTGAAATCTACAATCGTCGCACTCGTAGCGTCTAGTCAGCATATTGTAGCCATTCTTAACAAACTCATTGGTGGGCAATGCCTTGTTAGACTTGGTCGGCGACTTCGAACTGGAACTCGACCCATCGGAATCTGAAACTGTTTACATGGTTACATATCATGATAATTATAACTGGCTAGAACTGTTTGTGATAACAATATACCTTCATCGAGGTTATCATTCTAAAAGTTGTAATAATATTCTATTATTTATAGGAATAACATAATTATATACAAAATTGTTAAGCAATATAAACGTATTTTATTTATGGATTTCGTATTTTATAACTTTTTTATTGTAGTAACTAATACTACATTCAGACTACATTGTTAATCACCATTTTAGGATTTTATAATTTTTTATATAAAATATAATATTTTGAATTTGTGAAATTTTAGGATCTTATGACACATGTAAACTTAACATTTTAAATACATATTATAATTTGTTAAAAAATTGTAATTATCAAATTAAAATAAATATTATCAATTACTGATGTCGGCTATTTTTATTTATAACCTAAAATACTATTCTATTGTATAAATTGAAATTTAATATAAATTATTAATCCATAAATATTATTTATAAGTTTTTGATATTCGTTATATAATATAACATTTTTCACTATACAAGATTAATTTAAATATAGTTATTTCATTATTTTTATAGAGATCTTTATTTTAAAAAAGATAAATTTATAATTTGTAATATATTAGTCATTTAAGATGATGTCACAGTGTGTAAACAATTTCCCAGTTTACCATGTAAATATAGGCCGCATATGGTCTATTAAGGGGATACGAGCGTTTTGGAAAAAACACTAAAAAAAAAATTATTATTTGAAATATGTAATATTTGAGATGTTAATATACATATATATATATATATATATATATATATATATATATATATTGCATTAAAATATTAGAGCTTAAAACGATCAATAAAATATAAAAATAAAGATATTATAACACAACCTATTTTTGAGAATAAATAATTATAAGAAATAATCTCTAAAAATACTGCAAAATACGTTTATATGAAGTTATCTTACAGAATTATTATTTTTGTTATCTAATATAATATTTTGAATTACTATTACTATAATAATTATATATATATATATATATATATATATATATATCATATTGTGGATTACTATAATATACATATAAATTGTTGATTAATATAAAATATATATAATATACATATCATATTGTGGATTATTATCATAAATATGTATAATATACATATATATATATATACATCATATACATATAATATTTGTATAATAAACATACAAATACATATACTATACTCTTTTTATTCAAATAATCTCTATATTTTAATAACAATTATATGTCATTTTTAAACTTGATTTACTAGATCAAAATAATTATTTTAGTAAAATTGTGTTCTTAACAAATTTAATTATGTAAATAATGCTCAAATATTGATCACATTTTCAGAATATATTAGTTATTATGTGTTCATACAATTATTTTTATTATATCATATATAAAATATAATTTAAATAAAAATTAAAAGTAAACAAAATTGTTACCATTATTAGATGAGTTGTATTTCCAAAAATATATATTTTCTCATTATTCTATATCAAACTATACCGAGCAGTAATCCCTTCAATATGCATTTTACAGAATTGTAATATATTAATAATTTTTAAACCTATTGACAATTAAAACAATTTTAATCCCCATCTTTTTACATTGAATTTTCAAACAATTTCAAAATAAGTGTAACCCCTTAATAGTCTGGTTAGCACATAATTCTATAATAGACATATTTAAATTATTTATTATAGCATATATAGCATATTGTGTATATATATATATAAATTACTATTTTAAAGTTTTATTAAATGCCATTTATTCTATAGAAATTGTATTTTTACTATTATTAGAAAATAATATTTATGAAAGATCTATATTGTAATATATAAACAGATGTTCTTTGTATAATACAAACAAAATAATCATATAGCTATAATAGTTTGTATATAAATAGATTTTATACATGCACTATTAGTGTGAATTCATTATTTAAAGAAAACAGCATATGAAGTTTAGCAACAATCAAAATACAATATTATTATTTATATTATATTATATATAGCTGTTATTTGTAAGTGCCATAGTTATACAAATACTATAATATGCAAGTTATAAAATATTGAAAAATAAAATGTATCAGTTATAGGTATCTAAATTAAATAATAAATTATATTTTTTTGTATGTATCCAAAAACCTTTTTATGTCATTTCTAGACTGATTTCATGAATAATTTTAAATATATTAAAAAAACATATCATTGAGGAATATTATGAAATAAACAACATTTTAAATAGCAAATTATTTTCACCAAAATAATATGTGACATCTCATTAAATTATTGAAACAAATTTTATGTGAGGAAACATATTAAATAATATATATTAATAATTTTAAATGATATATTATAAATATTAGTTCATTAATATTATTAAAATATATATATGACCAAATATTCCAAATAAAACAATATAACTGTTTTTTTTTATAAAAAATATAATTATTAAATAATTTAGATTATATTTTTAAATTATAAAAACTTTATATAAAATAGACTAAATATTATCTTATTTCAGTATTAATAATTATTTTATTTCTGTATTAATAATTAAAAATACTATTATTTTGTGGATCAATATAAATATTATTCATGAATACGTTATGTAATTGGCAATATAGTGATAGTTCTGAATGGGTAACTTTACTTAACTTAATAATGATGAAAGTTCTAGATTTATAATGCGATTAAATAATGAAAACCTTTTTTAGGTGACAACTTCACTTTCATTTTGATCGAAGTACCGATATTAGCAGAAATAGCATCTTCAATAGACTGATCAATCCTATTAAAGAAAGTCACACCAATATAAATAACAATCGAACACACATGCATATGGACACACTGATACAAACTTCACTATGGGTTGCATATTTCTATGTGAGGGATGTTTTCTTTTCGAATGTATGTTGAAATTCGCGCGAATTGTTGATGTAAATGGGCACAAAGGACAACTAAACATAAAGAAACGTGTAAATCACTAAGTGAGAGGTGGTGTGGGGGGGGAGAACTAACTGGTTAGGCCGATATTTGAAGTGAGTCTGGATGTGAAGCCGAATCCTATCATTGCTGAGACAAGTGTAGTTACATTTCTTACAATGGAATCTATTCGTTAGAGATACACCAGATTCTTCACTTTCACTCTTTATCTATTGTTCATATATGGTTTATATAATAACTCTGAACAAGTTATTAAGCATGTCCCCCCCCACTATATCCCGATAACTAACCTCAGGAACAACTAGTTTCTCATCACCGCTATCTTCCATTTTCACATTTTCAACTTCTACTTTCACTCCAAGTTCACTATAACAAGTCTTCACCAATACCTGTGAGTCAGTGATGATTCAATGATTAATGTGAATGACATAATTAAGTGACACGATAACCTTCATAGAATTTACATGTAAAATATAGGAAAACATTGCTCTACTAAAAGGATGACAATTTTAATATTGATCAAAGATTTCACAATTTTTTTTTACTATATAGATAACATTCATATCAACAAAAATTAGGGTAAATTAGCTTACAAAATCGAAATACAAGTGAAAAAATTAAATTAGAATTTTTTTCCAGGATATTTTTCTAAATTTAATTTATTTCCATATTTTGTAATATAATCATATCTATAGTGGATTCATATTTTTTAATCTCATAATAATTTATAAGTAATATATTAGGTATATATACTCTGAAAATATATAAAAGTTCAAAAGTTATCAGTGTTTTAAATAAATATCCTGAGATATACACATCACAGCTTTACATTTGTTTTCTTGGTAATGAATAATAATATTATTACTCTTATTATTGTTTATTATATATAATAGATACATGATAAATGCTATTACTAAATAAAAATAATAGCTAATATATACTAATACTAAAATATATACATTATAATATAAATAATTATATAATAGATAAATGTAATGGATGAAACATAATTGATATATAAATATATAAGAATATTAATTTATCATACTGTTACCTTTATTATATATATATACAGGTTTGGGGTCAAATACACTTTATCAAATACAAATACATTTGTATTAAATCAGCAAATACAAATACATTTTATAAAATACAAATACAAAATAAAAATATTAATACATTAAATATTAAATAATAAAATAATAATCCCAATATCAGAGTGCATAATAATTAATTAAAATATATTTAATATCCAAAGAAAATCAATAAAATAAAAACTGTAAAAAATAGACTAGTTGCTTAGGATATTATCAAAGATTTTCCGAGGAAAGATATAACACTTACGCGAAATCGTGTAGTTCGAATTTGTATACAAAATACCCCAGTGCCACCTATAGCGGGTTACTTTTAGGAACTATGTGTTGTTTATAATGTAAATTCGTATTTAACTATACACTTTTAAAATGTTAAAAAATATGCTTTAAATTAATATTTATATGATGAAAACTAAGTGTTCATTACTAATATATAACAAACAAATATGATATTTATGTTTTAAATGCTATAAGTATATATTTAGTAAGTAAAAGCTAATTTATATTGCATGTAATTTAATAGAGCAATGAAAACATTGTTGTATGCAAACAAAGCCGAACCTAAATCTATTTCAGTTATTTCGATACTACTGCTAGCAGCGGCAGGGGATATTACTAAATTACGTTGCATGCATAGGGAGTGTTATATCTTTGCTTCGCAAAATCTTTGATATTATTATAAGTTATAATTTAAAAAACATAAATTTTGTATATAAAATATAAAATTAATATTAATAAATTCTTTGAAAATGATTGTCCTATTATATAATTTTTATTATTTAATAAAAGTATTCTTTAAAATAATATAAATGTAAATTATTAGTTAATTTTTTTACATTCATAAATCAATTGTTTAAATTCTATATTCTATTAAATATTATTTTCACATATTTTTAAAAGTGTATTTGATCAAATACACCAAATACAACAATCAAATACAAATACATCACTGAATAATAATTCAAATACAAATACAAATACATCAAATCAGTGTATTAAAAATCAAATACAAATACGTATTTGACCCCATACCTGTATTTATATATATATATATATATATATATATATATATATAATGTATATTTAATGCACTTTAATGCACAAATAGTTAATTTTGTATGATAAACATAATTATATAATTATCTGAATAATTATAATTAATTAAAATTTAATATTTTAATAATAAAATAGAAGGTTACCCCTGACCTCCAGCATGGATTAAGGATCAAGGTCAAGATAGTAACCTCTTTCTCATCCTCATTAGAATGAACAACGGGCAGGTCAGAGTTGTGGTTGATGTTGTGATGGCGGGCAATAACTGAATGGAAACCAGACTTGAAATCACAGAAAGCGCATCCATATGGGAAGTACTGTTTGTGTAGATATAGGTGGTTATGGTTGAATAAAGGTATAGGACAAGTGAGTGATGGTGATAAGGTGTACTAACATTGAAATGTTTACGGCAGTGAGATTGTATGGTAACCAACCTAGGTGAGAAGTAATCGCACATGTTGCACGAATACTTACCAGAGCTTTTACCGTCGTTTTTAATCCTGTATTGAATGATCAACTAATGAATAAACTATATTATATAATAAGATTTCAGAGGTATCACTCTACTAACAGACTATCGGATTGACTTTTGCGTATCTTCTTTGGAACGATTTCTTCCACAGAATCGTATAGGATATCTTCGTCGTCGTCGTTAAAAACTCTCTTGAAACTTTCCATGGACTTCAGGTTAGCTTTAGATAGGGCATCTTCTATGGGGGCAGGTACTACTGGATTCATCATGGCATCCTCGAGTGTAGTGTATTCACTGGTGTCATTATTTGCTTGCTGTATCGGGTAGTGATGGAGCGTTACCAGTGCACAATAAGAGGATAAGATGAAGTAGGATGAGGCTGAAGCAAACCTTGGAAGTGTTACAGCGGAACTGTTTCTTACACTGAACACAAGAACCACAGATCACTGCGTCGTGTTTGAACTTCAGATGTTCTAGATGCTTCTTATTATTCATACGGATATCAGCTGTAGTCGCGTATTGACAAAATCCACACATCTACGATAGGTACAGTAATCATTGTAGGTTATGTTAATACAAGTATTCATCAGCTAACTAATTATTATAAATTGATTTAGTAGTTATGCTAATATAATAAAGTATAGATAGGCTGCAATGAGTTGAAACCATTAGATTCGGTAGAATCGTATTGAAATACTTGTTGGCCATCTTTAAGCAGAGGATTTTTTTAATTTCAATAGTATCCCTAAATTTAGGCATCTGAAAGTGATGATAATGATGATATGTATATATTTATTTATATATATGTAGACAGGAAGTAGTAGTATTTACCTGTTTGATCTTATGTTTACGTGCGGCATGGCATCTCACTTTAAATCTGGTGTTCTGATAGTTACAGACGATACAACGTACAAATTGAGCTTCAATTATAGAATCATTTGTGAAATGTGTCTAAATCAAGGTGAACATAAGCGTTAGTGGGTAGTGGGGTACTGGTGATAAGGGACAAACCTGTCGGTGCTCTTTAAATTCATTGAAGTCTTTAAATATCTTAGTACACTTATCGCAATTAAAGCTAACGTTGCCGAGAAGGGCGATATTCTGATAACAGAAGTCACATGACTGACATTCTGTGATCAGGTGATCGGTGCTGGCATGCGTGTAGGCGTCTTGTTCACTCAACGACTTGTTGCATACCTTACATATCTGTCAAAGCATTGTAAAGTTACTAGAGAGGATCGGAATAGGTTAAGGGTTAAAGTGTAGCTATGTGAGGTCATAGGTCAATGCTTATGTGCGGTGAATACTCACATAGTAATTATTTTCATCGATGAGCATACATGCTTGTATGTTATTAGAGCAGAATTCTCTAGGTTCATTGGACTTGCGATGGAGAGTTATGTCTTTCTATTGAAGTAATGATACATGTAGTGATGATATATTAGTTAGGTAAAATAAGACAATAGTGTTAAACATCGATGAACATAGTTTTGTAAGAAGTAAAATGGTGTTAATTTAATTATAGTATGATGATAAACTTGGCATTGAAATATATTTATATTATGAATAAAATAGAGAAACTTATTTAATTATATTTATAATAATGTTTTTTATAATATAGTTTATAATATAGTTGTGACATTTCTTTATAAGATATAATTGGAGTTAAATACAAAGTAATTAAAATATTTATACATATATATAATAATATAATGACTAAGAATATTGCTATATTCAAACATTAGTAAATAATATTGTATAATTAAGTTATAACTTAATTAAAATTAGTCTATAATAAAAGGCAATTATTTTAGAATCAATTTTAAAATAGAGTTACAATGGTACTAGAATATAGTTAACTTATATCACATACCTTATATTCTGGATGCTTATTTTGGCAATGTTGTCTAATTCCAAATGTAGTTTTATTATTATAATCACAGAACACACATGAAAACTGCAATATCTGCTGTTCAATATCCTCAATCTATTTCAGTGAGTAAATGTATTAACATGAACACACCTACTTGGAATAATATAATAGTATGACTCATGTAAACATCAACCATATAATCAATTCACATATTCTCTAAATAATCATATATGTATAAATATAGTCTAGGATAGATTATCTACTTGCATTAAAACTTCAAACACTGGTGGTTAAAGATTAGTGATAATGGAAGGAAGATAATAGACAGCAAGTAGTCTATATATATATATATATATATATATATATTATATATATATTTATATAATCCAATTAAGTATGGCTAGTGTGTAAATATAATACTGTAGGTCTAGTTGCAATGCACTATAAGATTATATAAGGCGTACTTAAATAAGGCAGGATATGTGTATGCTTATGTATATAACATCAGTGGGCAGGCAGGCAGCCACAGCAGTAGTAGCAGTAGTAGTAATGGGATACACTAAATTCCAACACTGCATATCACTAACAAGGTTCATTATAATTCTATTGGAGTATTGCTACTGAATTCTACATTTAATAAACATATGGAAATAGAGTTAAATATAGAATTAGATATACATTCATTATATATTTGTGGTATTTGCCAATGTTCTAAAATCAATAGAGTTCAACATAAAATCATATACAGTGTGACTATCCAAGGTAACTATTTTAAAATTAGATTTTATTTTATGTATGATGCATTATATTCACTATATAAACAATTAAGAGATTATTTGAAGAATGTATGTTATTCTATAAATAACATGAATAGATCATATAGTACACTTGAGATATAAAATTCATATACCAGTGATAAATATAATAGAAAACAAGTATTTTCATTATTGACTATATGTTAAGTGAGATACACAGTATTGTCAAACATATTAATTGTGCATATTAAATCAGAGGTCATATACACATAAATAGAGTAAGGGGGAGAAAATATGGATAACCAATAAACATTTTTCTAATCAAAATGTTCATATTATGTCATATCTTAAACAAAAATCAATTGATAGAATATTATAATGATTTATCAGGAAATATACTATATATATATATAAATATCTGCTACTTAGGTCAAGGATAGAGGATATAGCTAATACTCACAGATACGGATTGGTTCACTACCCTGAGTGAATTTGACTCTTCATTAAATACATCCAATGCATCAATGTTCTCTATGAGAGTTCCCAGCTCTGTGAACACTCCGACAGTTCCATCACCTTCGACCTTTTGCTGAAAATATTGAGATATATGACACACTATCGGTAATAGGTATTAATAATGTAGGCAGTTATTCATTCCCACACATGCAGCACTTTTAATTAATAGATGAAGATTCCACTGCAGAATGTATGCTAATATTATTCTCTAAGTGCCAATACTAATGGTACAAATATCTCACAATATAGCTATTTATATAACTACATTCCTCAGAAATTTCATGCATAATAAACAAGCTATAAATAATGGAATTTCACTGGTATGTTAATGCATGGTAAGTAATTACAATATAATTGCCTAAATTCTATCAATATCATGGGAACAGTTTAAGATTTATAATTAAATATCATAAATAAATGTTATATTATTATATACAAATATGTATATTTTTGTAAAAATTATAAAATAAAAGTAATATAATAATTATAAAATTACTACAAAATTGTACACTATTAAACCTTTTAATTTTTGAGAAAAATAGTTCATAGTTAAAATAGTTCAAAAATATCATATTAAAAAACATAAAAAATATTACACATTCATTATAATTGTAATTATTATGTAATATCTATATATCTATCCTTTTATATAATTGTATATATATATATACCCATTTTTTATATAATTTTAAAATGATGAATTAATTCAAATAATATTACCTGCAATATCATTTTTACTTAATTTTATTAGATTATTATATTTGAATAAAATAAATTTAAATGATATATTGTTTATATGTTATATGATATATGATATGATATAAATATGATATGTTATATAATGATATGGAAAAAAATAATTTATATATTTTATTGACAGGACATTTTTTTTTAACTTATTGTTAATTAACAAATACAAAAATATAATACATTTGGTATATTTTTAAGTAAAATAATTAATATCTACATTTTTATAAAAAGTATTAAATCAATATATTTACTTTACAAATATTTTTTGGAAGATTTCCTTTTAAGTTTTTAATATTATAACTAGTAATAGGTTAGAAAAAATCTTATTAATATTAATATTTGATTTTATTTATAATATTAAAATATTACTATACTATATTATTAATTCTTACTATAATATCAATTATACAAAAAATGTTATCACACTTATTTCATTTATCAAAATAAATATATTTGTTAATGAATATCTAACCATAATTCTTTCAGAAAATATAATATTTTGTTCAAAACTACATTCTTCACTTTCCCTAATATGCTGCAAAAGATGATTTTCCTCATCAGATTGGAATCTGTAAAAATATTATAATTCATAAAAATGTTTCATAGTTAATGTAGGTATTAGTATTATTATATTGTATTAGTTTTAAATATATACATATATTAATATAATTATAATTAATTGGATAATAAAAGGGTGATACAAACTTGCAGCAAGTACAATTGAAGGCTGTTTCGATTGGCCTACAATGAATCATGTAGACATGTTTCTTCATATCATCAAAGTCATCTGTAGTCCTGGCGCAATACAGGCAACGGAACATTCCATCCTCATTAAAACTCAGAGTCTTACCATCGTTGGATACAAACTTCTGCAGTGGAGGGAAGTTACGGTTAATGGTTGGTGATACGATATTAGCGACGCGACTAACCGCTTTAGTCATGTGATGTTCGGTGATGTGAGCCAGTATGTCGGAACGCTTGCCTGTGACGAATTCGCAGCTGCAGCACTGCAACGAGGTCTCAAAGTTTTCATCTTTAGGAAGCTGATTGATGTAGTCGGATATGTAGCTATCCATGGTATTCTTCTGTTGGTCAGACATGTCTCGTAGGGTTTCAGAGATGCGATTATTGGAGACCGTGTGGGCGAAGGCTGGCTCATCTCGATGATAGGTGTTTAAGTGGCGTCTCATGTACACGGGGTAACGGGTCCTAGAAGTGCAGTACTTACACTTGAATCCATCCGCTATACGAATCATCTTCGCGTGGTTCATCATGTGCTTCTCGAGCAGAGATTGTGTACGACACTGGAACGGGCATTCCTTGCAAATAATCGATGAACCGTGACGTTTGCGTTGTCTCGGTGTAAGAGGTGTGAAACCGCTAGCGGATAAGGTAAGCTGTTGTTGCGGTTGTAGATGAGGGGAGTAACGATTAGTACCGTGTCGTCTCCTAACATGTCTCTTCATATTGCCAAGACTAGAGAAGCTGTCACCGCAATGTAGACACGTAGTCTTATTCATCTTACCATTATCAGGCTCGGGGTCAAGTTCCGCGAGGCTTCGTAGAGGTGACTCGATGTAACGGATAATCGATCCATCAGCAGATTCATCGTCATCCATCAGTTCTTTCTTGATGTAGGGCATTTCAATGTGGCCTAAACTTTCGAGGACCTCAGGTTCACTGCTGTCAGGGTGAAGTTGTTGCGTTACCGGAACAGGAATGGGGAAATTCAATTGGTTAACGAGCGTCGACATGCTGTTCTTGTGTTGAGTGAGTTGGTTGGTCATCATATCTGTTCTATTCGTGTACGCCTGAATTTGACCTTGTAGGTGACCCTGTAACGTATTACTCTGAATGAGCGCCTGCGTAGGGTTGTAGGCATGTCTTGGATTCGGTATATTATGCATGTGTATTTGACCTTGCATTTGTATTGGCTGGTAATGTTCTGACATAATGGGTTGCATGCTATGATGGCTAGCTCTGATGAGCTGTTGTTGTTGTTGTTGTTGATGATGTTGTTGTTGTTGTTTATGTGGATTAGTGAAGCGTTCCCTCTGCATATTGTGCATGTGATCTAAAGGGGAACGGTATGCTTCCATCAACTGACTGTTACGATCGTGTGGGTACATCGGTGGTGGGGGCCGCATTTCACTGTTTCCATTTATTTGATTGCGGTCACGTATCAAAGGGGGCGGGGCTGTAGGAGCCATATTATGGCTGTTCGTGGGCGGAGGCTGCTGTACTTTTCCAATCGGACCCGAAACGGAAACCGGTAGTTTGGGAATGTTGATGGTGAATTTCTCGCGCTGGATGAGGAAGTTGGAGTTATTATTGGGGTGGGCGTCGTCCATGTGGGCGTCGGTTAACATCATCTCGCTGCTAACGTATGGACACTGATTGCATTGGAAGTAACGCATGACGAGGTCGCGCGGTTCCGTACAAAAGCGAATGTGACAGATGTAATGCGATCGGTAGTCGTTGAAACGGTCGGATTCAAAGGAACAACCCATGTTACACATGAAGAGACTCTGCCTTTCGTCGTCTTCGTCGTCGCTGTCTTTCTCTTTCACCTTGTGATCGCGCTTCAGGTGACGGTTGAAGATCTTCGATTCTTCTGACGTGAATGAGCAAGATGAACACTGATGACAGACATCGGAAGAGGAATGAGATCTGGTTGAGTCTAGAATGTTTCCCCCACAGCTCATGTCCACCGGTGAGAGATCTCCGTTCATCATGTTGTTATATCATCTGTAGAGGAATCACTCAATTAATAATGTTATTAACCTTATTTACATAACTATGCAAAATAACACATTTATATCTATATATATTTCTATATATATTTCTATCTATATATATATATATATATATATATATATATATATATATATATATATATATATATATATATATATATATAGGTATATATATGTATATGTATATATAATATATATATATATATATATATATATATATATATATATATGCATATGAATATGAATATGTATCTGAATACATGTATATATATATCTGAGTATATACATATTATAGGGAAAATAGTATTAATATATAGGTTGATATTATGCTAGCCTGAGAATACAATCTATAATGAACCAGACGTGTATAAAGCGGAAATGCGACTACTGCGTTAGAAGATCACTATTTGCAATAAATATAGCTTGCATTACTACTGCTTCTAACGTATTTATGCGCTGAGAAATCTAGGTCACATTGAAAGCCCGCCACGAGCGAGAGAGAGCGTAGCATAGCAGCTAGAGATTATAGCAGATGTTATAAGCTACGGGTTATAATGTACGATCCTATCCTTTCAATGTAAACTCGCGAAGCTATCGTGATCAATAGCAGTGTATGTAGCGCCGCCCGTTCAACTCATTCCGATCTATAAATAGAATGCAGCAAAGCCAACCACGCCCACATTTGAACGATAAGCACAAAAGTTGAACAGTTCAAATGATATATATATACGTGTATATAAATATATATCCATACATATAAGATGATACACGAGTAGTATTTATAAGTGGTGTTAGGTTTTAGATAAAGGTCAAACATAATTGTCGATGTTCTTACTAATCCTAGCCAATACGTCGTGTATTATTTAACATGCTAAAACGAGAACCGATTTCTTTGTAATGAATGACTAACAATCACAGACGAGAATGGACAATAGAATAAACAATAACGTCAGGCATCGATTTGTACGATGACATTTCTTTGTTAAAGTGTATTCTACGTACACATAATATAATCCTTGCTAGTTTTATAGAAAACACGAAATAACGAATACTTGATAAGCTATATTTCTAATATTTGATATCAGACGATATATTGATTATAAGCGTCGTATCTGGTTGATGGATACGCGTTTATATCAATGCACACTATCATATAGAGGGTGAAAATAAACGATCTTGTACATGCATTGTATACTATATAGTAGACGTGCCACTATACATATGTATATGATTAGCTGTCATATTGCTTATAAATACATATTGTTATTTCAGATTGACTTACAGTGTATAGATGAAAAGTTAGCATATGACGTTTTCCATATATATGCATATGTACTATTTATTATTATTGTGAAATGCACTTAATTATCGTAATACCCTGAATATAACGATATTCTTTGTTTAGATATTAGTAATATAATATATAAACATAAAATATATAAGCAGATTTTAATATTTTAATATTTTAATATGTACATTGTTCAATATATTTAGTGGATACAAAGGCCATTTATGAAACTATTATTATAATAAAAGTTTGAAGTGTGTATGTAGATTAACATAACAATACGTATTTTATCAAAATAAATTTAAATTATAATACACACATACATATATATATATATAAATAATTTTAATTTAATTAATATATATATATATATTAATAATGTCATATATGACATTATTTATAAATAACATACAGCTATTAGGAATATTCTGAATTATATTATATATATAACTATGAACTATAATAATGGCAGAATTTAAGTACACGTATATACTATGTGTATCTATTTTTAGCTTATTTTTCCAATCCCATTTTATTATAATACTGTATTGCGTGTAATTATTCAAACCGATATGTGTTTACTCAACTATTTATTATGTATTACTCACATACAATATATAGAAATTGTGTAAATAGTGAACGGACAACCAATTATATGTCCTACTCTCGTTGAGTTAGGTATTATATAACTAGTGTGTATATATATATATATATATATATATATATATATATACGCGTTATAACGAGTACATATCATAGCGAAAAATGTACACGTCATTTCCACGTCGTGTGTATCTCTATTATATAGAATTGTGGGCATGAGATTTTCTCTGATAATATTAATGTGAGAGTTAATATGCAGATCCGAATATATTCTCGAATAATGTAAGCAGACGATAAAAACAGGACAAGACCTATTATTATTGTTATGCAGCGCTTTGCATTCTGGGTAAGACATTCCAGATATATGTTCGCGAAAACGTGATTTATTGATATACATAGGGGCCAAATTTCTCAGCTAGCTGATTTCGTTCTCTTATTTAGTTTATCTGCCTATTATCACCGTGGGTAACAAAAACAATACATAATGTGCGTGCGTGTGTACCCAGTGAAGCAGATCGATATACGTTACTTATATCGATATATATACATAGGTAGACGTGGCTATATAGAAAACCATATGTTAAGTGGCTTGATATCATATTGCTAATACGGCAGAGGTGAAAGGTGAACTTCGTAACCAGCTCTTAATCTACCTATATATCGCTCACCACATGGAAAACACACGACGCGAGATAGCGCTAATCTGATGATGAGTATTTGCTGCGCGGTGTTTGTAACGTATGCCATATGTTATAATGTGCAGCAGCATAGACACAATAGAATGAACATAATGCTATACTGTTCGTATGTTGTTGGTTATGCATGCTAGATACACGATACAAAGCAGACTATTACAAATAGTTACATAACTCGCCAATATTACAACTCTACACTAATCATTACACGTATTCGCTACCAGTGCACGTCTACTAATTAAACATAGATATATGCATATACCCATCCATATAGTTCTACACATTACATACACTTATATAAATGTGAATTTAGGGTAAAACGACTACCCTAAATAATGTAATACAGTATTGTACCCTACTACTAAAGTACGCACAATGTGTATGCGAGTGTATATGTGTATGCATATGTGTTTGTATAAGTAGTAGTAGTATCGTGGTACACAATGCGAAACACATTATATAGACACCATAAGTAGGGGGCTACATAACCTAGTTCAAGGACACACAGCTACATTAATATCAACTACATTGCATCTAGTAGCATACACTCAGAGTAAATGTATATTTGCTCCCTATATTCTACTATATGCAAATATATGGGGGTTTCATATTATATATATATATATATAATTTATACTGAAATACTCTTCCAGATATTTATTATATACATTTTCCTGGGTAGTTCTATATTTACATAAAGTATATGTAAATAATAACTCTACATATTTATATAAAAATAATATAAGTAAATATAGAAAAGCATCTACAAAAAAAGTCATATTTATTATTTACATAGTATAGTATTTATATAGTATTTACGAATATTCATGTTATCAAATTTCATGATTTAGTAAATAATTAATAAACAAGATAACCTTTAATGTATATAACCTTTAGGATATCTATATCCTAGGTTATAACCTTTCAAATACATATTGCATATTTAATAACATGTCATATTGTAAGTAATTCTCTTTTGTGCAATACAATAAGGATATGGCATTATGGGTAGTATTTAAGGTAAATGAACTTAATGGATTATTTATAAATCTTATTATAATAATCAGGTTTATGGTGTCTGATGCTAATACTGTTAAATTTAAATAAAATAATAAATAATATTAATATGATAATAGTATGGTTAGGAACCAAAATTCTGTTTTTTATATGGAATGATATTTATATTATTAGAATTTGATTACTAATTAATACCAAATAATTAGTAATCTAATAATCATATTATAATTACTTACTTCGGATTTATATAAGATATAATTGTAAAATATGTATCACTAAGAAACATAAACCTAAAATACAATACTTTTAATTTACTATTATTATAACCATGTATATATATCAAAAATATTAAAATTCATCACCATATAAATAATGATGTAATATAAATTATATATTATATATTGTATTATAATACAAAATATTTAATTGGAAAAAATATTTAAAAGTTGTAATTAGTAAGGACCAGGATTGGGGTCAAATACACTATCAAATACAAATAAAAATACATTTTTCTTAAAAAATCAAATACAAATACAAATATGTATTACATTTTTATACAAATACAAATAAATTTTATCAAATACAAATACAAAATATTAACACATTACATATTAAATTATATGATCATATTTTATATAAAATAATAATCCTTATATCATCAATATACCAGATTGCATAATAATGAATTGAAATATATTTAAAATATATTAAATCCTAAAGAAAATCAATAAAATAAAACATATAAACAATATACTGGTTGCTTGGGATATTATAAGTTATAATTTATAACACATACATTTTCTATATAAAATATAAATTTATTTATATAGTATTCATAAAATTCTTTGAAAAGTATTGTTCTATTATATATGTATTATTTAATATAAATGGTACATTTTTTGTTAATTTTTACATTCATAAAGTAATTGTACATTCTATTAAATTATTGAATTAAAATATTTTTAAAAGTGTATTTGATCAAATACACCAAATATGACACTAAAATACAAATACGTCACTGAATAATTAATTAAACTAATACAAATACACAAAATCAGCGTATTTAAATAATAATACACATACGTATTTGACCCCATCCCTGGTAAGGACACTGCAGTCTAAATATCTATCTCCTACAATTGTAATATTACGTACTCCAAAATATATAATTTACAGTAGTATAGTAATTATATTTAAATATTAAAAATATCAGAAATGTTTATTTATTTGTAAATTAAAAATAGATACATTTTTTAATTTGCATAAATAAATTAACTTTTTTTAAATTACTTAGTACCTTTATAGATATTTACATACAAATATATAGTAAAATAAGGTATTTAAAAAACTCTAGTAAATATTTAATTTGTAATAATTTCTGTATATAATATATTCATATACAAATAATATATTCATATACAAATAATATATAGCTCAATATAATTATTATTTAAAAAAAAAGTACTTTAAAAATATGATAAATTAAGAAATAATTTAATAAAAAATATTTTAATATATTTAATACTTTATATTTAATACTTATAATAAAATTGTTATATTGTTTATTGTAGTATTGAATATTTTATTGATACATAATCTCTGAAAATAAATGTAAAAAATAAAATTATACAATTTAAAATTGTTTTTATGTATGCCTGAATATTTATGTATACCTTAAGTAGAAATTAATTATTTTTTAGTATCGAGGTTACAAAATTATTCTAAATATATTATAACAAAAAAAATATATTTTAGATGAATATTTATAACAATTTGTTGGTATTATGCCATACTTATATTACATTTTTATGTAATATGTTACATTAGAAAAATAATTTGTGTATATATTAAATATACAATTTTAAATTTTATGAAAAATTACAACAACAAAAGTATATATTTGTTTGTATAATTTGAAAGGTACACTAAAATATTTAATACCAAATTAAACCACCAATAAACAAATCTGTTATCATTTAATTTATATAATTATAATACAAATTTATTATGAATTATTAAATTATATATATTATTTTTAACTTAATTACATTTATATAAATTATAGAATAAAGTATTTAACTACAAAATATGGAAATTTTATTCGAAATATAAATACATTTTAAATTAAAAGATGTTTTTTTTTATAATATTTATCTGGAAATTCTAAATAATATAATATATATTACATTGTATTATAATTTATTCTATGGAGAATATTATACTATATTTCATTTAGAAAGTGTATAAGCCAGGTCATAGAGCCTACAGATAGTACCTATATTAAATCTTATCCCTAATAATAGTCTCAGTTTGACAATTTCAACCATTCTACGATGTAATATTGGCTATATATGGAAGCTTGTCTTATAGTATTGGAAATTGAAAACACTGGTATCACAGTAACCACAGTATAAGACATACATGTTATTTTTATATTGAAATAATTTATTTACAAATAATTTTGTTTGCATTGAATTAAATATTAAATTCAAATATGTAATATATACCACCAGACCATACTACAGCATTATGAAATCATTCAAACATGTAATAAATATAAAATATATATAAGAAGACATAATATCATTTGTATTAGTTACTTTATTTGAATACATATATAATACCTAAATTCTTTCAAATAATAATTTTATAAATAAACATATTATTAGAAATAATTGTGAATCCAAACAATTCAATAACCTAACCAAATGAAAACAAATCTCTGAAGCCATGTAAAACGGATCTGATTTAAGAATTCCGCACTAAGATTTTCTGGCTCAACTGAAATAATATCGATAATTATCTTCTCATCGTAGATATGTATACAAAATGTATTTAATTGAGATGGGTGTATATATTATTTATTCATGGGATGACATCATTTTTAAATATTTATAGATTTTTGTGTTTTTATTTTTAATTTTATTAATGATTAACTAACTTAACCAAGTTATTTATAAAAAACCTAATATTCTCATGGTACTTGCTGAGAATATGTCAATGGTATTATAAACATGTATATAAAGGGTAATTCATATTAGTATTTATATTATTATATTATAGAACTATTTCATTTCAATAATTTGTATATTATATCTTAATTTAAATGTTCTTTCAGCCGTTAGTGTACAATTTGAAAGGAATTAAGGTTATACGTTCAATATTGCAAATAATACCATTGCTAGATTCACATAGAATATATGTGAAATAGGAATAGATTAATGCATATATTACTAGAAATCTAATAACAAAATGAATGGTGCACTTGCACATAAAAACTAGTAATAAATGGATGTTGATATACAACATCAATAAATCAATACATTGCAATGATTAACTGTGAAAGTATTGCAGTGAACCAATGAAATACCATATTATAATTAAAGTGAAAACATCCTATATCAGTAATCTTATATAATCATCTTTCTAGGATATTATAATATATTATGCTATGAAATGAGAGATGTAAATGTGATATAAATGAAACATATATATTATAAATAAATAAATACAACTAGAGATAATCAGTTACAATATTATATATATATATATATATACATATATATATATATATATATATATATATATATATATATATATATATATATATATATATATTAGAATATAATAATATATCATAGATGTTATGTTAATATATGTATATAATTACAAAGCACAATATGTAACACAAGCAAATTCCTGCATGAGTATTATTTTATAAATAAATATATATATATATTGATGATACATCATTAGAATAGTTTGTAAGCTCATTAAGGTGAATTGCATTTTGTATTCATAAAAATAACATCAGTTGTGGTAAGTATTACGATTTTCTTATAGATAGAATACACTTACACACTCAAGAGAAATGTGTTAATATGATATAAGTGTGATACTATTTAAAATCATTGTATAGTTTTTTCTAGACTTTAATAGAGTATTATGAATATTTCAACATTCATTTATTTTATATTCATTTTTTAAAACATATATTCTTAAATAAATTAACCACATATTTATGTTATTATTTACAAAATTATATATTATTATAATTGTTATTATCATATTTCTTTTGAGTTTGTTCTTTTATTCTTAAAGGGGTTTCACACCAACTCGAACGCAATTATTAACTCTAATTATTAGAGGTTAAAGTTTAACTATGTTTTTTAAATCTCCGTAAAATTGGTTTTACACCTACTTATTAGAGTTAATAAATGCGTTTGTTTTGGTGTAAAATCCCTTTTACATATAAGCATTTATTTTATTTTAAATATTGGATTTAAATATTAGAGTTAAACTTTAACCTCTAATAATTAGAGTTAATAATTGCGTTCGAGTTGGTGTGAAACCCTTTTATATATTTGTATCTATCTCAAAATCATCTTGTTATTAAATGGTTCCTTTTTTTTACTTATTATATAACTGTATTGTATTGTATACATATTTCATGTGTATTAATTATTTATTTATAGTATATAAGTAAAATAAATATTATTCAGTCATTCATTCATTCAATTATTAAAATATATATTTAATTTTTGACATTATAAAATTTAAATTAGAAATTTGAGTTATGAAATATCCATATTAAAATATATATTTAGAGATCTACTTAACAAAATATACATACAAACTAATCACAAATGTATATATATATATATACTTTTGTATCATTTGAAGGTTAATATGACTGCTTTCAATGCACAGTTTCTAGATAAAAATCTATAAAAGCAATATTTTATATAAAAATTATAGAAATAAAATATGTATGTCTAGTGTTATAAAATCGCATTCAATCGAGGTATTATGAAAGTTTTAAGTTTCGTAAAAATATATTGAACAATCAAAGTTTGTTCAATATATTAAAAATTGTAATACACTGTAATTAATTTATCTGCATAAGTTAAAATATTATCTATATATAAACTTTAATTGTATACCAGTGATCTCAGGCGAAGTGATCTCATGGGGATTGGCAATGTTAATTTAAATAATTATTTATAAATAATAGAATTTACATTACACACGAAATCATCAAACTAAATTAAAACATTTAGACCCATTTTTAGACCAACGGATTTAGACCAACATCACTTCTTGGGATCACTGTTTACCCTTTAATTAATATTCTTTAAATGTTATATATTTTATACACTGTAACTAGTATATACAGTAACTAGTATATACAGTAACTAGTATATACAGTAACTATATATATTATAATGAAACACAGTAAACCAATAACTATACATCTTCAATAATAATACTAATTAAAAGTGGATTCATTACATATATGAATCAAAATGATGATGATTTATAATACTATTATGTATTTTATATTTATATATGTCTAATATATTCAAATGTATGTATTTAGACATTTATCCACTATTATTTATTAAAATTGGCAACATCCAGATATTATATGGACTCTAAATAAATATTATTATATATAATATTATTAGTATATATAATAATATCATTTCCTACAATATTTTCTTACAATTTTTAAATAATATACAGTAAAGGAGGTGCACAGAGAAAGGTGAATGTTTTTACTCATTGTTTTTATATTTTCTACTTTGTATTAAAAACAACATAAAACACAATGTTCATTCTACCCTTTGTTCATTTACCATTTATAGTTTTGTATGAGCATACATGTGTATATGTGTACAAACCCTCTATAATGTTTCTATTAACTAGAATTTAATATATTTTATTATAAAATAACCATTTTATAACCATAATTAAAACCTCATATAGAAATGATATTTCTTTATTTGGAAAATAAATAATCTATTCTAACTATTTATTTCATACACTACAATTTCTATAATTTATAATTATAATTATGCAAATAACCTAAAAATCATAGTGATATCTATATTTAATCTGACAAATTATAAAATATTTGTATACAAAATACTACTTTTGAAGTTTAACCAAAGATTTTCAAAAGGAAAGATATTGCACTCCCTATCTATCTCTAGTACTTCGAAATGTAAATTTAAAATGAAAAAACCATATTAACACTAGATGGCGAAATAGTATATGAAATGTTAAATCATGTGATATTTTTATTTAAATTTCTTGTTTTCTAATTATATACTATATTTAAAATCATTACAATATAATACAATACATGTAGTTTTTTTTAATATTAGATTTATAACAATATATTTATCATTTATTTTATTTGTTTATATTAAATATAACTAATCAATGTATTCTATTGTTATATAATTATATTATCATTTTAAAATCATGTAAATACATATTATAATACAATATACATGTATATTGTATATAATTTATTATTTACTATTACAATAAATATAGAAATGTCTTATTATCAGAATAATACCGCTAGATGGCAATATCGAATTATTAGGTGACACAAATATACACAAGTGCAATATCTTTCCTTTGGAAAATCTTTGGTATAACCATAGATTTTGCGAAGCAAAAATATAAAACTCTCTTTCTACAAAATGTAATGCCTGTAGCTAGCAGTAGTATTGAAATCACTGAAATATGTTTAAGTTTTCAGTGAATAACACATTTATCTGAAAATTGAGCCTATATAGGTGGTGCTGTTCATATTTTGCGTACAAAATTGAATTACACGATTTTGCATGTGTAATATATTTCCTTAGAAAAATCTTTGGTATAACAATTAAAATGACTATTGGAGTATTTATTTAAGTAATGTATGCTTTATACTGTAGAATTTATAAAGTTAACTAAAAGTATTAGGATAACAAATATAATTAATACACTTCATAAAGTTAAATACTAACTTCTTTACATAAATGATAATGTCATACATATTTTTATATATATAAATAAAAAAATATTACTAAATTGACTACAATTCACATATGAAATACATAATACTTAATTATTTATATAATATCTTTATAAATAAACTTCTAGGTAAGGAAATATTATCTGAATAAAATACGTTCCTTATTTAGGTATTTTACTATATGTATATATTATCTAATTAAAGAATCTTACGAAATTATAAACATCTAAGGTTAATTTTATATATTTAATATTGAAAATAACATACAACGAATTAGTAAATTAATCTTATTTTTAATCTCATAAAGAAGTAATAAATGTAATATAAATTATCAAAATATAAGACAATTTTTGTGATATTATTTATAAAAAAACTTTACAAAATTATTAATTATAAATAAAAGTACTAACTGAGCATACTGAGTATACCATTACATTACATACTATTCATATAAAATATATTAGACATATTAAGCATGACACTTTTATAAATATTATTGAATTGAATTATGAGTATAATTTTGATATTTAATTTACGAATAAATTACATATTCCAAGAGCAGTTGGCGAAATAAGGTTAACCCTCTAATTCGCTGTATTATAAACTTTTAAAATTTAAGATAAACTTCGTCAATAAATTGTAAATTAAACCTTGAACCATGTTATTCTATAAATTAACTTTCAGATATATATTTATTATCATATCGTAGTTATTATATAGTAAATAAGTGAAAATATAACATATTTATATAATTTTATATATTATTTATAAATCAAAGATACTTGAAAATAAGTGATCTTAAGCATTTTAATAAAAACATAAACAATAATAATTAATGATATATAAATGCATGAAGTATAATATTATATATATAATAATTTGTTAAGTTATATGAAACTATATAATAATTTATATTATAAAATATATTTATTAAAACTAGATTTATATAAAAATGACCTATAGTTAGATATATAATAAGTTATTAATATTATTAATAATACATTGAAAAATAATAAATTGAATTTAATAATTAATAAATTGGTTTTATTACATATTCTATTTAATTTATTACAATTAGTATTATAAAATATGTTTAATATTTTAAATTTATTTAAAATTTAAATATCTATACATTTAACTAATTCAAGGTCGTATTAATAAAAAATCGCTGATAGAACTATTTTTTACTATAATCACTTTCTCCAAAGATATTTCTAAGGAAAAACATAACACTCATGCAAAATCGTGTAATTAGATTTGGATACAAAAACCAACAGGGCCACCTATATAGGGTCAATTTTCGGAACTATGTGTTGATTAAAATGTAAAATCATATGAAAACTATACACTTTTAAAATGTAAAATAATGTTTTTAATTATTATTTATATAATGAAAAATAAGTGTTCACTACTAATATATAATAAAGTAAAGGATATGTTGGTTCTAAATTATATTCATATCTATGTGGCGAGTAAAATCAAATTATATTGAATGTAATTTAATAGAGTTTTGAAAACATTTTTGTATAGAAATCGCGTCATACCTATTTATATTTACGTAATTTCGATACTACTAATTACGAGGAGTACTATTAATTAAGTTGCGTAGATAAGGGGTTATATCTTTGCTTACTCTATATTATTAAATATCATATATTGCAAATAATATGTAATTTTACAAATCATAGATTAATAAAGAAGTAATTTTATTAACTTTCTAATTATTGAATTATTATCATAAATTACATATACCAAGGTCATGATAGTAACCTCTATATACTGCAATGGTAACTATATTATATATATATATATATATAATAACTTATATGTAATTTCCAGCGATATTTGTGTGTGTTCAATGATTAAACTAGCTATTACAATTCATTTTTAAATTAACAAATATATATCCAGGTAATAGGATACAATCAATCAACCGTAAAATAAAAGTTTCTAATAAGCTTTAAAAGCATAATAATTTCTAATAAAATTTAAGTATAAGTATAACATATATAAATATGCGTAAAAACATAAGTAAACAAATATTTACATTATATGTATGTATACTATTCAATATTCTTATATCATCCTATTTTTGTAAATCATTAATTATATCATTATCCAATATATGTGCAAATCTACCTAAAATATCTTGTGATTTTATCATTATGAAATATATATATATACTATTAACACTAATATATAACACAATATATGATTGATAACATTATATTGATAACATCACAAGATATTTTTGGTATATTTACGCATGTATTACGTATGATGATCATATTATATTTATTTATACAAACAAAATATATTATTATATTATATTATATAATATATATATTAAATATATAATATATATATATATATATGTATATTATATATATATATATATATATATATATATATTATCTATATAATTAAATAGTTTATATGTAAAATAAGTTCATATATTATAAGTTATAATATAATTATAACATTAATTAAATTAAATTTAAAATTATTATAATATTATAATATTAAAATATTTTTTAAATTTATAAATTATTAAATAATGTTTATGTATGTATCTACCATATATTATACGTAACGAACATTACAATAATATACTAATATACCGATATAAATATTTAGTTGTATTAAGTAATTGTCTATATTTTTATATGCAATTATAGTTATATTTAAATATATAAATATATATATATGTAATTTATTATATTTAAAAATAAATATAGGTCAAACTATATATTGACAGATGTACATATTGAAGAATTGAACATGATATATTTAAAATAGAAAATTGACGATTATAAAATATATGATATTAACTAAAAGTAATGATATTTAAATAATATAGATGATATATTAAGATGGTGTAATTTTAACTATTTAAATACGTAATAAATTATAATACTAACGAATTAGTATGTTTGTAAATAGGGATAAACAAATGAATTGAACTGAAATTGCAGAAATGGCGTCTATGTTTTCTGAAAATAAGATATATTTATTAATTTACAGCTAATAAATTAATAGATCAATATTTAATCAATATAATATTATTATTAATGCAATAGTTTAACAGTTGTATTATTGAAGTATACTAAACAATGTATAAAACCTTTTAAATTACTGATTTTATAAATACATATCAATGATATTCTTAGTAAAATGCCAATATAAATTTCAACTTAGCTTGTAGAGCTTGTTAAAATGGACCAATCAGAATTAATTATCTCTATTGTATAAAATATGGAAATTTCTTAGAATTAAAGAATTGTTTATATGTGATTTTAATCATCGATTATATTATAGCTCTTGTTTAACTTATATTCATATGCACATTATTTAGATATATTCAAGATTATAAATACTTTTATTAATAAATAGAATACTATACGAACAACATTACTATAAATCTAAATAACTAATTGTATTCTAACGTATACATTTATAAATATCTTGAATATATAAAATAAAATATTGATTTTTATAAAAAATAAAAATATAAAAATAATATGTACATAAAAATGTATTACATAATGTCAAAATACTTACAATAATAACTAATAAATAGTTATGGCAAAGGCAGGAATCAACTGAATAATATTAATATAACATTTATGAATATACATTAATTTTATAATATAAATTAGGTTTAGAAAATATATATTTTTCTTGGTAAGATATTATGTAACGATTATTATTATTTATAATGTTATATATTAATTATTATTTATGATTTGATATTGTTATTTGATTTTATAGTATTTATTATGTAATTTGTTAAATTACATAAATGAAATGGGTTACATTTATTATTTATCTACATCTATATTAATTATGTTTTAAATATGTTATGTATACATATATCTATCTGTATTATATAAAATATAATATATTATGTACATATTATAATTTAATCTAGTTTTTTTTTGTATTCTCATTATAATTATATAATATAATATATTATTATTCTTTATTAATAATTCATTTAATAATAATTAATTAAATATTTTTAAATATTGAATTCAAATGTAATACATGAAAACATACACACATACAAACTCAATGTAAAAACGTCGCACGCAAACACACCATCGATATAAAGAAACTTTCTTTATATCGATGAAACACACACATATATACATACACATACCATCGATATGCGAACTTTCTTTATATCGATGACACATACACACACACTCACACACATACACAAACTCTCTCTCTCTCTCTCTCTCACACACACACACACACACACACACACACACACACACACACACACACACACACACACATCATATATAGCTACTGAAATATTTGTTTTACAACTATATAATATTACGATAAGAATATTATAATATATAACTATAGATTGCTTCTAGACCATATATCTATTATATATATAAAGCAAGTGCTACAATTATAAATGATATATTTAAACATACTGATAACGATATAGGTATGTATGACATAGCCGATAATACTTCTTATTACATATATATTATATAGCTAATTATATGTATGATTTATATATAATACAATAATTATATAAATATCACAAATTTAAATTCGCTTCAATATTGTCTCTCAAACTTAAGTTAATTAAAGTTAATTAAATTAATTATTCATGTAATTAATAGTATCCTTATAAATATTAAACCATAATTAAATCCTTGATAAATTGATAGGATAATAAATATATTAGTCATGTTTAATCATCATTAATTAGTAATTAGTCATTACTAATTACTAATGAATGGTTAACGAAATTTAACAAAATAACACAGTTGAGATTGTTCTGATAATTGTATGGTATTTACTACGGGTAGGGTCTACTGGGTATGCTGGTAGGTATTTACTGTTATGTAACTCATTAATTAATTAAGTATACTTACATAATATTATGTAATACTGTATTACATAAATCAATACAAGTGATACCATACATTGACCTTAAATGACCTGCAATAAATATAACATACTTGTATCAAGTACTTGTCCTTGCTTGTCCTTGCTTGTATTATAGATTCATAGATTATATGTATTGTATCCATAGACATTAGAGTGATCCCCACTCAATATCTATGATTCTATCCATAGAGCTAGAGAGAATTTCTCTCTATCTCTATGATCTATCATATGAATGGTTATCTTTGTCCAATGATATAGGTGTTTATCATAACATACTATAGTTACTATAGTATAGTAGGTAGGGCGCTGGAACGATTTTGTATGACTAACCAATCAAAATAAATGTTGTGGTAAAAGTGGGGTGGGGGACCAATACATGGGATGACCCCCTATATTTTAAAGTGGGGGCGACATACCACCGCTCCCCTGTTGTAGCGCCCATAATAGTAGATAGGTATATATATATATATATATATATATATATATATATATATATATATATATATATATATTAGTATAGGGGAGAACGGGGCATGCCCCGTAACCTGCAGGTTGACCATAGGGGCAGGTTGAGCCATCTCAATTATTTCTGCCATTAATAAATATCTTAATGTAATTTTTAATAGGCCTACATGTATACACACCTATATTTAGCATTATTATAACAACTCAACAATTATTTATTTTAACTATTTAAAATATTATTTAATTAATATTTTATGAAAAACTCGTTGGTGGGACAGTAAGTTTAAATTTGATATTATTAATATATTTTGTAATAATATAGCATTATTAATGGTATATAAATAAAGTATATTTAATATACTATATATTATAAAATAACAAATTCAAAAATTATCATACACAAATTAATTAGATTACTTTTATATATACTAGTGATATGGGGTAGGTTGACCATAGCAAAACGGGGCAGGTTGACAATAGGGTAAATCTGCCCCGTTTTTTAAACATATTTATTTATTGATTAATTTAATTAATTAATTACTTATTTCAATAATAATAGTAGTCTAATTAATTAAATATATAATTGAGTCATTATTTTAAATAATTAAATAATTTGTTTATATTCTGGGTTAAAACATAGAGCATCTGACCTCTCTCCTAATATAACTTATCGCCTTAAAAGTTTCATTAGTTTTGATATTAATCTTGGTGAATATACTTGTTAATAACTAATACATATAAATATATAACTTTAACTATGCTTATTTTTTAAATATATCTTTAATTTTGCATTTTTTCTACCTGGCTCAACCTGTCTCATTAGACTGGGCAAGTTGAGCCAAATTAAAAAAAATTATAATGTAATTATTTATAATTAAACTGATTTATGCATGTTTTTTATTGATCATAAACTATATTTATCTTATGCACTTTATTTTATTAAAATATATTCAAAACCTTATTATATAAATGTGTTTTTATAAAAACCGGCTTAACCTGCACCGCTCTCCCCTACACTATCTTACTATAAACTATACTATATAGTAGTATACTATATACACTATAAACTATAGTCTATAGTGTACATCATAATGATGATATTATGTTAGTAAATAAATTAAATTAAGAATCTATTTATAAATTAAAGATATAATAAAGCTACACTCATTATTGAAATATCCTTATTTATATAAGCATCACATTATCAATTTAAATATATCTATAGATCTTATATAACATAAGTATAGTATTTTGATGAAATTAGTGTATAAATATGTATGAATAAAATATAACGTATATAGGATATAGTCTATAGGATATTTATAATAGCGGCTAATAGCCGCTATTAAATAGCCTATATATTATGTAATATATAAGCGTTAACGCGTATATGCATATATGCATATATATATGCTGTTTCGTCTTTACTGTTGTCAATAATATCTAATTTAACCACTACAGTTCCTCGATTATCAAACGTCTCCTAATAAGGTAAGTGTCATGTTTTAACTGACATTAACGTATACATTGACACCTACATGTCCGAACTGTAGGTCCTACATGTCCGAACTGACCACTATAGTGTACTATGGAAGCACTGCTAATTATGCCATACAAAATGTTCACCGAGTTGTTCACAAGGATGCCCATCATAATACCAAAGCGGAACGTCTGATTCACGATTAAATGTCGATACATATATGTATTGTATATATGCCGTAATTCTATAGAATTAATCTCAAATAAATTCTTAAAATTTGTCGATATATCCTATTTTTCGATAATATATATATATTAAAATACATATAAGTTTAACAAATGTATTAGTATATATTATAACATTTCAATACACACATATATATATACAAAGATTTTGCGAAGCAGGTCTTTCGGAAAATCTTTGATATATATATATATATATATATGAAAATACATGTAAGTTTATCAAATGTATTAGTATATATTATAACATTTCAATACATCGGGATTTTACTGTGCGAATTGTACTTCCTGTACTTATTTCATTCGACGTGGGTTTTTTGTTTACAATACCTGACATATATTTAACATATATGTAGGACCTACAATGTAGGTTATGTATCTATGGAAAAACCGTTTGTAACGTATAAAACTATATATATATATATATATATATAGTCTAATTTAAAAAGGTATATAAGGTATAAACCTATATATGTTTGGTAAATGACACCTATGTATTTATTTAATTATATTTGTTTTCGAATACATATATGTATTGATATATCAATTGAAATAGTATATATACTAATTGAAATTTCGTATTTATTGGTATACTAATAGGATCATATAAGTAGCACCTAATATTTACTATATATATATATATATATATATATATATATATATATATGTGAATTATATTATTATTATATTTGCGAAAAATAATATTATATATATATATATATATATATATATTATATGATATGATATTATATGATGTATTATATAATAGTTTTTAAAAATTAGATATAAAGAAAATTAAATAATAGATAATATGTGTTCACCTAGCTTGAATTATGGCATTTCGTTGACATGATCGATTGAATATAGTTTGTGAAATACAGTGGTTAATTATGTACGGTTTATTTTATGAATTTTGTATAGGTTTTCAAGGTTATTCATTAATTAAAATTCCGTTGTTCAAATTCCTATTTCAGTTATTTTCAATTTCAAATGTAATATCTATATGTAATACATATATACGTATTGTTATTAATTTCATATAATAGATGAATTATGAAATATAATCTATATTTAAATTGTGAAATAAATATTTACTGTAAAAAAAATTGCTTTTTATTGATTTTATAAATCCATCTATATAAAGTTTTCTAAACTTTCTTATATTGATGTATAAATCATGTAGAATTTCAATTCATTTCGGAAAATACATTTAATATATGTTATATAATATGGTGTTAGGACCATATTAACATACAACATTAATATAATAACATATACAAAAATATAGCATTGAATATATAATTCATGATAGACTATATATAACGTTTTTAAAATAATTTAATTTGTGTAACCTAATGAGTATACTAAATTCTATATAATTGTTGTGTATATATATATATATATATATATATATATATATATATATATATATATATATATATACACTAGATATACAAAAAGTGTATTTACATTGATGATATATATATATATATATGTGTGTGTGAGTGTGTGTGTGTTTGTGTGTATTTATGTGTGTGTACGACGTACAGTGTCGTATGTCGTACACTGTACGTGTGTTATCCTAATGATTATACAAATTAAATGTTTAGTAATCAAATCTTATACATTTTTAAAAATATGATTAATTATAAATTATTAATATATTAATATATATATATATATATATATATATATATATATATATATATATATATAGTTTCATAAGTATACATAATATCAATATTATTTTTTTTATTTTGTATTGATTTTATGAGTTAAATATCTACTTTTATTACTGAATATTTTAATAATTAATTAATATGGTTGGAAATGTAATTAAATTTACTATTTACTATAATATATATGTTAGTTATAACTAGTAATGTAAATTATATATAATTGGTATACTGAAATCTAAAGCATCGATGCAGTCTCAGTATCAGTTACCTAAAGTCTCAACTTAACTCTGGCTCGTTTTATTAGAGTCTCGGCTCGGCTAGGGCTCGTTTGGCTTGAGTCACATCTCGGCTCGGGCTCGTTTTTTTCTAACTTCACACAAAATTAAAAGTATTCTTTAATCGTATTATGACAGAATATTTGTGTTATTTACTGTGTTATTTACTATAGTATATATATATATATATATATATATATATATATAATATTTTTAAGTATACATAACTTTACCTACATAACTTTATTTCTAAATAAACCATAATATTTATTGTGTTCTATTCTATACTCAATAAATATTGATATATAATAATAATAATAATAATAATAATAATAATAATAATAATAATAATAATAATAATAATAATAATAATAATAATAATAATAATAATAATAATAATAATAATAATAATAATAATAATAATAATAATAATAATAACAATAATAATAATAATAATAATAATAATAATAATAATAGTTTATTTATACACTTAATTAATAGTAGCAACAATTCTCTAAATTTTAATCAAATAATTTTAACAAACAAAATTATAATAAAATATGTTTCTTCAGGCTTTTGCGGAATATTGAAATAACGGATAAATTATTATCGCTAGAGGTAGCTTATTCCACATCGAAGCAGCAGAAATCATAAAGGATATATTTGTAATTTGTAATAGACATCGATACTCTTCAAGTTTCATGGGATATCGCCTCGAGTATCCAATTATTTTATCTGATAATATAGTTTATAAATAGGAAGGTAATCCAGAAATAATTACTTTTATAATTAAACATACAAATCTGTAATTAATCCTGGAAGATACCCCTATCCATTTTTGTAAATAATAACTAGTCGAAAATCTATTAGAATATGGGATATTAAATATAATGTTGATACATTTATGAATAGGAAAGTAACTTAATACGTACACTTTAACAATAAGTGATCTTAACATTTTATGACTCAATATTTTATTCAAAAATTACAATATATTTATATTAGGATATGATTATAGATATTGTTGTGATTTTAAAGTTTGATTTAATATATTTATTTAATAAATAACGAGGCCACGTTCGGTACCCATGTTCGAATACGGATACCCTGTGTTATAATATATATTATATATTATCGATGAATCAATCAGATAAATTAAATTACATTATTATAATTAATTTTATAAATAATTAAATATAATTTAATTAGTAATTAATTTATTAATTTTTATTAATTAATAATTACAAGAAAGTATCTAAATAATAAAATTAATTGATGTTGCTACATTGGATATATTAATATTATAAGGCACGCGATTTAAAAAAAAAATAGAATAGTTTAAATAGTGTGCTCTGATTGGTTATAGGATGTATGTATTAATACACCTATAGAGTGTCCTTATTAGGGATTTAAATTATCTCTAGATATATGCATATAACTTAATACTAGATACACAATATAGAAATTATGTTTATAATGTTTAGAATGTTTTAGTTTATAATGTTTTAAAAATGTATTGTTGTGTTTTATATCGATTTATTTGTATATTATTGATATGGTTTTAAGTTGAAATTTGTTTTCATAAATTTAAAAACGTAATAAACAAATCAGTTGGATATATCAGAATTATTTTAAATAATTATTAATAAATAAATACTAATTTAGACTATTTATATAATTATGAATATTTTATTAATTAAATATTATTTTGTAGGATTTATTATTCATGATAGGTTCCTATACATTCCTATACCGAGAGTGTCCGTATTATGATACTTTCCCCTACATATAGGTAAACTAATAATATATTTGGAATCTTATAGTTATTACCTACAAATATATCTACTTTATAAATATCTAATTTACATACTTTACTTCACAAACAAACCACTAACAGACAACTGAAACAAACATATAGACTTGACATACCGACTACACGACTAGGAAAGTACGGTAATAAACGATTTAGCTGGAGAGGTGCAACTCTCTGGAATAAACTTCCCCAATCCATACGCAAAGAAGATATGTCAATAACCACTTTCAAATATAAACTCAAGGAGCTATTTAAACGTTCCCCACTAAAATACCACTTATCTAACCCTCTTTGAAATGTAATCGTGTTATTATATTATTATTATATTTAAGAATGTTATTTTATTATATTATTTTTACGGATGATCGTTAAATCATCCGGGAACCCACACCTGTAAACTGTTCATCAAACAGTGAAACAATTGTAGAATGTTATATTAATCTTTGTGTATAAATAAATACTATTACTACTACTACTAATACTACTAATAATTCCTATATACAACCATAAGCTATAACAGTTAACTAATAAGTTTAGTGGACAAACAAGATAATAATATACATTTTAATTGTAATTTGTTTAGGTATACCTATATATCCTATAGGATACTTTTTATTTTCTATTGTTATATTTTATTATTACATTGATTACTTATTACATTTAATGGTGTTTGAAAGTTATTGTTGCACGTATAATTAAATATATAGCCAATATTTATTATTTATGGGATAGAAATTTATATTATTAAAAATAACGAACTTTCTTAATCCTGCTAAGGACAAATAAGGACAAAAAAACATATGTTCTTAATCCAACTAAGGACAAATAAGGACAAAGTAAATGATTTTTTAATCCTATAGACAAATAAGGGATATATAAATTTGTTTCTATTCCTATATAGAATAACCCTGAATTCAACTTACATCAAAAACTTAAGTTCAATGGTAACTAATTAACTTAAGTTTAACTTAATTTATAAACTAAATTCTAAATTCAATAATAATACAATTTTAATACAAACTTTAATCAATATTCAATTGCTATATATTCAATATTGGGTAATTAGTTCAACATGATTTCCAATTATATTATCAATATAATTATGATTACAATTGTAGTTAAATGTGTCACTTGATTGATATTATGATAATTTAGAAAAATACATAGGATTACTTAAATAATTTTAGTTTTTAAAATAATATTTTATTTATTAAAATCAGTAGGTATTAACCTATTAACTTAAATATAAAAGTAATATAATAATTAATTTGCATAAATAAAAATTAAATCAATATATTAAAATAATTAAAAGGTATAATATGTTATTCTTTCTATATTAAAAAAAGTATATATACTTATTAATAATTTCCTGCAAAGTACCATATTATACTACTGCTCAGGGTATCTACAGGACAATTTAAGTAAAGTTTTGCATTTATTTATAGATATGAAAATATTACCCTCTTTTTCTTCGTGTAATTTCTAAAATTTTCTTAAGTACTTGCCCATCGTTCTTCAATATATACCTTACCCCGCTGTTATATATTATAGTTAACCTCTTATCCATATCCTACAACTCATATCATACGAGTCATATGCTGATGAAATTCAATTATATATTATCTGCACCGCTCAAAAATTATATTATCCAGAAACCTCATCTATATATGCATTTGAATACTACAAACTAGTGATGTAAATGATGCCGAGCCGATATTTTTGGTTATTGATGCCGAGCCGAAACTTTCATTTTCAGAAGATAAAATGAGCCCGACCCGAGATTAGACTCTAACCAAACGATACCGAGCCGAGCCGAGACTCTAACAAAATGAGCCCGAGCTGAGACTTTAGGTAACTTAGATTGAGACTACATTGATGCTTTATATTTCAGCATCATTTACATCACTACTACAAACTGTCTCGAAAATATTACATTTACTTCAATTCTTCCAATACTGAATCTATATCTAAATCTCCCTTTATGTAATAACTCTTACCACCTCTACCACATATCATATGTTCTAATTATACTATTCGATAGTATTATCATATAGGGGTGCTCAAGCCGAATACCAGTAAACTCGGACCAGGTAAATTCGGACCAGGTAAACTCGGACCACTTTTGAGGTAAACTCGGACCACTTTTAAAGTAAACTCGGACCACTTTTTAAAAACATAAAGTAAACTCGGACCACTTATTAAAAACATAAAGAAGATTCTGACCACTTTTAAAATAACTATATTTTGTATATTTCTATAATATAATATGCTTTAACTTACTTCCACATTATATAATTATATTATATCTGTTAAATAACTTATAAAAAGAGTCATTTAATATGATATTTTTGTGGAATTATATACTTAAATAGGTAAACATTTAATTTGAACTCGCACCACTTTTGAAGTAAACTCGGACCACTTGTGAAGTAAACTCGGACCATTTGTGAAGTAAACTCGGACCACTTATTAAAATAGCTTATATATTGTATACTTCTATCATAATAAATATAGCTTCTATCCTGGGTCTCGTCGGTGATATACATAGAGCTAGAGAGAAATTTCTCTCTAGCTATGTGGTGATATACGACAATTTAAATTATGTTAAGTTATTAAATGTTATTAAAGTTATTAAATGATAAATTATATATGTGTAGTAATATCGGAATACTCGCAATTATATACAGTGAAATTATACTTTAACTTATAAGTTAAAGCATATTATATGTTAGAAATATACAATATATAGTTTATACGGTTGGTCCGAATCTTCTTTATGTTTTTAATAAGTGGTCCGAGTTTACTTCACAAGTGGTCCGAGTTTACTTCACAAGTGGTCCGAGTTTACTTCAAAAGTGGTGCGAGTTCAAATTAAATGTTTACCTATTTAAATATATAATTCCACAAAAATATTATATTAAATGACTCTTTTATAATTTATTTAACAGATATAATATAATTATATAAGGTGGAAGTAAGTTAAAGCATATTATATTATAGAAATATACAAAATATAGTTATTTTAATAAGTGGTCCGAGTTTACTTTATGTTTTTAAAAAGTGGTCCGAGTTTACTTTAAAAGTGGTCCGAGTTTACCTCAAAAGTGGTCCGAGTTTACCTGGTCCGAGTTTACTTGTACTCCTCAAGCCCACCCCCTCATGATTGTAAAATATATGATTTAAAAATAGATAATATGGTTAAATCAGCAACACATTCAATATCAATTATAGGTAGGTTTATACATATTTTATGTTAAGTATTCATTAATATTAATACCTATATTCATTAATTTTAATCTAATTTTAAGATATTGGCACTATTTATAATGAATTAACAATAAAACACACGAAGAAATGTATCTTCTGCTAAAGAAAATACACATACAACAATCCATCAAAGATCACGTTTTTAAACCATATAAATAAAATGGAAATACTTGTACATTTCAAATGAATTCATTACACATGTATCCTTGGTTATCCTACAGTGAATCTTTAAATGACCGATTGTATATATCATGTGTTTTTCATTTACAAATTAATCACAATCTAGTTGGAAAGTGTGCCACTTCGTCCATGGTTAAGTTTAAAGAAGCGATTGCAGATTTAAGAAAACATGAATCAATTATAGTTGATATATTTACCACAATAACTCTTTGGAAGAAAATTCTCGTTTAATTGCAGTGATAGAAAATAAGAAGCATGCTGCAATCAGCTATAATGAAAGTCAACAATAACATATCTAAGCAAATTTAATGCAACAGAGCAACACTTAAATAAATATTAAGGGGGTATCCCACTATACCTACTTGTATATAAGATTTTCCGGCAACTTACCTGAAATATTGTAACTTTAAAACATTATTATATCAAGTTGTAATGAAATACTCCTATAAATTTATTATATTTCAGGCAAGTTGCCGGAAAGTAAGGGGGTTTCCCACTAAAATTGTAGTTAACTTGATAGAAAATCATTTTAAAGTTAAAATATTTCCGGTAACTTGCCGGAAATACTTGTAGTGGGATACCCCCTTTAGATATAATCATTCTTTACAGAAGATAAAATATTTCATTACATGGTCATAATGAGTATTCTACTGATCCACATTTTAATCTAGGAAATTTCAATGCACTTATAAAACTATGTATAAACTCTGGAAATGATATATTAAAAGAACACTTATTGATGTGTAGTAAAAATGCTAAATACACCTCAAAAACAACACAGAATGAATTGATATTTGAATGTGGTGAATATATTAAAGAAATAATAATTATTCTTCAATTATAATTGATGATATAAAAAAAGCTAAATATTTTAGCTGATGAAACCACAGATGTATATAATACTGAACAAATGGCTTTAGAAATTAGATATTATAATGGTAAGTGTATCACTGAAAAGTTGAATTCTTTCATAGGATGTGAAAATCTTAATGGAGAAAGTAAAGCTAACTTGATTATGGATACACTAACTAAATCTGAATTAAATATTGAAAATTTAAGAGGGTAAGGATACTATGGAGCAGGACATATGTCTGGCAAAATAAAAGGAGCGTCAACTATAATTCTGAATAATAACACTAACTCTACATATATATACTATAGATCACATGTATTAAATATATCAATAGTAAATGAATGCAAAATGTCGTTAATTCAAAATATGATCGGCATATTATTAGAAATCTGCATATTTTTTAAATATTCTGCTAAGAGGCAATGTTTATTAGAAGAAAATATTACACAAATTTGTGTTGAATCTTCTAAAAAGAAATTAGTTAAAGTAAAACGAGATGGGTTGCCAGACATGATGCTTTGCGAGTATTTATCGAACTGTATCAAGCAATACTTGACAAATGTTAGAAATATATGAAGATAAAACATGGAATTCAGAAAGTATAACAAAAGCTAACGGTCTTTACAATTATATAAGTAATACTCAATTTAGTATGTCATTAATTGTATATATTCAATTAATTTCATAGAAAATTTAACAAATGCTCTCCAGGGTAGGTCAATAGACGCATATAAGGCAAATCATGATATTCAAAGTGTAATTAAAGGGATACAAGTTTGTAGAGATAATATTGATGAAGTAAAATTAGAATGGAATGAAGAAGTATCACATTTATTATCATATTCAAATGAAGGAATTTCTTTACCAAGGTTAAATAAAAGACACCCGCTTCATCATCTGAAGAGTATTTAAAAAAAATAAAATATATAATCCATTCTGGGATCATTTGATAATGGAGATGAAATAAGGATCCAATATATACATATTGTATATATCTCTTGGAGCATTATTAATTCCAAAAGTCATGAATGAAAACAAGGATTCATAAAAAGAAAATATATTAAAGTTTTATGAATTAGTAAAAGATGATTTACCAAAGATACATTTAATAGGAACCTACAAACATAATTGATTTTTTGGGAAGTTAAATGGACAGAGAATATATATCTAAATATATACCTATACCTAATACGATAACAATTGTTACGATCAGTACTTAATTACTCTCGATAACATGGCAAGGTAAATTGAAATTATTAAATAATTTATAATTTATATATATTATTATATAAACTTTTTCCTAATAGTTACCTTGTGTGAATGTGAACGTTCATTAAACCGATTAAGAATAATAAAGATATATTTACCTTCGATTATGAGTGAAGATCAACTAAATAGACTTTCTTTATATATACATACAGAAATAGAGATCGATTGTGATTATATTATTTCCAAATTTGAAATACGTAATCCAAGAATAATGCAATTGATTAATATCTTGGATTAATAATGTATTCAATAATATATAAAATATTATTCTATTTAATTTAATATAGTATTTAATTTATATATATATATATATATTTATATATATCAATTGAATATTATCATATATGATTTACAATAGTGCAACCTATATATTCAACCTAAGAATACTATGCGAGAAACATAACCTACAACAACAAAAGCTATATCATATATTTATTGATTTCCGAAAAGCATTTGATAGAGTGTGGCAAAATGCACTATTGTCTTTAATGAAGAAATATAATATCGATACAAAGTTAATTAATTTAATACAAAGTTTATATGAAAAGGCAAGCAGTGCAGTAATACATAAAAGAATATGTGGCGATTGGTTTCCAACGAAAACCGGAGTAAGACAAGGATGTCTTCTCTCACCTACTTTATTTAATATATTCCTAGAAGATATAATGAACGACGCGCTAAGCAATCATACTGGTTCAATAAAGATAAATGGCCGAAATATAACAAATCTACGCTTTGCTGATGATATAGATGGTTTAGCTGTCTCGGAAGAAGAACTAATAAATTTAACGGAGTGTCTTTTTAAATCAGCAAATAGATTTGGAATGGAAATAAATCCTTCTAAAACTAAGCTTATGTTAAACGACGACAATTGTCAACCAAACATTGATATTCATGGCGAAATAATTGAGACCGTAAAAAGCTTCAAATATCTAGGATCAATCATAAACGAAAATGGATCAAGAAAAGAAATCCTGTCAAGAGCGGCACAAGCAAGTCAAGCATATAGCAATCTAAAGATAATATGGAATGATAAAGACATACGTCTAAAGTACAAGTTAAAACTCATGGACTCTCTTGTCAACTCGATATTCCTGTATGCATGTGAAACATGGACTCTAACTGCTGAACTCGAGAAAAGAATACTAGCATTCGAAATGAAGAACATCAGAAAATTACTCGGTATAACATACCTTGATAGAGTTACTAATCAAGAAATAATAGACCGAATATCATCATCATTAACAAGTCCCTTCACCGATATCCTCACAACAGTTAAAAGGATAAAACTGAAATGGTATGGGCACGTGACCAGAGGCGATGGACTTGCCAAGGTAATCCTTCAGGGTAATGTCGAAGGTAAAAGATCCCGTGGACGTCCAAAAAAACAATGGATAGATAATATAAAAGAATGGACAGGAAAAGGCTTCAATGAACTAAATGAAATTGTATATAACCGGAAGAAGTGGAGACAATTTTGTTTCAACGTGACACACCCCCACGGCTCAACAGGCTAAGGGACCAATGTAACAAGGTAATAGTAAATATGTCTTATTTTAAAAATATACTTTTATTTGAATATCAGCCCCCCCCCTTGAAAAATTCCTGTATCCGCCCCTGGTACTCCATGACCATATAAGGTAATTATATATAAAAACATAACTACATTGTCTCCCCATCAACAACATAATACTTTAAAAAAAAAATCATGCTAGATCATAACGCCCATTACCACAAAAACTAGGTGAAAGTAACCTAATATGGTCATTTTAACAATAAATGGTCTTAAAATGTTATGACACAATATTTGTATTCAAAAATTAAACATATTATATTATCTGATTATATATATTATTTGCTTTTCAAATTTAATTTAATTTTTTTATTTAACAGTTAACACGGTTTCCGTATTCAGTACCCATGTCCGAATACGGACAACCTGTGTTATAATACGGACAATATCCGTCGGACACCCTATATACCACTAGATAAAAAATATATTATTGATGTTAAACAATAAGATAAATTACAATAACATTATTTATAATTAATTTTATGAATAATTTAATATAGTTTAATTAGTAATTAATTTGTATTATTTTATTAATTCATTATACAAGTTAATTATCTAAATAATAACATTTTTAGATTTAGTTTAATTAGTGGTATTAATATTATAATGTACGCGATTTTTATGAAAATCAGAATTGTTCACACGCTGCCCGATGATTGGTTATAAGTTGTCCGTATTATGGATGTATATGACCTATATATATGTGCTTATAACTTAATAAATATTTTATATAAAATATAGAAATTTTGTATATAATGTTTATACTAATTTATTTATTAATAATATATGTTTATGTTTCATATTGATATATTTGTATATGCTTAAGAAGGTTTTAAGTTGATTTTTTTCATAAATTTAAAAACATAATAAAAAAATCAGTTTATTGGATATGTCAAAATAATTTTAACTAATTAAAAAATAAAAAATACGTATTTAGACTATTTATATAGTTATGATTATTTTATTTATTAAACATTTTATTGTAGGATTTATGGTTTCGGAGATACCGAGAGTGTCCGTATTCGGGCCCTGTCCGTATTCAATTACTTTCCCCTACTACATAGGGGAACTTATCTTTCCATTGACCCACCCCCACATAATAGGTAAATCCTACCTATATATTATAATATATTGAGTGAACTATAGCTCGCTCAATCAACACACACCTCCTTCACACCCTTCATAAATGGTAGGAAAACTCCTATATTCGTACATCCGTACACATATGTCCCAGATATATGAAACTACATCCAGTTTCACTCTGACTCATCACTTCCATATCTACTTCCAAACAAATTCTCCAAACCAATAACTTGCACTATATTTGGATGTATGATTTCTCCGGCACATGAAATCCCTCAAACCAAAAAAGTTAAATGTGTATAAAGTTCGTATATAATATAAATATATTTAGAAATTAAATCATTATAATTTAAATTTAAATATCAATGTATATAGTAAATAAACGATATATAGTATATATGTTATACTATAGTATTTAATAAATACTATTTATATATATATATATATATATATATATATATATATAGGTTTTTATTTCCTATAATATATGTGTAGGTTAAATTATTAAATATATGAATTATATATAGTGTTTTTAAAGGTCAAAGTATGAGTAAATATTGACTGTGTATATGCACAAATAATTACACATATAATTATAATTATCTATATATATAGCGTAATAAAAATACGATTTTTTTGAGTGAAAAAATCTCCAAAATAATTCCAAATAAATCGCAAATGTGAATCCGTATTACAGCCGAGTATTAGTATTTATTTTAATATTTCGCTTCATGTTGAGTTATTACAATATAATTATACCATTGATAATTGTTAGAGTTATATTACGACTATAAATGTAAATCGTATACGAAATGTGGAAAATTACATATTTTTATAGACGTAATTTAATATAATAAATTAAAAAAATGATGGATCAAATATATTCACAAAAAATAGGTAGGGGAAAGTCCCCGATTACCAACCCCCTCCTAATACCGACCACCTCTCGTATCGCAGTAAATATAAGAGTTATCAAAAAATTATATATACATAAACTGTTGGTAATTTAATGATAAATATGAATAAGTATTTTGTTTAAAAAAATATTTAATCCTACAATTGTTATTTGATCAAATGTAATATTCTGTTTTCACTTTTTAAATATTTGAATAATAACTTTTTTTAAATCATTGTAAATACTTGATTAATTAAAAGTAAACTTGATTTTGTACATAATATGGTAGAACAATAAAATGTTATAACTTTTATAAAAATAATTGAATTTGAATATCTGTTAACCAATATATCTTAATTATAGCAACCCATATTATTTTACATTTACCGACCCCCTAAATTACCCTAATACCGACCCCATGTGATTTATAATATCCAATCAAAATAGATTCGTATTTTACATTAAATATGTCGTAATTTGTTTATGTATCATTGATATAGAGTTAGGATTCATAATTCCAGTTGATTATATACATACTGATTAATAAATACATATTAAATAGGATTATAATATACCTAATAATATACACTATTATAATATAATTACTATAAAGTTTAAATTTAAATTTAATATTACTATTAAAACATAAATTCAATAAAAAATAAATTACGTCATGTTATAATTAATTATAGTTATGTATATCTACTCTTTTTATTTAATATTATAATACTAAAATTATTTATACCACGATTATTTTAGGAGGTCGGTAATAAGGGAAGGGGGTCGGTATTAGGCACATGTATCCGATTACCGACCCCCCTGTTTATTCTTGTAAATATAATTATATCACAAATTTAAAATAGCCACATTATTCATTGCCATAATATTACTCAAATTACAAAATTTCAAATAAATATATTTAATATTGAATAAGTTATTACAACTAATCATTTAGGGGTCGGTAATCGAAGACTTTCCCCTATATATAAATTAATGTTAACCCACTACCCACTCCAGATATATATATATATATATATATTTAAACACCACTATTAGTATATTACTCTGGAATGGGTTGTGGGTTAAAATTAATTTAGAAATAACTTTTCATTACAATTTGTTAAACTAATATAATTAAAGTAATACCTACCTAGGTAGGTATACCTATACCTAATATATAATTATATATATATATATATATATATATATATATATATATATATATTGTATACAATATAAGACGTGTATTTGATTCACACGAACTTTAATTTAAATTGATATGAAGTAATTATTTGTATTAAAAATTTGTTTGGGATTCGAGTTATATCGGATAATGCTATTATAATCTATAGATTACGAAATTATAATAGGTATACATTATATTTTAATAATATCTCAGAAATTATACGAACAATAAATGAGATTATTCTATTTCCTATGTGTAGTGTAGTGCATAGTGAACTATGTTTGTGTTTATGTAAATATTTGAATAATAAAGAGTGAATACCTAAAGCATAAGGATGTTTATATAATATACTATATGTGTGTGCCATTTAAAGCTATAGCTAATTTAAAACATTTAAAAATGTAAAACATTGTATATATGGTATCCTGATATCCTGATATCCTGATATCCTGATATCAAATTATCATCCCCTTTGCATTATTATTGATTCGAAATAAACTGTAAAAACTACTTATTGAATTAAACTCTTCCGGTTATCGAATAAAAGGGGATCACATCATAACATATATATATATATATATATATATATATATATATATATATATATATATATATATATATATAAATAAATTCATATAATTTGGTTATTTTCAATAGTACCAACATTTTTACTGATAGTTATTTGGATGTGTACACGAAACGCACTATGTACATGTACATGTATGAATGTAGAATCTATTTATAATTATTTATCTATAGTTATTTGCTTTATTAGCAAATACCTGAATTGTACATGTACCATGTAACTGTTACTAAAACTTAACAAAAAGCTAATTCTGTACATGTACATTTGCGTTTTTGGTTGCTTGGGTGTTAAGTCCTTATCCGTGACAATCTAGGCAATTCGATCAACTTAATGGTTGGAGTACGTCACGCAGGGCAGTGTTAAGAAAAAATTTACTACCGGGCACCATATTTAAGTGGGCCCCTAGATGGACAATATAGTTTTTTATATAAATTATATATGTGTAATATATCTAATAATTAATTGCTAATGTGTTTATGAGGAGTGGGCAATACCTATAAATAATCACTGTGAAATATATAGGGGATAATATTATACACAAACTATTCAATTTAGAGATAATGATAATAAATTATAATAATATATAAAATAATTAATACATTGAGCGTTTATATATTGTTATTTTATTTATAATTTTTTTCGAGTTTTCATATTTACAAAAATATTTGTAATTTCTGTTGTATGTAATGATTTTAATATATTGTTTTCAATAGATAATAATGCCAAGTTAGAAAATGTATCTTGAGCTAAAGAATTTCTTAAATATGTTTTTATCAGTTAAAGTTTGAAAAACTTCTTTTCCAGTAGCATTTGAAATCATCAATGTCAGATATATTCTACTGATAATGCACATATTGATAATAATTCTGTAATTTCCTTTGAAATTAATTCCTTATAAATTTCCAATATATTTTATTCAGATTTCGTTCTTAGGAGATTTACAAATTATACAAATTGAATAAATTCATTACTGAATTTACATCGATATCGTATTGGTAAAATGATGATAATCTAGATGATATCTCAGATATTTGTTCATTGGATAGATTATCAAGTTCACATAAAAATCCGAATAAGTTGATTGGCTCAGCATAAGTACACATTATTTGATCTAAACAGTCTAAATCATTAAATGTATATTATTTTAATAATATTATTTACAATCATATTTAATACTTACGTAGAAGTTTATCAATAATAGGTAAGACATTATTAATTTCAAAATGTTTTGATGGAGTCTGTATATAGGTCCTATTAGTCCTATTCATCTGGTTGGTCCGTTTCTTCAAAATGTAATTTCCGTTTACTATGTAATATAGATAATCTATAATAGATTATTAATTAGAATAGGACAAATTATATTGTTTAATATACCTTGCTCTTTTGGATGAATATATTAATATCTTACATAATTGTTTTGCCTTTTTCTCAAGATTATTAAACTAATCTATTAATTTATAAACATAGCTATGCAGACTCTTTAATAATATAACTGCAGTATTGAGATCAAGACTTGTACTTTGAAGTTCTTTAGAAGTACGATTTATACGTTCTACTATAGTATTCCATATCACAGTAAATAAAGACGTTTATAAATTATTAAATTTATTAAACAACCATTTTGCTTCATTTAAAGAAATAAATTTAGATAGAATTCTTTATTTTCAATAAATTGCTTAATTAACTCTTTGAAAATTAAATATCCATTCATTAAGGCATCGGTTGCATCAGCATGCGAAGACCATCTTGTTGTGCACAGTCTTTTTGGTACTTTTAAATGCTTTTCACTTAGTTGTTTTTTCATGATATTCCATCTTTTTGGTGGTGTGAAGAATATATATAATCTTTTTATGTAATCAAAATAATCAATTGATCAAAATAATAATGATTGAAGATGTCTCTATTGCAGAAATGCCAACTAAATTAAGTTAATGTAAGGTGCAAGGAATCCATAAAGCTGTTGGATTAACTGCAATGATTCTTGATTGCATACCTAAAATAAATAATGTATATTATAATATATATATAATAATATACTATTGATAGCTATATTATATTAATTAATAATTTTATAATAATCTTTATATATTACCTCTATATCGGCCAGACATATTTGACGCATTATCGTAACTCTGTCCTCTACAATTTGCAATATCTATTTCATGTTCGTCCAGGAAAGATAATAAAATATTTTCTAAATATTCTCCAGTGTGAGATGTTATAGGTATAAATGTTAAAAATCAGTCAACAATATATTCTTTATTTATATATCGTATTATTATTGTTAGTTGATCACAATGGCTTATGTCGGGTGTTGAATATACTGATCATAGATTTATAGTTTACAACTAGTTTGTAAACTATAAATCTATGATACTGATACTGATATACTATAGTATTTACCTTTTTACATTCATTGATTATGGTTGATCTTACATTATCACCTAATAGTGAAATAACCTCATCACATATTGTTGAATATAGATAATTAACATTTCCTTTTCCACGGTTTCCATATTTTAATAAATGATCTGCTAACAAGTTATCATATTTAGCTAGTAATTCAATAGTTCCAAGATAATTTACATTTCTTGTTGAACCCAAATCCTGATTATCACCTCTTAAATGCAGTCCACGTGAAACAAGGTATTTAATGACATTTATAACTCTCTCTATAACTTTAAACCAATATAATTTCTCATTCTCCAATTGATTATCCAGGGATGCTTTAATTTTGATAACTGAATTAGTTACTCTATTAATCATTAGCATGTAGGGTTCCTATGCGTTTCGATTCCTACTACTATTTTCATATGAAACAGCATCCTCGTGAATATATTTCCAGTTACTATAACCAGTTATAAATGTAAATGTTTGACAAGGTGGATTGAATAATGTGCCACTTTTATGCAATTTATTCATTAATAGGATTGAATCAAATTATTTTGCAACAATACAATTAAAAATATAATGGGAAAAAAAAGTATATAAAGTATATAATCAAAGATCTTAAATCATATATTAATCAATACATATATATTAAAAGGATGGGGTACGTTGTCCGCACATTGAAAAATGAAATATCCGCACATGGAACGCCCGCAATAATAAAACCCACAACCATATGATTAATCATAATTCGATGAATGGCGAAATGCAGCTCGGCCCAAAAATCCTTTAAGGGCGGGTGGGTGTGGTGGTGGGAGGGCGGGGTAGTCGTGTTTTTACTATTTTTACCATTTACTCTTCGTATTAATTATATCTATATATAGATCAGATCTCGTATCCTCGATACACACATACGACTTGCAACATAACCACAACCGTGACAATATACTTTTATATGCTCACTCGAGAAGTAATGCAGCTAAAAAAACCACCAAAAATTAAAACTTAACCCAATTTAACCACAACAGTGTAAATATACATTTATAGGTTAACTCGGGAAGTAATGCAGCTAAAAAAAACACCAACAATTAAAACTTAACCCAACTTAACCACAACCGTGACAATATACTTTTATAGGCTCACTCGAGAAGTAATGCAGCTAATGTATACATAGCTCACGTATACACACCCCGTTGTTTGTATACACGCCTGCATACACATGCATATGTCTCTATACATATATATCTGTATCCCAACACGATACCACGTAGGTATTCTTACATCAGCATATAGCGTATGCCCATATATATACATATACGAATATCCCTACCAAGCTGGGTTTATTCCACACATTGTTATTGTCTACTAATTAACACGCGTCTATGGAATGTGAGCGCACGCAATACCGCATTTGTAGTATTACGGGCGTTGCATGTGCGGATATTTCATTTTAATGTGCGGATTCCGTCCAGCTACCATATTAAAATAGTGCAATATTTGATCAAGATTTCCTTGATCAACAAATTTGCTTTAAAAAATGATGGGCCCCAAATTCTGAGTGGGCCCCCGGGCACCGTGCCCGGTGTGCCCCCCCCCCCTTAACACGTCCCTGACGTCACGGATATCCTACTATCATAACGTATGCATATATGAATATATACGCGTAGATAGTAGGTATGCCTACTATCACCTGTACTCTTCAATATATTCCCCGAGGAAATAATTTCGGAAGTACAATATAATCTAACGCCATCAATATAAATAGATAGTAGGCCAGTTTTGAATCTAAAATTTGCAAATGACATTGATTTAAATAGCGATTTTAATAGCGATTACCGAACAGGTTTCTGTATCTCCCCCATCCCCATACATACAAATATTGGGAGGGGCGGACTATATTATATTCCCTCTCTTATATGGATACTACAAAACATGTCTATATATTACAAATAAATAATAAAATAGGGGTTTTATTTTTAGTAATAAAATATATATATAATTATTAATGAAGCTAAAGAATTCTATCAATGGATCCCTTATTTTATATATGTATTATAATTCCAGACAAATATAAAGGTGCATAATAATAATAGTCACATATTATGTTAATTTAAGAATTTTTATTTAATATAAAAATACCATCGAAATTAGAGTAAACCTCACCCTATATCCACAGATTTTGCGAAACATTCCCCTTGATAAAGAAAAATCGTTGCTATATCTATAAAAAATATAATAAAAATAATAACTATAATGATATATATATATATATAGATAGATAGATAGATAGATATATATAATATCCTTTAAGATACATGTATAGTAAATTTGTATTCTAATCTTTAAATATAACCTTCTAACCATTAAATAAGTATGACCTTCAATGTATAAACAGGTTAACATTATTTTGCAAAACAATTTATTTCGGAATATATTTACAGATTTCCTGAAATGATTAATTTATATAAAATAAATATGCTACACATACATTACAATTTCAAATATATCGATATCTATAATGAATTTAAATGCACTATATCATAGAAAGTAATTTATGTTTCATCTACTAAAATAAAAAAAATAACACATTATGAAAAATAATCAATATTTTATAAATAAATAATTCACATTCTAGAAGTCGGAGAAAATGTGAGATCACAGAATACTATCATTATTAACACATAATATTGAACAAATAAATATCATAATTTAAAATACTATTAATATAGATAATTACCATAATATGTTGCCTACAAATAATATTTATAAATGTAGAATTTTTGGCAAGTACCTATAAATGTACATTATTAGAAAACCATACCTAATCATAAAATGTTATCATATTAAGATTTTCCGAAAGTCATGAAATACATATTCTGATAAAATTGTGAATATTAGGCATATATTAAACCATTAAATTAAAAATGAAATATTTTATTTATATTCGAGATCAATAGGATCGGTGAATATAAAGTCTCACATAGGTGTCACCTATAGGTCTCACCTATATATATATATATATCATCATCATCATCAACTATAGTTATATAACTATATATATATATATATATATATATATATATATATATATATATATATCACGAGTCTAATATAGGATATTCTATAACTTTTTCGTAGGTCACAATATTCATTTTATTATTAACAATATTGAAAACACGGTTTAATCAGGGAGGTTATATCAAGAATATATTCTTGAAATATATGTTAAGGATATATTAATTTTCGTTAATTAAGTTGTCTATTGAATTATTAGATTAAAAAAATATTGTTAACATCAATCGATCCGATATTAAACCGATGACAAAGTATATATATATATATATACCATTCTATGAATTATACCATGCTCAAGAAATGTTACATAGAGTTGAAATAGAAGCTGGACAAATAGTCTCACTCTATACACTAGCATAATATAAGTTATCGGATATAACCTTCAACAATCCCCATTTATTAAAATAATAAATGGTGAAACAATTAAAGAAGTATCTAATTACAAATATCTATAGATATTTGTCTATTATCTATAAATACCTATAGGAGCATGGATAGCAAGCTATTTAAAATACTTCGAAATCAAAAAGGCTCTCAATTGGACGGTTATGCATAGAATGAAACGCATATGGACATCTAACATGAGGAACAAGTTAAAGATCCGGGCCTAAAGCTACTGTTGAAACAGTTCTATTATATATAATGCATTGACTACCATATATGGTAGTCAATTCATTGTCATCCAGCATGTGGGTCCTATACAGTAATCTGAGAAAACGGATATATGGATTTAAAATGCTTACTATGTATGGCTCAGAATATATCCTGGAAAAGCAATACCAGCAACGAAAAACTATATAATGGATCACCGAAAGCAACAGGTATAATCTCTGAAATAATGTTAAATCTTGCTGGGCACTGTATACGTCACAAAGAAGAAATGGATCATAACATAATTCGTTGGACACCCACATGAGGAAAAAGAAGAATAGTTCGTCATCAGTTTATGTTTATAGGGGATCTAACACTTCAGACTGAACTTGAGGACATCGGTGAAATACGATATGTGATAATAGATCGTGGTGAATGGAAGAAACTGTCAACATTAGGTCGGGCGAGAGCTCGACGAAAGTAAGTAAAAGTAATATATATATATATAAACATATTTATGAAATAAACAACTACTGATACTGGGACGCTTACGACGTAAGCCTTACGTGTTTAAAATATTGAATATAATTATTACGAAAATATTAAACAAGCTAGCTTGTAGCTACAAACCACAATAGAGAAATCGTTATTGAATATCCAAGAATTGTGAAAGCGAATTCAATGGTAATTATTATTTGTTTTGGTAGGGATTAAGTTTAAGGGAGTTGGAAGCCATTGGTGTATGGAGTTGATGCAGGAGGATAGTCGGTTGGGGGCATGAGTGGGGGAGTCGGTGCAGTTGAGGTAGAGTTGAAGGTCATCGGCGTAGGTATGGAAGGACATTTCTGGGTAGACGGTAAAGATTTGGAACATGGGGACGAGGTCAATGTTAAAAAGAAGAGGACCATGATTAGAACCCTGGGGAACACCATGGGTGATAGAGTGCGGGGAGATGAGTGTGAGTTGATCCTAACAGAGAAAGAACGATTGGAAATGTAAGAGGTGAACCATTTGAGGGCAATACCAGTAATTCCAATGGTTGAAAGTCGGTGGATGAGGACGTTGTGGTCAAGGGTGTCAAAGGCGGAAGACATTGCAAGGAGGACGAGTATTGAGCCACGGTTATTGTTTAGACCGGATAGTACGTCAGAGGTAATGAGTGTTAGCGCGGATTCGGTAGATTTGTGGGGAAGGTAGGCACTCTGAAAGATGTTGGGGATTTTATTGGTTGTAAGGTATGTGATAAGTTGGGAGGAGATTACGCGTTCAAGGATTTTATAGTGGTTTGAGAGGTTAGAGATGGGTCGGTAGTTGGAGGGAGAAAGAGAATCAAGGTGGGGCTTTTTAAGGATAGGGGTGATGACTGCTATTTTGAAATCAGGAGGGACGGAGCCAGATGAAAGTGAACCGCAAATGATTTGATGAAGGGGAGTTGCAACAGTGTTAATTATCTACTTTAGTTTTGGATGGGAAGAAGGTAAAGGGATGAGGTTGAGGAGGTAGATTTGAGAAGGGAGATGATTTGATCAAGTAGGTGAGATTCAAATTGTTCAAGGGAGAAGGGAAAGGTAATTGGAGTGTTGGGAATGACAGGGGTGGGAAGGGTGGAAAGGATAGTGGAAAGTTTTTCATTGAAAGATTTGTCGAAGAGGAGTGGTAGTTCTTCAGGGGTGATAGTGGGTAGAGGGGATTTAAGTGAATGACCAAGTAGTTGGGAAGATAGTCTGAGAATATTATATTTATTAAATTATTTATATATAATATTAAGGAATATAATAATTTAATATAATATTAGTTAATTTATAATTATTGTATTTTTTTTGTCACCATTTGAATAATATGCATATAATGAGAATTCATTGAATTATATATATATTGATTCAAATAATATTCAATGATAATTGAAAAATTATAAAGAATATCACTTCAAGCCATATAATTTGTTAATTGATATGCACGATATGTAAATAGTACTCATAAATATCTAATTATAATATACATTTAATTGGAATTTTTCAAATATTAAATTACTTATATAGGTACTTATTACTTATTACTTATACCTATTAATCTAAAATTGAGTAATCACCATTTTATATAATTTGATCAAATTATTTAGTAATTTAATTTTAGTAATTTATATTTAGTCATTATATATGAAAATATTATTTTTAAATATTTAAAAATAAATATTACATAACATCATTTTTTACTAAACATCATTTTTTAACATCAATTATTTTATAATTGTATATGATAGGTGTACTTATTTGTATACTTGTAATAATTTGGCTTATTTTAATAAAATTAGCATACTAATTAAAGAAATTGCGAGTCATTATAGTAATGTAGGTGAATTTGACTTTTTATTGAAAATATGATGTAAATGACAAACACAACCATTGTGACAATTGCGGATTGTTATTCAAATTGGTGACAAAACTTTATATAAAACTCCAATATCAGTCTACCTAATTTTAATGTTTATAAATATATGAGTATATAATAAACATTAGGATACTTATTATCATAAAAAAATGTAATGTTTAATATACATAATAGTGTTAATTTATGATTATATTATATAATATTATTATAATAATTATTATATATAATTATTTAATAATTTAATAATTTATTATAATAATTATATTAAATATATATATATATATATATATATATATATATATATATATATATATATATATACCATAGAGATAGATAGAAATTGCTCTCTAGCTCTATGATATATACCCTCATACATAGACATAGGATCGAATGTGTCTATCATATGTGTAAGCTCTCATAGGATATATCTTAATAAAAATTTAAATATTTATTTAAATTTTTAGTTTATTTACTATTGTTATCATGTGATATTAGATGTGGCATATAAACACAATGTTTATTTTCAAAAACTACATTAATAAACAATTAATTATATTTAGATTTGTAAAAATATAATAATAAATTAATGATTTAAAATTATATCGTTCTATAAATATTATTATTAATTTGTTGTTATTATTATAATATAGAATATTTTATTCTCTTTTTTCCTCAATATTAGAAGCCATTTTACAATAATATTGGTTTCATTCATTTGATAGTTGTCATACGTTTCGATTATTTATACAGTAATACACATACATTTGTATATAGGTATTTCATAAGGAAAATTTGCAATCATGGCGCAAATATTGCCAATACGCTTTCAAGAGCACATACAGGTACTTTATATACTATTTTATAAATAGGTATTTATATTATATATTTACAGTATTCATATAGTATATATACACGGAAGCAAAATACGCCCCTTTTAGTTAATTTATACGTTACTGTTCACATACTAGTAATACTAATATACAATTATTATAAATATATATTGTATATATATGAATGATAATATTGACTAAAATAAATATATCGAATTAATTAAATACTATAGAATATAAAAATGTCAACAAACAATTTTATTTGTATATTGATTATTGTCATTTTTATATATACCGGTCATCTACACGTATATTAGTAATGTACTGTATTGCATATTTCATTGTGCATATACATTTTAAACTTTATAATAAATTAAATAATCATTACATGATATTAGATACAGCAATGTAAATATAATTTTGTATTTATATTGATTATTGTGGTCATGGTCTATGAACGCATATTAGGGAGATTTAGAATATATATAAACATATAGAACACATTTTATATGAGTTTGCACTAAACCAGTAACATAATAATAAATAAATAAAAAAAGTGTACTAATCACAATATTGTATAGGTTCACTTAGTGAATCACTAACTTAGTGATTCACTAAGTTAGTGATGTAATGCAGCTAAAAAACCAGAAAAACAACAACAAAAATGTCCCTAATATGCGTATACAGTGTATACTATACACCTGTGGACCACATGGCTGTGGTCATAATATATTGTGTGTATTTATTTATAATTTTGTTATATATTGAATATCTTTATTATTATAATTTATAAATAATGTTATATACTACATTGATAGAATAATTGATAGATTAATCCATAATAAATGTTGTTAATAATAGTAAATATAATAATTATTAATACATTAATTATATTGAATAATAAGTATATTTGTTAATAAGTTTTAATAAGTATATTTTGTCAATAAGAATAATTCAATTAATATTTGTAATTGTATTCCTTTCATTATCAAAGTAAGATCATTTCATTTATTAATTGAATTAATCCTATTTAATAATCATTATTATAATCATTATATAAACATATACTTATTAAATATAATTAATATATTTATAATTATTATATTTTATGTTATATTTAATAATATAATATTAAATTGGATAATTATATATAATTTATGTTAAATTATATATAATTTATATATACAAATTATATGTTTTAAATTAGTATTTTACCACCCTTTTGATATTTAATGAAGTGGTAATTATAAGAATACAAGTAAACTCGGACCAGGTAAACTCGAACCACTTTTGAAGTCAAAATCAGACTAATTGTGAAGAAGATTCGGACCAGTTTAAAATAATTATATATAGTATACTTCTATAATATGGGTTAAAGCATAAAAGTGTTCCGAGTTTATTTCAAACCTGGTCCGAGTTTACTGGTACCCGTTCTTAAAAGTATATAGATTATATCTATTATAATATTAGATTTATTGATAATTATTTACTTTATTGTTATTATTTTTGCATACCATTTCGTACTAAGTCAATTCGTAGCATTTGAAACAAAATAAATTGTTCTTATATTGTATGATTTACATTTTTGTTGTTACGAAATGACTGATAGCCTTATTTTTTATAGTATTAAAAATTGTAATACTAAATTTTAATACGAAATTTTAATTTAAAATTATCATATATATTTTATTGAATATTATCACTATTCATTTTATCATGTAATAGTAGCTAATATATAAATGATAACAAATTAATAATAATAATAATATTCGTTTATTCAAAATATTGTCATTTTTTTGTCACTATTTATTCAATATTACATAACCAAATTATTATTTTGTTATTTAATACAAGTAGTTTATATATTTAATAATATTTATAATCGTATTAATTTATTAATTATTATGTACAATTATATTATGTAATTAATGTTAATTTACTTTGTATCACATTTTATTATAATAATTGGAGAATATATTGTATGGCTCTCATTTGTTTTTATTAAGATTTTTCTATATATTAAAGGGGTTTCACACCAACTCGAACGCAATTATTAACTCAAATAATTATAGGTTAAAGTTTAACTCTAATATTTTAATCCAATATTTAAAATAAAATAAATGTTATCTGTAAAAGTGGTTTCACATGAAATCGAACACAATTATTAACTCAAATAATTATTGTGTAAAACCCTTTTACGAAGATTTAAATAATATAGTTAAACTTTAACCTCTAATAATTAGAGTTAATAATTACGTTAGAGTTGGTGAAACCCCTTTTAGATCATATTATTTAAAACAATTATTTGTAAGTTTATGCTTACACAGTATTATACTTATCATATAAATTTGTAATTATGAATGAATTGATTATTTTAATTAATGTAATTAATGATTTATAGATGTGTATATATAATTTAATTACATTAATAGTATTATAATTTATTTAATCTATATTTAGATTCAAAATAAATATAATATTATTTATAGTTATTTATATTATTCTATAATATAATTCCCATTTATCTTATTACATATATTATTTTATCAAAATAACACTTTGTAATATGACTCATTTATATTTATAATATTCATATATTTATGTTTTTATCTATATAAATATATATATATATATAATATAGAGAAACATATTGTTGCATCAATTTAACATAATAAAGTTATAATATATTGTTCATTTTTACATTTAATATTTATATAATTATAAATCATAAATGAATTAAACAAATGTTGATATTGAATTAAATAATTAACTAAGTAGTATAACTATTCTATATATAAAGCTGCGTTCACATATAGCGATTATGCTGCAAAATCGCAGCAACTTTGCTGCAAAATCGCCAGGTGTGAACACCACGGCAAAATTTGCAGCAAAAAACATTCACGTGCAAAATCGCAGCAACTTTGCAGCAAAATGAATAGCAAACATGTTTGCTATATGTGCAAAATTCTGTCTCGACGATTTTGCAGCAAAGTCGCTATATGTGATCGCTGCTTAATGCTTAAATTTAGTAACAAATATATCATACACAAAAAATAATAATATATATATTTCTATTTAAATATTTATGAATATTAATTTATTGATTTTTATTTTATAAACTTTAAATATTTATTGATTATTGAATTTATCAAAAGAATTAATCAATTTTTAATTTGTATTGTATACTTATTTATTTTTACTTATATTAAAATAATATAGTATGATAAAAATAAAATTATATTTGTTAATTCGATATTTATATATATTAATATTTATATATATATATATATATATATATATATATATCGGTGATTTTGATTGGATATTAGTCATATTATATATGTCAAATATTAAAACAGTAGGCTTTTCGTCGAAATAGATTAAAATGACTTCTATCTATATCAATGGATTTAAATTATAAATATCAATAAAATCAATAAAATAGTATTATATCTTCAATTTAAATACACAACATTACGAGGAATGTTGATATTATGTATTTTAAATATATAATTTTATTTTTAGCATAGATAGTACATTCAAATTGGTAGTAATTATCAATATATATATGTATAAATAAATATTATTATAAATAAAAAGTAGTGGGCCAGATAGTGGGTTTCGACTGCAGCGCCCGTAGCGGATAGTGTCATACACTACATTCAATTACTTATCCACTTTCTTTATATCGTTGGTAATTCGTACCAAGTCAATTTGTACAAATTTATTTCGAACCAAGTCAATTCATACAAAATTATTTCGTACCAAAAAAAGGATATATAAATTGATAGTGTTTGTGGTATGAATTGACTTCATACAAATTGACTTGGTATGAAGTGATTGGAATTCTATATTTACATATGTATATATATATATATATATATATAGTGTTGTGAGTTAATAAAAAACACGTTTTAAACAGACATTTTAAACGCGTTTTAAACCGTTTTAAACATAGAATAAAAAACAGTAAAAAACAAGAGACATAAATTTATACATATATTTATTTAATTGTTAATATTTAAATCCATTTAAATTTAAATTTAATTAGACAAATAATAATTTCTCTGATCTTTTTTTCATATAATAAATTGTATAATAATTGAAAAATTAATGATTATTTAATAAATGTATAAAAATATAATATTATTATAATAATAAATTAAATTAAATTTCTTTTATGTTTTGATATAATAAATTGTATAATAATATATATTATGTTTAATATTATATAAAAAAATAGTATGAATTTTTACATTTTTTTAATAATAATATATTAATATATAAAAGAAATATGAAAGTTAATAATAATAAAATGTATTATATCAGAACATAAAAGAAATCTAATTTTACTTTATTATTTATAATATTTTATTATAAAATAAATATGAAAGTTCATAGAGATTTTATAATATTAATTATATAATGTACATATATCTATATATTGTGATACAATCTCCATGTCTATAATATTAAATAATAAAGAAATACGCTGTGTTATATTATAACAAATAAATATTATAATTATTATAATTGTCATACTAATGTATAGTTTGACAATATTATTTAATGATGCTAATAATACAGATAATATATTATTTGAATTATTACTGATTATTCATATAATATGTACTTATTTTATTATTATTTTATTATTTAATAACATATCTACTTTATTAAATAATTTTATTTTTTGTAACAGAAAAAAATGAATTAAAAACGAAAAAAACCGTTTAAAACATGTTTAAAACAAACATTAATAAAAAATGCGTTTTTTAACAACATTATATATATATTAGGTTTATCCCCTGCACTATACTAAGTATTTGTCCTCATTACATTAATCAATGATATATACTTAATAAATCTATACTTAAATAAAATCCAATTGATATATAATTTTAATATCTAAAATTTCCCTTATAATTTTATAATATTATACTTATATTGAATACCATAATATAATAGCTAATTAAATAGTTGTACTTATATTAAATACGATAAATATTAAATTAATTGTATTATATATATATATAAATATTTATATTGTTGTGCTTTTCTTATTAATATTATATTTATAATAAAGTACAAATTATAAATTATATATTTAAAGTAAAATAGATAATTTATATTAATAATTTTTATTTATCCTGAGTTCATGTACAATATTGATTCTTATTATGCTTGAATTATCCATTATTGATTGGTTCCGCATCTGTCATTGATGACGTATATATGTATTATGTGAATGTATACACATGAATAACTACACACACATATATATATATATATATATATATATATAACTACAAATTTAAAAGATAATGTGATAACATATCATATAATTTTATTTTATTATAAATATAAATATATAATATTATATATATATAATGTATATTTTATTTATCTCATCTTTATAGTTGCAAAAAATTGGAATAAGCTTAGATAGTATTGGATTTAGTTCTCTTACTATGGAATCTGACAAATACATATGCATTAGAGAAAAAGTTGGAGAAACAAATCAAGTTTGTACTATAATTAAGTAATAATTATTTATGATTACATTTGTTTAATAACATAATAATACTTAGGTCGTTATAATTGATATGAATGACACAGCAAATCCAATAAGGAGACCAATCACCGCAGATTCAGCAATTATGAATCCCGCTAGTAAAGTAATTGCATTAAAAGGTATTGAATATTTACATTTATATTTAATATATTTGTTAATGAATTATTAATACTATAAAATAAATTATATAGCTCAGTCTACTTTACAAATTTTCAATATCGAAATGAAATCTAAAATGAAATCTCATACAATGATTGATGATATTGTATTTTGGAAATGGATCAGTGTCAACACAGTTGCCATGGTAACTGAGACAGCAGTTTATCATTGGGCTATGGAAGGTTAATTGGTACTTTGTCTTTACTTTTATTACAAAATTAATCTTAATACATTAATACTAGGTGATTCTCAACCTGTGAAGATATTTGAAAGACACGAATCAATGAGAGGTTGTCAAATGATTAACTATAGAACTGATGCAGCACAACAATGGTTGCTTTTGATCGGTATATCTGCTCTACAATCTAGAGTTGTTGGAGCTATGCAACTGTATAGCATTGAACGCAAAGTTTCACAACCTATCGAAGGTTTTATACTTATGATTAATACATATATAAAATAGTATAGAATATAATATATTTATTGAGTAATTAATTGTAATCAATTTTCATATTTTATTTTCAATTGAACTTGCATTCTTTTCTTTGTTCAAATGGCTTCAAATTAATGCATTTTCTTTTCTATGTTGTCACCACTATTATTATATAACTAAAATATATGTAATTTTAAAATCTTATTGTACTTAAAAATAAAATAAAATAAAAATAAAATATCCATATAGAATCTAACAATAAAATGTATTTATTATAATATTTACTTTAATAAGGTGTAATATTTTATAAATAATAATTATTTTAATAATTTGATAATTATATATAATTCTCTTTCATATAACACCTTTTTTAAATTATATTTAATCATTTATCAATATCTCCCAAATTTAAATATGAAGTCACATTTTCCTATTCATAAATGTTAATTCACTTAGTCTATATTTTTAAAAATTGTATAAAACTTTTTTATTTTCTAATATATCAATATTACTGATTCAGTATCAAATTTGAAAACATTTTATAAACTTTACTTTAAATAATTATGATTACAATTTAATAACCAATTTAAAAAATTATATTATAGTTTATTAAGTTACTTTTTCAAAAAAATCATACTATTAAATAAATACACTCCCATAAAAATGGTGTTCATAGTAATTCAATGCCATATTATCTATAATCTGAACCTTTATAGCTATAACATTACATTTTTGAAACACTAATATATATATATATATATTGTGGATTATAAATAAATAGGTCACAGTGCTGCTTTTGCTCCATTCATGATGCCTGAGAATAAAGTTGAATCTAATTTGTTTTGTTTCGCTGTCAGAACTGCAGCTGGAGGAAAGGTTTTATATATATTATATAAAATATTTAAAAAATAATGTCTATAATATAGAGCTTTAATAAATTTATATTTTTATATAATACATATTCTTTAGTTACATGTTATTGAAGTTGGTAAACCAGCTGCAGGAAATCAACCTTTCGCTAAGAAATCTGTCGATATCTTTTTCCCTGCAGAAGCACAAAATGATTTTCCCGTAGCTATGCAGGTTTAAATAATATATTAAATATTTCTAATGTAATATATGATAATTAATTATTTTCTATTTTATATAAATTTAATGTTATATTTGTTTAATAATATAATAATATTAATATTTGTAATTATTAAATTATAAATTAATATTATTACTTTTAGACTGGACCTCGATATGATGTAATATATATTATTACAAAATATGGTTATATTCATTTGTATGACTTGGAAAGTTGTATTTGCATATTCATGAATCGCATATCTGCCGATACTATATTTGTAACTGCACAACATGAACCAACTTCTGGTATTATTGGAGTCAATCGTAAAGGACAGGTTTATATTTATTATTATTGTAAATTTATAAGTATATTTTATTTATATTATTAGGTTTTGACAGTAGCAGTCGATGAAGATAATATTATTCAGTATATTACAAATTCATTATCGGATGCTGATCTAGCATTAAGAATGGCATCTAGAAATAATTTACCTGGTTTGTATTTATAATTTATATTTACTTATATTTACTTATAAAATTATTTAATTTCTTGTTAAATAGGTGCTGATGATTTATTTGTTAGAAAATTCAATAATTTATTCCAAACTGCGCAGTATAATGAAGCTGCTAAAGTAGCTGCATCTGCACCAAAGGTAATTATTCACAATAATTATTAATCTTATATAATTAATTTAGTATAATGTTTTAATGATCTCTAATTATAATTGTTTTAATTATTCAAGCAACTACACTTTAAAATAATGTAATATTACTTTATTATAAATTATTAAATTACCTAATTATTTATATTAAATTTTAGAATTAAATAATTATTATTAATAATTAAAATGTATTGATTTATATTTTATATTCATTTAGGGAATATTGAGAACTCCTCAGACAATTCAAAAGTTTCAACAAGTTCCAACTCCTGCTGGACAAACATCACCATTATTACAGTACTTTGGTATACTTTTAGATCAATCCAAACTTAATAAACATGAAAGTTTAGAACTTTGTCGTCCAGTTATGCAATCTGGCCGTAAAAATCTGGTTAGTTTTAAATTATTTTATATAAAATATATTTACTTAATTTATATATAATAACATAATATTAATATAGATTGAAAAATGGCTAAAAACTGAGAAATTAGAATGTAGTGAAGAATTAGGAGATTTGTTAAAACAAGCTGACACAGCATTAGCACTTAGTGTATATCTTAGAGCTAGTGTACATAATAAGGTTTTATTTTCTTTTATATAATTTAAATTAAATATTAAATTATATTATTTATGTATTAGGTTATCATGTGTTTTGGAGAAACAGGAGAGTTTCAAAAAATTATCTTATATGCAAAGAAAGTTTCATATACACCTAATTATATTTTGTTATTACGTAATATTATGAGAATTAATACGGAACAAGGAACAAAATTTGCACAGATGCTTGTTCAAGAAGATGGTGAACCACTTGCTGATGTTAATATGGTTGGTATTAGTTAGTAATATCTTAATATAGATTATATCATATATTTAAATGGCTTATGACTTATATATTTACTATAACTTATATATATATATATATATATATATATATATATATATATATATATATATATATATAACTATTTATAGGTAGTTGATGTTTTCATGGAAACAAATTTAGTACAACAATGTACATCTTTCTTATTGGATGCTTTGAAGAAGAATCGTGAGGCAGAAGGTCCTTTACAAACAAGATTATTAGAAATGAATTTGATGCATGCACCTGCAGTAAGTAATATATTTATAATTATATTATAACAATCTTTGTTTTATATTTATTTAATCACTAATAGGTTGCTGATGCTATATTGGGAAACAAGATGTTTACTTTTTATGACCGACCACATATTGCTCAACTTTGTGAGAAAGCAGGATTATTACAAAGAGCATTAGAACATTATACAGATTTATATGATATTAAACGTGCTGTTGTACATACACAAATGCTGAATGCAGAATGGCTTGTCACGTTCTTTGGTTCCCTCAGTTGCGAAGATTCATTAGATTGTCTGAAAGCTATGTTGACTCATAATATTCGTCAAAATTTACAAGTTTGTGTTCAGATTGCAACAAAATATCATGAACAACTTGGTTCTACACAACTTATAGATTTGTTTGAAAGTTTTAAGAGTTATGAAGGTTTTATATTTTGATATTATCTTTATATGCTTAATAAATAAATTATATTATATATTATAGGTTTATTCTACTTTTTGGGATCAATTGTAAATTTCTCCCAAGAATCGGATGTTCACTTTAAATATATTCAAGCTGCATGTAAAACTGGTCAAATTAAAGAAGTTGAAAGAATTTGTCGTGAGAGTTCATGTTATGATCCTGAAAGAATAAAGAATTTCTTAAAAGAAGCTAAATTAAGTGATCAATTACCATTGATTATTGTATGTGACCGATTTGATTATGTTCACGATTTGGTTCTATATTTATATAGAAATAATTTACAAAAATATATTGAAATATATGTGCAAAAGGTTAAAATTAATTTTAAATATTAAATTTGAATAATACTAATAAATATTATATTAGGTAAATCCTTCAAGACTTCCAGTTGTTGTAGGTGGATTACTCGATGTAGATTGTACAGAAGACGCAATCAAACAATTAATCATGGTTGTTAAGGGTGAATTCTCTACGGATGAACTTGTTGAAGAGGTTATTTTATATTTTATTTAATTATATTTAAAATATATTTTTTAATTTTATCAATGAAATTCAGAAATTTATTATCATATCAATATTAGGTTGAAAAGCGTAATCGAATGAAAATATTACTACCATGGTTAGAAATGCGAGTTCATGAAGGTTGCGTTGAACCAGCAACCCATAATGCATTGGCAAAGATTAGTATTGACGCTAATAATGCTGAAAGACTTCTCAAGTTAGTTATTAATATCCAATAATATACTATATTTAAATAAATTTATTATTTATTATATATGATTAATTTATTATTAAATCCATAAATATTATATTATTAAATATAATAATTATTAAAAATTGTATAGGGAAAATCAATATTACGATTCTAAAGTAGTTGGTAAATATTGTGAAAAACGTGATCCTCATTTAGCGTGTATTGCTTACGAAAGGGGACAATGTGATCAAGAACTCATTAAAGTTTGTTTTTTATATATTTAAATAATACAATATATATAATCTATTTAATTAAATTATATATTAATTATTATATATAATGTCTATAAATTGTTTTTTTTATAATTTTATAAAATTGTATTTAATTTTTTCTTATAACGTATTTAATATATATATATATATAATATAATTTAAATGTTTATAAAATATTATTTATAGGTTTGTAATGAGAATTCATTGTTTAAATCTGAGGCTAGATATTTAGTCCGTAGACAAGATATTGAACTTTGGGCAACTGTTTTGGTTGAAGAAAATGAATTTAGGAGGCAGCTTATTGATCAAGTAAGTTATACATTTAAAATTAACTCACAACATATAATATTATTTTATTTTATCAGGTTGTACAAACTGCATTGAGTGAAACACAAAATCCTGATGATATTTCAATAACCGTAAAAGCATTCATGTCTGCAGATTTACCAAATGAATTAATTGAGTTATTAGAGAAGATTGTATTGGAAAATACAATATTTTCAGATCATAGGTATGAAAAGTATAATAATTATTTAGCTGAATATAATTTAATATAATTTTTATTTATAGAAATTTACAGAATCTATTGATTCTTACTGCAGTTAAAGCTGATAGCAGTAGAGTAATGGATTATATTAATAGATTAAATAATTACGATGCTCCAGATATTGCCGATATCGCCATAAGTAATAAATTGTTTGAGGTTTAATAAATATATAATTTATCATATTATATATTATTAATAAGTTATATATTTAATAGGAAGCATTTGCTATATATAGAAAGTTTGAAGTGAATGCGTCTGCAATTAAAGTTCTCATTGAACATATTAATAACTTGGATAGAGCTTATGAATTTGCAGAGAAATGTGATGAACCATCAGTCTGGAGTTCATTAGCAAATGCTCAACTTAGCAAGAATTTAGTAAAAGAAGCTGTTGATTCTTATATTAAAGCTAATGATCCTACACAATACATGGATGTTGTGAATGTTGCTTCGCAAAATGGTTATTTTATTATTGACACTTATTTATGATAATTAATCATTACAATAATAATAATATTTATAGGTAATTGGACTGAGTTAGTGAAATATTTACAAATGGCACGTAAGAAGTCTAGAGAAACTTATATTGAAACTGAATTAATATTTGCATATGCTAAGACAACAAGAATGGCTGATTTAGAAGAATTTATATCTTCTCCAAACCACGCAAATATTACACAGGTTTATAATATTTTATTTTATTTTCATATGAATTTATATTTAAAATAAATAATAATATAAATAGGTAGCTGATAGATGCTTTGATGAAAAAATGTATGAAGCCGCGAAGTTATTATATAATAATGTATCGAATTTTGCTCGACTCGCAATAACATTGGTATATTTAAAAGAGTATCAAGGTGCCGTAGATAGTGCAAGGAAAGCAAATAGTACAAGGACATGGAAAGAGGTTTAATAAATGTTATAGATTTATAGTAATAATCAATTAATTATTGTATATATAATTAGGTTTGCTTTGCATGTGTTGATAATTCAGAATTCCGATTAGCACAAATGTGTGGATTACACATTGTAGTACATGCTGATGAGCTTGAGCATTTAATCAACTATTATCAAGATCGTGGTTACTTTGAGGAACTTATATGCCTTCTTGAAGCAGCATTAGGTATTATTATAATGTGTATATTATAATTATATTATACTGTAAATGTAATTCATTTTAGGATTAGAAAGAGCTCATATGGGAATGTTTACTGAGTTGGCAATTCTTTATTCTAAATTTAAGCCAGAAAAAATGAGAGAACATTTAGAATTATTCTGGTCTAGAGTAAATATTCCAAAAGTTTTACGAGCTGCAGAAATGGCTCACTTATGGCCTGAATTAGTATTCCTTTATGATAAATATGAAGAATTTGATAATGCTATTCTTACTATGATCAAATATCCTACTGATGCCTGGAAAGAAAATCAATTCAAGGTTTAAGATTTAATTTTTATGATTTATATAAAATATATATATATATATAAATTATATATTATTATACATATTATTATTCATATTATAATTTATTTTTATAATACAGGACATGATTACAAAAGTTGCAAATTTGGAATTATATTATAAATCTTTAGAGTTTTATTTAGATCATCGTCCAATGTTATTAAATGAATTATTGATAGTATTATCCCCAAGAATGGATCATTCCAGAGCTGTTATGTTCTTCCAAAAGATTAATCAACTGCCTCTCGTAAAACCATATTTACGAGCTGTTCAAAATAATAATAATAAGGTAATTCAACTTATTTTTGTATTTTTAATATTTGTTTAATAATACATATTTTTTATTATTTTTATTTTTAGACTGTGAATGAAGCTTTAAACAATCTTCTTATCGATGAACAAGATTACGAAGGATTGCGATTATCAATAGAAAACTTTGACAACTTCGATAATATCAACTTAGCGCAGCGACTTGAACGTCATCAATTGATTGAATTTAGAAGAATTTCAGCCTTCCTTTATAAAGGAAATAACCGATGGAAACAAAGTGTTGAGTTATGCAAACAAGATAGATTATTCAAAGTTTGTATAACATATTTAATTATCATAGCAATTATATCTTTAAAATAATTATTAGGATGCAATGCTATATGCTGCTGAATCAAAAGATTCAGAAATTGCTGAAGAACTTTTAGGTTGGTTCTTGGAAGAGAAGAATAATGAATGTTTTGCTGCATGTTTATTCCAAGTTTGTTACCAAATATCAATAATATATTCTATTATTTTCTATTTTTGTATATTTAATAGTGTTACGATCTATTACATCCGGATGTCATATTAGAATTAGCATGGAGACATAATATTATGGACTTTGCCATGCCATATATGATTCAAGTTATGAGAGAATATATTTCAAAGGTTTATTTTTAAGTTATTTATTATATATATAATATATGTATGTAAATTAATAAAAGTTAGATTTATGAACTTAAAACACATGTTAAAAAGTTAATTTAATATATATTTTAGTTGTTGTATTATTTCGTGTTTAATTTGTAATTAATATTAAATGAATATACTAAGAAATTTGTATTAAAATAATAATCTTAAATGTTATATGGTATTAATTTTTGTTAACCTATAGGTTGATAAATTGGAACAATCCGATACAATGAGAAGTGAAGAAGAACAAAGAGCTGAAGAGAAACCTCTTGTACTAAGTTAGATTTCAAAATTAGATATATTAATGCATTTATAATTAATTATTTATTTTAGATGAACCTCAACTCATGTTAACCCAAGGACCAACAATGGGAATGCCACAACAGTATGCCCAACCACAATATCAACAACAACAACAACAACAACCCGGATTTGCCCCACAGGGATACCCTCAAATGAATCAACAATCATATATGTAAATGCCACCACTAAACAAATCACCTAAACTTTATAATTGTGTTCGTATTTTCATTAGTTTCTATTTAATAGTATGAAAGTTATTCATAACTAGTTTTTTCATCACTAAAATACGAACACAATACAAAGTAAACACACCCTCTATCGAGGATTATCTATTCCAATTTGTGTTGAGTATCGTTATTTAGATTTATTTATTCACGAATGAAAGTAGAGAAAATGATTAATAATGTATATTTGTTAGAATTAATTAGCTGATCAGCTAGTTTATGTATATATTATTACTAGAATGCTAAATTAACCGATTTATTATTACTGAATAAAATTATATGCCATAAGTTACAAATGTTTCTTAAATAATTTAATATCGTAATGAAATAGCATTATATAAAAATTTGTATATATTAATATATCATTTATAAATAAGTATAACTTATTTAGATATAACATTGATTTATATTTGTAAATAAATTTATTCCCAAATAATATATTTGTATTTATTATTTTATGATTCCATACAATACTTAAAATATTATCTAGTACTCTCATTTTAATTATTAGTTATATATAGGACATATTTTTTCTTATATAACTAAATAATTTTATATTTTGTAGTTCTTATATATTTTCAAAACTATAGTATATAAAATATAAATATATTTACCTAAACTGTATCCCAAACTTAAATTTATTATATTTAAAGATTATTAGTTTTGTTAATTATGATTTATAAATAGATTAAAAGGTGATGGAATTTAATCGAAAATAAATATATTGAAAATTATGTGCTACATTAGGATTACGGATATTGAAAATATCCCTTCACTCTATTATAATTATTTCTCGGCAATTAAACTATCCTGAGCTTGAAATATGGATTCCTCAATTAAATAATATATTTAAAATAAAAATTATTTATATTCACAAATAAGCTAAATAACATTTGTACAACTATAAATTAAATTATTAAACTATTTCAAAATGTACTATACATTGATAATTTATTTAAGCAAATACATAGCCGAAAATATAATCGAAAGTATAAAGTATAAATATTTGCTAACGATAACATACGTTATAGAAATAAATAAAGAATAATACGAAATTAAAAAATTAAAGAAATTAAAACGTTTTACAGTTACCTTAAAAATAAACGAAAAACAATCGAAAGTAGAAATAAATCATATAGTAAAAATAAACGAAAAATGATCAAAATAGAAATAAAAGATAGCGTAAAAATAATCGAAAATAGAAATAAATTACATTATTTTGTAAGTGGCATCGAAATATTCAATTTCTACTTTAACTTTATATAATTCTTCATCTTGTACCCTGTTTTAGTAATAAATTATTAGTTATATAATTTAATATTTAAATGTTAAATTTTAAATATATTATAAACAGAACATATTAAAAATCAAATAAACCAATACTAGAATGAAACAAACAAATAATGTAATACTTACCAAAATCTGTAATAATATTAGGTACTTTATTAATTTATATTTATATTTTAATTGTATAATAAATTTGAAACATATATATATATATAAAAACAGAACAAGTTACAAATAAAATAAACCAATATACCTATACAAAAACAGTTAATAACAAAACACCAATAATATTACGAAACAAAATAATATAATACTTATCACTATAATCTGAAATAATAGAAAATTTTAATATTGTATTTTAGTAATATAATACATTTGAAACATATTTACAAAATATATATAAAACAAACATATAATACCGAACAAACAAAAGTAAAATAATACTTCACACTTTATCTGTAATAATAATGAATTATTAATTTTATATTATAGTATATTTGAAATATAGATATAAAAAATCCGAATTTTCTATAACAAAAATAAATTTATAACAAAATATAATACAGAACAAACAAAAATAAAATAATACTTCCCACTTTATCTGTAATAATAATGAATTATTAATTTTATATTATAATATATTTGAAATATATATATAAAAACCTAAATTTTCTATAACAAAAACACATTAAAAAAAACCAGAAGAGATAATGCAATAATCTAGATACAAAATGAAACATAAATCAATATAAAATTATAAATTTCTGTTAAAAAAAAGTAGTTTGTCGAAACAGATTTTGTTTATTTTATTTTTAAAAGATGAAACAGATACAGATTTTATTATATCATTATTTAATGAATTCCATATATTAACTGATCTATTATTAATTATATTTTTAATTGTATTATCATAATTATGTATTACATTTAATTTTTTACAATTTTTTACATTAATATATTATTTTATTGAGTATAAATAACAATATCTAAATTAGTATATTTATTTGTTTACGTTAGATATAGCTCTTCATTTCTGCATTCTTGATTGAGATTGTTAAAATAGACAGATTTTCCACAGCATTGCAGACTTTCTTTCCTAATATATCTTATATGTTGACAACATAAATGCAATAATTTTAACATTTTTTTATTTCCACATTTTATCAAATTTTCATACAATATATTTTCATTAATTACCTCTCCAACTGTAAATATAAGTTACATATTTTAATATATTATATCTACGATAATTTATATTATTAATATTTAATATAGTTATATATAAATAATAATTAACCTATATTATTCGTATTATTCTTAGGTTTCTTTGGTAAAATTACATTGGTTGGATAATACCATTGTCCTATGACTGAACCAACTATTAAGCATATCATACATATTGAATTCAACCTTGAAGAAATATTATTAATAATAAATAAATAATATTAAACAACTTAAATAATTGATTTTATTTATAATTAATTATAATATCACATTTTAATTGAATTAATTATTTTAACTTAATTTATCAATATATAAAAAAAATATCTTTGGTATAGGTAGGTATAAATAGATATATATATATATATATATATATATATATATATATATATATAAATATAGGTATATATCTGAATTTTTATAAAATCACAATTTTATTTCTATTAAAAATAAATAGAAAATGTTAATAGAATTAAATCTATTTTATTTTGAATTTAACATTATATAAAATATGGTATATGTATGTATAGGGTAAATTAAAGTCAATAATTAACATAGTTCAACTAAAGTGGGCACTAGCCGATATCTAATTATTGAATTACTAAAAGTCTTAATATTTATAGATTATACTTAGTATATAAAATCGTTTACTATACAATATTATCAACATATACAAAGTTTATCTATAATATACAAAAACTAGATATTTTCTATATATTACGATATAATTTTGCCTTTAGTCGAGATATAGCAAATATTATAATATATTTAAATAATAAATACATACACTAAACTAAATATTAGTATTAAAGGTTCATTAGGTTTATAGAATCACATTTAAAATTAGATATATATTTTAAAAACAAAAATTTATCTTAATTGTTATTAATGATAATTAAAATAATTAAATATAAACATGCAATAATACATAATATACAATCCCTTATTATATTAATTTTTAATACATTTATGACAAATTTTCAAATCTCAAGTTCGATTATATAATATTTTAAATAAATATATTAGTTGATATCATATATAATCTATATATATATATATATATATATTTGTTTATATTGATAAATAAATATATGTTTATTTAATTTATTTATTAGTAATTAACAAATAATTAATTGTTTTAATATAATCATGTCTTAAGTTATAATTAATAATATACATTTAAATTGCCTATTTTTTATGTAGGAAAACTTTTTCATTGGAAAATCATTTTAATATACATTCCACATAAAAATTAATTTATAAACTAACATCACAAGAAGTGTTGATCGGGAATAATATGTTCCATTTGAAGCTAGCGTATTTATGCAATCAGCACAAGTATCGTGTAAATAGAGTATAGTTCTATGTCAATAATCAATATCAATGTATTATTTGTGTGGTAAATATATATAAACATTGCTCGTTGCATTCATAATTAGATTAAACATAATGATCGTATCTTGTATTTACTACTTTATATATACATATAGCAGAGTCTACTGCCTAAGCTTCTCCTATCTAGGAGTCAAGAAGAACACTACTCAAATATGCATCGTTAAAGGCCAAGGAGCTTGCGCTTCATTCGCAGAGAACATATATCTATGGATCGCATATATCGAGCTTATCAAGCTATCTAATCAGGCTCTCTGATTGGCTAGCTGGATCATGTGTTCAACACTATATAAAGGACAAGTCCCACAACACTGATTTTCAACTACATATATAAATAAATCACCATTAAAATGGTAGTGCACTATCGCATATGATATCCTATTATGTATATTGTTTATATAAAAAAGTGTTTTGTATACTTATGATAATATATTATCATAAGGTATACCTACCTAGTTAATATATATATATATATATATATAATTTATGTGTATAGTTTATATATATATATATATTAATATGTTAGATATATAAATTTAGAATTTGTAGGTTAAATTTATCGAAGATATCTAATCATGCATTCAAACTTTTTATTTACAAAATATATCAATATTCCATGATCAATATCTTTAGATTCTTTAACACAAAATAAATAAGAATTTATATTTAAATATGTATATTATATTTATTTAAAAACAAATCAGAACTGATAAGAATAGGAATACTAGTGTAACGGTATAATACTATAGGAATACTATAGGAATACTATACAAAGTAGGTGAATAATTTAAATAATTAAAAAAATATTATACTATAATAATTCAAGTTGTAATACTAAATAATGAAATAAATATAATATAATACGTTAATAATTTAATTAATATAATACTATAATAATAATATAATAGATATAATCACCCTGAAAAATCAGATAAATAATATTATATTAGCCAAATTAGGAGAATAGTCTAAATAGATGAAAGAGAGAGAACTTCAATAAACCATTCTACAAGTTTCACTTGCTTTGCTATAGCTCCATATACTGGATTGCATAATTGTTCAAATAGACGACAATTCAATTGAGTTGCTTCAATTATTCCCTATACGGAAATGGTGTATAAATATAATATATGTAGTATATTCATTAAGAATGTTAATGGAAAATTATATTTTATATCGATACCTTTTGCAAAATTCTAAATACCTTGTTTTAATTATATAACTATTAGACAATATCGCCTAAGAAAATATCATCACTAACACAATATCCCTTAAGGACTATATCTCCCCAGGAAAATATTTTCCCTAACACAAGATCTTGATTTAAATGTGGGTTTGAGTTACAAATTTCTAAACTAAATTTTATCACGGGGGAATGTGTTTATTGATAAATTTGTCTTGGTCAAATTTGTTAGGGGATATTGTCCTGATACCGTGTAATATATAAAATGAACATAGAGATATATACAAATCGGGTTCACGTGAATGAGTTCCTAAAAACGTGTACAAACCGTTTTAGGGTCGTCACTTCCGTTTACACTGCTGCTGGAAGTTTGAATAGCACTCGTTTGACCTTGAACGTTGTTGACATCATGATGGCATAATAACATCTCCTTAACGGCGGAGAGACAATCGTCGAACATCGTCTACAAGAGACGAGGCATATGGATCAAGCACTTTCGGTAGGTAATTAATGTTGCTTTCATACGGCGCAATGTTGTTACCCAGTATGATTATAATACATGATTTAACGTTAATCAGTCTGGGTAATATACGCGTATTCATACTAAACATTAATCACGCCAATTTACCATACCCACGTATATGATAATGCTATACTTTTATAGTTATATAGGTCATAGGTCACCGGTAATAATTCGAGAAAATAAGTCGGAATTCATTTTAAAAGTATAGCATTATCATATATGTGGGCATGGTTAATGTGTAGTATGAATAGTACTATATATAGTCATTCGATATAACTATACCATCCGGGTAGATTATTTATCATGTGAATGTACCCAGATATATCACCCAGTGAAAGGTATATATTCATCGTGTTCACATGCTGTATGGGGATCCCAGTCTGGGTACTAGTTTTGTTACCCAGACTGGGTACTAGTTTTGTTACCCAGACTGGGTATATGTGTAAATAGGTATACCCAGCGTATTTAACTTGAAAACTGAATAAACATTTATAAAGAGAAGAATACATTATATGCTATACGCTTTACGATAATTATGGATAACAAAATATCTAATAATGTTTATGAAATATATAATAGTTTAAAATGATGGTGAGATAATGATAATTCAGATAAATCATATGATAACTATATAATGGAATGTAATAAGAGAGTTAGAGTTTGCTAACGTCGAGAATTTCGTCCGGCACGCGTAGGTGGGGAGATGAGGCTTTTACTTTCAGTGCTTTCTTATTCTTCAGGGAACTCACGGATGCAGAAGATTCCCTGTTCGGAACCTGTCACATGTATGTGTGTGTGTATGTATGTATGTATATATGAGTGTGCTAGTGAGTGTGTGTGTATCATGTGTATAACGATACCTAATATATGTATTAGGTATCATGCACTAAATTTCATGATTTTAATTATATTTTATAATAGTATAATGATATAATTAATATTATATAAATATGTGCTGTTGAAATTGTGAAATATAAATTAATAATGTGAGTATATTAGGGAATTTTAAAATACTACAATAATAACATATATTAGAATAATGCTATTATGAAATAATAGCGAAAAGAGGTAAAATATAATACAGTACATGGAATAATATAAACCATTACCATTACATAGTTATATTCATTACAGGTCAATATAATAATGCAGAACACGCATGACGAACACACACACACACTAGAAGTCTAGCGATATAAACTAACGATGGCTGGTGGCGTTTCGGTGAGCGTGACCTCCGCCCTCTGAACCAAGGACATCAGTTGATCGTGTAAGGACAGCAGTCGTTGTTCACTCACCGAGTAACTATAGCAACGTCTGTCCCTAGACCACGTCCATATCATCAGTATCTGGTCGTCTTGGCTATCTGCAGATAAAGTTAAGTCATAGGTCATTCAAAAAGGTTGACATTTTGTTCAAATTTACTTATTTATATTTTATACCATTTTAAAAACGAAATATATATATATATATATATATATATATATATATATATATATATTTTAAACCATATATGGTATAAGCTATATATAGCAGGTTTTTATTACTATACATTTTATGATATGTATATATAAATAAGTACTAAGTATAGTTTTATTAGTAACGTCATATTTACTAATATTTTATATTTGTAATTCTTCGTGTATATTTTAGAAATTTTTAATGATTAAAATATTTGGATTAATTTAAATTATATCATATACATTTGTATACATTATTAATTACCAAACAATGATAACTTTATCAGGATAATCATCTAGACTTAAGTGATTGATTAGTAGAATTGTATCATGATTAGCAATTAAAAAGTAATTGTTTGTTTTCCGAGTCAAGTTGATTATTAGATTCAATTAATTTACAGAAACTCAGACCAAAGATTTAATAATCGCTATCTACGCAATGTGATTAGTATTCAGGCATCCCGCTGCTAGAAGTAGTATCGAACTCACTGAAATAGATTTAGGTTTACTGCGATTTGCATACTACAATGTTTTTATTGCTCTATTAAATGACATGCAATATAAGTTAGCTTTTACCCACCTTATATATATTTATAGAATTTAAAACCAACTAATCATATTGCTTTGTTATATATTAGTAATGAACACTTAGTTTTCATCATATAAATAATAATTTAAAGCATATTATTTTTCATTTTAAAGTTTGATACAAATTTATAAACAATACATAGTTCATATAATTGACCCTATATAGGTGGCGCTGTTAGTTTTTGAATACAAAAATAGAATTACACGATTTTACGTGTGTATATATTTTTCCTTAGAAAAAAATCTTTGCCTAGACTATATACAGTAGTGAATTGATGAATAGATAAATATAACTATACTATATAGGATAAATTCATATGTTTATATCTATTTGTAATGTGCATATTTAAAAAATAAAATCACCTATAAGGAGTTTAAAATTTAAATAATAAAAAATAATTATTTTTATTAAATAATATCGTATATTTTTACATAGATATAATTTGTAATTCATCTAATAACGATACAATTAATATAATGAATAACATTATAACTAAATGTTAAATTGTTCGGAAATCTGACTTCTGAGGTGAATTTTAATTAATAATAATTCTATGAATATAATGCAGTCGCTAAGTATATATTAATATATTTATATATATAACTACATTTGGAATAATATGTTTCCTACTTATTCGATGTCACAACTAGATTACAATGTAGTAGCATCGCGAGATCAGTATCAATACACTGTGTAAACCGTCGGCAAGCGTGGTATCCATGCAGAACTCCGACACCTCCGTTACGCTCGTTATAGGACGATCCAAAGCGTGCTTCACCGATTCGTCCCCGAAATCATCCACCTTCGTAGTCTCCTTCGAAACTGTCGGTAGTAATAATAATAATAACATTTATTAGAAGAAATTTAATAATTTTTTTTTCTGTTGAATTATAATAATATTTATATAATATTTTTTTCTAAAGGGCTTCAAAATAATATGACTATTTTCTGTTGTTGTAGCCCATATAGAGTACTATAGGGTGTGATATTTATAGCAGGACAGATGTCAGTCAGTGGGACAGGCAGTTGGTACATGGTATGGATACAACTGTAACGTGTCCATCTGTACATGATACAGAAACACATCCTATTCTGTAGCTATGATTGCGGTTATTCATTATATTTATAATTTACGATTATATTGATATGATAATGTGATTTCTGTAATATTATATTGTACTGTATAATATGGTTACAGTTAATGTATAGTATACATTGTATACCGATATGAAAATGGTGATTAATTAATACTATACAATATTACATAATCTATATAAGACATAACTCATAACTAATTATAAACTCCAACCCATAATGTATTAACTATCTATTATGAATAGATATTGATAAACAAGTAAATATATACATAATATCTTTTTGTTATATCGGTGGAACCTTTTATCCCATACAGAAAATTAGATACAAATTAACTTATAACTAAATAGCTCTAAAGTTCCTTCGAAGCGGTTGCCATGTTAAGTTATAGAGTTTTTAACAAGACGATCATCTTTCATACATAATTATATACGATTACTTCTAAATATTATTTTAAGATTTAATCATTGGGTCGGGCGGGGCTCGAACCCGCGTCTCATTGCCTACGCGCCCGGGCTAACCGGCCAGTTATTAAAGCTATCATCATCTCGCAGCCTAACCTATACCGGTGACGATGGCGACGTCTACGGCCGCATTCAGCGTAGTGAGGTTACGACGAGGTGTGGAGTGTAGGCTACTACTGACGGGGGCGGGGGCAGCGGGGCCGATGGTCGTAGCGGAGGTGGTGAGGAGGGAGGCGGAGGTGGTGTTAGCTCCTTCGGGTGATGCGGTGTAGGCCTTCGTACGGGCAGACGCTGAGGTGAGAGGTCATGAGGTTAACTATGTAGGGATGGTAGAGATGGTAGAGATGGTAGAGATAGAGAGAGGATGGTAGAGATGGTAGAGATAGAGATAGAGAGAGATAGTAGAGATGGCAGAGATGATAGAGAGAGATGGTAGAGAGAGATAGTAGAGATAGTAGAGATGGTAGAGATATATGGTAAAGATGGTAGAGATAGTAGAGAGAGATGGTAGAGAGAGATGGTAGAGATGGTAGAGAGATATGGTAGAGATGTTAGAGATAGTAGAGAGAGATGGTAGAGATGGTAGAGTTGGTAGAGATGGTAGAGATGGTAGAGAAGGTAGAGATAGTAGAGAGAGATGATAGAGATGGTAGAGATAGTAGAGAGAGATGGTAGAGATGGTAGAGTTGGTAGAGATGGTAGAGATGGTAGAGAAAGTAGAGATGGTAGAGAGAGATGGTAGAGATGATAGAGAGAGATTGTAGATATGGTAGAGGTGGTATTAGATTAACTACAGTTAATTCAAAGAATTAAATTAACGGAGACCGATGGCATTATTTTGAAATTTTATTATCGGATAATGATATGTTATTAATGATATCAGCGATATCCGATAATATAGTATCGCAATGATACCGATCATTGGACATAGGTCAGAGGTTAATACATCGCCTTACCGTTAGTGGTTAGTTGACCGGATTGTCGAGTCTGCAAACACGGCCAGTACCACTGAATACAGACATCTTTTTCATCTTTCTTTGTCGCGAATGACTGTCGATAAATTTATATATTTTAGATACATTAAGAAATAGAAAAATACTACATTAACAAAATATGAAAATATTTACAGTCGTTGTAAAAATAAAGCAAAATACTCGTAAATAGAAATAAAATACATTATTCGCTAAATGATAGTATTAATCATATTTGAAAAATGTTGTTCGCCAAAAACAAAGACCGTGTTTAAATATGTTCATTCGAGCTAGTCGAATGCTAGTCGAAGTCGTACATCAAACCTTGGGCGTTTGTCTGGATAGCGACACCTTAGAGTTGACGGCGGATATCGCTCCGTCCCTATTGGTTACTATAACGGGATCTACGGGGGCGCCACCAGTATTCGCGTATCTCGTGTAGATTACTTCACCCATGTCGATTTCGGAGGGTTTCTTTTGCAACTGAAATATTTCACATGTGGATTTCATATTAATTTATATCACTCAGTATTAGAGTTTATTCAATATATTATAAAATATTTATAATTTCTAATCGGAATTTATACATTACAAATAAATATAAATATTAATATAAACGAAAATATTTATAATATTTAGGAATAATATTAGTTATAATATAATTTTTGTATAAACAATTATAAAGGTATTACATTAATATAATATTTTAAAAATCAACTATATAATAAATATTGTATATTAATTAAATAATATTATATACAATACTAAGAATTATATGTTTGTAATCATAACCATAGTAGTGTAGACATTTTAAACATTAATATGTCAATCATTATATATGATAATTAACTTGATATGATATAATCATATTAAATAGTGTAAATTTGTAATTACATGAATTTTATAAATAAAAGATCCAATAAAATCAATGAAATTGAACTGACATCGTTTATATTATAATGATATTATGATTATTAGTTAATCATACTATTAATAAGTGTATTGAATTAACAATGATATAGATATAATTATATTAAAAATAATTATAATATGTATAAATGGAAGGTAACACGAATTACCAAACAAATACCGTAGAAGGTAAACAGTTTCGGAAACACGCCCAAAATAGGGGATAACCTGAACGGCGAGAATGGGCGTAGCAGCGATACACTCGGCGGCGTAGGGAGCGAGACGCGCCTCAAGGTATCGGTGTAGTGCGTTCAAGCGCGACCGATACGGTTCGGCGAACACGAACGATCGCGGACGTAGACATTCTCTGCGGCCGCCCAACGACGAAGAGGACGACACCACGCGCTCCAAGATAGACTTATAGCCTGCGTCGTGTGGTACGTATTCGTTATGAATGTATGAATCACTAGCTGTAGCACATCGTACAGTGTACATTGTACAGTGTGCGTTATACACTTATGGTGTGGTGTTTGTAGCATGTACCGATGGAAAGACATACATACTACCGTTACATCTACGCAATGGATCAGCAGACTGTCTATCACAAAAATCACACCTTTAGTCTGTGCTTGTAACGATGAGCCATCTAGTGACTCATCCAATCGGATTGTGTGACTCATGCAATCGGATTGTGTGAATCATCCAATCGGATTGTGTGACTCATCCAATCGTATTGCGTGACTCATGCAATAAGATTGTGTGACTCACCCAATCAGCTAGATTAGGGCGTGTTTACTTGGTGAAAATCTACGCCAATAAATCATCATACATCAATCTACGACGTAATGAAAACGTGTTCGTAGATTCTAATCTGTGATCAGTTTATTTACCCGGCACTTGGATACGCTTGTTTGAGACGGTCACGAGAATTGACGGGTCTATTCGTGTTAAAGCCACAGCATTAGGTACCGTGTAACATGTGACATATGATTGCATATAATACTATGATACGATACGTATACCTGGATGTCTATTATAATCTAATTATGAATGTTTGCGCACTCGAACTTATTAACGGATTAGAATAAAAAATTAAATATTGGTATTAAATAGTGGTGTTCTACTTTCTAACCTAACACGCTGATACTTGAAATTAGTCCTTAATCGCGTAGATCTATTATATTTCTAGATATTTAACTTCATATAATTAGATTAGTTTAAAGTGAGTATTTTCTATTTCGAGTAGAATTTTATAGAATTTCATCTACAATAGTAATAGATATATATTCGTGACGGTATGATATAAATTTGATACGAATTACAACACATCACGTTAAAATGTCACGGCCTATGTCTATCTGTTATATGCATAATAATATTAATAATCAAAATGATTAGAAGACATTTTTCCTTTCACTTTTCTTTAGTTGTCTATATTATATATTAGTGCTATACCTCGTAAAGGGTTTCACATACAATTAAATATTTTCTATTGTTGTCGCACATTATAGCGTATAATTGTTCGGCATGCATAAACCAAGGCGTTTTATTATTAAATGTAAACCCAATGTTAATTTTTGTACCACGTCGCTTTGGATATTAATTCATATCTATTTTTCTTCCATATTTTGGTTTATTTATTTTGTTTGTTAACCTAATAAACTATATATTATAGCGTATAAGCCGACACACGCGCGTGAGTACAAACCTAGAATATGAATCCAGCTGACGTCCATGGTTTCGTGCTTCACGAGTTTCAGTTCTTCGTGATAGGTGATGAACTTGATAGGGTTCAGAGTCTCCGCCAGGGGTGCCATCTCTAGCTCTATTTCGGCTATTAATCAAGCGACGCTTAGACACAACCCGGGTACCGATGAAGTGGATACAGAGTAAGATAGGCTAGGTCATAAGTAGATATAGTTACTTTCACTCACATAATATACCCAAGCGTTGTATTATAATGGAAATGTAATTTTAATATTTTTAGAATAAAAAAAGGATTAATTAAATGGAAGATTATTCTAATAATTTCGGAATATGCTAAAAAATATTTTAGGATATTATAAATAAAATACAGAACTTGGATAATAGATAATAAAAAAATATTGTAAAAATTAAATTTTTTAAGCCTACCCTTAAATGGAAGATTATTCTAATAATTTCGGAATATGCTATTGAGCGAAACGACTACTACGACGATAACGATGATGAGGATGTTGAAGGAGAAGATGAGGAGAATGAAGAATGTGAAGAGGAGGATAAGGAATGAGTCGCAAACTTTGATAGACTTTCTTGCGATCGCCGAGTGTGGAAGACGACATCAGATCTAGAGCCAGGAACTCCGGTAGATCAGCCTCCACATCCGAGGCCGTGATGTACTGCGAGGTCACCGCTTCCTCGCCCAGTAGCGTGTCCAACCGGCGCATCGACTGTCCGATGTTGCAGGCGGATCTGAGTGGGGGGGGGGTCAAAGGTTAAAGTGAGTCACCGTCAGTGATCGGTTTATAGGCTAGATAACTTTTAAAATTTGTAATCTAATAAATATAATTATATAAAATAAAATGTTGAATCATAATCAAGTGTATTTAATGCAAAAGATGTTGAATGAAGAGTTACTCGTTAATTCAACTTTTATTAAGTTTTATATTCGGTAGACGCATTTATTTAATTCAACTACGATACTTCTATATAATAATTATCTTTACATTATGTATACATATATTGATGTTCATTTTAATACTCGTTATTATAGTTGTATCCGTTATTTGTATTTTATTCGATATATATATGCGATTTCAATGAATAAATATTATTATATTATTATATTAATGGTCATGTCTGTACATTATAGAATTTATCATAATTTGATAGTTTAATATTATTTTTTCTAAAGGAAATAAATTGTAGACATTGTCAATTCTTGAAATTCGTATAGGTTTAAAAACACATTATTTAATCAGTGAGAAATATTATTATATTTGTATATTTAATTTAGAACAGCTACATATATTTCATGTATTTAATTGATTAAATCTGATATTGAGTAGTGACTTCGAATATTGATGTAACCTTAAAGCCGCCCAACTCGCTAATTTCTCCTGATCGTTGATTTGATCGTCTGGATTCAATAGAATCGTGGCTTTCCTCTTCGTTTCGGAGATGTGTTTAGATCTCTGTAATATTACAATTATCTTTATTTACGTGGAATGCAGCTTTTCTTATGTATATATTTAACGATTATTCGATACGTTTAAAAAGAATAAGATTAATGCTCATGAGTATTGAATATAATATAACAATTATTAATTATGAAATCCAGTTGGATTAGTAAATCACTACCGAAATATTGTATTCAGTTATTTAGATATTATAACGCGATTATTTAAATGTAATAAGTGTTATTTAAAATTATTATAAAGTGTACGACGATATAAGATTCATTGTTACTATCGAGATTTATTATAATTATGATTGATACATTTCTTTGAAAATTTCTATACTTATTATTTTACTCAATCATATTATAAATATCTATATGTATAAATATATATATATATATATATATATACATATATATTTAAAAAAACTAAATTAGTGCATATTTAGAGCGTTACTTTAGATTTAGATGTGGATTTCAAGCCGCGTTCCATCGGACTCGGCGAGAAGGTGCCAAACTTAGTTGCCATGATGGCCGTGTTAGAGGTGCTCGCCATGTACACCAGACTTATCTCGAGGTACGCCTGCCTCATTAGTCTGCGCCGTGGGACAGTGATGAATTAGTGCACGTCGTGGTACTACTATTGCACAGATGTGGATCACAGGCATTTGTCAACACCGACTATGTAATTTAACTAACAAATTTAGTCGGCCATCTTGTGAGAAGGGACCATGTGACAAATAACTATATATATATATATATATATATATATATATATAAATATATATATATAATGTACTATTTCATTATTATAATAAATATATGATTATATGTAGGATAACACTGTAATCCTAATTCATAATGAAATACATTCAAATTTGTATGTAAACAAATAAAATCCCAGTGTAAATAATAATCGTAGTCACCCAGTCCCTACACACAAGAAGGCGGATATCGGATGTTTCACTAAGTAGTGGTGAATGTCTATCTACCTAATTATATATCTATGACTACACGGTACATCATTATATTCAGTGGTCATCAATGTCCTAATCAATGTCCTCAACATTGTCACTATGATAAACATTCATGTGTTTCATACAAAAGTAATTTATAACAATATCTCTTTCGATTTAATAATTTCACACGAGCATGTACATTGTACACCGTAATGGTATTTAATTATCGGCTATAATCTTTATACTAATAATGTATGTACTACTTATTGCAGAATATATGGATTATAAATATTGAATATATACCCATATCTAGTATTAATTACTATGTATTAATATATATATATATTGTTATTATTATTTGGTGGAGTCCTTTCATCCAATCCGGGAACTTAGATGAAGCTTTTACTTATAACTAAAATGGCTCTAATGTACCTTCGAAGCCGCTCTCATGTTAAGACATCAAAGTTTTAACGAGAGCCGATCATTTATTTATACACAATATATAAGATCACTTCTAAATATTATTTTAAGACCTAATTTATTGGTTCGGACGAGGCTTGAACACTTGTACTACTGCTTGTGTGTCTGACGTATTAGCCAACTAAGCCACACAGGCAATTATATATATATATATGTATTAACGAGAGATCATGTTGATTCTCCTGCGACAGTTTTATAGCCTGAATAAATGTACTGGCGACGTCTGTCTGATGAACCATGGCCCACTTATGCAGCTCTCGTTTCACTTTACCTACGAAGGGCATAGATTAATATGTGCACACGTTGTATGGTTGAGGCAGCCGATGAGATGGCTATCTCCTAGATATACCATATTTTTCAGTGTAGTTATGTGTATATAATTGTGTATTAATTATATCTTAATTTGAAGTCATTTGAGCAAAGAAAAGAATGAAAGTTTGAATGAACATAAAAAAGTAACCTTATTGCTATGTAATACTCACTAAACCTATTATTTTAATTGATTGCTAATTTATTTCATCAAATATATATATTATCGAAATACATAATCGAAAGTATAAAGTATAAACATTTGCGAACGATAAAATACGTTATAGAAATAAACAAAGAATAATACGTATTCAAAATTAAAGAAATTAAAATATTTTACATATCATATTCTATATATTAGGTTGTATAAATAAAGATTTGATAGCATATGATGCTCATAATGATTGTTTCATATTAGTGCAGAAATGTGTAAATAATTCTACACTGTAGCATTTGTAATACGAATATTTAGCTATACATTTAGTTATTAGATTGATAATAATAGTTATTGTAACAATAATTAATAAATCATCGATATATTATATAAATAATAATCATTCACATACACATACACATGTACAATAAGGGAGATTAATTGTATTGATAGGCGATGGATTATACCTTGGTTATGAAAATAAATAAATTATATCATGCTAACTACTCAAAAAAAATGTTGGGCATTTTGGACACCTTGAGGGCAGGGATAATCCATCACAGTTCAACATGGGGTACGTACAATATATAACAATGGATAAAAAATATTATTTCACATGCTTTATACATAGTAATACTAGTCATAATATTAATGATGGCACACTGAGAGAGTGGAGGCGTATATAAGTTAAGTGCAGGCGTACCCATATATAAGTTAGGTGCAGGTGTACCCATACATAAGCTAGGTGCATGCGTACCCATATTAAGTAGTAGTTCGGCGTGGATATCTCTACTGGCGTACGCGATACAGGTGCACAGTTCAGCGCCCGTTGTCAACACTCCGAGTACTTCGGCCCACTTATCAGGTTCCGGTCTGCAGCGAGTAGTTAACGATATGGTGGTGGTTGTGATGGTGGTGATGATGGTGGTTAGAGGTAATTGTAGTAATGTTGGTAGTGATGGTAGTTGTTAGTGTTGGTAGTGACTAGTGATAGGAATGAAACCCAATTTTAAGGTTTCGAAATGGTTTAAATTTCAAAGACAAGGATTTCGAAACGTTTCAGTTTCAAAGACATGTGTTTCGAAACAGTTTCAGTTTCAAAGATAATGGTTTCGAAACGGTTTCAGTTTCAATATATGTATTTCAATAATAATAAACAAATAATTTAAAGTTTAGTATTGAAGTTTAAATTCGAAAATATAATAAACAATACAAATTCGGCATATATTTAATATATTAACCTAGTTTTATTTTTAAATTCGGTATATATTTAATATATTAACATAATTTCATTTTTAAATGTAAATTTTGAATTACTCGAAACATACTCGAAATTACTTGTAATTACTAGAATCATACTCGGAATCGACTCGATATTACTCGAAACCGACTCGGAATCGTAATTTGGAAATTTTAAATACTCGAAACAGTCGAAAATTACTCGGCTCGATCGCATCACTAGTAATGACAGTGTTAGTAATTAGTTGTAGTAGTTGTGGGAGTTAAGATGGTAGTATTGATGATGGTGATTATAGACTAAATGTGATTTCATATAGTAATATATTACTTATTTGTATAGTATTATCCCGGGCCCCTAGTTATTTATAACATGTACAAGTCTAAGAATTATTGAAGGGTTATTTTTGTGTTCGCTAGTTATATACATATATTATATTCATACAAGCGACAACAACATGAAATATGTTATTTTAATGTTAAGTCATTTAGGAGGAAAATGAATATTATTATTACAAACTAGAAAACGAAACGGAAATCTTCAAATAAATATTATTATCATAACATGGTTCAATACATACATATTATTGTATGGAAGCCGTGTGCGATACTATATTGGAATGTGTTATAGCTACATACAAGAACAATATCAAAGATATGATTCATTTCGTACATCGGTCTAGTTAAACCTGATAAATCACGATGCCGATGATATCATACACTCACACTCACACACATACACACACACACTCACACTCACTCTTCAGAGAGAGCAGCACCACCTTTATAACCTGATGTTAATGATATTGTTGGCGAACGTGAGTCCTATTCTTAACTTGATCTCGACTAGCAGCGCCCACATTTCGTAATATCTGTTAGTCATCGGTAATAGGGTGCTCGCGAACTGATCACTTTCAAGGTCGCGAGGTCGTGTTGTCGGCTCTGAGAGGTTCTTCAACTGTTGAACACCATTATTATTTTAGAATGTATATCTTGTGGGATTGGTGGCCAATATTTAATATTAATTAAAAATATACATATATAAAATTAATTAAGGATACATTAATTTAATAATAATAGTATTTATAGTCTTATTTAAAATAGCATTATTATAAAAGTAATTTTATATTTATACTGGAAATAACTATATTATTTATTAATTGTAAAGCAGAAAATAACTATTTTTTTAAAAATAACAATTTTAATTTATATTTTTTGATTAAATATATTATTAATAAAAAAATCTTATTAATGTAAATACTATATTGAGATGGTAGCATTTATGAGAAGCATAAATATAAATAAAAGAAATCATATATATAAGGTCAATATTGAATAGTATTAAATTTCCGTATTTTTATCTATAATTAATAATTGTATATACAAGTTTTTTAAAATTTGTTAGCGTTTTAATAGTTATTAATTATTACCTTATAGTTATTAAAAAGTCATTTTATCTATTTGTAAGATTTTATTTAAAAAAAGAGAATATTAATTAATTCTGTTATAATACAGTTTTTAAAATACAATATTTATCGAATGAATATCATTAATTAAGGATGCGTCGTTTAGATTAATTATATTTATTATTATTTAATATTAACACCGCTTAAATATAATATATATATTAAAAATAGGGTATATATATTCTGTATATATATATTGAAATTATGACAATTAATACCGTTCATTTACCAGTGATGAATAATAATTGAATAAATAAGTAGTTAGCTTAGTTAAGCTAAGTTAACTAATTAAAGCTAAACATGGTAGTAATTATGTGGAGATCATAGACAATACACACACATATTACACACACACACGCAGCTAATGAAGGACGATAACCTTATCGAGAATGTTCATCTGTACGGCGACGTATCTACTGAAAGAGTCGACGGTTTGAGGGATAACGTCCAATAGATGTATGGAGACCAGCACATACAGATGTTCCGATAGAGTTGACAGAGTCGAACACTTATCTAGCAGACACAGTATCTCCTGAAGTTTACGGGAAGCATTACTAAAGTGGCTGTATATTATCACTGGCGGCATGAGATTTAATAATACTGAGGATAAGAATTAAAGGGTAGTAGATAAGTACAATTATATTAGTTGATATAATGATAGAATAATGATAGAATAGAAGTTATTTTGTTTTTTATAATAAAATAAATATGAATAAAAATATTCCGATTCGTAGTGGTTTGAAAGTATTTTAAAATAAGACTGATATTTTCTATTTTTGTTGTTTGCATAAGAGAATAAAGAATAACATCATTACACAATCAATACATAACATTACACAATAATAAAACGAAACCCAGAACACGTATAACAGATGTACATCTACAAGTTCATCTAGACGAGATAAACAGAGAGATACAGTGTAGTAGTGAGAGAGAGAGAGTGAGAGAGATAGATAGATAGAGAGAGGAGTGATAGAGAGAGAGGAGTGATAGAGAGTGGTATAGAGAGAGAGAGGAGTGATAGAGAGGGAGGAGTTTTAGATAGACAGATAAACAGAGAGATACAGTGTAAGAGTAAGAGAGAGATAGATACAGAGAGAGGAGACAAAGAATGAGAAAGAGAGAGAGAGGTAGAGAGAGAGAGAGAGAGAAAGTGAGAGAGAGAAGGAGAGAGAGAGATAGAGAGTGATAGAGAGAGAGGAGAATTGAGAAAATAGGGAGATAGATAGAGCAAGATGAGTGAGAATAGAGATAGAGAGGAGTGAGAAGAGATGGATAGATGATTACCACAGAGAGGAGTAAAGTAAGGCCGAAACCTTCAGAGATTCGCTGATGACGGTAGCCTCTACTCCCTCGGTAGTGTCAATCTTCACTCTTTCCCAGAGAAGTTCCGCCTCCGTATAGTAATCGCAGAACGCCCGGCTCTCTTGAAGGCCGCGCTGAAGGTAGTCTTTAGTTGGCTTCAGCTCCTGACTCAGCGTTTTGTCGGCATCTACATGGATAGATACATTGAGTGAAGGCTTTATAAAGCACCTCCGTAATATGTATAATTAATATTCTTAGAAGAGGTATGGTGAGGGTGCTTATAAAAAATAATACTAATCATAATAATTATAAAAATAATAATAATAATAATAATAATAATAATAATAATAATAATAATAATAATAATAATAATAATAATAATAATAATAATAATACTAATCATAATAATAATAATAATAATAATAATAATAATAATAACCGATATTACATTAATACTAATAATAACAATAAATAATGGAAATGAAAATGTATGATAATAGAGGTTAAATAGTTAGATTCGATAGTAAGTTTTTAACTCTAGTGGTCTAATTTACAATCAAATGGTTATGGGATAGCCACAAGTGTGTATCGCATGTGAGCACATTTGTGGCTCAGTTTAGTTAGTTACGTTAGCACGGAGTTCTATATCATCGGCTTGAAGAGTGTGCATTGCACGTTAGGGAGATGTTAATGAGGTTAGCAGTGGAAGCGTGCTAGAAAAGTATCGGTGAGGTGCCAAGTTGTGTACTTCAAAGTTGAATTTATGATGTATAATATGCTATTTTTAATTTCACAGTCGAGTATCGATCACGGATATAGGTTGAGAACTATGTCGAGGCTATAATAGCTGGCAACAACCTGAAAAGACCGAGGTCTTATTTCGAAGCCATTCGGATTACGAAGAAGAAAACGAAAAAGAATACTAAATTAAAAAAGAATGACATTAAATTACTCCAATAAACTATATCTATAAATCTATCTATATAATTCGTACAAAATAGAAACAATGATACGTAATCGAGGGAGTAAGTCTGCCTACTTATCGCTGCCTGGCGCCGCCTACCTTTCACTTGGCCGACGCCCAATATCTGCGTGCTCAGCGACTGCACGAGAGCCAGTCTGCAGCGTAACCATAGCGACGCGTGTAAACGATGCTTCGTGTTCTCAAACTGGTAGGAGTTCGGCGCGGCGTAGTCTGTAGGATAGGCGATCGCAGTTTGGAATTTATTATTAGGAAATATTAGGTATGGTAATAAGTTGTCCCTACCGTTATGGAATAATACTATATATACTACTATGTTTTAACATGTGAATGCGTGTAATAGGGTTCGCACTACGATATTCACTTAAACTAGCATTAAGTATTGCTTACTAAATAATGATTAATATATTATAATATATGTATCTACGATTATAACATATTAATCGTATTAAGATATACGGTAAAAGAGAATACTGATATACGTATGATAAAAACCATTCTGATTAGTGAACGAGATCGGTGATTCGTTTTCTTTGTGTTTCATCGCAGAGTTTCTATTTATAGATACGAAATGTTAGTCATACAATAATATGCAGCGTAGATACAAATCACCATTGAACAGAACGATTATGAATTACGTATATTTGACATTTTAATAATATTTTCGAATTAGTGAATTATTAGTTTAAATATTTAATAAATAATATTTAATCAAAAAAAGTATGTTTAGTAAACATTGTTTACCCTATAAAGACGACGAAGACTAAACAGTGACGCGTGAACAGTGTCTGTATAACCTGCATTGCACGGGGGCCTGCACCTCCGGCTTGAACACGTTGCTGTCGCGTAGCGTGGACAGCGCGGTGAACACGAGTCTAGCCGCCAGGTGGCTGTGGTGGCGTTGTCGCGATATCCACGCCAGACACAGGCGACACAGCACGAATATCTCTAGTTCGGTGGAGCTGAAGCATGATACGCCTGATGGGAGGGGGGAAGGGTGGGGGTAAGGATGAGGGGGGGATAGTGAGGGTGAGCAAGATGGAGAGGGAAGGAGGAGGGAGGTAGAATGATTGGTAGTGATAGAGAGAGAAAGAGGGATGAGGATGGAGGGATAGAGAGTGATAGAGAGTGATTGTGAGGGAGGGTGATAGAAAAAGAGATAGAGAGTGAGTTAGAGAGAGAGATTTAAAGAGTTAGAAAAATATAGAGAGAATGATATAGAAAGGAAGGAGAGAGAGAAAGAGATAGAGAGATATTTAGAGAGATAGATAAAGGTAGAGAGAGTGAGATAGAAAAGAAGGGGAGAGGGGTGGGAAAGATGAAAGTAGCATTTGTAATGTAATACTAGATGTGAACTATCGGAAATATCAAAATCGAGTTAAGAAATCAGTATACAACATTTAGTAAATAAGTGAAAGCAAGTTTATTGTGTGTAGCTCGTGATATTTACAATGATACATACTATTAGGTATAACATATCCAGGCATGTATTGTAAGTACAATGTACACTCTAATACTTCATTCTTCTGAGATTTACATCTACAGCGAGGAGAATTTACACTGAAGATTATCTCTCTATCTCTCTCCATTATATATTAATACATGTATATCTCTAACTCTAGTTCTATTATTGTTTGATATTAATACATTGATTCAATCAGAGTTCTCTCACTATTCTTTAATAAATATATATTGTATACATGTGGAGAACTAAAAAATTGTATTACTATTTTATTAGTTTCACTTTAAAATTGTAAAAATATGCCTCTTTTATCGAAAATTATAATTTTAATATTAATATTTCCTATAAACGTATACCATACATCGTGTACAGAATACGCTGTATACCGTACATTATATACCGTACTAAGTACACCGAATATACAGTTCCGTTGAGATGACTACTGACCATCGCGGACGTTACAATTATCCACTATGGCCTCTGAGATAGTGGTCAGTATAAAGTCTGCAGCGGTCAGTAGACTTCCCTTAACGTTCGCTTCGTTCAGTGGTGTCTTCTTATTGGTGAATAGCTTGTGCATTCTTTGCGGCACGTTCGAATATTCCTCTGGGGGCGGTTACGTACGTGTTACTTTATGTTTATAATAACAGCAATCTTACTTTTACTAATATCACTAATACAACCATCTTAATCACTATAGTATAATCTTAATGCTATATCTATTCACTATATATACACTATTAATTAGAATCAATATATACATAAAAATATATCATATTAATGAGTTTAAAGCAGAGTAGGGCACCCACAAATTAATATTAGCTATTTATTTTTATTTTTACATTTTAATTCTATTTAAGGTAAAATAGCAACAAATAAAAATATTCTAATAATACTTTCAATTAGAGTTAGTATATTAACTTATTCTAATTAATGTAATCGAAATTTCAAAAAGTTATAATTATTTATTGAATTCTTTGAATGTGAAGTTAACAATATAATGAATCATAATATGAAAATAACGAGGTCAACATTTATACAATTAATTTCATACTTCAAATATTAACAATAATGTAACTTATGCAACTATGCCTATGTATGTAAATTTCATATTTAATTTAATAAATATCTTATATTCACAGGTCTTGCAAGATTTTGCAGCTTTTCCACAGATTATATACATTTTTTATACCACCTAAATAATGGTAACTTCAACAGATGAATTAGAAGAAAATTAATTAATAGTTTTTAAGAATTTATCACCAATTTGATAATTTTCTAAATTTTATTTCACAAATCGAATTTTACTTATTAATTTGATAAATTTTAATTTATTAGAAAAATATATTTAATATACATAATAAATATACAATAATATGGAATATTAAAATGATAAATTTCACTAGTAAGCTTTAACAAAAAAAAATGATATAAACTAAACAGTTAAATATTAATTAGCTAAAAAATTAGATATTAATTAGTTATATCACTAGAATATTGTGGAGTTGATGCATAAGAAATAATTAAAGACAATTTAGAATTGAAAGCCTGTATGAAATTACTTTTGTTATAATTATAATAGTTATAGTTATAATTAATTATATATAATTATTTATATTACATTATATATATCACATATGTGATGTTATATTATCATATATTCTTATAAATATTTATTTAATATATAAATAAAAAAAATATTTTGTAACATTATTATTATATAATCTTTAAGTTAATAATTTGCAAGTTCCATCATTTATTTTGATTGCCTGGGAATTTTGTTTTAATATGGTGATAGGTACCTATATATATAAATAGTATATATGTTTATAATTATTATCAAAATTTGTTATTTATATTTTATATTATATTATGGAAATTTTCACAATATATAATGATAATTATCTCTATATGATCTGGCTTCTAAAATTTCCTACATAGAAAAAACTTAAATCTAATATTAAAATAATAAATATAGTAGAATTACAAATATTGTAACTATAAATTCACTTATATTCTCGTGATATTATATAGTAACCATCTTCTTCGACGCGTTCCTTCTTGTCGTTCCTTCGAGATGAATTCTGACTTTCTTGGGGTTTAGTTTCAGCCATTGAGGGTAGTCGTTGACGTATCTCTGGCCGGAATGTTTTGATCACCAGAGTTGTGGCAGGTCTGGCGGAGAAATAGCATCCTCGTTATGTAATAGTATACTTATAGATTAGAGAATTAGATATATTATGTTAGATATATACACTCATTATACTATTAGTTTAATGTAATTAATATAATTGATAACATCAATAATGCTATAATATGTTGTTCTCTTTGGTAACTTCTTTTTGGTAATAAATACTTTATTATAGCTGCTATATATGTAAATATAAATAATTCTACAATATTTATTCTCACAATACTATTCTAACTATCTTTGACTTATATTTACAATATCTATTTATATATTAGTCCTACTATCTCTAGCATATTTCTATATTTAATATCTCTACTCTATCCGTACTATCTCTGTTATCTACACGTAAAACTAACGGACAATCATCGAACAGTGGCAGACAGGAGATCGTATCGGCTATGGAGGTGAGAAGTTCACCTTGAACTACGGCGATCTCCAAGGTCAACTGATTACCGTAGAGTTCGGCGAACTTAGCTTGAACATGTTTAGCGATCAAGTACTCGAGGACCTTGGTGTCGGAGAGGTTAGAGGTTAATGTGGCGCGAGTGCGCAATAGAGATTAAGAGATCGATACCGCGGTGTACACGAAGTTAAATGTTAGATAGCGCGAGAGTGTGCGAGGGTTTACAGCCAATATCTCACGAGTGTAACACAGGTTAGGGGTTAAGGCGGTACGAGAGTGTGCGACAGAGATTAAGAGATCGATACTGCGGTGTAAACGAAGTAAATGTTAGATAGCGCGAGAGTAAGAGGGTTTACAGCCAATACCTCGCGAGTGTAACAGGGGTTAGGGGTTAAGGCGGTACGAGAGTATGCTATAGAGAGGTCAAGAGGTCAACCTTCAGATTGTGGGCGTCGAGTACGTCCGAGGCGACGTTAAACTTGTAGGTCTGCTGCGAGCGACCTTCAAATATACGAGGGTCGTCGCTAGTCGCCATCGGTAATCTATTATAGTTAGCATAGTTCTATGATTAGTGATGTTCTATGATTGTTTCTTAATTTGTAATACTTAATTCTCTAAGGCTATGGTTTTAACGAGGCATCCAATCAGATTATTATATAATCTAAATATAATAATCTGGTTGGTCATGTCATTTCACTATCACATCATTTAAACCACAGCCTAATAGCAAAGCCCAAGATACACGGTCATAATTAATACTATCCTATTAATATTAAACTATCAATATTATACTAATTAATACTATACTAACAAATACTATACTAATTAATATTATAATAATTAATACTATACTAATTAATACTATACTAACAAATACTATACTAATTAATATTATAATAATTAATACTATACTAATTAATACTATACTAATTAATACTATCCTATTAATAGTATACTTATTAATATTATACTAAATAATATTATACAAGAGTATATACGAATGAATTCAGTTTATTTAGGCTATATAGATTTGTTAATTTGAAGTACACAATAAAACTTTGTAATGTATAGGCGAATAATGTTAAAATAATGTTTGAAAGATTTATATATTTATTTTTATATATTATTATATATTAATATAGGGGGCAATACAAGTTTTCATTAATAAACGCTAGACAATGCGAAATTTACGCAGAAAAAGAGAATATTATATGCACGAAAAAACGCACGCAACTACATTTACGCACATAGAATTAAAAACGGAGTTGATGTGCTAACCCTATTATATGACAAATGTGAATAAATTGTATGTAAATAACAAATAAAATTATAAATAGACCCAATTCAAAGTTGATTAATAAATCATTAGACCGCGAATAAAATGTTTAAAAGTTATGACTTGACCTTAGGCTACGCTAATAGTACGCACTTTAATTAGCTTACGGAGCCTACTATTAGTGGTCGCCTAGTGTTAGTGCTAGTATCGAGTGGAATGTTACGTTGACCTTTCGCCGTTCAGCAGTATCGCCATGGTTACGGTGGCCTCGGAGAAGTACTTGAGCGCCGTGCACGCCCTCACCCTACAGATACGCGCCCCGACGGTACTTCTGACGTCGCGGCAGTGGTCCATCGCTAGGTAGCCGTACAGACTGATTACGGGCAGTACCTGGACGTGGGGTGGGGTGTGTGCGTAGATAGATGTACGGATGTGTATAGATGGGTGTGTGGGTGTTAAACAATACGGAGATAGCTAAGGTTATCTTAGGACATTCATAGGACATACAATGGACATTCATAGGAAATTAATAGGACATATATAGGACATTCATAGGATATTCATAGGACATATATAGGACATTCATAGGACATTCATATGACATATATAGGACATTCATAGGACATATATAGGAAAATTGATGTTTCTAGAACAACTAGCAAGGTGTACGAGTGAGTTGAAATAAGGTGCCCTTATGTAGAGATTGCCAGAGTTATTAATAGTTTTAGTGTTTGAAATAATGTAACTTGCAAACACTCGTAATAGCGTAAAGATCGGAGAAGTAAATACGCGTAATAATGTAAACACGAAGACCTTCAGGTAGTGGATATAATTACTGATACGGTAGAGGTACTAAGTAATGACCTTGAAGTATAACTATAACTAGTACTAATAACCTTGAAGTACTACTAGTACTAATGACCATGAAGTACTACTAGTACTAATAACCTTGAAGTACTACACGACCTATACTAATGACCTTGAGATAGTAATGATGAACGATCAACTGTTCGGAGGCGTACCCTAGGGCGGACACCACGAAGTTAGCGTTCAGACGATAGCGGTCGGAGAACAGCTCTAGGCCCGGGCACAGGATGTCACTGTCGAACCCGCGACCTATGTCGTAGCCGGCGTAATCTGGCACGGGATAGCGAGGTGTTATCAATGCATGAATGAATGAATGAATAATATTTATTTTACTCGTATAATATACATAAATAATTAATACACCCGGCATATGTGTATGCATTATACATTATAATATAGTTATATAATATAGTTATATAATATAGTTATATAATTAGTAAAAAAGGAACCCTTTAATAGCAATATGCTTTCGAGAAATGAGTCCACACACAAATATATATAGTGGTAGTAGTAGTTTACTATGGAATTTGTAAATCAATAATGTTAATACATTTATTTATTTTGTATTATTAGTTTTATCTCTAGGTGGTTATGGGCGTCGCGAGAAGGAAACAAAAATAAAATAAATAGATACTATAAAAATGAAGGAAAAAGGAGTGTAGGTTACAATGTTAATAGGTGCGTGGAGAGTTTACGTTTAAATAGTGACGGGGATTTCAAACACCTAATGTCATATGGTAGAGCATTCCAGTAATATAGTAGTGGTAGTAGTAGTTTACTGTGGCATATGTAAATCAATAATTTAATACATTTATTACATTTTTCATTATTAGTTTTGTCTCCTGTTTTACGTCGTTTTGAATATCTATTTTCTATATTCAATAAATTATATTATTATTATTATTATGGTAGTTTTTTTTATATTGTTATTATGTTATGAAACCTGCCTATATATAATGGAATCGTCTAAAATACATATGCAATAGATATACTGCGAATAGGTTTAGTAAAGAATGCCTCGTATCACATGTTTATTATAAGCCAATCGTATTGTTGTTAGCCGTTATGCATGACCTTGGTGAGCCATGTACAGCGATACATTACCACAATCCATCACACTTGTACATGCAACATGCAACATTTATATACAACAACATTAGCTTATTTCTTTTACATTAGTGATCATAGTTAGCATCCGATAATATTACTGTTTATAATTATTATTATATATTTTTATTATTATTACTTTTATCGTACGTTATTATGTTGATATCGTTATGGCCTTATTATTCTATATATTATACTTAATTTCTTTCACCCAAAATATATGACTATAACTATATTATTAATAATTAAATACTTAATTAATGATTAGTTATATAACAAATAAATTAAGATAACAAATACATCTGAAAATGGATATTGATTAAGTATTGAAAAACGAATACATTTAGAATAGCGCGTATAGTGTAAACTGGAGAATATAGTAAACCTTTATCAGCTCTCGGATGTGGCATAGACGTGGAGAACACACATTTGAATAGTTTCGCGGATAACAGTAAACAGTTTATCTGCGATTGTTATTAGAATACAACTTAACTTTAGCTTTAATATCAATATTATTACGCAATGACTAGTTTAGAAACTAATTATAATTGTTAATAAAATAAGTTCTCTATATTAATTTCACATTATGGAGCATGCTTGATAAATAACATGTCACATGTATTACATAATATGCATACACAAAGAAAACACAATAGCAGTGTTGTTATCAGTAAACTATTGTTTCCTTTCTATAAGTTTCATTCAATATTACATCTTGTATGCAATTGTTAACATTTATTTAGTGATATTGTATATATTATACTTTATAACATATATAAGTGTTAATATCAAGTTACTATAAATAAATATTATTATTATCAAAATATAATATGATTTCTCTCTAGTAGAGAGTCTCTACCTATATTCAAATACTGATATAATGCAATAATTTATAATGATAACGTCATAATATATATATATATATATATATATATATATATATATATATATATTGATATAAATATGCATATATATATATATATATAAAATTCATAGAAAATCAATATTTAATATGTAATTAGATGTGTATTATTGATGATGTTATTAGCGTCATTTCACCGCTGGAGATCTCGTCAATAATTAAATCAGTGTGTGCCTTTAAATTTGAATATATATATACACACAGTTATACGTGTCTTTATGTATATGTCTGTCTGTGTCTATCTATAAATATTTGCATGTGTATATATGTGTGTATGTTGAGTAGTAGTAGACATAGTTAAGTAGTAGTATGATTTGTTTATTCACTAGAATTCAATTTTAAATAAATTATTCGGAAATGATATATAATAATAATATTTTAAATATATTCTTCAGTGTTATAAGTTATGGCGACATCCATAATAAAAAAATAATAAAAATAAATAAAAATAAATAGTTTGGAAATATGTGTGTGTATATATGTGTATAGGTGTTTGTATGTATATATATATATATATATATATATATATATATATATATATTGATATAATAATACATTGATATGGATGTCGCCATAGCTTCATTATTATTATATCTCATTTCCGAACAATTAATTTAAAATCGGATTTTAGTGAATAAACAAATACTACTACTACTACTAATATACTAATACTACAGACAAATATATCTGTATGTATCTATGTGTATCTATATGTATCTGTATGTATCTATGTGTATATGTATGTATCTGTGTGTATCTATGTGTATCTATGTGTATCTGTGTATATCTGTATGTATCTGTGTGTATCTGTATATATCTATGTTCACATTCATGTGACCTCTAACTGACCTTCAGCTGTGCGTTACTGTTGATGAGGTAACGCGCGTAGTTAGACGCTATCATACCGGCAAACATACAGCCCCAGATACCGGCGACCTTCAATATCTGAAGGTCGGACGTATCCGTGGAATTAGGCCACTCGACGAGGAAGTCCTTGACCCCGACGATGAGGTCAAGCGACGTCGACCAGCATTGCTGTGCTTGTCTGTGTGAGTGTGTGGGTATTGCTGGTGAGTCATTATCATCTAATGTATTGCTCTAAGTATTGTGATAAGAATACTGAGAACTTTGGTACTTATTAATAGGAATGTGATCTATATATGGAAAACATAATAATAAAAGTAATAATAAAAATGTTATATATATAAATGAATATATATATATATATATATATATATATATATATATATATATATATATATATATATATAAGTGATACAATGAATTAGATGCATATGATAATTAACATTCACTATATTATAATATACCCTGTAATAAATAATATACTAATAATACAAATATATAGATACAAATTTTCTGAGGTATAGATTTTTAATAGTATATTCAATTTTAGTATATTCAATTATCTTTCTAACTTAATTTATTTAATTATTTGGTTAGCTATTTTAGTAAATAATAATAAAATATTCTGAAATAAAGTATTATTTAGTGATTACTGTAGTAATTAAATGAGTAATTTCTAATTAATAGATTTAGCTAATTAATCGAGTTTAATATAATTACTAAACTATTTAAAAAATGTAATTATATACTATCATTCTAAATGATGACTATACATTCCGTAGTAAAGAGTTTAGGTGCTGGTAAACGTATAGACAACAACTATTATAGAGTGTATCTTATATCACATGTAATTCTTAATTTATATACATACAAACTAAGTTACATAGAATAGTAGAACAAACTTAGTGTCGCTGTTATGGTAGTACAGACATCCTAGTTCATAATTAGTCTGCGCGGCAAGGTCGTAGTCTTTGGAAGCCATCAGTATCTCTGTCGCGGGAATAGTACATTTAACACTCACTAGGGAATATAAATCTGATAACATCATCATCTTAGGATAAGTATCATTAATGTTTCAGATATTATTAATATATATTTAATAATGTTGTTATATATATAAAATATATATTTTATATATATCATTAATTTACTAATCATATGATACATTAATCATTATTTTATGTTAAATTATATAATTATATAACTTATATTATATATTAGTTAAATCAGGCTTCGAACGCATTTGTTGAAGTATTAGTATCGTATCATTACTAAAATAAAAATATCAATTCGATACAGAGTTCGAAATTATAATTTAGTTAAGTATTGGCTCACTTCGAAATTAGAGATTTATAGGTTCGAGTTTGTTTGTATATAATTATAATAATAATTTATTGAGTTTAAATATTAATGTATCACTTAATGGATATCTCAAAAAAAACTAATTGGTTTTCAGAATATATCTAACTAAAAATGAGTGTGACACCTACATACATATATATATATATATCGTAAGTTATATTTGATATCATCATGATTGCATAGCATGGGAACCTATACTTTCGTCCATAATATATATATATATATATATCGCTTTCACTGATCCTCCCTAGGCTTTGTCTATAAACCGATTTCAATTTCAATATGTAAGTTACAATTTGTATCTAATTTATATCCGAACATCCGATATAATTATCGTTAGATTAATTATTATACCATCGTGAATACATCATTGTGATTATATCATTTTGATTACATCATAGTTATTACGTCATCATGATTACATCATCATTATTGCGTCATCGTGATTACATCATAGCTATAGTAACCGATAGTCTTGCGGTACGACTCGATAACAATGCCTTTCTGCGAGCCGGGCAGATAGGCGGTCTGTACGTCGTCCAGGTACATGACGATATCGTCGAGGTCAGAGGTCAACGGGGGTGGTACGGCGGGCTGAGGTCGTCCCGGGGTCATGACGAAATCTACGCGCGACATGTCCACAAGGACATCGTGAGGGGTCGGGTCTCGCTTATCTAAAGTAGGGGAGCGGGGGGGAGTGGGGGTAATGCAATAATAGGGCTCAGATCTCTGGGTGTAGGACCTACACGCTTAATAACTAATGCATGTATCTAATTTTTGTTTTCGGATTTTGCTTTTTTTAGGTTCTATCTTAATATACGTAGAGGGACCTTGTCTATTATATAAAAAAATATGCATCACGAGCCGGCTTAGTGTGGGTGTCAAGTTTCGCTGCTCTAAAGTATGGGGTGGTGGGGTATGTAAATGTTGTATTCTGGATTAAATAGGTCTGGTGGTATTATGATAAATCATGATCCTAAAATTGTGATATTTAACAAATCACGAATATAATTAGTTAGAAATGAAACAATAACTGTGTTATAGAATTTAGTAGCAGACGTGTTAGACATGCAGCCATTGATACAATGGTACTATTATTGATAGAGGAGAGTGGGGTTTATGTTACAGGTGAGTGGGGGCCAGCCCTATGGTACAGGTGAGAGGGGGGCTAGCCCTATGTTAGAGGTGAGTGGGGGCTAGCCCTATGTTAGAGGTGAGTGGGGGGCCAGCCCTATAGTACAGGTGTGTGGGGGGACAGCCCTATGTTACAGGTGAGTGGGGGGCGAGCCCTATGTTAGAGGTGAGTGGAGGGCCAGCCCTATAGTACAGGTGTGTGGGGCCCGGCCCTATGGTACAGGTGAGAGGGGGCCAGCCCTATAGTACAGGTGAGTGGGGGGACAGCTCTATGTTACAGGTGAGTAGGGGGGGTAGCCCTATGTTAGAGGTGAGTGGGGGGCCAGCCCTATGGTACAGGTGAGTGGGCCAGCCCTATGTTAGAGGTGAGTGGGGGTGCTGCCCTATGTTAGAGGTGAGTGGGGGGCCAGCCCTATGTTACAGGTGAGTGGGGGGCCAGCCCTATAGTACAGGTGAGTGGGGGGACAGCCCTATTTTACAGGTGAGTGAGGGGCCAGCCCTATGTTAGAGGTGAGTGGAGGGCCAGCCCTATAGTACAGGTGAGTGGGGGGCCAGCTCTATGGTACAGGTGAGTGGGGGGCTAGCCCTATATTTCAGGAGAGTGGGGGGCCAGCCCTATGTTAGAGGTGAGTGGAGGGCCAGCCCTATAGTACAGGTGAGTGGGGGGGCCAGCCCTATGTTAGAGGTGAGTGGAGGGCCAGCCCTATAGTACAGGTGTGTGGGGCCCGGCCCTATGGTACAGGTGTGTGGGGGGCCAGCTCTATGGTACAGGTGAGTAGGGGGCCACCCCCCATGTTACAGGCAATACCAGTATCTCGCGCAGTGATTTCGCAGAGAGTGATCTTGTGCGGATCGCTTATTTCATACGCAATGATAAACATGTATATAACGTGAATAGCTATTTATAATATTAGAATTTACGCCCAACATGAAATCACTGCCTGAGATCACACCTAACGCACTATATCACAGGTATGCCTATACACTATATGCCTCATGCACTAGATCACGGGTGACCGTTACGGGTATTGCGCGGCCATACTCCCGGCGTTACGTAACACTGACCTATGATCTTCTGACCGCTCAGGTAAAGGCTGAGGAGCTTCCTACTGTGTCGTAGCGCCAGACTGCTGTAGTTGTATGACCTCTGACCCTACGTGAGGTTATGGTGAGGACCTTATCGTTAGAACCACGCTAGTTATCCAGTAAGTTATCGGAAATCAACTCCGCTATATTGCGTATACATTTTAGCATACATAATACTTATTTAAATATTAGTATATATTATATTAAATATAATAATTATTTATTGGGATTATTAATGATACACTAATTATAGATGTTAATGGTTAATATTATTTTAATTTTTTGGATATATTTTTTAGATTATTAACATATAATTTAATACATATTTTAGAATCTATTTATAATAAATGATAATGTAATTAACATTAATAAAAATATCATAATATATTTATTATTTATTTCAAAAGCAATTGAAATGAGTTTCAATTTGACTAAACCTAAAAAGTACGATAATGATTTACATTTATATAATATTATTTCAGATATTAATAGTTACATCATATTTTCCACAATTACTATTGAAAAAAGAAATTTAGTTTGATCACTAGATTAAATGAAAATTCACACCTACAATTAACATACTAACTACAGTATAATAACTACAATATGCGGTTATATTGATATTATAAATAGATTATTTTAGATATTTGAAAATCTGCGTACATTATCACTATTAATGGGCATGATTAATATTATATGTTGAAGGACATTACGACATGTATGCACATCGGGTAGGGTAGGCGCTGGAGTTCATCTACGCCATGCTATTTATAGCTCTACGGAAAACGCTACTAATAAAAAACTAATAGAGATAATTAAATAATTTTTTTTTTATTCAATAGATACTATCCAAATTCATCTATATAAATATATTTCATAAATATAATTAATTTAAAAGTATGAAATAAAACAGTTGAAAAACGGTGAATATTTTTTATTATAAATATATTACATAATCATTATTAATTTAATTAATATAAAATATAATATAACATCAAGATTTATTTATATTGGTGTATATGTTATACATTTACAGTAAAAATTTCAGTTAAAAATAATATAAATTAAAAAAGTAGTAGGCATTTACATGTGGTTACTAAGTGAAAAAGTAAAAACTGGAGAAAATGACATTCAAAGTTTTTACATAAATAATCATAGATAATATGTACAAATATGTAAATACTATATAAAATATACAATATAAAAACAAATAGGATTATATAACACATAATTTGTTTATTTATTTAATGCTATTTAATCTATGATCTATGCTAAAATAAATCTAGAAATTTTTAAATTAAACGATTATTCTAATAAATCGTAATATAAGATTACATATTACAAGTATTTACATAAATACAAAATATATTTATAAATTTATTACTCCTAAAACACTTTATTGATAAAAATACTCAAAAATATTAAAAAATATTTTAGGATATTATAAATAAAATACAGAACTTGGATAATACATAATAAAATAATATTGTAAAAATTAAATTATTTAACACATTTTAACTCCAGCGCCTACCCTTTAAGATGGTAGGACATACCTGAACCATGAGACTGTGCGTGAATTCAATGTCAAGAGGGACACAGCATAACAACATTGACCGGTCATTATCTAGGTTAGGGTAGTGATGGTATTTATGTTATGATTGTATTCATAACATTACATAATAGGTATTGTATGCTTATGGTATGCATTATGGTATGCGATTTTATATAATAAATATATTATTATTAAACTATTCTATTATCTCTCACAGAATGATTACAGTACCATTATATAACGCTATATCCTTTATAGTGTTTCGTGTATGTATTGAATTGATTCAGGTATAATATATTGTGATATTTATAATAATATACAATGATATGGTATATTGTGTAATAATAAATTATAGATTATGTATTCTACAATTACTGATAATTATCAATAGTAGAATTGACAACAATACTGATTCTATACTATAGTATCAAGTTCATCTGCCCATCTATCCAATTTTCAATGCTACAAAAATCATACCCTTAACTATAGAGCTAGAGAGAAAGCTTTCTCTCTAGCTCTATGCCCTTAACTATCGGCATCGGTACAATAATGATTCATAACTCGAGGTGCCACTTTATCACATCGTCGTGTGACCTAGATAAGTGAACACTAACTGGAGCAGAGTTTCTGTCTATTCTCTTTCCTCGACGTGTCGTCTTTACCGATCAAAAGATCGAACGTTTCCGCGATCTGTTCCTTTATCAGAATGGAGTGCAACTGTTGATTGACGTACAGAGAGGGCGTTACCGGTCCACCTTGTTGTTCTATTATCTTTGCCTTTAGCGAGAATAAATATTGCTTAGCGCGTTCGGTGGTTATATATTAAATATGTTATATACCATTCAGGAATTTATATATTAAGTTATTAATAATGAACGTAATGGAAATGTTAGGTGCATAGTCAATGGAGTATTATGTTATTTTGTATCTATGGATTCATAGTTAATCCATACGGTAAAATAACTCTTCCATTAATGGTGTAAAGATAATTAATGAATGCCAATAAGTAATGATGGTATTAGTTTTAGATATTATTTTGTTTATTATTTTTACTTTAAAATAACTACTGGATAACAGAAATGTAATTATAAATATATATACATATATATATATATATATATATATATATGGCATATAATATAGTAACATCTGATTAAGTATATTATATTTATATGCGTGAATTATTTAATTAAATATACATCACGATCATATTATCATGAATATTACATTATATAGTTATATTATACATAATATTGAATATAGTAATTTTATAATTAATTTAAGTAAACTAAATATAGTAAATATATACTAAATATTCATATAATATTCATAAATAAACACTAATATCTATAATATTTATGCTAAGATGGGGCTAAGATGGGCCTAACCCTGTAATGGGGTTGAGGGGGCATCATTGCCTTATGATCAGCCAATCGACACACGAGTCTTTGTTGTGCGTATATCACTAGAGGCAGCACAGTAGATGCATACCTATTTCTGATTGGGTGGTGCGAAAACGATCTCATTATCGTTGTTAGTTTAAACCGTTGTAATAGTGATCATCTATCTTTCTTCGTGGATATCTTAAACTAATGCGCTATTTTTGTCTCGTTTTATCTTTAACGTATTATTATTATTTTCTTCCCACACGAGCGAAGTTGTCTATTTTAGTAATATAAACTGTATATCATCATCATCATCAATAATTTCAATTAATGATGAACAGTAATGAGTTCAGAAAGAATTTAGCAAATACAATTTCTGCTCAAAGTAGAGTATCAGAGATTATCTCTTAATCTATATTCACTAAGAGGGTTACTTTTCAATTTTTAATAATCCAATTAATTTATTTTCCAATTTATATATATATAATGCATTTAGTGGTGGTTTAGTTTACAAATATTCGAGTAACCATTCTATGGAAACCCTTCGCTAATAATGGCGATGTAGCGCAAGGTTTAACGCGTACAAACCCGGAGAAAGCGGTGAACTTTAAAGCTATATCCACGAGACGTTCCCATCTCTCTTCGCGATGCAAAGAAGCTAGACTCGCCATCACCGATTGTCTAAGTAGGCCACGGTCCACGCCCGACTCCCCGATCAAGTCGAGATCGTGCACGTTGAACGAAGCTCCGCCCCTTTCCATGCCGGCACCGCCCATTATCGATTCGGGAACGTTGCGATAATTCTTAGCCTATGAAATTCAGATTTGTTCTATGTACGGAATGAGATCATTATGCTTAGGATGACTTTCAACTGATAATATCAAATAGACCGACTAAGTTTGAAATTAATCATCGTCATTTATGTGAAATTAAATATTTATTGATATTTCGTATACATAAATAATCACATTTACAGATTTCTAAATTAATGATATATTAATACGTTATTCTATAATCTGTGCGTCTAAATGCACCTGAGACTAAATATCAACGATATATGTACAAAAAATAAGTCATATTAAAGTTATACTACTATATACTATAAAATATCTTAATAGTACTGATTTTATATGAATACTATTAGGTATAGATAAAGGCCTTACTTAAGCCTTACTTAACTGATACTTTCCTATACTATAATCCTATTAATTATGATGGATCAAGTTATAGAATAAGTTAATATTTGTATTTAATAACGGTTGTTAATATATTGTTGTGCTTAATATATTTCTACTTGAACAGTATTAGATTAAATTTACTATCCGTATTATAATGAAATAAAATTATGAAATTGACGCATATCGGATATTTCACATAATCGCTCTTCTATTCACGACCAATCATATCGCAAGCGAAACCAACACGATTACATAACTAATGTCCACCGCTATTACACCATCGTGGCCTAACCTTCATCTGTACGTGATTCACCATGTCCAGTAGGCAGTCGGCCCCTATGTACTGGACGTAGTGGGTCAGAGTAATTAGGTCAGCTTCCTCGTCCTGTGTAACGAGGCCATTGTACATTTAGCGCGCGGTCAACGAGGTTGTATGTATTAATGCGTTACGTCGCCATGCTATTGATTGCCATGCTATTGATGCCATGCTATTGATATCTCGTAGCGATGCTATAGCTTCTCTGTAGGGGCAGCGCTGGAATGTTTTCGTATGTAGGGGGGACCAACCGATCAAATAAATTGTGTGGTAAAAGTGATGGGGGGACCAATATATAGGAGGTCCCCCTAAATTTTAAAGTGGGGGAAATATCCCCCCTGTCCCTCCCTGTTGCAACGCCTCTACTTCTCTATGATTGTTTCTAGTGCACATAATTAGAGAAAGAGTGTTAATATATCTAAAGTATATACACAACTAACACCATATCGCATTGAGGAGCGTTCACCATATCGCACTTGTATTGTGGTAGAGTGTAATTATATAATAAAATAGTATGTTCGAATTATTACATTATATAAACTAGTATTATTAATTTGTATGTTATTTGTATATTATTTATATATATATATTATTACAATATATTATTATTATAATTATTAAATAAAAAATAAGCAATCTAATATGATTACATAATATTCATAAGCCAAATCGTGATATGGAATATAAAGTAAATAACTGTAGGTTGTTTTATAACTATTGAATGTAATAACCCTTTCGGATAACAACGAAGGCATATTGGACAGATTCTCAGTGGCATTCGAAATTATATCCATACTAGTTCTTACGATATTCTGTAATAGACACCAGTGCTGTCCTCTGTGAGCTAAAATCTATATAATAATAATAATATTTATTAGAAGAATTTTAATAACTTTTTTTTCTGTTGAATTATAATAATATTTTCTTCTAAAGGGCTTCAAAATAATATGACTATTTTCTGTTGTTGTTGCCAATAATAATCCCTATAATATCACAAAGTTAATATGATAACTCTGGATAACATATATTAACATAAGATATCACATGATATTATGTGATATCATGTGACATCATATGATAACATAGGTTAATATATAATAATCATGTACGTTGATTAATTTTAAATATTGATGTTTTAATTATTATATAAAGTTATATTTTAGAATTACTTCAAAAATAAATATTACGTACTAAAATTACTGCTACTACTACTAGTACTATTATAGTAATACTAATTATTTATGTATGACAAATATTGAGATAAATATGCTTACATACCTTTACTAATGATATATTGTTTACTTATAAAATAGTTTACTAATAGATGTAACTAATAAATATTATCGTGTTCTATCAATTATATCATAAATGTTAACATTAATCAAGTTATTTTATACTGATGAATTGTGTAGTTTCTTATTGAGATGAAACTTTACTTTCTAGCGATAGAATATTAAGTAGGTGAATATATAGTATTGTACGTATGTATATAGTGCCGATATCATGACAGGTGTCACAGACATATACCGACACCGACACCCGGCACTACCACGCGATGCTAACGATCGACTTCCTGAAACAGGCCATGGTTTCGGCGATGTGTTTCGAGATCTCCGCAGAGGTCAGTGGGTCGTGTTGGATACGTTTGGCGAGGTGGGCGGCGGCTAACTCGCGTTTAGTGCGCGGCGTCATCGCAAGGGGCATCTGAGACGGAATGTCAACGCCGTAGGCCGCTAGTTCGGGCGCGTACACAGGATATTGTTGTGGAGCCGGTTTACCTAGCCGTCGAGAGAGGTTACGGTGACATTATCAACAACGGATTACACACATTCTCGATATTATATTATTAAAGTTAGTAGTATTGTTATTATTATTAAATTACTAATGTAATTATTATATTTATTATTATTAGAGATATTATTATTAGAGTTAGTAGTATTGATATTATTATTAAATTATTAATGTAATTATTATTATTATTATTATTATTAGAGTTGTTATTATATTAGTAGTATAATTATTATTATTAAATTATTAATATGATTATTATTATTATTATTGAAGTTAGGTATTGTTGAATTAATGATAGGAACCGTAATATGTTTATGAAATTACCATTTTAATATATTTGATAAAGTTTAAAATTGAAATATTTACTAGCTTACTTATTAATGAAATTTATGGTAAGTAATAAGACACGAATGATGAATAATGAGAATAAAGCATTTAGATTAGTGCAGCAATGAAACGAATAATAATATAAATTATATTTAAATTTAATTTATTTATAATATTACATTTAAATATAGCATCGATTTGTTTAGAAAAATAACTTAAATTAAAATGACATCACATATTAATAGATATTTTGTATAAGAGAATGGATAAGTGATATACTCGAATCCAATTTAATACAAATAGAATATAGTTGAAGAAACTATAGTAGATACCTATAATTGACAGATGTGGTATTAATTAGAATTATATTTTCTATTCATAATTATTATATTATCATATCCTATAAACATAATTTGATAATATTATCATTCCTATATCTATGACTAACCTACGACTCACTCATGACTAATCTATGACTCATGCGTACCTCACTAATGACTCACCCATAACGATAGAAGCTGCGATATCGACGCCCGACAGCAGAATATTCGAGCTCTTACTGAGCTTAGAGGCACCCGCATTCGACCGGCCGTAAGAACTGACCGCTTTGTAAGTGGCCGGAGTTCTTATGTCACGATTGCCACCTGTCGTAACGTAGAGTTTGTTAGTGTAGGTGATGAAGGCAGTGTGAGAGAGATATGTGGAGGAGGTGGATGAGTATGAGGAGGATGAGGAGGAGGAGGATGAGGTGGAGAAGGAGGAAGTGGAGGAAGTGAAGAAGGGAAGGAATTAGAATGGTGAAGAGATTGAGTAGAATTACCAGTGTTATGGTAGAGTTAGTAGTACAGTGCAAGTGTGAAGTTGTTGATGAGAAGAGAATGGTATGGACGGGAGTTTTTTAAATTTTGATTGGAAAATAAAACTTTACATATATTTTATGTTCGGTTGAATACATATACATTCACATAAAATAGTAAAATATAATACTAAATCACAAAGGTGTATAATTGTAATCAAAAATTCTATAATAATTGTTATACAAATTTTGTTATTCTATAGCCAAATAATATGCAGATTATTTTCTCTTCTTTCAAATTATATGATATATATATATATATATATATGCATGTAAATATTACTAATGCTATTGATTTATAGCTTATGATCTTATAAGCAAATATATAGTCGAAAGTTTAAGTTGAGAGTTTAAGTTTATTTACAACGAAATATGAATTATTGAAATAAGCAAGGAGTAATATGAAATTACAAACATAAAGATTGTAAAAGTTTCATAGATACCGTAAAGTTACTAGTTTTACAGTTATTGTTACATGCTATTGTGGCATTCTTATTGACATTTGATATACGATATTCCGTAGAATATTATCAGCAGTGTCATCGTACCGGAAGAAAGATGGTGGCTTAAGTTTGAGGCAATGTTCATAAGTATCTCTGTAGTTATGTATGTTCAGACTAGCTTAAGCTAAACATAATTATGTTCAAATTCCATTTTCAATATTCAATCATACCACTAATATTTATATATAAATATATATATATATATATATATATGCAATTATAAATATTAGTACATATTAAATCTACCATTATATATAATAATATTTATATAACACATTTATATAACACATTTATAATAATATAATAATAAGTATATATCGAATAGCAGTTATACAAATGAACTCATACAAATGGACTCCTCAACAAGTCACATGCATACGCGTTCACTGATGAAGGCTGACCTGCGATGTGTGAGCTGACGTACCCCACGGGACCTAGTCCGTTACCCGGCGACACGATCAGAGCCCCGCTCGTATCGAGGCCAAAGTACTCGGGGTCGAGTTGGGACAGCGTAGCGCTGCGTAAGGAATGCTCGGGTTAGTAATCGAGTGATGGTGTACTGTTAGGCGATCAGGTGACCTCATTAGTGAACTATAGTTAACCTATTACATGTATGTATATATATATATATATATATTATCCTTTAATGTATAATTTTAAATTAATTTTGAATTATGATCGAAAAAAATATCGATCTAACGAAAATAGGTTATAACGAATATATAATTTAATTAAATAAACAACTAACACTACTATATTATAATGGATGAAAGGGTATGCGTGTACGCGTGTATACTTATGCGTATGACTATGCGTGATTGTACTAACCCGATGGTAGTCTTGCCGACGTAGAGTTGAGTGACGGGCAGTCTGACTAGCATACACTCGTAGTGGCACAGCCCCTGGATCAAATGCAACTGCGCTTTCCACATCGAGTCGTCGCTGATCACTTTTCTGTGCGGCGAGTTATGACTCATCAATGATGACTCATCGATGATAGTGTACAGTGCACGTGGAACAGTGTTGGCTAACTAGTGAAATCGCATGAGCTCTCTATGCGCTATTATGTATTATAATAGTGTTTTATTATAGTGGAGTGCTTTCATCCCATCCAGGAACTTATATGAAGTTTTCACTTATAACCATATGGCTCTAATGTCCCTTCGAAGCCGCTCTCAGGTTAAGGCATCCATGGTTAACGAAAGCCAATCATTTATTTATACACAATTATATACGATAAATTCTAAATATTATTTAAACAAATATTTTAATGGTTCGGACGAGGCTCGAATCCTTGTCCAACTGCTTGTGTGTCTGACACCTTATAAGGTACTAACTATAGTTAACTGAGCCACACAGGCAGTTATTATTATTAATTAGGTTTAAATATTATATTACATAATTTTCTCATTATTAATGAGAACAGATATCTATTTACTGGCTGTTCGGTGTTAGTTAAATATTACATATAATCTATACTCGCACTTACTATAGCTCACTATGCACTATATAAATAGTTCTCTCACTCGTACTTTAAATAGGGGCGCTGGAATGATGGTGTGAATGTAGAGGGGACTAACCAATGAATATAAATGTTGTGGTAAAAGTGGGTGGGGGGGACCAATACATAGGAGGTCCCCCTAGATTTTAAAATGGGGGGGACATATCCCCCATAGCCCCTAACTTTATATACCATTTATTGTATTCGCACATCTTCAAGTACATTTATTACAGAACTCACTTTTTGAAATAAAACAGTACCGGTGCACACAGCACTATGTAGTGCCGGCGATCTATCATACAATATCTTACTCATTGTGTAATAGGGTGGATGACAATTATATTTTTTAATTTATATAAATTATTCTCTATTATTTATTATTATAAATTTATCGCTTTTAAAATAATATAATATATGCGTACGTATCATTAACGAAAGTAAAATAGTACCGTAATTCAGAGTATAATAACTTATTATTAATAAGTATTTCAGAAATATAATTACTAGTGTCATATATATATTTTTATTGTTATCATTATTTTTATTTTGGGGGAGTCCTTTTATCCCATCCAGAAACTTATATGACATTTTTACTTATAACCAAATGGCTCTATTATCCCTTCGAAGCCGCTCTCATGTTAAATACATCCAGATTTTAATGATATTCGATATTTCTAAACCAATTTTATGGGTCCGAGCGCGATTCGAACCGATGCCCTACTACATGCGTGTCTGATGCCTTAGCCCCCTGAGCTACTAGGTAGTTAATATATTTATATATATATAGTCAGATTACTATACCTCAGTCGTTTCAGTTTAATTTTGTATTGATAAAGTTTCACGAAGTGTCTGTCTAGGATGTGTATGGCGGCTAGTTCGAGTTCGGTTTGTTGTTCTCTTTGGGCGTCGCTCATCAGAGTTGTGCAGCCAATCGGCTGTTAGAGTTGTCGAAGTATCGTTATTAAACGTGTATTTATAAATTTAGAATATAGTATTTTATTATAAAATATATATATATATATATATATATATATATATATATACATTAGTAATACTATATGCGGTATTATCAAATATTTTCCTAAGGAAAGATATAACACTCATGCAAAATCGTGTGATTTTGTGTACATAAACCAACAGCTTAACCTATATAGTGTCAATTTACGGAACTATTTGTTGATTAAAATGTAAAATAATATCAAACTATACACTTTTAAAATGTAAAATAATAGTGGCTATAAACTTAATCACTCTATCTCGTATTTTTACATATATTATAGGTTATGTAATAATTATATATATATAACTAATGATTGGCTTACTTTTACTAACCTTATATTTGCCTGTCGGTTTGCTTTTGCTCTTAGTTTGTTTAGTGTTAGCACTTCTGTTACTCTTATTTGTCCTGTCCTGAGGTCAGGGTCAACAATGTGTAAGACATATGAGGTAGGTTTAAACAATGTCAGAGGTAGTAAAGAAAACCAAAAAAACCAGCAAATCAAATTCAGAACAAAAACACATCTCATTATAGTTTTACGTTTATATACATACATGTGTTACTCCTATGAGAATATATTTACTGCATTAATAATTCTGATATACATATATCTATTAGTATGTTACATATGCGTGATGAAGATGCGATACAGACTGATGGTGATCATGAGATGAAATTAGTAAGAGTAAATTGAAATATTATTTATATAATTGCGATTCCTAATAGAACATATGCACGATACAAATTTAATAGTATGACTAAGTTAGTTATGTAATATTATAGAGATTATTAAGGTTGCAGTGTTGTAGAAAGGCAGTGTTACATTATTGCAGTGGTGATGTAGGTGTTGTGATGGATGAAGGTGAAAGATTCAAATACAGCGGTGACCTCTAATTATGCCTAGTATTGTGGTGAAGACGTGATATGGTATTATGAAGTGTTGAAAAGTGGTTGAAAGTGTTGAAATGTGTTGCAGAGTGGTGCCAACGTGAAATGCTCCTCCTCCTCATCCTAATATACATGTTTAAATACCGATATCGTGACGTTGTTTCCGTCCTCTAAATTCTGCTCGGAATTCTGCGGGGAAGGGGGCGTAAAGAACAAAGATAATAAGCGGCGTTAAACGTATCGCGTACGTCACGTAACGAATGCCTACTCACAGAGCATGGTTTAGAATGAAGCGAAACTGATCAAGAAAATATGCATGGTTACCTAGTATGGAAACTGATATCGTTATTTATTAGAAGAATTTTTTTTTTCAATTTTCATAAGTCGATATTATATAATAAATCATTATTTATATTATTATAATATTACATAAGTGGATTATTTATCCTTAAAGGGCTTACAAATAAGATTGAATCTTTCTTATTTGCGTCGCCCAAAATATAGAAAATGATATTTATTTAAAAAATAAACTGAAGGAAATAAAAATTAATTATAAAAATATTATAAAACATATGACCGAAAGAGCGATTGAGAGGTAGGGAGAGAAATAGATAGATAGTTTACGGCATATTTTCGAGAGTGGGGGCGGGGGAAACCTTGCTGTACTCTACAACTGTAGCTAAGAAACGCTTATCATCACTGGTTTGAATGTTATTTACATTTGTGCGTTTGCCGATGGCGGTGGTAGACGTACATCTGCCAAGGATAGTGTCGTTACGCCTGTGTGGAGGTGTGGAGTATTGTTATTGTTGTTGTTGTTGTTGTTGTTATAGTTGTTGTAGTTGTTGTTGTTATTGTTGTTGTTGTTGTTGTTATTGTAGTAGTTGTACTTGTTATTATTATTAATCTTATTATTATTGTTGTTGCTATTGATGTTATTGTTATCGTTGATCTAAGCTAGTTGGATCAAAAAGTTGGATATAATGTGTAAAACTTTATATTAATGAAAATATATAACTATTGAATCAACAGTGTTGGTACTGTATATTAGGGAATGAAAACTGGGACATTTTATTTAACCCTTTAGCATTTATTATATGCTCGCCAATACATTTTTTATGTTTAATATGCATTTGTTTAATTTAATGTTATTATTTAGTGTACAATTTTCTACATTGAAACTATTAATATTATCTATAAATATATCCAATGCTACAATTATTGGAATATTTACATATTATTTGTTCCTACATAAACCCATAAATGACATAAACTAGAGATATATAACTATAAAAATAAAGATGATAATTTTTTTTTTAAATGTATCAAAATATGCATACATAATAGTTTATATTTATATAACTACGTATCCATATTAGAAAACGAGCTTACACATTAAATAGCTATATATCTCTATTTATATAAGAATAAAGTATTAGTATATCTCATAAAATGTGACCTATGATGCAAGTTGAATACTAGTAATTGTGAGAAATAATTATTCTGAGATAAATGAATTTTAAAATAAATTTCTTTTAATTTATATTATTTTAATAATTCTATTTATTTCATATACAATAGAGAGTATACATAATGAGGTTTATATAATTTTATTATTTAGATATAAATATATATAAATATATAAAAATAAAATAGAAATAGAAAAACTCATAAAGTGCAATTATACAGTACGACATCCCATAAATAAATGTTAGAAAAATGAAAAATCATAATTGTTCATTATTTAGCCGCCATTTTGTATTAAATTACTATTAACGTTCAAGCGAGCGGTATCAGTGACTAACTTATTGAGCCAGCTGAAGGTGTCCTCGCAATACTCGAGAGCCTGAAGACAGTCGCCTTCGCATAATGCCTTCTCTACGATGTGCACGAAGAACTCGAGGTAGCGCGCTCGTCTCTTGAACTTGATCACTGGGTGGCGTACGTTATGCGCTTAGTTAGTTAGCTAGTAAGAGCTATCGTTACATATCTAATAATGATCAATTCAGTTATTATTGACATTAACTTAAATATCTAATTATAATTTATTGAGGGCGAATCATATGATTTTACAATAAATATATTTTTATTAAAATGATATTTAATAAAACCATGTAAATTTAATATATTATCTTTGAAATGATATATTGTTTGATGCATAAATTAACTATAAGCGTTATAAATAAGCATTTATAAATTCAACCGTACAAAAATAAAGATTAAAATGATAGTAAAATATTTATAATTTTTTTTTAAACTGATATTACTCTTTTTATTTTTAAACTTAATATTGAAGCTTCATAACTTTTAATTGAAAATGAGTGTTTTGAAGGTTGTATTCTCATTTTCTTTTACTTATCATATAATTCTATTACTTAATATATATATTTATCTAAATATATTATATAAACAAAATTATTTATTCTCATCAATTTCAGAGGTTATCATTTTTTGAGTAAAAAATAAATATCCTATATTCTCAGCTTCATTATGTAAATATTCATATATATTGAGACCCCTTGAGTATTTATTAATATTTATTAATAGTTTATTAAATTATACTTAATTATTAATTATTTTATAATAATGCACTCATAATATGTGAATCTGAAATGACGCTAAAATAAAATATCGCTTTATTTCAAGTAGACAACAGATAGATTAGCAGAGCACAGATTATAGAATATCACCACTAACCCTGTGTGTAGGCCTGTCTGCTCGGTAGATTAATGATGAAGGAACGTAAGATTGCCGGATCTTCATTACCCACCAGCTCCTGGTCTATGTGACCTTGAAGGTTAGGTCATGGGTGAGATATTATATTGCTGCAAATGTTAACAATATTACCATTGCATTTTATTGCACTGTAATCTGTCTAGTATATAGTATGTAATTTGAATTCCTCCGATCAAATATATATTTTAATATAAATTTATGCAATATCTATTTATATATTAGTAATAAATTATTACTAATAATATGTATTGTTTGTAAATAATTTACATAAGTATATTAACATTTTATAATCATTATACAATATGAATACATGGTAACAAGTTACACTATTAAATAGCTAATTATGCTACAAATATTGGATTTTGTAATAGAAAAAGTAATGTAAGCTTCAAGAAATAAAATATTAGTTTGTATCTAGAATTTACATTCTAGGAATTAATTGTATAGTTGTTTTACTTATATTATATAATGATTACATTGTTGTATTATTGTACATATTAACTACCAATTATCTCAATTAGTCATCATTTAATTTAATTTATATTAAATATCACTTATATAATATACTATATATTATCATACTATTATAGTTATAAATAGTATTTATTAAATGCAAAATTATTAATATTGAGCAAAATATAAATAAAATTGGTATTTATTTAATATAATATTTTACTATTTTGATTACTATTTTGATATAATATTTAAACATACAAATAAAACATTTGAAAAATAAATATTAAAAACCATGTTTTGAAATAGACATAACATGTTCTTCTAAGGCCCTCAATTCTTCATTTCCTGTTTCAAATATCTCCTCTTTCTTATCTATCACGACTTTCTTTTGTTGTTGCATTTGCTAACCATCATTTTATATATAACATATATGTTATGTATAATAAATAATATCATATTAATATTTGTATATCTATTAATACTATTCATAATTTAAATTAACCTATATAGTAATTATATGTTATTAAACCGATACGTAATTGTGTGACAATATTTCTAAAGATGAATATCATAAGAGATCCGAAGGTAGTGACACGAACAGAAGACTTGCTGATTAATTAGAGGCCATTGACTATAGATATGTATCAGTTATAGTGTGTGATAGTTAAGCACTAGCCAATTAGGTAATAATACAATAGGGATGAAATCAACACGGTATTGATATACGTATTTAATACGTATCAATTCTAAAATGATAACAATTAAAGATATAACTTAATAGTTATATCAATCAATATGCAAATATCAGAGTTGTCCTATAAAGAGAATGGAAACTATGCATACTCCTGCTATGTCCTATTTATAATAATAATGATTACCAGTATATCAAATAGTTCAAAAGATCATACCATAAACGGTAATATATATATATATATATATATATATATATATATATATATAAACCTTGGCTAAACTTATCGCTTTCTTCTTATCTTTGAGACTGACGGCGGTTCCGACGATAGTAGAAGTAGTATCGGTTTGTGCGTCGTTCACCATAGTCGTATCCTGTTCGTTCTTATATGATTGGTTGAGAGAACAGTATTGTTATTATTATTATATGCCGGTGTCTAGGTACAGCTGTACCCGGGTGTATAATACATACAACTATTAATGATAAAAGTAGTGCTTTCGTGATATATACAATATCTATGATTTATATCAAATACTAGTATCGAATAAACAATACATCTTTATAAAGTGATTTATTATAACATTTAACTAATTTATAAAATTAATTTAAAAGTATAATACAATTAATTAATTTTCTATTACCAAGCATTAATTAAATTCTAACTTATGTAATATATCTGTTATGTAATATTATTGTTCTCTAATTACCTTTTCATTTTCTTCGAGCAGCAGATGTCTGCCTACATCGGTGATGTGACTGGAAAGTGATTTCTGATGCCAGAGTCTTAATATCTAAACGTAAATTATGATTTATTAAAAACGTACTCATGCAGTGATTTGCCTGTTAAAATGCACTCAATACTTACAATTTTATAAAATATATATTATATTTAAATAACAAATTTTGTTTTCAAAAAAACCTAAAATTATAGAATTTAATTGTACACATCTACATATCTGTAATATACTATACACATATATACTTCATGTGGAGGCTAACTTTAGATATTTTGAACGTGATGCAAGCTATCATGTGCCTGATACTGTCGGATACGTTCTTTGTCCTCGGTGACCTCTGAGACAAGGGCATCTCTTGCAGAGATATCAAACATCTCTGAAGAACCTACAACAAGAACCCGATAATATCGAATGGTATGTATGGTGGTATTCAGTTATAAATATATATTTATAACTGAAGAGTGAATTACAAAAACCACAATTTTACCGATTACAGATGTAGTAAATAGTAATATGCTATATATAGTATATATTATATACGGGTTATTTTAATATGGATAATTTCTTTCTAAAAAATAAAAAAATATAATAATGTTATAATATTTATAATATTATTAATACCTATAATATTTAAACATAATTAAAGTAGAAAGTAGAGATAGGGTAACATTGTAACAGATACTGGACTGCGTATAGAACATTAGTCACCTGTATCACTGAAATAGAGGGGATGCCGTGGTAAACAAACGGAGTCAGCAGACCGTAACACTGTATCGTTGCCTGAACCAGGTAGGATCCTTCGTTAAGCCATCCGCAGAGTTCCATCGCGATCAGCATCCACTCGCAGAGCTGAAGTCTCTTCTTCTGAGAGGAGCAAGTGATGAGGGGGTGTGAGAGGGGCGGCGAAGGGGGGTGTGAGAGGGGCAGCGAGAGGGGGTGTGAGAGGTGAGGGGGTGTGTGAGGTGCAATGAGAGGGGCAGGGAGGGGGGTGAAAGGCGTTAATATCGCTAATTATATCACAACGTTTATATTGGATCAAAGGACTCCACAAAATAAAAAAAAAATAACACATAATATTGTTTAGAATAGAAGATAATGTTTGTCCATTAGCAATTAATTTAGTTTTATTTAATACAAATATTATAGAAATTGAATTCTATTATAACATTGCAATAAGAACACTGTTATATAAACAATTATACATACATGTTGTAACACGACTGACATGAATTATAACAATAAGATCTGACTATGACACAAGTGACCCGTTGAGTTGAGCATTGACGTATTGTAATTCATTGACACTTTGACACTTTGACACAATGTTTAGAAACAATTGAAATCATCGGGATGACTCGAAGAAGAATGATACCGAAACTATACCCCATATTCCCTATACCCTATACCCCATATTCCCTAATCATTATATTGTTGTATAGCGCGACTAAAGGCATACACATTGTATGATATATACTATATTGATATATTTTAATATAAACTATACATTTGAGTATTTATTGTATACTGTATATAAGGTGTACATTATACATTGTATGTTGAGCGTATCATGTACACTGTACAATGTACACTGTACATCAAAGAAAGAGAGATAAGAACCTGGCGGGGGTAAACAGGGGAAGAATCATAGATCTGGTTGCAGAAGAGTTTCTTCTCTCGAATCTCCACGTCTACATTGATAAACAATGCATTCATGAACATTCTCAGCAGTATCGGTGACGACTCGCCTACTATCGTTGCGTTTAGTCTATTTATAGAATAGGTGAATGTGTTAATGTGTAAATTAAAATAGATAAGTACAGATGAATTATCATATAGTTCATGAATGCAGATAATATCACATGACCTGAGATGATTATAGACAATGTCACATGACCTGCGATGATTATAGATAATATCACATGACCTGCGATAATTATAGATAATATCACATGACCTGCGATGATTATAGATAATATCACATGACCTGCGATGATTATAGATAATATCACATGACCTGCGATGATTATAGATAATGTCACATGACCTGCGATGATTACACAAATACAAGTCACATGACCTGTGATGCGTTATGGCGAAGATCTCTTCAGCGCGGTCGACCACGAGAAGATCACGATTAGGTTTAGGTCTGGCCACAAAGTGGCGCCACAGTACGTCGCAGTACTCCGGTATAGGGGTGTGGAAGCCTATCTGGTAACTTGTCTACGGGTGTAGGGGTGTAGGGGTGTAGGGGAATAGGGGTGTAGTGGAATAGGGGTGTAGGGGAATAGGGGTGTAGGGGAATAGGGGGTGTAGGGGAATAGGGGTGTGTGGAATAGGGGGTGTAGGGGAATAGGGGGTGTAGGGTAGTGGAAGGATATCTGGTAACTTGTCTACGGGTGTAGGGGAATAGGGGGTGTAGTAGAATAGGGGTGTAGGGTAATAGGGGGTGTAGGAGAATAGGGGGTGTAGGAGAATAGGGGTGTAGGGAATAGGGGTGTAGGGGAATAGGGGTGTAGGGGAATAGGGGAATAGGGGAATAGGGGTGTAGGGGAATAGGGGTGTAGGGGAATAGGGGTGTAGGGTTGTGGAAAGATATCTGGTAACTTGTCTATGGGTGTAGGGGAATAGGGGAATAGGGGGTGTAGGGGAATAGGGGGTGTAGGGGAATAGGGGTGTAGGGGAATAGGGGGTGTAGGGGAATATGGGTGTAGGGGAATAGGGGTGTAGGGGAATAGGGGGTATAGGGGAATAGGGGTGTAGGGGAATAGGGGTGTAGGGGAATAGGGGTGTAGGGCTGTGGAAGGATATCTGGTAACTTGTCTACGGGTGTAGGGGAATAGGGGTGTAGGGTAAGAGTGAATTTAGACATGATGTTGATGATGGATTCGGCTGCTTCACATGATTCATCAACATTTTAGTATTGAGAATACCCAATAAATTTTTTTTTGATTTAGATCAATATTTGCTGTGCGAGGGCATGTTCACTTTACAAAAAAGTTAAATGAGAATAGATAGGAAAATTCAAAAAAAAACAAATATGTATATTTTTCACATTTATAATTAAGATAAAATCATAAAATTTTCAGAATATGTGTAATGTGTATAGTTCCTATGAATGATATACAATTTATAAAAAAAAAAATTTTATTTCTAGGATTTTTTTTCAAATTATAGGATTTTCCAGAATTTTTGTTGACCTCTCATAATTTTGTACAGAATCGTTATATTTGATAAATTTATATTATATCTATTAAAAAAACAATTAATTAATCACTATATATTACAATTTGGCCGAAAAAATAAGTACTACCCTGGAATTTTTTAATTTTGTTAAAAATCATCAAAAAATTACCATTTTTTCATTGGTTTACAAATTTTTACAAACCTTTACAAATTTTAAGATTTTTTTTTTCTTTTCTACCTCATCTTAAGATGTTATATTTTAACGTACAAGTATTATAAATTAAAAAAAATATCTCTTTATAATTTTAATAAATAGTCAAAGTGGCCTAATTTTTAGAAAATTTGTATATATATAAAATTTATTTTATTGTTTAAATTAATTATTTAATAACTAATATTGTAATTAGGGATACTATAGATAATATTTACTATATATTAATGTTATCTATTAGTAGAATATAGTATTTAAAAAAAGTACTCATTATTATATACCCATTATAATTACAATGAAATACAAATAAAATTTACAGAATTCAAATACATGTCCTTAAGGACATTTATTTATAAACATATACAATAGAACACATAGGAATGACGAAATTCGAGATTTCATTTTTTTTAATCATTTTTTTTTTAAAACCTCCGTCGCACCACCAATAATTATTGGTTTATAATGAACCAAAATGTATATGGTTTAATAAAATAGTATCATGAGCATCATATCTATAGAATCTAGTATGAAGCTTTATGATCTGTAAAATAAAATCACTCTTAGTGTATGGCTGTGGAAGCCTATCTGGTAACTTATCAGAGTGTAGAGGTGTATGGATGTGAATGTTTATCTGATAACTAGTGGAAGAGTGTAGTGATATATGGCCTACATTATAGATATATACGGTTATAGTACCTATCTGGTAACATATGCCCAAATACAGATGTGAAGGCGATTACAAAGATACTAGACATGCTAGTATGATGTGTAGAAGTATAAGATATTATTTATATAGAAGTGCAACCAGACACTAGTAATACAGAAGTGACATAAAGAACAGCTCAATGTTAAACCTGAATGAAATAAGCCCAGATCATCATTAGAGGTAGTGGATGAGACGCCAGTATTGGTTTTGTACTTTGTCCTATTGAATTACCTGTATGATGAGAATGAGATATACATTATGTGCGATCTGATGAAATAATTATACTAGACAATACGACTGGTAGCCCTTTAGAAAACGTAGAAACACAATATTTGTATTTATTTTATTATAAACAACAACAAAACTTCTAATCAATACTAATAATAATAATTTGTATTATTATTGTATAGATAAATACATATACATATGTACATATGTAGAGTTATTGTAGTATTGTGTAATAATCATTATTACATAGTATCCGTGGGATAATTAACTTAACATTTATTGCTGCCGCATGAATATAGATTACATAATATTGGTGATGAGTACTACCAAGAACATGACCTCTGTAGTACCAAGAACATGGCCTTCGTACTACCTAGGACATAACCTAGGTAGTACCTAGGACATGACTTATGTAATACCTAGGACACGACCTCGGTACTAGTACCTAGGACATGACCTCTGCACTACTTAGGACATAACCTCGGTAGTACCTAGGACATGACCTCTGTAGTATCTAGGACATGACCTCGGTACTACCTAGGACATGACCTCAGATAGCACCTAGGACATTCCCTCTGCAGTACCTAGAACATGAACTCTGCAGTACCTAGGACATGCTGTCGGTACTACCTAGGACATGACCTCTGCAGTACCTAGGACATGACCTCAGATAGCACCTAGGACATGACCTCTGTAGTACCAAGAACATTACCTCTGCAGTACCTAGTGTACGCAATAAGCGCCGAGTGTGACGTGACCTATGAGCTGCCCTGATTCGGTGAAGGCTGCTACGGCGAAAGCGTACCGAGTCGAAGGTTTCAGTCCCGACACCGACAGCTCAGCGTTGTAGGCCGGAATCTGACCGCAGAGGTCAGTGTGTGTGGGTGTGTGTAGTTAGGGGTGTAATGCTCATAGGGTAGGGTGGGGTGGGGTGTGGTGGGGTATGAGGTATACGAGTGTAATGGTAGTGATGTGCATAAACTTACAATATTAATCAAAGTTAAATTTTGAACTCGAAAATGTATCTATAATTATAATGTATTAGAAATTTGTATACAACAGGGTATAGATGTATACAACTGAGTATATGTGTATGAGATTTACTGTATGCAGGCTTAGTAGTATAGGGTGTAGGTTATATAATTGTTGGGGTATATCCATATTACAGATTAGTAGTAGAAGGTCAGGATAGTAGCCGGTTAGAACTGGTTATAACTGGTTAGAACCGGTTAGAACTGGTTAGGGGTGTTAAGCATATCATACTGGAAGTAAGGCGTTTGATGGTTTAAAAGTGTAGCTCTTACATAAGGGAATACATTGCGAGTGAATCAGTGATATATAGGCTATATAACGAATTAATCGAAAAAGAGTGTATTGCATCATTAATGATATTACTATTATTCAATTTAACGAGCTACCTATGTAGAATATAATACTCTAAAGTTTTCAATAAAATTATCTTACATTATCATTTATTTAAAATTATATCGAAGATATTAATCATTATATTATAATAACATTATCTTTTGTGATTAAAATATATTAAAATATATATTGGCCAATATTATAGAACAAATTTATGATATAAATTCAGTGATTAACTAGAGAGGTTTGAACTAAAGAGAGATAGGTATAAACTTGAGATAGGTACGACATTAGAGGTGCGAAGGTGTGAAATGAGACTAACCGGTTGCCCTGTGCCAATGTAGTTATAGTCGTTCATGCGTACTTTGAGATTTGTGCCGACCGCCTCGCAAGCGAATATCTTGTAATACGAGATCTGCGTTGACATTGTTAACGTATAGTGCTAATCGTGGCTTTAGGCGTTATCAATAAGTATTACATAATAATAAGTATTATTTAATAATAATAATACTAATTAGCTAATATTTTCAATATAGAAGAGGGAGATTTTAGAGATGGTTAAGGGTTAATAAACGTATAATACGGAAGTGAATACTTAAGTATTTATTCTAATAGTAACGTACAAGATCATAATAATTAGTAACGCTGTAAAACTAAAGCTATAGAGCCGCAATAAACAAAACTTGATGATGATAATATAGTACGACATGCATAGTAACATGTGTAGTAACATGTGTAGTAATATGCATAGTGACATGCATAGTGAAAGGCATAGTGATAGGCATAGTGAAATGAGTATTAATGCATGTAGTAACATCCATAGTAACATGCTTGGTTAATTACCTTCTGACCGCACTTGGGCGTGAAAGGATCCGGACTTAGCACCATCTTCTTGTCGGTGCGGCAGAGAAGGGTGGGCGCCGGCGGTACTTTGGCCTCATTAACCGAGGACTGGTTTCGCAGGCAGTTGTCTTTGTAAAGTTGCTGCTCCTCGCTTTCTATCTGACGAATCAACTTGCGAACTTTCTATGGACGCGGTAGCGCGATTAAAACTTGACGGGCAATGTCCTCTATATGACCTCTACATGGCGGCTATGGTGATAAAGTAGTATACATTTAGCATTAGTGAGCGGTGAAAAGAATTCACGCTATGTATTTATGTAATCATGACATTATCATAACAGTGAATAGATATAGATTGTTTTAATTTTGTTGAATGAAACGAATAAATATAATATTAGTGATCAGTTTTATGTCCGTATTATGAAAACTGTGATAAATCATAATATTTATAGAAGCTGCGAAAAGTCTGTGTACTTAACATGGATAAAAGCATATTTCTATAATAAAGTGAATAGATCGGATAATCAAACTGTAGTGTATCCGATTAGTTAGTTCACATTATTCACACTCTACGAAGTACTTCACTGAAGTACAACTATTCAGCTAAGTTCCGGATGCAATAAAAGGACTCCATCAAAATAAAAATATAAATATATAAAAATATCTTAGGGTGGGATTGTTATAGCAGGAAAGATGGATAGTCAGATGATACATTACATAGATACAACGATACAACTTTAGTGTTTCCATCTATCCCGATGAAACTTCACACTATTAGGTATCGTGGTACCGAGGTTATAGCGTGTACAGACCAATAGGAGAGCTGTTTGATCGGGTGACGGAGGTTGTCGGGTAACGTTCAACTGTAGGGCATTCTGCATGAGCAGGAGAGCTAGGGATGACCGGTTGTAGCCGCATTTCTTAATCAGCTCCGGCATCGTGTCGATTACGCTCTCTTCGGACGCTACGTCCACCTGGTGAGTGAACGCGTAGTGTTATAGTGAACACTACACGCCCACTAGGTAATCGAGACTATGAACAACTACTACAGCCTAGGACTGGACTAGAATTCTACACATTTATTACATTCAATAACTACTATCCGCTTTCTTTTACAATTATATTAGAGTATGTTTCAGATCTAAGTATACGTGTATTATATACATCTGAATGATATTCGATTAGAATTCAATTGTTTGATAATTTCGCATGCATTCAGAGAAATGTATTAAATTCATAGTTAACACTCTTACACCTTATTACATCATTTACATCCACTGTATCTAAATATTGCTTTCATAATAATTTAATAATAATCATAATCAATAATATGGATATCAATATATCTAGTCAATAAATTAAATATATATACATGCTTTGAAATATGAAATAAAGTCTAAAAGCTACACATTAGAATATGTCTACTACATGCAAACTATATCTACTATGTTGAATATGTGTACTATATAAAAGAAGCCTATGACATGCATTATACTATCTACTACATGAAATATGTCTACTATAAAGGATATATCTATTACATGAAATATGTCATCAACAAGGACATCACTGACTATAGGTTACACAAACAATACATGTTATTTCGTACCATACTGAGGACATTGATGATATTATGTCCTGCAGATGTCTGTTGAAGGTCAATGAAGGTTAATGAGGACACTGTTATGTAACAGTTATGCCATCAAAGATCATAGACTAACATCTGAGTCAGAGTATAAGGTGGACACGGAGTGTTTTCTTTGTTTGCGATGCTTGCCTGTCTTGTGTAAGTCTGTGTCTGAAATAGTCATTACTTTGTTAATGCTACAACTACTACTACTATTACTACTACTACTACTACTACTACTACTACTACTACTACTACTACTACTACTACTACTACTACTACTACTACTACTACTACTACTACTACTACTACTACTACTACTACTACTACTACTACTACTACTACTACTACTACTACTACTACTACTACTACTACTACTACTACTACTACTACTACTACTACTACTACTACTACTACTACTACTACTACTACTACTACTACTACTACTACTACTACTACTACTACTACTACTACTACTACTACTACTACTACTACTACTACTACTACTACTACTACTACTACTACTACTACTACTACTACTACTACTACTACTACTACTACTACTACTACTACTACTACTACTACTACTACTACTACTACTACTACTACTACTACTACTACTACTACTACTACTACTACTACTACTACTACTACTACTACTACTACTACTACTACTACTACTACTACTACTACTACTACTACTACTACTACTACTACTACTACTACTACTACTACTACTACTACTACTACTACTACTACTACTACTACTACTACTACTACTACTACTACTACTACTACTACTACTACTACTACTACTACTACTACTACTACTACTACTACTACTACTACTACTACTACTACTACTACTACTACTACTACTACTACTACTACTACTACTACTACTACTACTACTACTACTACTACTACTACTACTACTACTACTACTACTACTACTGCTACCGCCACCGCTACGGTTACGGCTACCGCTACCGCACCGCTACCGCTACCTCTAACGCTGCCGCTGCCGCTGCCGCTGCCACTACCACTACCACTACCACTACCACTACCACTACCACTACCACTACCACTACCACTACTACTACTACTACTACTACTACTACTACTACTACTACTACTACTACTACTACTACTAACCTTGCAGGAGGGCAAGTTTCACACAGATTCTGTGGTACATGTAGATAAGCTCGACATGAAGATCTCTGATCATGTTCCATACGGATAATGCCCCGCGATTATTCTTCTAGGCGAATCAGTATCAGAGCAATCATTAATTGTAATAGATGAAATGAAAGTAATAATTGATAATATATAGATAAATATAAAATATTTAATTTTATGAGCGAATATATTTTAAAATGAATCGAAATTCAAACTAGTAGAAACATAAATTTTACTTACTATTAATTTAATTGGAAATGAACAACAAACAGAGGTATATGATATATTATACAATATAATTTCCAAAGAATGTAATATTAAACTATTTAACTAAACAAGAATAGATTATATATAAATCAATAACATAATTAAAAGTTGAAATACTAATAATATTACATAATAAATGTTAGATAATAATGTAATTCTAATCATTTTTAATTTGCTATTATCTTAAAGTAAAATGTTCATATATATATATTATTTGAATACCCACACAAATTTATATAGATGACATTTTTAGAAATATATATACAAAATAATCAATAGTAAATATAATGTAACTTAGTATTATTGATATGTATAAATAATATTACAAACAACAATAATAAATAAAAAAGGGTATAGCATTTAAAAATAGCCCCTATATTTTACATGTACATTGTACACTCGCAAACATCGTGAATTCCCTTTAACATACATCTTGGAAAAGTAACCCAATCAAAGTATCATTAGGAGTTACCGATGAGAAAGTAGTTACCTCTTTCGTTGGTTCCGGTTCACTCTTCACCTCCGATTTCACGTCGTCGTAAACTTCCGTCTTGGAGGTTTGTTTATCGTAGCTGACATTCGTGGTGTCCTTACTTATGTCCAGAGTTGGGGGTGTTTCGTTGTCGTCGAGGTAGCCACACTTCTCGGGGTCAAAGGTTGAACGGTTGAAGTTCTTTATCAAAGGAAATACGATAGTTTAATATTTAAAAACTATATTGATATATTTAGTATATTAAAAACTACAAATTCTCTATTAATATAAAAACCAATAATTTACATTGTAAATATTAATTATTATGAGTAAATGATAATTACTACTTAAGTTACAATAAATTAATATTTTCACTTTTTTACGTAAAATCTTAACAAATATATCAGTATCCAAAGAATTTCGGCCAACGTATATATTAGGCTAAGTGAATGATTTGTATTAAACTCTATGGTGACCTCAACATTGAACTCTATGGTGACCTCAACATTGAACTCTATGGTGACCTCAACATTGAACTCTATGGTGACCTCAACATTGAACTCTATGGTGACCTCGACATTGAAATCTATGGTGACCTCGACATTGAAATCTATGGTGACCTCAACATTGAACTCTATGGCGACCTCGAAATTGAACTCTATGGTGACCTCGACATTGAACTCTATGGTGACCTCAACATTGAACTCTATGGTGACCTCAACATTGAACTCTATGGTGACCTCAACATTGAACTCTATGGTGACCTCAACATTGAACTCTATGGTGACCTCAACATTGAACTCTATGGTGACCTCGACATTGAACTCTATGGTGACCTCAACATTGAACTCTACGGTGATCTCAACATTGAACTCTATGGTGACCTCAACATTGAACTCTATGGTGACCTCAACATTGAACTCTATGGTGACCTCAACATTGAACTCTGACCTGTTCCCAGCTGATATCCGCTACAGAATTTCCATCGTTCAAAGCGACTACAGACCGAGCACTGGAAACGTTCGTCAATCCGAGTTCTAGAATGTCCCGTGCCTGTACGAGTTGGTCTTTCACCGCCTGTTTAGGTGCGTTAGTACTTAAGTATTTAAATGTGTTAGTACTTAGTATTTAGGTGCGTTAGTACTTAAGTATTTAGGTGCGTTGGTACTTAAGTAATTAGGTGCGTTAGTACTTAGTATTTAAGTGCTATCTATCTATTTTAAGTACATTAGTATTCGAGTACATTTAGAATTTATGTGTTTGTACTTATTGAACGTTATTTAACTGCACTAGTACATAGTAAGTATGATAACTAATTGAGACACGATGAATCATAACAAACGCTAGTCTACGTATATCATCATAATTTTCTAATTTATCCCTAATAACAGTTAGTAAATTTACTTAAAAAGTAAGTTACATGATACAAGATAACCTATGTGAACTACGTATTTATTTAGATATTAATACATTACATAATTGGTATTAATAACTATTCACAATACTTCTTACACTTTTGATAATAGTAATGAGAACTATGTATACGATATTGTAGAATAAGAGATCCGGCCCCGCGCAGCGATATATACGCGTAGGACATGACCTTGATCTGTCTCTCGCGTTGGGATAGTGAACTGTACACCGCTTCCTGTCTGGAGTCGGATCTTGCTTGAGAACACTGGGAGGCTGTGTATGATTAAAGTGATTTTAGGTGAAATTGTGTTGGAATTAATATATTTGTATATATCTATTTATACATATGTATATATATATATATATATATATATATATGATGTTAATAATATTAATAGTAATAATATAATAAATAAAATAATTTAGATTTATTATTTCATTTTGTAAAGCATGAGATAATCGAGAAGTTAATAAACAAATATATTTGTTTGTGCGAGAACTTCCCCAACCATCGTATTCTAGATAAGAGAGATTCTCACGAGTTAAAAACATGTAAATATAAATAATTAAAATGTAAGAATATTATTATTAGACTACTGTTCGAAGGAGTGGTCAAGGTTAAAACTGACCGGTCTTTATTCTGGCTGAGTTATCGCTGCTCTCGAGGGAGGCCGAAGCTTCGAACACGTAGGATAACCTTAGAATGACCTCTGCGGTGAGAGCGGGGTCAACGGAGCTCAGACTGCACCAGGACATCACACGATGTACGACATCAAGTATGTACACCCACTGTAGGATGGCGGGGGGTCGCCGGGTGAATATTAGAGGTCAACGTGTATATTTTAGGGGTCAACATTGTGTATTAAGGGTCAAAATAAAAATATTTTAGGTTAATATATATATATTATAAGCAAATACGTATATATTAGTGGTCAACTTGTATATATACATGGTAAAAATATATGTATTCTATTAATTGGTTAGTATGAGGAATTGCCATTTGTGAAAATAAATATTAAAATGAATCTACAAATATGATGCGTATTTATTTAATTTATTTTTTACGGGATTTTAAAATTAATATCTAATGCTACTATCATGATGTGTGGAATTTTATAGTGGTAGTGTTAGTAGTAATGTTAGTGGTAGTGTTAATGGAACTGATTGTTTTAGTGGTAGTGGTAGTAGTAGTAGTAGTGGAACCTATTGTTTTAGTGGTAATGGTAGTAGTAGTGGTAATGGAATTGATTATTTTAGTGGTAGCAGTTATCGTATAAAAACACACCTTGCTGGGGTTTGACATTTTGTGTAGATATCTTGCATTGTCCGTGGATCCCGTCTGTAGTTTCTGAAAGATAACTTTACACTTGTTCCACAGGAGGAGGCAAGCGTCGATCATCATGTCCATATCCATGTCCTTGTGAATTGTTTAGTGAAATAATATTATAATACTTCACTTGTAACGATTTATATACGTTTTTATCTTTAATAATCAATTTAGAAAATGTTGTTACGTATAATTATATGTGTATAATTATATCACATGTTATATTGATACACTAATATTCTACATATATACAAAGTAAAACAACAACTAATACTTATTTAATATTCAGTTAGATTTGTCTCATGAAATTGTAAACGAATAACAAAATGAACTGATGATAATGATATATGAAAATGATATAGTTACGAATAATTACACATAATAAATTTTTAAAAACATATTATATCATGATTATATATTTAATAAATACACCATCTTTGTGTTTTTAACATATTTATTTATATTTCTATTTTCCACAAAGGTAAACTCTATATCTATATGACAATACAAATTTAAATTACATTTTTTTCAGTAAATTTCGATTTCATAAATTATTCTTATAAAATTGGTGAAAATGTTTAATGAAGATGTTTTAATTACATTATTTAAGCCATTATGTATACAATTGTAAGAATATATCATCTTTTGATAAAGTATTATACATATATATATATATATATATATTTATATAATTTTATACATAATGGCTTAAATTATATAATCTAAACATCTGCATTAAACATTTTCACCAATTTTCTAATAATTATTAATGAAATCAAAATTTACTGACATATATATATATATATATAGATATAATTATACATATATAAAATATATAGAAAAGGTACTAGATTATACGTGATGTACATATACATGTGTATTAGGTAACATTACCTTATATGGTCCGTTGATGACCGATAACAGTACATTGGCTAAAGTGATAAGTTCATCGGTTTGATTGACAGTCGACTTACTATGACCTTGTGGATGAGAGGAGGGGGTAAGGGTTAGGAAGATTAAGAATAAGAGGGAGAGAGAGGGGAAATGATAAATAAAGAGAGAGGGGCATAGAGTGTGAGAGACTGATAGAGAGAGAGATAGAGAGTGAGTGATAGTGAGAGAGAGAGAGAGAGAGAGAGAGAGAGAGAGAGAGAGAGAGAGAGAGAGAGAGAGAGAGAGGGGGAGAGAGAGATAGAGAGTGTGAGAGAGAGAGAGAGAGAGAGAGAGATATATAGAGAGAGAGGAGAGAGAGAGAGAGATAGGGAGAGAGATAGAGAGAGAGAGAGAGAGAGAGAGAGAGAGAGAGAGAGAGAGAGAGAGAGAGAGAGAGAGAGAGAGAGAGAGAGAGAGAGAGAGAGAGAGAGAGAGGGGTAGCGTGTGAGAGAGAGAGGTAGGAGGCGACTAAAGGTACCATGTGACCACTAACTATTAAGCGTGGGCATGCTATTGGCTGCGACGCCGAGGTTATCATCGGGTGAGTCATCGGTGTCGGTGTGAGCGTGAGACGCCCCAAAGCGACGGGGCTTACTGCGCACTGTGACCTTGTCGTACGCCTTCGAGATGGGGTGGGCGGGGTTAAGGGTACTGGAGGGATGGGTTGGTAATACTCACGAGCAGGGTTACTAATACTCGGGGGGTAGGTTAATGATATTTGGGGTAGGTTTCAAGACACTACGATATAAGGTTTATAGATAACGTAAATGCAATATATAAAATAAAAATTAGTGCGATACTATTGTAAATATTAGATTTATTAATTAAAGTATTCGCGCATAAATAACGCATTGGAGTTATGAATTAAAACTATTAGACAAAAGCTATGATATGTGTATTATAGTTCTTTTCGCAAATTATGAATGGCAATAACCAAGGTTATGCACATTATGTTGTATTGTAAATATACATAGAATGTACTATTACAAAATCATATTATATCATATGAAAGGGGTAAACTTTGTATTTTTGAGTATATTTATATTTCTATTTTCATTAAATATAAACTAACTAACTAAATAGAAATATACAATTGAAATTTATGTTAGTAAAATTCGATCAAATTAATATTTCTGATAAAAATTAAATACTATATTATAAATATGATACTATATTGGTTATATAATAGAATATTTTATTTATTTCTAGCTAATGGGTAAATGTTATTTAATATATACATTATAATTGTATATCATTATAGTAATAAGATGAGATATTATCACAACAACAATAACTATGAGAAAACCTGAATGATTTCTAATGACTTCAAATCGTAATGGTAGAATTTAATATTTTCAGAGTCCTAAATATTATATAGTTGAAACAGATTATATATATATATATAATAAGTCATAAGTATATAAAAACATAATATAAAGGGTTATTCTCATATGTAATTATTAAATGAAATTATTACAGACATATTAATTACATACAAATAAAATTGTATCGTGAACATTTATGAAATTTGCTATAATTATGCACACTTTTCGAACAAATAATGGATAATTTTACATAAGATACCAGTAAATAAATATAATTATGTACTTGTTAATGGATTGTATAGACTTATGATACTTATAACTTATACATAGTTGGTAACATTTTTAAATGTATTTAAATATTTGTGATACATTATTAATGTTTTAATAATTAATAATATTAAATTAATTAACATCTCAATAATTCTCGTGTATAGATTTTTAATTAGCGAAAGATAAAATCGTGAAATATAAAACAAGTTCTAATTACACTGCATCAGTAAGGGCAACATTTATAACTTACTAATCGTGTGTTAATACTACTTAAAAGTGTTACACATGTAAACAGCATTTAATACGTGCTATTGATATATTATGTATATAACGTGAAGTCAACGCATACTAATATGATATCAATGTAAATGTTTGTTATGGATATCTAATCGTAATCGTAAAGTTCAATTAACTTGAATTACGAAATAAAATACAATACATACGATATCGTACGTTATTGATAACAAAGAGATGTAATGTGTATTGAAGTTAGATGTAATGTGTAGTGAAGTGAGGTGTAATATGTACTGAAGTGAGATCACGAACGTATAAGCTTTGTATAATCTGGTCCATGGAGGTACATTAATGCACGATATCACTAGAATATGTAGAGTTGTAGTGAGATAATGACACATATAGTTTGTATCGCTGCGTACGTAGAGATGCGCAGAGATCTTAATGCAGTACGTAGAGATGCACAGAGATCTTAATGCATTAAGTAGAGATGCGCGTGATCTTAATGCATTAAGTAGAGATGCGCGTGATCTTAATGCATCAAGTAGAGATGCGCAGAGATCTTAATGCATTAAGTAGAGATGCCCGTGATCTTAATGCATCAAGTATAGATGCGTGTGATCTTAATGCATCAAGTAGAGATGCGCAGAGATCTTAATGCATTAAGTAGAGATGCCCGTGATCTTAATGCATCAAGTATAGATGCGTGTGATCTTAATGCATCAAGTAGAGATGCGCGTGTTCTTAATGCATCAAGTACAGATGCGCGTGATCTTAATGCATCAAGTAGAGATGCGCGTTATCTTAATGCATCAAGTAGAGATGCGCGTGATCTTCATGCATCAAGTAGAGATGCGCATAGATGACTCACGTGTATTGCTTGTACGGCTTCATCTATTGCGATATCGTAAAACGGCCATTGTTCCAAACAGTACGATAGCTTGATGAGCTTCACTAAAGCACTCAGAGGTACCCCGTCTTCTCCTGTACCGGCGACATATTCATATTATATACACGTATATATATATATATATGAATATATATATATATATGAATATATATATATATATTTATTAAAGATATAATTATTTAATTAAGATAATTTATAATTAAATATATTTATTAAAATTATATAAGTTTAATTAAGATGAATTAATTACGTTCTAGTCAATGGCATGTGTAATGTTTATTGCGATCATTTATCAAATGACCAAATAAATTTAAATACACTAGAGGTATTATTTAATACAAAATTTTAATATTACAAATTATTTCTTAATATTATTTTCCTCATATTTAATTCATAATTAAATATGAATATATATTCATTTTACTTGGCAAAAATTATATATATAATTTTCCGATATTAAATTATAAATTATTATGTATAATCATTATTATTTTACATTACATTATAGTATATACTATATTGTTGCCTGATTGCATGTATACAATTGCTACATATCCAAAAGCTATAATATTCTTATGCAAATATGTATTATCATCAATGACATTATATCAGCTCTTAATATTACAATATATTCATAATGTTATATAATACATAGCAATATTTGAATATTTGTCATTCTTATTTAATTCATTCAATTTATTTAGGTATAACTATATTTACATAACTTCACATACGTGCATGGTATATACCATGATATATACAAGCTAGATGAACAGTGTATATAATATACATTGTCCTATTAATTTATCTAAATTATCAGTTGACTTTTGAACCGTTAGTGACTAGTTCCGATAGAGGTTTCTCTTTACAGATTCCGTTCAGATGTAGGGTGGACAGTTTCATCTCGAGCTCCTTCTTAGAGATGAGGTTTCCCCCGGGTGCGGTGGTACCCGAGGTTGCTGCGGTGATGCGTAGCCAGTGATTAGAGTGAGTCATTCTCCTTAGTAGCAATAGCAAAGATTTTTGAAGCAAAGATATAATACGCAACCTGAATATTATTCATACATCACGAATTTACGAATTTACATTATAAACAATGCATAGGTCTGAAAGTTTACCCTATATAGGTGGCACTGTTGGTTTTTGTATACAAAATAGAATTACACGATTTCGCGTGAGTGTTATATCTTTCCTTAGAAAAATCTTTGACAATATTACGTTATACCTCTGATATATCACGCACGACCTAATATATACAAGAATGATATGTTATAATATATATACAGAAATTATTGTTGTTAAAATTTTAATTACAAAAAATTTATTTTTATAAAATTAATTTTACGACTTTAATTTTATATATATTATTTTACTCGTTTATTTATTTTACGACGAATATCGATAATTCTTATTAAATAATCTACACAGAGACGGGTTACTCGTAGGGGCGCTGCAACAGGGGGACGGGGGGATAGGTCCCCCCATTTTAAAATCTAGCGGGACCTCCTATGTATCGGTCCCCGCCCCACTTTTACCACAAAATATATTTTGATCGGTCAGTCCCCCTACATACGCACCATCATTCCAGCGCTGCCCCTAGTTACGCGGCGCGGGCTTAACCTACAGGACCACCGCCGCCGCCGCATAGCTCCTGTGCCGCGAGGAACAGCTCAGCGTAAACGTCCAATGTTTCGACTTCGGACTCGGGCGCGGGCTGAGAGGTCAGCAGAGTTCGCCGGTTCGAGTCGGACAGCGTCGTGACGATCGCTAACATCTGCGCCGAAGTCGACCCGTCAAACATGTCCACCAGGAGGCGCTCGGTTTGCGTGCGGGGCCACGGTAACTGTTGCCATGGAGACGGGTGTACGTATTACCGGTGTGAGCTACGTTGGCTACGTTTTGCGCTGATAGCAGGATTATATAGGCTATTCCAACCGATACTACATCCTTGAGGTTAGATCTGGTCTTGGGTCTGAGAAGTCCTTTCGGTCTCTTTCTGGTTTCGAACACGCTTCGCTTGAACACCATTATCGCCATCTGGTGTGATATTAAACTTAAATTACTTAAGATATTATTTGAAGAATTGATTATAATTTATTAATGAGAAACATTTATTAATGCTGGAATCTATACTATTGGTACATATTATATTTCTGATATATATTATTTGTATAATCATTTATTATAAAGGTATATTATCACCGAGATATATTATCATTGAAATCTATTATTATTGGGATCTTACTTTAATCGTGGAGATGCGGAACGATCTCTCAATCTCAGGGGAATGCATTTCGATGCTCATATTTTGAAGTTGACTCAACTCGTTAAACTTATTGATAGCCCTTCTCGCAAAACCCTACAAAATATGTATGATCAATTTTTTATTTGTAAATATGATATAGCATTTGAATATTTATAATTTTTTTTATATATAATAATAAATTATAAATATTCTTATAAATCTATATATATATATATATATATATATATATTTGTATACATACATACACGCACATACACACATATACACACATACACACATAAACACACACACTGGAATTCGAAGGAACATTAGAGCAATAGAACCATATATGGTTATAAGTGAAATCGTCGTCAAAATTCCTAGACAGGATGAAAACTCAATAAAATACAAAATTAAAATATACTTACGAATACGACACGATACATTAGTAATACCAATAGCCGACCCAAGATAAGATACAGTACATACGCTGTCCTAACCTCGGCGTGTTGCGGTGTTTTACAGTCGTAGTAGCACTGGCATACGGCCAAGGACAGTTGCGTCCTCCACTCGAGAAAGCCGACCTCTAGTAATGGTAGCGACGACTCGAGACATAGCACGGCGTACAGCAGATAGGGAAGGACGGCGGCGCTATGTCCTAGCAGCATTAGGTGACGACTGATCGAGTAGATGTGCACGGTACCTGCGGAGATGAGGGGTGGGGGCATGTGAGTGGGTGGGTTGTATGAGTGGGTGGGTGGGGGGCGTGTGAGTGGATGTGGGGTAATGAGGGGTGGGGATGTGTGAGTGGGGGGTGGTGTTTGAATGTGTGGAGGGTGTATTAGTGTGTGGGAGGCGTTTGAGTGGGGCGTAGGGGGTGGTGTATGTGTGAGGTACGTTTTGAGAGAGTGGTGTGTGGATGTGGGTGTGTAAGTGGTGTGTGTGTGGGTGATCGTGGTATGTATTGGATAGGAACATAGTTAGGTCGCACGTTACTTAGGGTGATAGTGACTTCAATGTAATAACACGAATGCCAAGAAAATATGCTACTACTATTTCGCTGTATAAATTTACGTATAAATACATTATTTCGTATGATAAATAGATATTTTATATACTTAGTTTAATGAAAATGATATGTTATTAATACTTAAGTTACTAAATTACGCGACAATTAAAGAATATAATAACTATTATCAAAATAAATAATTGATACTATTTAAAAAAATATTCATTTAATGAAATTATAATTATATACAGAATTAAAATACACATTTATACATGCTATACATGACGTGAGAACTATTGTAGCGATATTGTAGTTCTGCTCAATGTCATTATATCATTACATATTGCATAATTATTGCATTCATATTATTTACTCGATATTAATTATGTTTGTAATCAATCTAATAATAAATATTATATAAAACCGAAAAGTAAATATAAATAAAACATTAAAACTTTATATGTTCAAGTTATAAAAATATGGAATATATAAATATATAAAGATAATAATGAAATAGAAGAATTGAAAGGAATCAAGAAATGTAAAGACAAATGTAAACTATATTTAATATATGTTAATACGATGTACACTGACTGTTAACATAAGAGTACATCGGTAAGAACTCTCCGGTTGACATTTGAGAAAATACATTATTATCATGGTCATTATTATTACAAAATTGTGTATTTTAATATCATATATAAATGTTAAAAATGTATATTAAAATCAGTTACATTAAATTCCTACTAGCGTATATATCATTATACTCTATTTTCATTATTATTATCATATTTAGGCAATGCCACGGTAATTATAGAAGCAGTGTTGCTTATCGAGACAATTACCCCTATGACTACTATTACCTCTACGATTGCGTAGCGTACGCCTTGAAGTATACACACGTGTTAATAGTATTAAGTTCAATTCAATATATATATATATATATATATATATATACATTTAATAGTGTATATATCATTATACTCCATGATTACATAACGTGAAGTATACACGTGCGCTGAAGGGTAACCGTTGTAGACGAGCCATGAGAGACGTTCGCAGCGCAGCACCACCTGAGACACGAGCCGTATGAACGTCAACAGACGCAGACACTTGTCCACCGACTGAGAGTTCAGCAGCTTCACGTCCGACTCCCTGATCACCTGATACGTGCAGATACTGCGACCCATCAACGCTTGAAACTAGACGGGGGTGATGGATACGGGGGGGCGGTCATGCGCGAGTAGGAACGATGGTGTGTATGTAGGGGGGGACCGACTAATCAAAATAATTTGTGGTAAAAGTGTGGGGGACCGATACATAGGAGTTCCCCCTAGATTTTAAAGTGGGGAGACATATCCCCCCGCCCCCCCCCCATGTTGCAGCGACCCTACGCACGAGTGAACGCGACCACGAGATAGTCGTGGAGTGATAACGCGTCTCTCATTACGTTTGATTAATAGTAATTATATAGGTTAGCACGTTTATTACGTATTACTATACATACTACTACATGTAGGATATCGATAATGCAGGCGGCTTTCGCTTTAATAGTGAACGTAATATAATAACACCTACGAACATAATTTAATTTCTTAATATAATATACGTATTGAGTGCGAACTAAGGCGTCGAGGTACCGAGGGATTATTGTTACAGTATAGAATTCTATTTAAATAATATATTCACGATAACCACACTTCAAAGTAGTTATTCATAAAGTATTAGTAACTTTTGAATAGTTATAAAATTTCATAATTAATGTTATATATTTTCTCAATTAAAAATTACCAACTTTTCTAGTATGAATAGATATAAGTATATTATTATTATAGTGGTCACATACACTTGCACCACCACCTCTATATCCAACACAAGCACTATATCTACAAGTACCACTATCGTCACCAGTACCACCACTACTTCCATCATCACAACCACCAGCACCACCTATACGACTACCACCACCACTACTACTACCGTCACAACCACCAGCACCACCAATACCACCACCACTTCCACTATTACTACCACCACCACCACCACCAGCACTACCACATCCACTACCACCAACCCAACCACCACCATCAGCACCACACTCACCACCACCACAACAACCACCACCACCACTACCACCAACCCAACCACCACCACCAACACCACCAGCACACAACCACAACCACAACCACAACCACCACCTCCATATGTAAACCGTGAAGCCGGCATCCTCAGTATCGAAGCCTCGCGGGAAGAACTTCTCTTTAAACTCTGTGACGTTGTTCACAGTGTCGACATCTCCGAATGCTGACAGGTAGCGGTCGTAGCACTGCCATAGGGCTAGGTCGTAGTCCTACAGTATCAATACATTTCTGATATAACACCCCCGTTAGCGCGACTGTATAAATGGACTCGCCCATTTATATGTGTCACACTTAAAGGCGCTGGAACGATTTTGTATGTAGGGGGACCAATATACCAATCAAAATAAATGTTGTGGTAAAAGTGGGGGGGGGACCAATACATAGGAGGTCCCCCTAGATTTTAAAGTGGGGGGATATATCACCCCCGTCCTCCCTGTTGCAGCGCCCCTAGTCACACCTGACTGTTTCTATATAGGCCGAGTATATATATATAAAGACACACTTTCTATAGAGAGACGAGCTAATAATTTCTATTACGAGCTAAACATATTAAATAAATATGTGTTTACGTATTACTCCTTATATATAACTTTATAACACTATAGCTCGTCTCTCTATAGAAAGCGTGTCTTTATATATATACATATATGTATTAGTCGGTATTACTAGTAATATTATATATAGTATAGTCTATTTTCTATAGTATAGTCTTAGACTATTCTATAGAATATATCATACTGTTCTATATAGATGTATAGCAAAGATTTTCCGAAGGAAAGATATAACACTTACGCGAAATCGTGTAATTCGAATTTGTATACAAAATACCCTGGTGCCACCTATAGCGGGTTACTTTTAGGAACTATGCGTTGTTCATAATGTAAATTCGTATTTAACTATACACTTTTAAAATGTTAAATAATATGCTTTAAATTAATATTTATATGATGAAAACTAAGTGTTCATTACTAATATATAACAAACAAATATGATATATATGTTTTAAATTCTATAAGTATATATTTAGTGAGTAAAAGCTAATTTATATTGCATGTAATTTAATAGAGCAATGAAAACATTGTTGTATGCAAACAGAGCTGAACCTAAATCTATTTCAGTGATTTCGATACTACTGCTAGCAGCGGCAGGGGATATTACTAAATTACGTTGCATGCATAGGGAGTGTTATATCTTTGCTTCTCAAAATCTTTGTGTATAGTATGATAGTACTAATGCTTTAGTATATGCAGGCAGGAGTTATTACGATAGTATTTTAATCGAGATATTAGTATTAGTAATAATAATAAGTTGTATCATTCTGAATGGTGTCTAAATTCGGTTTGATTAATGGATCAATAAAAAATTTAATTTAATTTATTAAATTTTCTTAAATTTAAAAAATAGCCATGACATATTTGTTTCAAAATATATAATTATATATCGTGGAGGTTTTATCGTATAATAATCCGAATTGAAATTATATATACATTAAGATAAGCTATTTCTACAGTTGATAATTTCAGATAGAAATAATCACATACGTGTCATTTTTATACAGAAAATTACAGTATTCGTTATAGTAAGTATATCTATTTCATACATTGTTCAAGAAGAATAGAGTTAGAACCCGAAGTAGGCCAAGTTAGCCATGATTACGCTGAACTAGTGATGATCTAGATCGATGAAGGCCGCAAAACCTTAATGGTCACTAGGAAATCACCGATTTCGAGCAAACGTTTCTGATAGATTATCTTCGGTAGTCTCGTCTCATAGTTGTTCCAAATGTTGAATAATTTGTCGGAACTGTGAATTCGTTAAGATGCAAATAGACGAGGTGATGTGACTAATGATCTATATTTAGATTAGCGGAGAATATTTAGATTTCTTATATATTATGTTTTCAAGCAAATATTCGTTGTTCAATTAAAATATATCAGAAGTAATTATCGCGTGGGAATATTTTATACAAATTAAAATTGATATCCGATCAAGATCAGTTATAAAAGTAATACACAATTTACCTCCTTATACTATTACTGATTATTAAATAAGTTTATTCGTATGATTAAATTAATGTATAATGTAAGATAAATATAATTGAATTAAATAACAATAATATTTTCAAAATATATATTATTTATATTAGTTAATATATATATATATATATATAAAGATTAACATTCATTCAGATACAATTAATTGTTATTAATATTCATCAATCTTATAATGATCATAAATTAAATAATACGAATTAATGCAGATAGTATTACAAAATATAATAAATTATAACTACTCTTACATTATTAATGAACACCTTTAATTAGTGAACATAATTTAATAACTTAAAATGAATACATAATAATTATTATACATTTACGCCATAATTTAAAACAAATATCTTATTATTAAATATAATTTAAAAACAAATAATTAATAATAAAATAATGATTTATATTAGTAATTTATAGGCACACATTATTTTAATAAATGTTAACAATAATTTAATATCAAATATTATTAGAATGGTATATGATAAAAAGAATAGTAATATAAATAGTAAATACTAGATTATTTGCACAATAAACATATCATTACTGTTGTTAGAATATACAAAGATTTTTCGAAGCAAAAATGTTACCTTCGGAAAATATTTGGAATATATATATATATATATATATATATATATATTGTTATTAAAATTTAGGATAGTTTATATATTATAGTATTTAGCTATATCAGCTGTATTTTAGTTAATAACAAATATCTTGAATATTATTATTATTAGTATATACATTCTTATTAATAGACAGTTATTATATTATGTGTATATACTTGATATAAAATTTAAAATCTTTCCAAGTCTAAAATTTCAACAACAAAAATCTTTCAAAACTACGAAATCTTAAAAAATTCTTTGTAAAATACTTTCAAATCTTTAAAAAAAAACTTTGAAGACTTCAAAAATTAAATATTTATAAAGAATCAAAATTTATTAAGATAATATTATTGAAAAAAAAATGAAACATAGAAATAATAATACAAAAATTAATATTTATTTTATTTAATAAATATCCAATAATGATATACGAATATTTTTGTTAATAGACGTATAATATTGACTACCAAGTAGTACATGTAGTAATACCCTGTGATGTCTACTATTTCAAAATTAAATATTATAAAATAACGATAATAATTATCGTTATTATAAATGAATTTTGAAGGCTTAACAATTTTATTTTTAAAATCCAACCTGATTTGAAATGACTCGAAATATCTAATAACTAATTATCTATAACTAATTATTTCACTAAAAATTAATTTAAAAATATCAGATTTGAACCCATAGAGATGATTTCTCTCTAGCTCTATACTCGAACCGACTCAGAATTTAAAATTTATAATTTAAATTTGTTAAATCTAAAACTGTTTTAAAACCTCCGAAATGATTTGAACATTTAGATTAGTATATATCTATACTAGATATTTTGTACTTTATATCGTCTCATATGCTTACATAATAAATATATTGTTATTTTTGGTTTTAAGTAATAAGTAATAAACACATTTAAAAAGTTTGTAATTTTGATTGGCTGTAAACAAAATTTACTGTTAATGATTGTAAAGCATTGTTCACACGAGCAATCTATTCCTGCTATTTCGAATTTGAATTCTTAAGAATTGCCCACTTGTAAAATTCTATATTTTTCCTGCGATTATTACTAAATGTTCTAATCCGAATTTATTCTAGTTTTTGTGACAATTTACGCAATTGGTAAATAAACGGGCGCACAAGTATATAGACGAGTATTAATGTATATGCATTTAACTTTCTAAGTGTCAATATATTTATAATCTTTTACGATTGTAAGTGAAAAAGATTAAGTTATTTAATCATTTACGATCGATTAATAAATAATTAATAATAATTATAATTATAATATATAATTACTTATATGATTATTAAATTATGAATATATGTATATTACCACTTTATGATTATATAATGAACTTAAATTCATAAGTTCATAACATTTATGTATTTTTAAGTATTCTACTGCGAAAATTAAAATAATAGAATGCTCATGTGAACACACTATAATTGATACCGCTAGGGGATTTTGAAACTGGAATTATTAATTATTCTACTGCTAAGTTTCTGGAATATATTGTTAATGTGAACAGCGTTTAATATTTATAATTTTATTATATAAGTCACTTATTAAGTTAATAAGTATATATAATAATTATAATTCGCGCATAAATATCATATTGTATCATGTATGTTTACATTCATATACAAAGATTTAATTCACTAAGAAATATTTAATATAATATTATATTATAATACAAAAATATATATATATATATATAAATTTTCGTTTACTAATTTTCAAAATATCATTGACTAATTATGAAAATTAATTTTTTATAATAAAAATTCACCATAAAATATAAGATTTTTAAATCTTTAATATGTATTCATATCGAAACTATTGTTACTCACTTTCTACTTTGGCTTTCTGGTTTACATTTTTTATCTAATTTACATTTTGTTACTTTTCGCATAAACATTTCTAATTCCTGATCAAAAGCCTGAAATACTGGATTCGATTTTTCATTATAAAATGCACTTTTAGATCCTTTATTTGCCATATTGACAGCGCTACTTTTTAAAGCGCTAGCCATTATAAAGTTAAACACAATTTATAAATGTGAATATGACAATATGATATAATAAAAGTACTTATAATTATGTACATTTATATCTAATAAAATATAAACAATTATTCTATTAATTTAGATATGGTAGTTACGCAAACAAAAGTAATATCTATAATCCTTGCTCCAAAGACTATTTAGTTGGTTACGAAAAATGCAAATAATAAATCTAATAACATGCACTGGGAAATTATAATTTAATTTGCTGGTCGTATTTTTATTATCGTGTTTATACTATTACGCAACATCCATTTTTGAATATAATATATTTTGGTTTATTCATTATCAGAAGATATGGAAAATGAGAAGACTTTAGAAGTTATAACTGCAAGAAGGACTGAATCTTTAGATGCTAATTCTATTCAAAAACTCGTGACATCTTCCACTACAGATATATTTGGTAGAACCAATATCGTCAACCTTATAGAAAAAGCTGTTCTTGCTGTAACTCTGTGTAATGAACAAGATGCGGTAATACTATAGTTTAAATATATTATAATTTTATGTATATATAATCACTCATAATTTAATTGTTATAATTATCAAAGATCTTGCGAAGATACAAGTGGCATATCTTTCCTTCGGAAAATCTTTGTAATTATTAATGGGAAGGTTGCGTCTTCACGTATTGCGTACATTTACATGTAAACAGATATGATATATATAATATATATATAATATATAGGTCCATTTAAAAGAGTGCGCACAATGTGCGCAGCACATACTAATAATAATTAAGATCATTGGCTTAATTTGGTTATATATAATATATATATATATATATATATATATATATATATATATTATATTTAATATAGCAATATAATATTGCTATACAATAATGGTAATCTATTAGTAATACTTATATTTATGAAAATATCTATACATAATATTATTTATAATTATGTTATATATATCTTAACAAAATAATATTTAACAAAATAATATCGATATAATATTATCTGATAATAACACGTTTAATACATAGAGGTAGCATATAATAATCCAATTATATTCCGATTATGAGTACAAGTTTAATGAAAAATAAATGTTGTCACACCATAAATTATTAGTTATAATTGTGTTTTTATTTTTTATATTATATTATATATATAATATATATAATAATATATATAATACAAATTATTTTTTGAAATATTAGTTTGATATAAATAAGATAAAGTACACAATACAATATTTTTCAATTTACATGGTGCACTAAAAGATGATTTTAATGGTATTTCTAGAACTAATCAATTTAATTGTGTGGACAAAAATACCTAAAAATATATTACTAATACGTAATAAAATAATTTATCTTTTGTTTGATTTTTATCGGAATTGAACACGCAACCATCCCCTTAATCATAACTTTACTTACTTTTACTTTTACTCCCTTGACTCTTGAATCGTAGGGGGAATCATCAGACAAGTATCAACAACAAATTTCTTCCATTTTCCGCGATCTTCCGTCATCCGTGTTAGTTCGCTAGTACTTCTATCTGTCCATTTATTTATGTTGTGCATCCAATTATTTCGTGGCCGGCCTTTTTTCATCTTGCCTTCTACTTTTCCTTGTAGAATGGTTTTTGCCAGTCCATCGTGTCGACAAATATGACCATAATACTTAAGCTTTCTTCGTTTTATAGTGCTTAAGAGTGGTTCATATTTGCCTATTAGATTTATCATTTTTTCATGGATATAGTCATTTGTTTTTCTTTGGCGATATGTAATACACAGTAATCTTCTATGCGATTTATTTTGGAATGCTTGTATCCTTTTTTCCTCTTTTTCCATTAAGGTCCAAGTTTCGCAGCCGTAGAGAAGTATTGATAATATAAGTGATTTATAGAGGTTGTATTTTACATGGAACGCAATTTTTTTGCTTTGCCATATTGTTCCAAGTTTTACCATTGCTGAGGTTGCTGTTGCTAATCGTATTCGTAATTCGTTATCTGATGATCCATCTGATTTCAATGTCGATCCAAGATACTTAAATGTTTTGACATTTTCGAGTAGGGTTCCGTCCATCATTATGTTTGCACTTTCATTTTTACTATTTACCATAGTCTTGCTTTTCTCTTTGCTTACTTCCATCCCATAATCTTTAGAAGCTTCAGAAAGTCTATTATTAAGCTCTTGTAATTCGGAATTGGTTCCAGAGATTAGATCGATATCGTCAGCAAATCTAAGGTTATTTATAATCCTACCACCAACAGATATAGTTGACTTGTGGTTATGGAGTGTTTCCTGCATGATTTGTTCTAAGAAAATATTGAATAACACTGGGGATAACAGACAACCCTGTCTTACTCCAACTGTAGTGTGGAAGAAGTCTCCTGTCTTGTTATTTAGTATTACAGCACTATTCGAATTTTCATATAGCGACTCAATTATTCTTATAATTTCATGAGATATGCCAAAATGACCCATGACACTCCATAGCCCTTTATGCCATACTCTATCAAAGGCTTTCTTGAAGTCAATATAGTTATGGTACACATTTTTCTCAATTTCGATATGCTTCTCCATTATTATTCTACTGTTAAGAATTTGTTCAATAGTGCTTCTTGATTTTCTGAACCCTGCTTGCTCTTCAGCTAAAATTTGTTCAGCTTGCGGTATTAGTCTATTTAATATTATTCTTAATAGAATTTTGCTCGGATGTGGTATTAGGCTTAGTGTTCGATAATTTGAGCATTTCTTTGTGTCACCTTTTTTCGGAATAGGAATTATCAATGATTTTGTCCATTGATCTGGCCATATTTTTGTTTTCCATATATTTTGGCATATCTCTGTATATATTTTGATTATGCTTTCTCCTCCATGCTTTATTAGTTCAGCTGAAATATTGTCATTTCCTGGGGTTTTATCATTTTTTAGCATATGAATTGCATTTTCAACTTCCGATTTTAGGATTGGCAGTGTTTCTTCAATGTCAGTGTTATTTTGATTATGATTAGTTAATTTGTTAATATTTTGTTTAATTGGATAATTATACAGATTATTGCAATATTCTGTCCATGTTTTTAATAATGATTCATTATCAGCAATACGTTTATTGTTTTGGTTTTCGTCTTCTATTATCATGATTTTCCTTTTTATTGGATTTGTTAGGGTTTTTAAAATTTGATATGCTCTTTTATTGGATCTACCTCTAGCCATATCTTCGTTAATAGCATTACATTGTTCTTGTATCCAATTTTCTTTTGCATTTTTCATTTGTTTTCGGATTGAAATATTTATTTCTCTATATTCCTCTTTTATGTCTGAATTATTCTTTTTTAATGCATTTAAAACTCTTCTTTTATCACACAAATCAAGTATATCGTTAGTGATCCAGGGTTGTTTATTTCTACGATATTTACCTATTATTGTTTCCGCAGTAAGGTGTATCGCTTTTTCAATATCAGAAACAATTTTGGTCACATTATTTTCATCCTTATTGATCGCTGATAAAACTAGTTCGAGTTTTTCTTTGTATTCGTTTGCAATTTGTGGGTTTCGTAGCTTTTCAAGGTCGTATCGGATTCTATTACTTCTTTCTTTTTTCTTAAGACATAGTTTCATTTTGATATTGCATAGAACTAAATCATGGTCGCTATTTATGGTAGCTCCAGGATATGTTCTAGTACTAGTTTTAATGATACTAGATTTAAATCTTTGTGGTATTAGAATATAATCGATCTGGTTATGAGTTTGTCCATCTGGTGAGTGCCATGTGGTTTTCCTTGACAATTTGTGGTTAAATAATGTATTGGATATAACTAACTTATGTTTTTCAGCAAACTCAAGTAGTCTTTCTCCGCGACTGTTTGTTTTACCAAGACCAAAGCGTCCTATAGCATTCTGCCATATTGGATATGCATCTTCTCCGGCTTTAGCATTCCAGTCACCTAAGACTACAATAAAATCTTTTTTAGGTGTAGTTTTTATGCTTTCATCTATTTTTTCATAAAATTCCTCAATTTCATTATCTGAGTAGTCAGAAGTAGGAGCATATACCTGTATTATAGTTAAATTTTTCGGCTTTGCTTCTATTCTTATAGATGTTATTCTGTCTGAGACATATGAAAAATCCAGTATTGAGTCAGTGATTTCTTTCCTTATTAGAAATCCAACACCATTTCTTTTTAATCTGTTCTGTCCGCTATATAGAAATGTATGTCCATTGTCAGATACTTCTTCTCCTGTTCCTTTCCATCTTACTTCAGATAGTCCTATTATGTCCCATTTATAGTTTTCGAGTTCTCGACAGAGTTCTTCTAATTTACCACATTTTGCAAGAGATCTAACATTCCAAGTTCCAATTGTCGTTATATTGGATGCCATTTTTATTTTCTTAAATTCATTACTTATATTATCTTTGTTTGTGTATATATCGCCAGTAGAACATTTTCCACCTCTATCCTGGGAATTTCCGATAGATAGCGCGGTCGTTGTTAACCCGGGGCACGGCCGATCCGGTATGATAGTTTTGTTGTTGTTTGTCATGATTCTTTCAATAGGCATTTTAATCTGAGTGGCGCCTATCTCCTCTCCCAGACCCCTCCTACTAGTTTAGTCCATATGTTGATATGGTTTACCAGGGTGTGGCGCTTGGAGCCAGAGTAGGAGAGTTAGGTAGAGCATAATGGTTAAAAGATATGACTGCTCAGATGAGAACAACAGCATATCCTCAATTTAGTTCCAAAATGCAATACCATACACCCCAACATAACTTTAACATTATTATAATAGCAACTTTAATATTCATTATAATCATCATCATTAAAATGATATTTTAATAGTAGTTTTACAATTATTAAATTAATATTATATAAAAACTGTATACAGTCATCGATATTGGTCATTATAAATAGGTTTTAGGACATGCGGCATTCTTCGATTACCCGAACGTGGAAGCCGTGAAACACGGCGAATGGGAGAAGTGGCTCGTAGACAGTGGGTACGACCTGGCACTGATGGACAAGTGTTCGGCGACCAATACCCTATTCATGCACTACTTCGTATCGAAAGCGGAATATTCCATGGGATGTGCTCAGGAGATTATGAGAACTGTGTTCAATGCCATCGTCGAACTACATTACATATTTCTCGTCGTTCCCATGGGTTAGCTAACTATATATATATATGTAAGGTATATTTAATATATAAATTATATCTTGACGTTTATATATATATATATATATTTATTTATATATATATATAATATATATATTATATATAACGATATATATATATATATATATATATATATATATATATATATATATATATATATATATATAACGATATATATATATATATATGTCATTTACAGTTTAAGATAAAACAGTAAAGAAATAATCTTGATATTAAAATATATCCTACATTTTGATTACGTAAAATATTATTAACTAATTAAATGTTTGCTCTTTAGTAGTTATTATATTTAATTAATATAATTATATTTTTATATATTTTAAATGGAATAGTATATTCTGATACCATCATAGTAAAATAAATATCCTCGCTTATGTATAACACAAAAACTTAAATAATACAAACAATATTAAAAATATAATTTAAAACAACAATACATTAATTGCATTTTTAATTTTTTTTTATATTTTTTCAAAATTATATATATTTATATATATATATACAAAGACGTTATATATTCGTTATACTACGCCCCTTAGATGTCTATGTATATATATTTATATAAATAGTAATAGTGTGTAGCGATAAAGTATATTTACATACATTTATTATATAATTCTTAATCGCTCAATATTTTATATTTTCACTTCCACGCCTGCTTACCTACGCAGTCTTTCACAAACACCATCTCTTCTCTTCTTCCTATAACTTTCACGATACCGGACGTCTGATTTCTCCGACGTAAGTCATCCCTAAAAACGAAATCGCCATGACTAGTAGTTCCTAACCTCTCCGCTTAACTCTACGATAGTAGTCCGTAGTCTCGTCGATAACGCGTCGATATCGCCTACTCGTACTATTACATAACACCACCTCCCCGCCCGCTGTCAGGTGTGTACCCGGAGTCCGCGATAGCCTCGATCTTCACCGAGGTACGCTACGACGTCACCGCCACCTCATCGGCCACGTCGCGTCAACGCAACCTGCACCACCAGGGCGCGCTGTTCGTCTGCTATCGTAACGACCACGCGCCGTCGCTGTACGTTCGTGAGGCTCGCGTCAAGGATCACGACGACCTGACGCCGATCTTCAACGCGAAGAACACCTACCTGCTCGACAAGTACGGCGAATACTTCCTCGCCGAACTCATCGACGCCCAGGTTGTTGTCGATGTAGTTGTCGATGTTGTTGTTGTTGTTGTTGTTGTTGTTGTTATTATTATTTGTTGAATGTATAATATATATAATAAGTAATACAAAACAATACATGTAATAAAATTAAAGATGGATAAATATAAAGTTGTTAACACCAACGGTGTTATTTGTAGGAAAGGTAGAAATGAACATTATAAGTAATAATAATAACAATTATAATAATATTTATTAGAAGAATTTTGTTTGTTTTCTGTTTCATTTTCTAATTTATAATATTGATATGCTTTTTCCTTCTAAAGGGCTTACAAATATTTGTTGTTGTTTTCGTCTGTAAAATATGAATAATAAGTATAATACAAAATGAAACACAAAATAAACTAAAAGATGAATAAATATTCAACTATTTTTTCTAACTTGTGTCTTGAGTTTATCATGTGTACTACATACATTGTGTAGTGTATCTATCCAGGTATATAGCTACATCTAAAATATTGTATTTGTTTACTTATCGCTGCTTATTTGACACATGATGAGTCGTTAAAATAAATGTAATCTAATAAATAGACATATCTAAATTATATTTATTAACTGACTTTATCGATAATTAAATATTTAATTTAATGCGTATTATTAATATAGTATTTTAAATGTATTCACATTTTCTAACAACAACAATTTAACCATAACTATATATAAATAGAGGGTTATCTATTCTTCTCATAAGATAACACAACACATCACACTATTATCACGCAGGACGAAGATATGCAATGTTTAGTCGGGGAAGCGAATAACTCGGCGGTTGGATTCATGAGTTTAAGTACAGAGGTTATAACCCCTCCTCACACACACATGTACCCCATACACTACATACGTGTGTACGTGTGTTTGCACATGCTGGTCGCTGGTTAAGTAGGTCACGTCGGTGGTTAAGTAGGTCAGGTCGATGTTAACGAAGACAAACGAAATAATTATTTATTTTTATCGAGTAATTTAAATATATAACGTTTAATATTAAATCTAAATTATATATATGTGTATAATTAATGTATTAGTATAATTTATATATTATTATTATAATAAATTTATTAATGATCATTTACATATATATATATATATATATATATATATATATATAGCACTTAATATTAATATGATATCATTATTTTTAAGAGAAAATTGATATTAGCTTAGATATTAACTTTATTATGTAACTATGTATATATCAAAATATAATTAGGATAATGTTACTTATCTCTAACGTAGATGTTCATCGAATTATTCGCACTCCGCTCTGTTCAATGTTTGACAGCGCTATTTGATTTAAATGTATAAGCGCTGAAATAAATGCATCTATGAATAATGAAATTTCCGGATAAAATTAAATGTTAAATAAAGTGCGATTGCTATTTATATAGTGCGTATAGTTAGTATAGTGCGTGACTACGAGTGTGGCTTAGATTTACCTGTCACCCGACATTAATGAAACATTTCTCCATCGCCAGGTGAACCTGGAGCTATTGAACGACTGCTTCGAGCTGAACGCCTACAACGGACTCCGCAAACCCAGCACCAGCAGCGAAGCCGACCTCGTCATACCGGAGGTCGCTCAAGTCACCGAAGGAGTATTCTTAAGTCGGTGTTACTCGCGCGTGTACTGCTATTACCTATTGCATTCGTCCTGATTTATGTATATTAAGATATTATTACGTGCACGTGTTGCTTAGTTGGCCTAGACGATAGACATTTGGGTAGTAGGACGCTGATTCAAACCCATCCCTGACTAATTAAAGTGGTCTTACAATTATATTTAGAAGTGATCCTTTATAATCGTGTGGGATGAAAGACTCCACCAAAATAACAATAATAACAATATATATTATAGATGTTTAATTTGATAGTTTCCTATGTATCTATGTTTATAAATGATTCTTTCTTAGTTTGACATTCTCGATTATAAATATGCTTAATTAGGAATTGAGTAGGTGTACATTATCAAGCACCGAACCTGAGATAACCTCGCAACAACTACACTATAGATACCCAGCATAGATATAGAGAGAGAGGAATGCACTTTTATCTATAATAATAAATTTAGTCTATAATACTTGATGAGATCTCCTAACAAATACACCATTCTACTACAGATCTAGTAGACTCCCTCACAACACCCACTCTCCCCTAACTAAGCCCCATTCTACTACAGATCTAGTAGTCTCCCTAGACAAAACCCACTCTCCCCTAACTAAGCCCCACTGACTACAGATCTAGTAGACTCCCTAGACAAAACCCACTCTCCCCTAACTAAGCCCCACTATACTACAGATCTAGTAGACTCCCTCGACAACACCCACTCTCCCCTAACTAAGCCCCATTGTACTACAGATCTAGTAGACTCCCTAGACAACACCCACTCTCCCCTAACTAAGCTCCACTATACTACAGATCTAGTAGACTCCCTCTACAACACCCACTCTCCCCTAACTAAGCCCCATTGTACTACAGATCTAGTAGTCTCCCTCTACAACACCCACTCTCCCCTAACTAAGCCCCACTATACTACAGATCTAGTAGACTCCCTCGACAACACCCACTCTCCCCTAACTAAGCCCCCCTTACTACAGATCTAGTAGTCTCCCTAGACAACACCCACTCTCCCCTAACTAAGCCCCATTGTACTACAGATCTAGTAGACTCCCTCGACAACACCCACTCTCCCCTAACTAAGCCCCACTATACTACAGATCTAGTAGACTCCCTCTACAACACCCACTCTCCCCTAACTAAGCCCCACTCTACTATAGATCTAGTAGACTCCCTAGCCAACACCCACTCTCCCCTAACTAAGCCCCCCTTACTACAGATCTAGTAGACTCCCTCTACAACACCCACTCTCCCCTAACTAAGCCCCATTGTACTACAGATCTAGTAGACTCCCAGCACGGCTCCCTCGACAATACCCATGTGGCCAGCATATCATCGCCCGAGGAATTATCCCTCATGGAGAACGAATCCGAAACCTCAACCATCACTAAAAGCATTATCTTCTCGCCTGATGTGGGTTGGTACTGGTCACGATAAGGGTAGGTTGTGAGCCCCAATATGGGGTCGACGATACCTGGGGTCACCGATGTTCCATTGCGTATTATACTTACGTGTATAACGTAACTCGATGGTGTTCACTTTTTATAGGGAAGTGACTTTAGGTTAAGTTTAGATGGTATAAGAAATTCGCGAGATATTTCGATACAAACTTATATTCAAGATTTAAAATATTAAAAATTCGATCGACTGTCGTAAATTGCATTGAAATGTATTATAGAAAAATTGATAAAAAATTATACAAATAAGTTAACTTCTTGATCCTATATTCGCTTTCATCTTTAATTAGACATTATATCATCATCATCTATATATTAATCATATACCTTATACATTTTATAATGATTCATCAAAGGGTCAACTAAAATAGTGATATTAAAAAATGTAAAAAAAGTTTCTAAATATATAAGTTTCTAAAGTTTTATTTGTTATTTTTGGGTAATAAATAATATTATCACTGTTTATTATGTATAATAAGTACATGATAACATATAGTTAAATAACAATATTATCACTACTAACACTAAAATATGTACATTACAAATAATTATAAAATAGATAAAATTTAATATATAAAATAGATGAGTATACTCATAGTACTTGAATGATTATAACAATATCAACTCTACGCTGATGATCGATTCACACTTATTTCATGCACTAGTTACTTTTATATGTCGTTGTAAAGATAATAATATATTTAATTATTTTCCGACTCACGTTTCGTAATACATATTACACGCGACCGAAAACTCGCGAGGCGCATAACAATACGCATCCCTCTAACCCTTCAAGGTCGTCAGTCTTACTCACCGCATCCCTCTAACCTATCAAGGTCGTCAGTCTTACTCACCGCATCCATCTAACCCTTCAAGGTCGTCAGTCCTATTCACCGCACCCCTCAAACTCGGAGTCATCGAGCAAGCGCTCGTCACCTATTCCATCGAGTGAGCACCGCATCGAAGTTCCCAACCTGCACTGGAAGGAGGAGGAGACAGTGCCTCGCTACACCGGCGAACAGAACTGCTTCGCCGTACAGCTGTTCGTCATCGACGCCAAACACGAGATGAGATCCGTGGACTTCCTGCCCAACGGTTCGTAGATGTTACCCGTTACCTGTGTGGTTTAACCACTTCCATCAACTTCTTTATGGAAGTTTTCGAACGTGCTAAGGTCGAGGTCATCGTCGTAGTGGTATCTGTAGAGGCCGATGTCATCGTGGTTGTGTACGCAGTGGAAATGATTGCCTTAGCGATAATCGTAGATGATCGATGGATAACTTACGTTTATCTTATGACGCACTGTGATCGTTATATGACTAATTATACGTCGCATGCCAATGGAATAGAATTATTTTATTTTAAGATTAGTAGAATAATATGAATAATTCTATCATTTATAAATCATTTAAGTATATGATTTTAGAATAATGTATATATATCACAGTATTTTACATATTAAAATTATATTAAATATTGCGAAAGTTTTAATTTTATTAATATTCTAATTATAATATATATATATATTTATATATATCAATGGATTATTTTTATATTTCAAATTAAATATAATACAATGATTATATAACTAATCTATCATGTATTACATATAGAATTTAATGTCAATATTAAAACGACAAGATATCCAGTGATATTAATATCATACTAAAAAGTATAATATTAGACATGTATACATAAACCTATTTGTGTTGATTGACACCCCTATCATTGACCCCTCAGCATTCGACCTCTTCCCCGACCTCGACTTCTGCGTGATGTCCGTACCTCATCTGGTGCCCGAGTTCCCGTTGCTTCAGTGCGGCGTACGCGTGACCCCGAGGTCAAGGTCGACCCTAATGCACGAGTTGTACGTGTTCTCGAGGGATTCGCTGAGGCACGACTTCACCGTCCGCAAGGCGAAGGAAAGCGACACCGACGATATCAACAGACTCGTCGGTTTGTACCTGCTAGATAGGGGGTGTAAGTAAACAGGGAGGGGTGAAACTACAGCAGTAGTAAGGCGGAGAGAAGACAATTCTTGAATTGTATCGATAGAAAGGATAACTGGTAGCGATGTAATGGAGATGTGAGACTTCTAAGGTAATACGAGGACTGCGATAGAGAGATGAGATGTCTAGGAAGGACTGAACAGAGACGATTAGGTGGGGAGAGATTGTAGAAATGATACGAGAAGGATAGACTTGTAGTGATAAGCTACGGAGTATATAACTCAACAGAACGATACGATTGAGAAGTTGTATTATTTATTAAGAGATTGAAAGATACTAGTATGTTATTTAAGAGTTTATCTAACAACTAGGTTTGCGTTTATATCCATATAATACATATTTATTTAAGACTAACGATATACTAACAATAATAATCGTGATGAGAGGCAGAATGAGGGTACTGATGGGAGCGAGATAAGTATCTGGTCCATGGTAGCTATGAGATTTGACAGTTTACGTTTATAGTATTAATCTAAATGTTAATCATTTGTATTTCAGATATTATATAATATTATATAATGTATCAATAATTACAACCAGTTGGTAAAGAGAGTTTATTTTATCCCCATTCGTTTATTTCAAGTTATCCTCCTCCAGATTAATCTCATGTTCAACACGATTATCTATTTCCCCGCATATAACGCCATGCTTTACACTACAACGAATAGAGAAAGTTCTTAATAAAGAGCTGATCATTCGTGACCTCGATCAGTTCCACCGAGCTCGACGAGACAACGACGGAACGGAACTTCAAGCTTTCGTAGCGACCATCGGAAGAAGTTCCAACGAACAAGTCAGTAATCCTTTAGTTAAGCGTAGTTTGTATGTACGTCTGTACGGTGTACACGTGTGAGTAAGGGTTCTACATAGTAAACATGAATATGTAGTCTATTTATTAAATTATTCTATGCATCTACATTCTCTGTGAATAAGCTTAAATATGAGATTATCCTTAATAATGTTAAATTGAAATTAAAAAAAATAAATCAAAATGTGTATCTATTTCTGATTTTTAATTAAAGGCGTCAATTAAAAATTAATGGAGGAATCAGTTTGATCGTTTAACTAAAGGAGTATTCCCCTTTTACATAGATATCATTTAAAATCGTTATGTTCAGTTACCGATAACCATCATCGAAGTCGTTAGCCATCCCCAGCAAACAGTAATAGCAGCATAATAGCAGCATAACAGCATATGTAATAGCCACAAAAGTTTACATTGTGCTGTTATGCTGCTATCATGCTGCTATTACTGTTTGCTGGGTCGCAGTAGATCGGTATCTTAAGTGCCTCTCATCATCACCCCTCTCATCACCACACCTCTCATCATCACCCCTCTCATCATCATCACCCCTCTCATCATCACCCCTCTCAGCATCACCCCTCTTATCATCATCACCCCTCTCATCATCATCACCCCTCTCATCATCACCCCTCTCATCATCACCCCACTCAGCATCACCCCTCTTATCATCATCACTCCTCTCATATCACCCCTCTTATCATCACCACCCCTCTCATCATCATCACACCTATCATCATCATCACCCCTCTCATCATCACCCCTGTCATCAATACCCCTCTCATCATCACCCCTCTCATCATCATCACCCCTCTCATCATCATCACCACCCCTCTCATCATCATCACCCCTCTCATCATCACCCCTCTCATCATCACCTCTCTCATCATCACCCCTCTCATCATCACCCCTCTCATCATCACCCCTCTCATCATCACCCCTCTCATCATCACCTCTCTCATCACCACGCCTCTCATCATCACCCCTCTCATCATCACCTCTCTCATCATCACCACGCCTCTCATCACCACCCCTCTCATCACCACGCTGCCCCTTTGATTGACAGGTGATAGGTATCGCCGTAACTCGCCACGAGGAGGAGATAGAGTACATCAGATCTCACTACAACATCGAGGACTTCATCTACTACAATCATCACCGGCGACACGATCACGCCCACCTGTACCACTTTCTCATCAATCCCGTCTTCAAGATCTTCAGCAAACACTTCCTCAAGGTCGGCGTAACCTTAACTATAGCGATTAATGTATAGTTATATTATATATTATATTATATATTATATTATATATTATATTATATATTATATTATGTATATATATATATATATATATATATATATATATATATATATATATATATATATATATATATATATATATATATATATATACTATCAATATGATCACTGTAAGCTACAATTACATATATTTAATCTATATAAATTAACCGCAGTTAATGTATTACTCTATGCTATATATGCGGACTGAATTATGATCTATTCAATATGCGAATACATATTTTCTTATGGTTTAAAAATAAATAAAATAAATATAAGCGCCGGGTGATTTTACTTCTTCTGAATTCTACGTAATCATAATGAATTAATATTAATATTTACGAGTTAGCAGATATATTGAAAATTAAATAGAAGTATTTCGCAAGCCATGAATGAATTTGATACTAAGATATCATCAATCATATGGCCTATGGCCTCACCTCAACGTAACTTTCATCTCCCTTACAGGAGATCCTGCGCATCGGAAACAAAACATGTCTATATTACCCGTTGTTCCCTATAATTAAATCTATGGACTACAAAGAACAACACACACTGATTTCATCGCTGACTGATCTCGTACCGGTTTGTGAACGTAGCGGAGTGTTGCTATCATTAATATTAGTGTTTCATTATTAACACTAGTTTCAATTATCAATATTATATTTTTTATTATTTCATTATTACTAGTTTAAATTATTTATAGTTTTAATTATCAATATTATATTCCATATTATATTTTTTAGTATTTAATTATTGATTTTATTTTTAATTATCTATTATATAATATACTATATATATATATATATATATATATATATATATTATTCTAATATTAATCTATTATTATTATGTATCAGTGATATCTAGCTTATATATCTTATCTTTCACACAATGCGACATATCACAATATCACGTGCCTCATTGGTTAACACCGATGACCTACGCAGGTGAACGCTAGGAGACAAATAGAATACTCGTCTGAAGTGATGAGGAGGAACGGTCCTTCGAAGCGTATCCGAGAATCCAAGATGGATCCGTTTGCTTTGACTCATCTTAATTGCAAACTCGCGTTGGAGCCGAAGGTAAGTCATCGCTAGAGTTATTAAGTTGACCGGTGATCTACTAGGGAAGCGTAAGTTCTACTATTTATAAATAATTATTTATATTAATATATATTACGATTGCGTACGCGAGATCATTAGTGTTCGTTATTACCGTGAAAGACGTAATATAAAGTCGAAAATAATATGCATATAAATATTATTATTACATATCATTGTTATATCATTATTATATAAATATTAAATTACTATTTATAATTCATGCATTATATATTAATCTAAACATAGATTTTGTTTAATATAAAGTATACACACAAAATATTTAAAATCAAAATTTAAATATTCCATAAACCTGATAAGTTACAGGACTATATACCATACTATATACCATAATATATATTATTAGTGTGCGAACAATAAATATCAGAATAATAATTAAGTAAATTATGTACATTACATTACACTCGAAGACACGCCCCCATCCAATGATTGACAGGTGACAATCAACGCTCGTATCGTTGTCGTCGGAGCCTCTACAGTCGGTATCGCATTCCTCGAGAGTTTTGTGTTCTGCCCCCACCTGCGCTTCAATAATCTCACACTGATCTCCCGTCACGGTCTCCCTGACGACTATAACTATAGTTAGTGGCGCCTAGTAACCGTTGCTATGGTTATTCGCATTCAATAATGGTTGCTAGGTTATAGTTTTTCATCATTTTTATGTAATTATTAAGTAGGATATATATTATCATTTTTAACGGCATAATATATTTATTATTATTAATATTTATTATCTACGAATAAATATTAATTCCATTTATTTGTATTTTAATATAATTAAATAATTTATATATATATATCTGTATTTATTTATACAATCATATTGTAATAATTAAATTAAAATTATTTAATTTCGTCGAATAGGAAATCATTATTTAGTATACATTCTATTATAACAATACACATTAATTAATATTACATTAAATATATATATATAATTATGCAATAATATAAATTTACTTATATTATTTAATTATATTAATATTTATATATATTATTTTAATTATAGATTACTATAGTAATATTAAAAAATATCAGCAACATATTATATAATTAAAATGAATGTATAACAATTAATTCATCTATATTAATATGCAATTACAATAGAATATTATTTTATAAGTCATACGATAATCACATCAGATATTTCTGTTTGATCTTTTCATAGAGTATATTAATTCCAAAATTACGCTGATTTCTGCGGAAGCTATTCACACTTTGGCCCCGATTATTTGCACTAATGTTTAACGTTCCTAGATCATAACTAAACCACCGCCAATAACTCCCACAATGGATCCGCTATGCTAATGCAAACTGAAAGCAAACCTGTAATATATACCAGCATATATGTTAGGCATCAATTATTCATACTTTGACCTAGATCATTTTCACTAATGATTAACACGCCTAGATCGCACCTAAACCAATACCTCCGATAACGATTACCTGCACCGATAACAGATCCGCTATGCCAATGCAAACTGTAAAGCTAAACCTGTACTTAAAGGCCTGCGCAACACCCTGAGTTTAACATGGTGGAGATAGGAAAATCATGGAATACTAAAAATAGATTTAATCTATGTATACTTCAAAATATCAACTATTTTTTTTATATATTTTATATAACTAATATTTATCTACAAATATAACTATCGGGTATGATAATTAGATTATTAAAATTATATTAAAAATGGATTAAAACTATACCTATTTCTAGAAAAAAAATATGCAAGAAATTTCAATCAAATATAAAAAATATTATACATAATTGAATAATCTATTAGATTTATATAGTTATATCTGAAGAATAACATAATATTAATATACTGTGAAAATGTCATGTCATTTGAATAAGTATTTCTATAATCGAAAGTGGTTCAAACATAGATGGTAAATTTTTTTTTTTATTCAGAGATATTTACATTTTAAAATTAGAGATTAGAAAAAATTATCATATTTATATGAACTATTTTTCGAGCTCGTATTTATAAATGCTTATTTATGTCACTTTTAAGTACTTTTATGCACCGTGCTATATACCATTTTAAAGAGATTTAATAAAATATTATGATTATTATATAAAAAATATTTTATTTTCAAAATCATGGTTTTACGTCTGCCTTTAAGCCTATTTCTTAGGGCACCAATTATTAACACTTCGACCTAGATTATTGTCACTAACGTTTAACACCGCCTGCACCGATTACAGATCCGCTGTGCTACAAAATGTTGCCGACGGACCACTCGTACAGTCAGGCTGACTTCACGACGATGACCTTGAGATCGTGGGTGAACACCATTACCGGCGACCTCGTTAATATCGACCGCCGCCGCAAGAAGATCACGGTGCGGAGTCCTGACAGAAGCGGCGACACCTACGAAGTTCCCTATGATCATCTCATACTGACTACGGGGCTACAGTTCCAGGTTGGCGGGGTGGGGTGGGGATTGTAGCGGGAGTGGGGGTAATGTAATGGTGGTGGGGGTGTAGTGGGGGGTGGGGTAATGTAGTGGAATGGAAGGGGGTGTAGTGGTGGCTGGGGGGTGTAGTGTGGGCGGGGGTAATGTAGTGGGATGGGAGAGGGTGTAGCGGGGGTGGGGGTAATGTAGTGGAATGGGGGGGGGGGTGTGTAGCGGTGGCTGGGGTAATGTAGTGGAATGGGAGGGGGTGTAGTGGGATGGGGGGGGTGTAGTGGTGGCTGGAGTAATGTAGTGGAATGGGAGGGGGTGTAGTGGTGGCTGGGGTAATGTAGTGGAATGGGTGGGGGTGTGGCGGTGGCTGGGGTAATGTAGTAGAATGGGAGGGGGTGTAGTGGTGGTTGGGGTAATGTAGTGGAATGGGGAGATGTAGCGCAATGGGGAGAATATAATGGCAGTGCTTGGTGAGGTGAGTGTAGCATAATAGGGGAATGTAGTGGAATGGCCGTCAGAAGAATTATTATTATTATATTTCTAACACATAAAGAGATAACTGTCTTATAGGTATAGAATATTATTGTACAAATATTAAATATATTTCTCACTATCTAACTATTCTGACTATTTCTCACCGATCTCGAGCCGAACCGAGACCTTTACATCTCAAACTCGATATTATTTCTATATTTTCTAAACCCATTTTACAATATATTCTATTGTATTATATTATATATATATTTTAAAGTTAACCTATATTTTTTTATAACTCATATTTATATAGTAAGTAAACATCATTTAAAATTAATCCAACTTGGGTCAGGTATCTTTTTAATTTCATTTAATCATACCAAAATAAATCTTTATAAATGGAAAACATTCTATCAACATTATATCATATATGTATTTAATATTAAACTTTCGTATAATTTTAATATAAATATTTATCTAAATGATATTAATTCATTTAATTTATTTAATTCATTTAAGCAATACATTTGTTATTGATTTTTAGATGAACCTGATATCAGATAAATACTTTCGGTTCCATCCGGCTAATTCGATGCATTTAATATTACACTACATTAATATTTAGCTTCTCGTTTTACTGAACCTACGCTTTCTTTCGGCTTAACTGAATTGCTGCTTTTAGATATTAGATTGCATTTATACTTTTTATAATAAAAAATGTATATTGGATTATCAAAATTAGATTAAATCGATTAATTAAATAATTAATTAATAATTATTCTGATATGATGAAATAAATTTGAATTATTTGATTCTATCCATAGATGCCAATATTGAATAATGTTGAAATCATCACAAAAGACACGGAACTGACCGATCACAGGGGTTAATATTTACTCACTAAATAAAGCAGATATTCTATGTAGTGTATGCAATTTATTTATATTTATATACTTTAATAAATAATTAACCCAATACAATATTTTATATACTTTTCATATATATATATATATATATATATATAACTAACATTATTGTGTCTCAGTAGTATTCAAAATAATACTAAATATAATAACAATAATATATATACAATTATATATACATATATATATTCTAACACAAGCGTACTTTTATATCAGTTGTAATATTAATATCCCAGTTTATCCTATAGTTCAATAAATTAAATATATAATTATATAATGTTATATATTATAACTTTATAACTACAATTATTTTCCCAAAATAATGATAAATATAATAATATATATATATATATATGTATATAAATAAATATGAATGTATTTTTTTTACTTCACCTATGGGATGAAACGACTACAAAAATAAAAACGATAAAAAAATAAAACAATAAACAAACAACGCTTGTAATTCCACACACATGCCCCAGTTTACCCTATTCCTCACACGCGCCCCAGTTTACCCTATTCCATACACACGCCCCAGTTTACCCTATCCCTCACACGCACCCCAGTTTACCCTATTCCGTACGCACCCCTGTTCACCCTATTCCGCACACACGCCTCAGTTTACCCTATTCCTCACACGCACCCCAGTTTACCCTATCCCTCACACGCACCCCAGTTTACCCTATCCCTCACACGCGCCCAGTTTACCCTATTCCACACACACGCCAGTTCACCCTATTCCTCACACACACACCCCAGTTTACCCTATTCCTCACACACACACCCCAGTTTACCCTATTCCACACACACGCCCCAGTTTACCCTATTCCACACACACGCCCCAGTTTACCCTATTCCGCACGCACCCCAGTTCACCCTATTCCTCACACACACGCCCCAGTTTACCCTATTCCTCACACGCGCCCCAGTTTACCCTATTCCTCACACACGCCCAAGTTTACCCTATTCCTCACACGCACCCCAGTTTACCCTATTCCTCACAAACGCCCAAGTTTACCCTATTCCTCACACGCGCCCCAATTTACCCTATCCCTCACACGCGCCCAGTTTACCCTATTCCACACACACGCCAGTTCACCCTATTCCTCACACACACACCCCAGTTTACCCTATTCCTCACACACACACCCCAGTTTACCCTATTCCACACACACGCCCCAGTTTACCCTATTCCACACACACGCCCCAGTTTACCCTATTCCGCACGCACCCCAGTTCACCCTATTCCTCACACACACGCCCCAGTTTACCCTATTCCTCACACACACGCCCCAGTTCACCCTATTCCTCACACACACGCCCCAGTTTACCCTATTCCACACACACGCCCCAGTTTACCCTATTCCTCACACACACGCCCCAGTTTACCCTATTCCATACACACACCCCAGTTTACCCTATCCCTCACACGCACCCCAGTTTACCCTATTCCACACACACGCCCCAGTTTACCCTATTCCTCACACGCCCCAGTTTACCCTATTCCTCACACGCGCCCCAGTTTACCCTATTCCATACACACGCCCACACGCCCCAGTTTACCCTATTCCTCACGCACCCAAGTTTACCCTATTCCTCACACGCGCCCCAGTTTACCCTATTCCTCACACGCACACCAGTTTACCCTATTCCACACACGCACCCCAGTTTACCCTATTCCGCACGCACCCCAGTTCACCCTATTCCTCACACACACGCCCCAGTTTACCCTATCCCTCACACGCGCCCCAGTTTACCCTATTCCACACACGCACCCCAGTTCACCCTATTCCTCACACACACGCCCCAGTTTACCCTATTCCTCACACACGCCCCAGTTTACCCTATTCCTCACACGCCCCAGTTTACCCTATTCCTCACACACACCCCAGTTTACCCTATTCCGCCGCCGGAGAACCTGTTCGTCGTGAACGACCTCTACGAAGCGGCCAAGGCGCTCGCCTGGCTCGAGAGCAGCTTCATCTACCAGAAGCGCTACGACGACGACGTCACCGGACTGGTCAAGCATCGAGTGGTCAAGCGCGAGGACATGATGCACGTGGTGGTGTACGGCCGCTACCTGGACGCGTTCACCTGCGTGTCCATGCTGCTGGACGTGAACGTGCAGCCGGCTTTCATTCATCTCGTTATGGTCGGTAACCGGGGTTATATTAGTATATTATAATAGTATATTAGTATATTAGTAACTTATATTAGTATATTAGTATCTTATAATAGTATATTAGTATATTAGTATCTTATATTAGTATATTAGTATCTTATAATAGTATATTAGTATATTAGTATCTTATAATAGTATATTAGTATATTAGTAACTTATATTAGTATATTAGTATCTTATAATAGTATATTAGTATATTAGTATCTTATAATAGTATATTAGTATATTAGTAACTTATATTAGTATATTAGTATCTTATAATAGTATATTAGTATATTAGTATCTTATATTAGTATATTAGTATCTTATAATAGTATATTAGTATATTAGTATCTTATAATAGTATATTAGTATATTAGTAACTTATATTAGTATATTAGTATCTTATAATAGTATATTAGTATATTAGTATCTTATATTAGTATATTAGTATCTTATAATAGTATATTAGTATATTAGTATCTTATAATAGTATATTAGTATATTAGTATCTTATAATAGTATATTAGTATATTAGTATCTTATAATAGTATATTAGTATCTTATATTAGTGTTTGTTTATCTATTAAACTAGTTGATTAATTATCTATTAACTAGGATCAGCAATGATTATTAACACTCATAGTGCTGGTTTAATATATTTATTATTTTTGTTAATATTCTGAATCATATATATAAAACATCATTTTTTCATGTTAATAAGTGTAAATTATAATTTATATACATACTTAACGTACAATACACTTTCTATATATTTATTTATATATATATTTTAGTTTGATACTAAATATTTAATATTAATATTTAAATATATAGTATAGAGTTTTATTCGAAAAATGCTTATAATATTCAACAATTTAATAATGTCGGCATACAAATAATTATGTTACGTGTTCATTTAAAAAGTTTTACTAATGATAAACAAAATACTACTTCTTTCACTAACACCGTTACTACCATACGCACATGCACACCTATATATCACCTCCCGCCTCCCATTCCCCGCAGCCCCCGTTAGACGAAGCCGGCGTGACCTGCTTCAACGACGTCGAGGTCGAGAAGATGGTATTCGACGAGCTGCGCCGCCTGGGGGTGAACGTCTACACCGACCACGAAATCAACGAGTTCATCTTCTCGGACACGGTGTACGACACCGACGAGGAGGACGACCTCAAGCAGCATCTGAACGGCTGCAGCAGTCGCTCCAACTCTCTGAACATCGTTTGTGACCCATTCAGTTGTGCTGCCCTGCTTACGAAACAATCTATTTATCTTAGGCTCATAATATATATATATATATATATATATATATATGTGTGTGTATGTGTGAAGTAAATCTATATTCTCTCAATAGTATTAATATACTCTACTATTTCAGTACACTCGTTATTAATGGGTATTAATACTGATACCACACTGATGCCACACTGGTGCCACACTGTTGATTATTCGCACGAATTTGCGAATACTAGCGGTTTTAATCACATTAATCATATTAAACACATTAGATATTTGTGATATTCTCGTGAAGCGTATCCTCAGCTTTATCATTAAAACTCTTTATCGGTGTACTAAAATAGAAGATTATATTAATAGTATTGTGAGAATATACACCGTGCACCCGTGATATACTGCCCATCTCAGGACCTGCCTCTTTTCGCGGTATATCAAATATAGCAAATATAACATGTAATAGATAGGCTGGAAATTTGTTCCAGCTCTCGTTATTTCAAGAATGGGCGGTATATCGTGGGTGCACTAGGTTTATCGATACAATCTATACGCTATAGTTATGATATAAATTTATAATATATGCATTATATGCGTAATTTATTAAAAACTATCCGATCATAGCTGAGACAATTTCTCACATATCGATACATAAAAGTAAGACTATTACATCTATGAACTCAAGATTATTTCTATATTTTCTAACCCAATAACTAACCACCCCTATCCTGCTAAACACGCCCCCCCACGCCCTCGCAGCTGACCAACTACATAGAAGGCGTGACCTTCAAGACGGCCGACAAGAACACCAGCATCGCCTGCAACGCCGTGTTCTCCTACGCCAGCAAGGGCGTCGACCACCTCGCATTCCAGGCGATCAACGAAGCGTGTCTCGTATACGACGGTCGACTCGTGTTGGACTCGAACTTCCACACGAACGACGTCACCATACGAGCGGCCGGCCCCTGCACCAAATTCAGGCGCGCCTATCACTCCGAGAATCTCACGCACGATATCTTTAATAGGTTACGACTTTAGTTGTGATCGGGTGCGTTAATAGATTTAACAGGCTTTATTTAGATAGATAGATAGATAGATCAAAAGTTTATTGAATTACTGGTTATATATAAAGAAAGTTATAATTATATATAAACATATAATTATAACATATATAAACAAAATATATAAATGTGATAACAGTAAGACAAAACGACACGATACAAAAAAAACAAGAAATAAACGGAGAAGTAAAATAAAAATAAAACATTGGATTATACGAGCCGTTTAATAATAATGATTATACATTAATGAGATAATAGTTAAATGTTAATATCACTCGAGTTCGCACAACGATTGTTGTTTTCCGCGATATCTTTATCACATAAATGTACGTAATACCTGAATAGGTTAGCTTTATTATTTTATAGCCTATTTTTATTGATTATAATTAAATCGCGATTTATCTCAATTTAAAATTAATTTCTATTATATAATATATGATTGTTTTCAAAGTCGAATTCATATTTATAATTATGTATTGTTTTAAATCTTAAAGATTTCGCATGAAAAACTATGAAATTATAATAGCCGTATTTTTATGCTTCGTATATTCAATATTTGTAAAGTTAATATAATACCATATGAAGGGCGCTTCTAATGACAGCATATATAAATATATAGTTTACTATAAATTAATGCCCTCCTTCCCTTATCTCTATAGTAAAGAGCTTGGTATCCGATTGGCTAACTCGCTGCTGACCCTATTTGACCCGACACTCATTCCTGAAACTATTCCCGACTCCGATAAGTTGAAGTTGATCCCACTATACAAGAATCCCAAGGTGAAATGCGCATGCTATATGTCTAATATATGTGTATGTGTGTAGGCAATTCTTCATATAGAGCTATTATATATATCCATATTATATACATATCAAATTAATTTATTGGTATCAACAATTTGAAAAAATTTCATTATTTTTTTTTTAAATGAACATATCGATATAATTCAATTCATTACAATTCAGTGATATGTATTGTATTTAAATGATAACATTATATGTTTTATTAACCACAATGGTGGATCTACAGACAAATTAGTAAATACAACCCTAGATCGCAGTGTTACATACCTAATCACTAATATCACCACCCCCGAGGACTAAATATCAACTAGTATACAAATAATATTGTAAATATTTGTAACCAATTATATATCGAAATTATAAATTAAAATAATTTAATAGAAAATATAACTAGTTGAATTGAATTTCTAAGCAAAAATATTCTTATTTATTTGTTTTTTGTTAAGATGTAATGCAATATTCTTTCACATTTTAAGCTTTAGAATAAGTTATGATATGCATATTTATTTAAGATTATATTTAAGGGTAATAATAAAATAATATATATATGATAATAAATGATGTACAATATGATAATAATATTAAAATAAACAATTGAATACGTTTACTATAATCACATTTTTAAGAAATCTATGGAAATAATTTACATTCCATTAACATAATGTTAATACCGGCATCTCATTTCTCTTCAGATATAATTATTCTAACTGTTTGGAAAAAAATTGAATTTGCCATTCATCTTTTGACAATTACTAACTTTTTCTTCGTGACATTTTCAGGGGCATATGTAAAATAATATATGACTCAATGCTTTAATTTAAATAATAATTTTTTAAATATTCATTTATTACACTTTTAAGAAGCTCTTGTCAATCTTAATGTAATTTAATAGTTTCTTATAGACACAAAAATAGTGGTATGAAGCGTTATGCCATTAGACCTTATTAGACCCATTGGACAGTACAATGTACGGTGTACATCCATTAGACCTTGTATCGTTTCATTTTTAGCTAATTTGTAATTGTATATTTTACACAAAGTATTGTGTTATATACATCTATATACGATAGTAATTTATTATAAGTCATAGGTTGCTGACTGAAGAAGGAGGTCAGAGTTTTATGTTTTCTTAGATCCATAATATATATATATAATAAATAAAATGATATAAATGAAAAGAGTGATAAATTAACAGAGCGTGAATAATATAATTTGAAATATATAACAATAACAAACGCTCTGCTCATATATATATCGTCAATGGGTAAAGTAGAATTATTAATTCAGATACCATTTTTGAAATTTTTGTATTGAAACTTTGACAGTCTACTGCTGCTGGTTTGATATTGATGTTAAATTAAAATGTTTACATATTATTAATTAATATTAAATATCTTTCAAAACATCACTGGGTATTGTCATTGTTAATGCAATCACCCTTAACCTCCCGCCCCCCACAGATAGTGGGAGCCACTCAGTACAGGTGTACCTAACCCCTAACTTAAGCCCCGCCCCCCGCACAGATAGTGGGAGCCAGCCAGCACGGGTGTACCTAACCCCTAACTTAAGCCCCCCGCCCCCCCCCACAGATAGTGGGAGCCACTCTACCCGGTAACATGAACTACTACCACCTGGAGAAGCCCGACATTCCCTTGTCGATAAGTCTGCGCCGGACGCAGCTCGACTACGGCGAGGTGATGGCGACCGGTAGCGCCACCTGTGACGGCTCTAGAGCTAAACCCGGCTATTTCATGCTGCACATCAATCAGGTAATCATCCCCCCCTAACTAGGGGCGCTGCAACAGCGGGGGATATGTCCCCCCACTTTAAAATGTAGGGGGGACCTCTTATATATTGGTCCCCCCCCACTTTTACCACAACATTTATTTTGATTGGTTGGTCCCCCCTACATACACACCATCGTTCCATCGCTGCCCCTACCCCTAACCCTACTCTACACCTCTCCTCTCTGCGTAGCTGGGTTTAGTGCGAGGTGTAGCGGAAATCTCTGAACGTTATTCTCTGGCTATATTTACCGGGAAGTCATTATATTGAGAAAATGCCTGCTTCATTGCTTAGCTAGATGCTTATTAGACACAGTCTGAGACCTCATCTGATAGCAGTATCCATGTGAACTAGTTTATGATTCGTAAGTAAAGGGGATGTCGCACTGTGGAAATATTGCTACTTTTTTTGTTTTTATGATTTTATTATATACTAATTCAGATTCAGTTATGTATTAATAATATTGTGTGAAATTTTCAAATCAAAAGTCTATAAGTACTCTATAAAAATGTTTTTCATAGATATCTAACAATTAAATCGATAATATTTATACAATAATCTTACCATAACTGTATTATATATTTATAATTTGGGCCGTCGAGTGTGAATCCGTTTAGTTAACACAAGAGTTAGGTTAAATGACTAATTCAGCCACTTCTAATGCGTATATGTACATGACTAAAGGGTACATAAGTATCACATGACTAGTAGTGTATGATGTAAATACTTACTGCATTAAGTAGTTAACAGTTTATATTATTAAATAATCGGATTTTATTACTTTTATAATTATTTATCAATTTTTAATTTGTCAAATATTTGTATATTTAGTATTTGTAAATTATATCATATTTTCACATTTTTCATAAGCATATATTATTCATACGATTTATATTTGTAATATATTACAAAATATTTGTTAATATATAAATTTATATAATATAATATCTATAAAATTCAATTTCCAAAATAAACTAATAACCTCAATATTTTCTAATAATTCTTAATGATAATGTAAATTCATAAACTGACACCCCTAATATGTTGTTATCTGCCCCCTAGTAAACTCTAACGTAAGCCCCGCCCCATAGTAAAATCTAACGCAAGCCCCATCCCCTAGTAAACTCTAACACAAGCCCCACCCCTTAGTAAACTCTAATGTAAGCCCCACCCCCTAGTAAACTCTAACGCAAGCCCCACCCCTTAGTAAACTCTAATGTAAGCCCCGCCCCCTAATAAACTCTAACGCAAGCCCCGCCCCCTATTAAACTCTAACGCAAGCCCCGCCCCCTATTAACATAAGCCCCGCCTCCTCCCAGCATAAAACCATCGAGACGATCACCTGTCTGTCGCGCGGAGAATTCTCGACGAGTAACTACGGCTGTCTGTACGGTCTGCACGAGAAGTTCCTCAAGGACATGTGCCATCGGTACAACGTGAAGCTTATCGTCGACTTCTACAAGTTCTTCGACCAGCCCGACATGATGGCTATCTATCACGATCGGTTCTCTGACTTCAGAGAAGAGGTTAGGGTTGTTTACTCTACCAGCACACACCACTTCCGTATCCCTTGTTACATAAGTATCGATGATTATATCTATTTTTATTATATCTTTTTTTTCTGTTAATCCAGAATACATAGGATGTTTTTAAAGGAATCATTTAACACCTTAATATATATATATATATATATATTTTTAAGATATTTTTAAATCACCCATATTAATAATTATTATACGAATTTGAAAATACTCTAGTGCTTACAATTTTACTAATTCATATATATAATTATTTGTCATTATTATTTATTCAATCACTAAAATTCATCTCCGATCTTAGTTTTAAATAAAGTTTGAATTTATCAAAATAGCAACTTTTATAGATATTTGTTGACACTTTTACATATATATATATTAGTGATATGTGTGAATCTATAAAAAAGTTATATACATTTATTATATTGTTTGTTATAATCACTTTGAAATTATTATATTAATAATTAAATATATTCATCATATATTTTAATTTCCATATAACTACTAAATTATAATGATTTTTAAATAATATTAATAATATCTAAATAATTAAATATATGTATGAAATTTTCAAATGATTAATTAATATATATATATTTATGAATTAACATATTCAATTAAGTATAAAACTATTAATATTATTATTAGGTGATATTAAATAATATTTAAATTAAATTTTATGTTAAAAAAAAATTAACTTATTCTAAAGCTTACAATATTTATACATATGTAATGCAAGAATAATTCATTACATCTTAACAAAAAAATAAGAATATTTTTGCTTAGAAATTCAATTCAACTGGTTATATTTTCTATTAAATTATTTTAATTTATAATCTCGATATATCATTGGTTGCAAATATATTTGTTCGGAAACATTTGAAAATTTCTTCTTTAACAATTAAGAACATCCTACAATATTTGGTAATTTTATTTTTTTAATATTGTATAAGAAATTCTCTTATATAATATATCATATTTATAATGAATATATATTAGAAATAGACAAAATAAAGTAACCATATTTACAATTATCTTATCTTCCCCATGTTATTATTAAATGAACTCACATTAAATTTATTTAAGTATTCATATACAATTAATATAATTTTCTAATACGGAGCAACTCGATTTTACATACAACCCGATACGTTAAATATATCTCTTTATTATACTCTAGCTGAACCCTACCCCCGCCCCCCCCGCTAGATCCGAGAGCTACTACTCTGTGAGTCGCCCGACGGCACCCTCTCCATCGAGGGTAAGATACGCGACATGCTTGAGAGCGACGACAGCATGCTGACGGACGGACAGAAGAAACTCCTACAGACTGACTACGAACAGAGAGGCATGAAGCGAGCCGTCGAGATGAGACTGCTTAGCTTCCTCAACTATAACAACTACCACCTGCCCATGTACGCTAAACCGGGCATGGTGTGATCAACAGGGGGGGGTGCGTCAATTCATTGCGTATTATGAATATTGGCGATATTGTGAATATATTGATTATTATAAATATATTGATTATCATGAAATTTATAATATAAACTATATGCTGTAGGATAACGGATAGAAACCAATGTGTGGAATAGTTTTATTATTATTATTATTCTCGTGATCTATTAACAATGAAAAAAACACAACATGTAAAGAGATTCAATTAATATTATTATCATTATCATTATCGTAATAAATTCGTCTATAAAAAAGAGTGTAAAAAATAATGTGATATTTTCGTCGATGTTGTTGTAGTTGTTGTTTCTTTAGAGATCTTTCCTGCTTCGCCCCCGTTGGCTCCTCCTGTATTCACCCCTTGTCGCCCCGTTACGTAAGATTCATCGCTACGATCTTAGCTTTCAGTATAGGGTCGGACACTATGTGATGTCTTAGAATAGGCTTGTTGTTTGCACACATGGATACCGGACACCTGGTGGTAATGCAATGTATTTGTACATGGGTTGCGATAGATACTTTAATAGATTACGTAAACATATAACACTACATTATTATGAAATATTCTATCTAAATTGTTAAATGTAAAAGATAATATTAATTTGATAAACATGAAATACTCGATATAGGATGGCTACATTGAAGTACAGGGTTAGAGAAGTATCTTTAATTACATTACAGGTATATCATTAAGTATTACATTATTAAGTATTACTTCAATACATAAATATAAAAATTAAAATATTAAGACAAGTGGTAAAAATTGTATTATATTCCGTGTTCAGGATAAGATATAATTAAAATAAATATTGAAAAGTGAGTATGAGAAAAATTAGCATTCACAGATCATCTTAGATGTACAACAGGACAGGTCACATGACTGGTACTAACTTGGCACCCCTACAGGCGGAGCTAGCGTTCTTCATCAGAGTCTGTATACCGATACGATCGTAGACATGTCCACACAGTAGGTTCTTCACAGGGTCTGTCATCACTTGTCCAGTGTAGGGGCAGTGGGTTTGTATGTCAGCTGAGGTTATCACCATATCTGTGGGGGGGTTAGGGTAGGGTTAGGGGGTGTAGGGGCAGTGGGGTTGTATGTCAGCTGAGGTTATCACCATATCTGTGGGGGGGTTAGGGTAGGGTTAGGGGGTGTAGGGGCAGTGGGGTTGTATGTCAGCTGAGGTTATCACCATATCTGTGGGGTGGGGTAGGGTTAGGGGGGTGTAGGGGCAGTGGGGTTGTATGTCAGCTGAGGTTATCACCATATCTCTGGGGTGGGGTAGGGTTAGGGGTCGTGGGTTTGTATATCAGCTGAAGTTATCACCATATCTGTGGGGGGGTAGGGGTTTGTGGGGGACGGTGTAGCCACAGTATATTGTGTGGGAGGGGGGGTGTGTTACTGTAGGTGTGGTACATGTCAAGATCACATGTGTATTACTAGAGAATAGATTTGTAGATTATACAAGAGATGTGAATGACTAATAGACGATGACGCCATTAACCTTGTTGCGTTGATAATGAATCTTCTTGACTCGGTTCCGATGTCTGTTCAGAAGTACTTTGAGCTGCGAATAAGTGTGGATTTGTATTAACTTGTTAATCTTTACTTGGCTAGTTCTATATTCTTCACCGAATGTAAACATAAGGGGGATTAGACATCGGTGTTCTTTACAAATCATCGACAGATTATAAAGGCATTAACGTAATAGTATATCGAATATGACATTATATTAGTAGCATTACGTAATCAATATCATATTATTAGTAGACCACAATAACATTACGATCATTGTAGGTGGCACTGGGCTCGATGCCGTATAGCGCGACCCTTAACCTTTACGCTGGAAGTCTATGATGAAGTTCTCAAACTGTCTGAACTTGTCGGTGTCTTTGATGGGTTCTATGTCATCCTTGAGGACGTTCAGGTGTTGTAACAGTATGTCACTGGCGTTGATATCATTCTCGCTGCTACCCTGCAACATAGGGCGTTAGTTAATATCATTCTCACTGCTACCCTGCAATACAACATAGGACGTTAGAATGTCATAGGGCTATAGTTAATATCATTCTCACTGCTACCCTGCATCATAGGGCTATAGTTAATATCATTCTCACTGCTACCCGGCATAATACAACATAGGGCGTTAGTTAATATTATTCTCACTGCTACCCTGTGTAATACAACATAGGGCATTAGTAAGGTTAAAGGTTAGCAAGTCCACATATCACACAGGTGTGAATGATGATAACATTAGGTGCGCGTGTGTTTGCGTGTAGTCTCATACCATCTTCGAATAACTTATAGTTTGATTGGTCGATTATATCTATATATGTGGTTATTTGACGTTTAGAAAATGGTTGGGGGTTATATAAAATATAAAAAGGTGTATTATTACGAAGGTTCGTGGTCGAAGTATAATAAAAATGTATACAAATTCGAAAATTAATTATTTATAATGTAATTGTGATAATTAAATAATAGTGATTTCAATATGGGTAATAGCGGTATTTTTCTATATAAAAATATTTATAGGCATTTTTAAAAGCTCTGACGCATGTCGAATAAAAAATATTAAAAAAAATTATATCATTGTGAAAGAAATACTCCAAACATTTAATGATGTACGATACGGCAATATTCATAAAAATGTACCGAGCCGAACTGGCTTAACGTACAGTTTATGTTTTACACTACAGAAGATAAGTAATTAACAATATAGTTTGATTTCAAAATTGTAAATAGCATTAGTTTGACAGTCATTTACTGCATGATTGATTTATTGTTGTTGCTATTATTACTTGTTTAGGTTAGAATTAGGCATTAAGCTGTGGTAACTGAGATTAATAGAGGCTGTTGTGTCTGTGCACATGTATAATGATAACTATTGTTGATAAGTCATATAATATAATTATATAATATAAATCCACTAGATAATGTAAAATACTATATAATGAGTCTATAATAGGTATACACTATATAACAATGAATACATTTTCAATCATTATATTTTACAATGAAATACAAACATGCTTTTCTCAGTATAATTACTTTTTATAAACCTATCTACACTAACAAGTGCATAAGTCAAATTCTATTGTTCAAACTTTTAAAATTTATAGAATTTATATACATATATATATATATATACTATATCTATAGAATAGTGATTTATATCTAACTAAGGAATATTAAAACATGTATAATTATTATATAAGAAATAATAATAATTTATAACAAATAACAGAATACAATTACATATTTCATATTGTTACTAAAATATATAACAATTGAAACACAACAAAATCTTATAATTATATTTAATAACAAAACAAAAATGATGTGAATATCTATACTTAAATATGTGTGATGTTAATTATAGCAATGCGTTACAAGAATTGCCATCTCGTTGGTATAACTTTACGTGACTATGAATTATAATGATGCTAAGGTAAGTTTAGGAGTGGCTTGAGAAGCTGATGATAAAGGCTACAACTCTGGTCGTAGCATGTGTTACCCCACCCTACTAATCATAAGTCTATGACTCACTACTATGAATCACTACTATCAGTTAAAACTTTATTTGGTATAAATTAAATTATATTTTTTTATAGAATCTTAACACTTGTGATTTTTTACAATAAAAAGTATTTCTAAATAAATGATTTACTTAATGTACTAAATATATAGATACCGGTATCTGTACGGTAATATTAGTTATATAGATATACCGAGTTCTACATTAATGATCGGTACGTTACCACATGAGGGGACAGACGGACGTACCTCGTTGTTGATCATGTGATTAACGCTGTCCGTGGTGGCTTCAAAGGCCGACTGAAACTGTTCGATGTCTCGTTCCACTTCTAGGATGTCGGCTTCGATGTCTTTGAGTCGATCCAAACCTTGGGCTCGCATCTCTACAGCGGGATGGCAAGTTAGCGATGTAGTGGTGAAGCGGTATATGGGAGGTGTATGTTATCTACGGGATAGTAACGTATCTAATTTAGAGTATCCATTAGAATGGCTTTCCAATGAGTATATAATAAACTATATATATATATATATATATTCTATATATATATATATGAACTTTTATATTAGTATACAAACAGTGATGCATTAAGAAACTGATAACGTTTATCTATCTCACCTATGACTCATGTAATGTAAGATGATGTATTATTCTCCTACCTCACTTTCTATTGATACCTCACTCTCTATATACCTTCACCACTCTCTTTCCTTCTCTCCCACCATACATTATCTTCCAATTCTCCTACTAACACCCCTCTATCCCTTCCTCATCTTATTTCACCCTAGCCAATAAGGAATAATATCTCTCTACTCCATTATATTCCTCTTTACCCACCCTACCCCTTTCCTCTTACTATCTTTCTCTCATTATCTCTCCATACTTCATCCATTGTTCTCTCTGAATAATCACTTAGCTTATGCTCTCCATACCCTCCTAAAACCCTCTCTCTCTCTACCCTCCTAAAACCCCCTCTCTCCCTATCCCCATACCACCCCTCTCTCCCTACCCTCATACCATCCCCTCTCTTTCTACCCTCCTACCACACCCTCTCCATAGTTACCTTCATTAGGATGCATGCAGATATCTTCGGTAAGACTGTTCAGGTGTTCGCAGGCTCCCTTGATGTACTCCTCTATACGACCCACCCTAGCTAGCGTACGATTGGTCGATATCAGCTGAGCAATGGGCGCCATCTGTACGCGGAGAGAGAGTGTATGATATTATAGCACACGTGTTTGTATGTGTGTATAGATAGTAGTCGATGGAAACATAAGATGAGATGATATAATATTGATGAACGGATGTTTATTGAATATTTTAAATCAATTAATTTCAAACCAATCAATCCTATACTGAATATATAATATAATATATATATATATAATTTATGGCACACATATATCTGTGTGTGTGTGTGTGTGTGTGTGTGTGTGTGTGTGAGTGTGTGTATGTACATATAAACATATAAACAAATATATATATATAAATATTTATATAAGTTCAATATATAAAAATATTTAGTACAATATTTTAATTTGCACAAATTATGTAATGTTATACCCTCTTATAAATTGTATTTAAAACTAAAATTTATATTAATTTAAAATTTTATATTATGTATGTAAATTCTATATTAGTATGCTGAATATAATATTAAATAAACATATTCAATACATTTTATAATATCAAATAATCTATATAGTAAATTTCAGGTATCGTTAATTAATATACATGTGTGTATTGTATTATAATCAATGTTAGTTTATGAATCACTAAACACAGCAGATGTTCAGGCTGTATAACAACAATGAACAGCTACATGACCTCAATAACAGGTATTATGTATTATTATATAGGGATAAAATAAGAAAACATTATTTTAATATTTTAATTAGAAGTATACGAGAGGTGAATTAAATGAAATACGGTTGAATGTGTATTTATTGTACATGTAATACTTATGGGATAATTATGTAAATATTCCACTAATAGTAATATGATATCATTGATATGTACATAGTTCATAGTTCAAATGACCGATTGACCACGATTGATCAAATCAGTACCAGCCATTTATCTCTGGGGGGATTGGGAAAGAGAAAATTAAATACCAATGTTGATACCTAATGAGATTATTATCTATTCTAAATATAGAAATATTCACCTACATCTACATATATATATGTGAGGTATTGTGTGAAGTTGTTCTATTATAATGTGAGTGGTATATGTAATTATGTATAAGTAAATGGTAGGTTTAGCTGTAGAGAATTAGGGGAGCTGACCTATTAAGCCACAGTGTATTGTGATGTTGCTAATGTAAGCTATTAACAATAGATCAAGTGTATTCTCTCAACTAAATCTATTATGAATGGTGGTATGTGTAGTATAGACAGATCAGTATATCTGTAGACTTGTTAATACATGTTACAAGCTGGACTTATCAAATGAGTGACTCATCATATAACATATGTATCATTTGTATTTTATTTTGTATTCGTTTGTATTAGTTTTGACTTGCATTATAATAATAATCAATTAATATCATTTTAATACTATTCAAATATATTAGAGATGGTTCAAGAGTGGTACAATAGTGGTAATATATATATGGTATATATTATATCTATACATTGCTAATTATTTATATTTATTCACAAATTGATCATTAATATACACAAATGAAATATTAGGAAAAATTATTATGTATATTTTAAGATAAATATAAATTAACATTGTTTACTATTTAATTATGTCATAAATATATATATATATAAATAAATATTGCAGTGAATATAAATAACTCACCCCTACAATTAATTATAGACTATGCAGCTAATTATCGTATGATTATCATATGCAGTATTTATTTTACTATATTAGTATTTATTTTATTTTAATAAATTAATATTTATTTATTTTGTAGGTACTGGGTCAAAAGATTCGCAATTTAAAAAATCACTAATATCACTCATAATTCATACATATATATATATATATATATAGGCAGCGTACCTACACATATATCTAGACTATAGACTATTATCATAATCACTAGAATATCATATTCATTTTGTGAATAATTGAGTCATAAACGTGCACTTTTGTATAAGTTCATATATTATTAATTATATGATAGCGGTAAGGACGTTTTCGCACGGCAGATTTATGCATGTATAAATAGTTATATTTGTATTCGCGCTAGCTATACCGTACACCTCGCCTGGGTAACGCATAGGCTGCCAGACTGGGTACCCTATGCATCAGGTGAATGTGATGAGTATATGGGCGGGATGGGCTTTAAATAGGCTGATTTGGTGTATTCGTATTCGAATAATTATTCAGTAATGTATTTGTATTGGTATTTTATTATCATATTTGGTGTATTTGATCAAATTCAGTTTCAAATACACTTTTAAAAATATGTTTATATTTTAATATATATTATATTATATTATATTATTATATATTATATTATATTATTATATATATTCAGTGATGGGCAGGATCGCGATTATTGATTGGCGATCCGATCCGGATCGGGTAAGAAAGAGAGTATCGGGATCGGCAAAGGATCGGGTAACGAATTGAGGATCGGGATCGGCGATCCCGATCTATAAAAAAAGGATCGGTGCCCATCATTGCATATACGATACTCTAATATTATTATATTTATTTATAAGAATATTAACAACATTTTAGTATTGTATTATTACATTGATATGATATTGTATTGATTATTATTTTGTAATGTTTTCCAAGGTATTACAAGACTAGGTATAACCTAAAATAATTGTTAATTTACCCTATTTTTACCCGGATTTTTACCATAATAGAATTTAATCAATTGATATAATAATTCTTTAATTAATCATTTAGTAAATGTAATTAATTTAAACATAAAAAATAATTACTAGCATTGGCTAATGATGGAATTCACATGCATTCACATTAATTAGAATTATAGTAAATGTTATGAACACCCGCACATATTATGTGGGTATAAAATTTATAATTAATGGGTATGATTAATTTGTATACAAAGTATGTATTACACAGTATGTAGTATGAAACATATTATCCACTGTGGGTATCGTCAAATCACATCCACTCCAGCTAATTCAGTGTGCTGTGGGAAACAAACTAGTATAGATAATATTTAAGACTATCTTAAATAATTATCTTACAGATATACATCATACTATGATAGTATAAATTAATGTATATATATAAATTATAGTAACTATATATTTATTATAAATTTTATACAATCAATTTTTCGAATAAAGCGGGTGTTTAGTGCTTAACTTATTTTTAAAATTGCTCAGTTGTTGTCCATAATCATCATGATAATGATTATTATCATAATTAAGTTTATCGAATTTTTTAATATTTCTGTAAATTACATTCTTGATCAATATCACTGTGATAATCGGATGGTACGGATGTTAGGCAAACATTAAATAACTATAAATTTCAAAGTTCACGCGTCGTGCATCATTTCGGGATATAATCATTATAATAAATTATTATTAAATAATGCAGCTAAAAAACAGAAGAATAAAACTAAACCAAATAAATCAAAAATATCAATCCGCAAATAGGATCGTACTCGTATTTGTATATATATATATATATATATATATTAATACGAATGGTTTATACGTATATTTTTCTAAAAGAATTATTCCCTACATGTTTTTATTCCGTATTCAGATTTTATATTTGTATGCACTAGAGCATATAATGAATTCGCACGACACAAGTCACTTTGTTATTTATAGTTATTTAATTTTTGTCTACCGTATTCCCCTGATAATCATATTAGTTAATATAAATAAATAAAACCGTGAATACGGTATTCACTGAATACTCATTTTGCCGACCGATATATTTAAAATTTCAAGTTGGGTGTGCTTATTAATATTGTTGGTGTTAGTTAAAATCATTATTTTCACTGGTTTGGTTTGGTTGAGTTTGGTTTTAAAATATCCAGGTTTTTTTAACTGCATTACTTCACGAGTGAGAATATACATTTTATAATAAAAGCATATATATATATTTAGTCACGCTCAACTCAGCGGCCAATATGAGCATAGACAATCATACACAAATATTATATTAAATATATAATATATTTGAATGTAATATATCGGGCGTCGATAGTATTTTTGTTAATTGTAAACATTGCCCCGTATTATTATAAGCGGTGAAATGTTAAAAATTACAAAAATATAATGATTATATTATAAACCACAATTCACTGGATTATCAAGTTAGAATTTATGAAAAATGTTAAAGTTAAAGTTACTGTTATAATATCATATTAGGGCATTTAACAATTCGTTTGATGTATATAATTAAATATAAATATTTCTATTTTTAGTCGAACCGAATTTGACTTTTTTTATCTATTAATTATAATTTTATTTTGAATAATATTCGATATATTAATTGATAAAATTACCGAAATATCAACAAACCTTTATTTATTTAAATCCTAGTGAGAAGTCATAATAGTATTATTACATAGAAAAGAATAGATCAAATCCGATAAAATAACAAAGACCACAATTCTATTACTTTACTTTATAATTAAAATGGCATATAAATAATCCTAGAGCTAGAGAAAAATGTCTCTCTAGCTCTATACAAATAATATATAATTCTATCAGATATATATTTATGATTTAATAAACGCATAAACATATGCCGTATATCAATCATCGATGTAAATAAAATACTGTAAATAAAACTTTTATTTACATCGATGATATCAACACGAATATGTGGGGATACCATATATTTAGGGTACTCTAACATAGTAGGATTCTTTATTTTTATAAATATTTAAATATATATCATGATATTGCACATATTTAACAAAATATGTTGTATGTTGAAGTAATAACCTGAGGTTGTAGGAGGTCTTGGTTGGAATTCCTATATGAATATGTAAGCTAATATTAGCTTTAGTTTTAAAACTAAAGAAGGCTATAATATCAAGACCTCCTATAACCTCAGAGGTTATAGGATCCTATAGGCAAAACCTCCTATAACCTCATAGGTTATAGGAGGTCTTGCTATAGGTCTTGATAATATACTCAAAATTTCAAATAATGAGATATACATATCGTAACTTGTATTTCTAAGTAGGTTTAAATAATATATATATATTTGTATGTATTCTATTATGAACATTATAAAATGAAATTATTATCTAGCATATATATGATTTTTTACATATACTACAATATATATATATATATATTGTATTTGTAAATAATTAAATATATATCCATGTACATTTATTAATGGATATACATTTATAATACTACTATGTACATTATAATAGCACGTACAATGTACGTCACACAACCATAATTCAACTATTATATTACGCCAATTTGTGTTCTATTTGTATAGTTTCTAATTTTTACAATATTTACTGTAATCATTAACATGATTATTCTATGTATCTGTATTTTATTATAAATAATATCTATGTTTAATGGTGATATGAGAATGTAAATATTTTAATTTCAAATATTCAAACAAAAAATTCTATTCAATATTAATAATTTAATATAGTATTATAGGTAACATGGCCCATGTAACAGATGTACATACACAATTAAATATCTGTCTACAAAATACAAGAAAATTACGTCACAATGTTGCAAATGTAATAGTACGTTTAAGTGATGGAGTTTCGTTCAAAAAAAGAACAAATGATGATGATGAAAAACAAGAGAAAGATTCGTATAAAGATTATTTATCGGAATTACAAACCATTTTATTAGAAGTAAATACTTCTTACGAGTAAGTTTAATTATATTTCAATAATATTTCAATTCAAATTTAATAAACTAATTCAATTAATACTAATACTATATATGTTAATGATTGGCTTTATTCGTGAAAATAAATATTGAAATTTGAAATTGTAATAATAATAATCGGCGGCCTGCTTTAAGATTCACGAATTACTGTAATGAATTAATCTTAATATCTTATTACTGCGTAATCATTAATCTTAATATAGAAAATTCTATACAATTTTGTATTTATAATAAAGTTTATTAAATAAACAGAGTTCATATTTAAAAATGTGATTGAACATTAATTAATTAACTACGAAAATAAAAATAATTGATTTCACTTTAAATATATAAAATATATGTTATAATATATTTAAATGTGGAATCCGTACATCATATTATGCTTATATATATATATATATATATATATAGTTAATGTTAAGTATATCCTCAACTCTGTTATATAATTAAATTTAAAGTATAGAAAATTGAGTAATCCCATCCGCATAATACATAAATCTGTAAGATATTGATATTCGCTCGTCTAATGAATCGTTACAGCGATGTCGAAAAGTCGTCGTATTCATTGATATCGTCGCCTACGTCTCTGGGAAACTCTAGCCTATTACTGGTGGAACCCGATCTCAGCAGGACTCCGCTATATCATCAGCTCGCGCAAACCTACAAGTGGATGGCTAAGGTATATAGCGCCGTATCGTTGAGCGCTAGCGAAGTATAACGCTTCCACTGATCTATATCGTTGAGCGCTAGTGAAGTATAACGCTTCCACTTAACTCTATCGTCTATTGTATGCTTACAGGTGATATCGTGCGGATTGGTGATCCATACGCAATGTGATGATATGTATTAATGTCAATCGTATATATATATAAATAGTAGAATTTACGCTACGTACGAAATCACTTATCTGTACGACATCACTCCCCGTGAGATCACTTCAAGTACGAGATCACCGGTTACCAATTGTATCATACGCGATTAGATTTAATTATATACATTATTGTTTGTAAAATATATCACGGGACGTAATTTTATACTTCCATCTAGAATGAATACTTGAAAAGTTCAAAATATCGAGCTATTTATAAGTTATATATAATCGATTATGATTCATGATATATCGCTCGATCGGCCCCGTTCACAATAGACCACTAATAATATTAACGACATCAGATGACCGAATACTCGAGTCTGCTGACCAACGTGCTGAGTCAGAATCTTCTGAAGAGAACCTCGTCGGGTCTACTGAACAAGATGCAGCGACGTAACCCGAACGCCAGCTATACCGTACAACCCGGGTTAGCGGCGATAGTTGCCCGTGTTTGATTATACTGCGGGCTCGAAGTTCAGTGAAATAGCATAATAGCACATTTTTCGTAACATTTCACCTTATTGATTCTTCAGTTAAAGCTCATAAACCAGTTGATTCGCACATCATGCCTAATATAACACTATATATATATATATATATATATATATATATGTATGTGCGTGAAATAAGATAAATAGATCTATTTATAATCTATAAATAATTAGTATTCCATTGCACTTTGTTAATTAAAAACAATTAATTGTACTGATTTCATAATTTAAATTATAATTCGGTGTATTTAACATTACGCTATACTTTTACACGTTTATCTCTGAAACCCCACGCGCGTGAATATTATCTATTATTACGATTACGTGCTAATTATAATATATAGTTTATTAGGCGAATGAAAAAATAAATAAACAAAAATATGGTAGAAAAAATAGATTTGAATTGATACCCAAATCGACGCGGTACTAAAATTAACATAGGGTTTACATATAATAACAAAATACCTTAGTTTATGCACGCCGAACAATTGTATCTATTATCTATTATAATAGATAATTGTCTATTTCGTATCGTAATGTCTAGACATTACGTACTAATCGTGTGCACATCTCTCATCCCACGACGTTATTAAACCACGCAGGATAGTCGATACGTTCATGAAGAACATGGACCGATACTTTCAATCCACCACCATCAACGTAAGCCGACCGCACGGAAACTCCACTTGCTTCATTCAGGTTCCTATCCCGACTAGCTAGTCGCATAGACTCGCGTTTAATATTGTGTAACGGCGTCAAGATATAACACTCCCTATCTACGCAACAGGATTAGTATTCATACATCCCGCTGCTAGCAGGGGTATCGAAATCGATTTTTGTTTTCCACGATTTGCATACTACAACATTTTCATTGCTCTATTATGTGTTATATAAATTAGATTTTACTCGCCACATAGATATGTATAGCATTTACAACCAACATATCCTATTGGTTTGTTATATATTAGTAACGAACACTTTGTTTTCATAATAAAAATAATAATTTAAGGCATCATTTTTCATTTTAAAAGTGCATAGTTTGATACAAATTTGCATTATAAACAACATATAGTTTCAAAAATTGACTCCTATATAGGTGGCGCTGATGGTTTTTGTATACGAAATAGAATTACACGATTTCGCGTGAGTGTTATATCTTTCCTTAGCACAAATCTTTTACGTCGTGTCAAGTAGTCCAATTCCACATTCAGGCTATGTCCTTCCGATACTCTATACAAATTTACGATTTCAAATTAGTGCATAATTTAATGTTTAAAATTTCCCGTTTAAAATCATTCAGTCGGAAAGTATATAAAACTAAAATAAGCTACTTATCAGATTGTATTGCAGCGTAATGATTATATAGTAATGAAAAGCGTAGAATTTATTCCACGAGTAGAATATAATTATTATGTAGAATAATTAAACGTATCAGTGTTCCCATTGAATTTTAAATAAATAAATATCACATAGCCTTTGAGTATCTTTAAGGGATATCCAACTACAAGTATTTCTGTCAACTTGCCGGAAATATTTAATGTAGTGAACTACAATGTTAGTGGGAAACCCCCTTACTTTCGCGCAACTTGCCTGCAATATAATAACTTTATAGGGAATCCCATTACAACTTGATAGAAAATGGTGTTAAAGTTACAATATTGCCAGCGAGTTGCCATGAAATCCTGTAGTGGGACTCCCCCTTTAGGTATCATTAAGTGTGTAATCATACGAAGACCTCGTTCAGCTTTATAGCTTACTATAACATCTAAAGGCATGCGTTACATCTCCCCTCATACAGTTAACGATAGCCAGAACGATGAAGGTATTATTGTTACTGAGGGGCTGCGTCATTGAGAACATCGTGTGCAAAGCTTTCAGCGAGAATCTGTATGACAACAAGAACAAAGTTAGCGCGCGTTATTCGACGAAACATTCGCTTCATTATTAGCGTATTAATGCTATATCGTGATATATATAGTGAAATTCTGTAAAATAAAGGTAAAAACACGTCTTTAATAGTACGTTAAGGTAGAAAATCGGTAAAAAAAAGTTAAAAAACAGTAAAAAATATAACAAAATTTTAATTTCGGCTAACTTTTTACACTATTACGTTCGTATACTCGATACGAGTATTTTAAGGCATTCGGCGAAACCCAGCTTCGTTATTAGTATCCGAACCCACCCCGTTACTATAACGACACGAAAACACGTCATTGCAGACACACGACCCACCTATTGTTAGCTAAATTAGACAAGTTTGTGGTATCTCTCGAAGCCGGGCAGCGTCTACGATATCATGCGCGCTCGTCAAGAAGTGTTTACTGGTATTGTATTCAGTAGCTGGGTATAACAAGTGAAGGCTAATGTAACACTAGTTGATCGGGGCACAACACCCGCTATTACTATAGAATATCTAGATGTAATCAAGAATAGAAGTAGTATATTTATATTTTTTAATATAAACAAAATTATTTGATTATTGATATTTGATCTATTCATATATATATGTATGTTATCTTTAAAAAGCATTATCTAAATATTAATACAAATAAATATTGACTTATTATTAATAAAGATTTAAAATTTGTCCAAATCTATACATATATGCTATTGAAAAATGCTCGTATATAATTTAAAATTGTAGTCTGAATTTTAGAATGTAGTTATCTATATAAACCATGCATTTTTACATTATAAATAATTTAATGCATTACTGGTTAATATAATATAAAATTTAAATTATTTCTAAAAATGTGGTTAAATTTCCATATTATTTTGTAGATATAAATCAATAATATAGAAATAATTTTTGAAAAACAATAATTATTAGTAATTACTTTTCTAAATTATAATATTTATAAGTATATATATACATTAATTTAGGGTTATAATAATGTATCTATATAATGTTGACAATATTATTAATAATAGTTATTTTATAAATATAATTTTCAATATCACGGTTGTTGGTTTTATGTACAAATTCTAATTCTTTAAGGGCACGGGGCACGGGTTTTTCGTTTACATGTAAAAGATACAAAAAAGGACTCATTTTCAAAACTTAATTCACTAAGTAATTTATATTAAAATTATAAAAAAAATGTTTAGTTGTATACTAATTAATCTGATAATTGTTATTCATAATTTCCAAGTTTTTTTTTTTAATAATCTAAGAGTTATGCATATCTATGTATATGACATACAAAATATTAACAAAAATGTTACAAAAATACCATTTTAAAAATAAATATAAATTCTTATCAATACAAAAACTATAATAATAAAGCTACATATGTTATGGATATAATGCAAAAAAAAATAAATAGAATAAAGTAATATTACTAAACTTATTGAAAGTATAATGAACGTAGTTGGTCAAAATAATTATTTTGTATAAATCAAGTTTAAAGTTAAAGTTACATTTTATTGATATTTTACATATAAATGACATATTATATATATATATATATATATATATATATATATATATAAATGAATACATATATATAAATGTAATATAGATATCAGTATAGTTATATAAAATTAATATATATATATAATGAATACGAATAATAATATAATCAGTATAAATCAGTATAAATAATACATCATATAATCATAACAAAAAAGCATATATAAATTTTATATATAAATGAATACATGAGTATATGTATATAAATGTAATATAGATATCGTTATAGTTATATAAAAATAATATATATATATTATGTAGAATATATATAATGAATACGAATAATAAACAGTTATAAATAGTATATGAGTATATGTATATACATGTAATATAGATATCGTTATAGTTATATGTCAATATGTTATGACGCCAGCTGTCACATTTTATATTTATAATAATAAAAACGCCACCTATACACAATTGCATAATATATTAATCTTTGCTTCAGTTTTTTGATTTTGAAATTTGATTTTATAACCACGTAAATATATGCATTTTACGAAATCACATATATAATAAATCAATTATTTCAAAATATTTATTACAAATATTATTTTTCTTTATAGTTGTTTTAAAATGCTTCTTTTTATTAGTTTTATTTTACGTAAATAAACCATTTTGGTACCATTTTAAAGATAATATTTCAAATATTATAAATAAATAATAAAATAATATTACAAATAATTTTTTTTTTCATGATTTTTACCCGTGCCCTGTGCCCTTAACAAAAAACTAACTACATTTTATTATTTTTATTATAATTCATAAATATATAGACATATCATATATATGAAAAGTTGGAATCGTAGAATATTTTATTTTTTATTGGTATTCATATATGAGTATATTATAATATATATATATTTAAAAAAAATATATTATATGTAACCAAACTGTTTTTATGATATAATACAATTTTTCAATAATTGAATTAAATAATTAGATATTATTTTAAAAGAACATTTAATAAATAACAAAAATCTATGATGAGTAATTTTCATTGAAAAAAATTATTCCATATATTTAACATGTATATTTATATATCACAATGTGAAATTAACATTGCTTATTATTCTAAATTATAATAATTTTATCAGTTATTCAAAACCATAATATGAAATAATTATCAATAAATTGTTGTTTAGATATAATTAGTATAGCTATTAAATAAAAATAGAATTTTAAATGTAATCATATTATATGATTACATTTGATCATTGTAATTATACTTTTGATTCATATTTATAACATTTATATAATATTATAATAATATATTTGTTATTAAAAAATGATAAATGTTATTGAAAATATAAGTTAAAATCATCAAATGTTATAATAAATGAATAATAGTATGTTAGTGTAGGTTACAATATACTAAAATAGTATTTTATTATTTAAGGGGGTCCCAATTTAGCGACCTTTTTTTCATTTTACATGTAGTAGGGAAATATATAGGGTTATTCAAATACCGTTTACAATAGAACTATTCATTGTATTGAGCCAATTTTTGTTATATCATGTTCACATTATATAAATTCATCTTTACGAAAAATACATTTTCTAGATATACTATATTACATTTATTTACATACTATTATACATATAAAAAAAGTTTTTTTTTAAAAATTAATCTAGAATTACTTGAAATATTTTGTTATAATATTGTTCATTGTAATCGTTCATATAAATGTATATCTATATAACACTAACAATTATTAAAAAAGCTACAATAGTTTTTTACTGTAGTGACTTTAATGCATACATACCTAGCGTAAAAATTGATCATTGAGTAATTGGCGTTTAAAGTTTCATGCCAAATATTATATGTGTAATTATTATAGATAAAAACATATATTTATGTGATTTATAGATTTTGTTGGGATACAATTTTTTCACGAATACTAGATTACACATTAAAGAGTAGTTTTATGGAATATTTTGTGTTTTTTTATGAAAATGTATCGATTTCTATGCTGATACCTTGCCTTACATGTAGCACAGCGAATGTCACTCAATTTATAGATAGAAGAGTGTTGTATAACGTAATTATCTTAATTTCCAAATAACCTATTACCTATATATATATATATATACATTATAATATAATAAGTTAGCATGTGTGTTCTGTACATAGCGTATATGTCCGGGTTCGTATATTACTGTTCAACAATATACGGATAGATGGGTCTATATGTGAATTGCAATGCTATAGCACTATAATACACTAATTAAACAGCTACTAGTCGTGGTCACTGTACGTTACGCATGATATCCTATAATAGTCGTGTATATTAAAAGTAATTTATTAAATAGATAATTCACGTTGCTATATAAATATTAAATTAACTTTAAATAGTATTTTATATTATTTTATTTAGTAACACCATTAAGTTTGGTAATATTTCACTATTACATATACATAACTATTATTATCAATATTACTATAAATTCTGTCTCTTTTTATATTTTAATTTGTAATCACATAATCATTGTAACGTAGGTATGTAAGTATAATTAGATATATGTGTCCTACCCGCACACTGATATAACATATAATGTAAGCAATATAACTTATAATTTAAAAGTAAAATTAATTATAAAAAATGAAATAATTGTGGATTTTTCAACTCGAAAAAATCATGAAAAATCATAACCCTTCATACAGTTAAACATTCAATAAATTATTGTATAATTATTTATAACTATTAAAATAGGAATTCGTATATATATATATTTACTACTAAATTTTAAATATATAAATGCATATTAATTTGAATTTAGAATATTGTAATATTGATTAATCTAAAATTAGGTGATAATCTATATAATTTCAATATAATTATTTATAATATATTAAGTTGTAAATATAGCATAATAATGTGCAAGCGTAGAGTAGCTTTCCTCCACGCAACGCCAGCATATCAGTGTAACATAAACTGATACCCTAGCACATCGACAACAGTTAAATGTATATGAAGAGTCAAGGTACATAGCATTCCGTGAGATCACAGACAACGCCATGTCTATGGTGCTAGAGCTTCAGTCCAGCGCCCTTGTTGAACAGGCTATCTTCAGAACTCTCTTCGTTAGTATGTGTACATAGGTTGTGCTAGTAGTAGTTGTAGCAGTAGCAGCAGTAGTAGTTGTTGTTGTTGTTGTTGGGTGCGGCTCGTTCACAGGGACCAAAGTCCCTGCGCGTACGATAGTACAACCTTGGGGTTCCCCACCAAGACTGATAGTGGGGGTGCCGCACCCCCAAATTCGCGTACTCTTTTGTTTATTGTTGCCGGACATTCTGTAAGCCAGTGCGTAATAGTCTCCTCTTCTGTTTCACAGTGGGGGCAGATCGGCGATGTGCTGCTGTCGATTCTATGTTTGTAGGCAGCAAGACGTTGACAGTGTCCACTCCTGAGTTGGGCGAGGAGTACTGCCTCTTTCCTACTCAGGGGGACGTCGCTTCTTTGGCTGCCGTAGATCGCCTTCGTCCTTGGGTCAGAGGGAGGGGGGTCTATAATCGTTGCTTTGATGACAGATTTCGCTGCGGGCAGAGATATATACGGCTCGGGTGCCGTGGATCTGTCAGCCGCAATAACGCCAGCCGCGACGTCGGCCCATTCGTTGCCCGTGAGGCCAATGTGACTAGGCACCCACTGTAAGTGTATCCGGGTGGTTACCTTGTCCAGTCCGGCCCGTAGCGCTGAAATGGCGGAAGAGTCTCTGTTGCCGGTATTTTCAAGTGCAGCGAGAGTGGACTGGCTGTCCGAACAGATGATTGCGAAGCAGGGTTTGTCGCTTTGGTCCTCTAACCATTGAATAGCTAGGTTGATGGCCGTCACTTCCGTTTCGAAGGAGGACGTCCATCGTCGTCCTTTGCTACAGCGTTCGTCTAGGAGCAAGGGGTCAGTGGCCGTGCCGGTGGTGAAAACTGCTGCGCTGCCACCGAATTCGCATCCACCCTGGGCTGATCCATCTGTATAGATGATCACGTCGGGGTGGTGGAGGGCGTCGATGGTGTCTGTGGCGTCTTTCTTCAGTTCAGCTTGGTCCGTCGTTTTGGTAGAGCCGTTGAGTAGTCGCGTGGCGACTGACCAGTGGGGGTTTGACCTCTGCGTCCATGGCGGTACTGGGGACAGTGCCATCGTGTCTCTCTCGAATGAGGACAGGCATGTTTCGATGCAGTCAGCGGTGGCCATTTGTGAGAAGCTGAGTCTATTTTTCCATCTATGGTACACCGTGTTGCGCGTGAGTTGGGCTCTGGGGTTGCTGGCGGGTAGTCGTGCCGATTTTTCCCATGCTATCAGGCAGTTGCGCCTTCTGGTGGTTTCGATAGATGGGATTTCCGCCTCGCAACGCAGGCATTCGATCGGAGTGTCAGCGAGTTGTCCGGTGATTACTCGGAGTGCTCTGTTCTGGGCTCTCTCCAGGATTAACAGGTTCGATTTCGCTAACCAGGGTTGCCAGCCTGCTGCGCAGTAGTTGAAAACGCTGGAGATGATGGACTGGAATATTCTTTTTAGGCTCTTCCTGCTCCAGCCCCATTGTTTGGTTGCGAGAGAGGCAAGAATTCTCGTCCTGTAGGCTGTTCTGGATTTGATTTGGTCCGTATGTCTGCGGAAGCAGAGCGTTCTGTCGAATGTGATCCCTAGAAATGTAGGGGTTGCATTAAATGTCAGAGGCGTTCCGTTGATATCCATAGCCGGGATCCATTTCGCTTCGTGCGTGTCGGTGCTGAAGAAGGAGACCTCGCATTTCGAAGGGTTCAGCTTTAGTTTGTGACAGCTGCTCCAGTTGGCGATGTTCGAGACTGCATCTTGGACATGTGCGAGTGCTTGCAGTTTGTCTCTATGCTGGCTCCAAATTGCAATGTCGTCTGCGTAAAGGCTGATTTTGACTTCGGGCGATATGACCTCTTTGATTCCGTCTATATAAAATAAGAATAGTAACGGGGATAGGACTGAACCTTGCGGGACGCCTTGGTGGAGTTTCTTCCGCTTGCCGGTCACGTTATCCATACTTACTTTGGCGTGTCTGTCGCAAATGAATCCTTGTATCCATCGGGTCATTGCAGTGGGGACGCCCTTGTCTAGGAGGATATGTAAAGGCGGTTGCGCCACACTGTGTCGAAAGCTTTCGAAAAGTCCAGGAGGGAGATAACGCTTCTGAGAGGCGGGCGACTTTGAAATCCGTCGCTGATAGATTGCGATAATCTAAGGATCTGGTCTTCACAGCATCGTTGTCGTCTGAAACCCGATTGTTCCGGACACCACCAACCTCTCGTCTCTGCTAGGTAAGACAGTCTGGTAGCGACCATTCGTTCCATAGTTTTGGCCATACATGAAGTCAAAGAGACTGGGCGGTACGAGTCGATGGCGCTTGAAGGTTTTCCTTTCTTTAACAGCGGTATTATCGTCGCAGTTCTCCAGGAAGCTGGACATGTGCCTTTCGCCCAAGAATCGTTGAACAGGTCCAAGAGGAAAGATCTCGCTAAGGGGCATAGGGCTTTAATAAATCGAGGGGAGATCTGGTCTTCGCCCGGGGCACCTTTGGCTTTCGCGCTATCTATGGCATTTGAGAGCTCGATCTCGGTAAACGGAACTGTGGATTGATCGGGGACTGTAGGTGAATTCAATCTTTTCCTTAGCAACTTCTTACATCTTTCCTGTTTGGGGATGTGTTCTGCTGATTTCGGCATATCTGTTCATAAAGGCATTAGCTTTTGACTTGCTTGTTATGAATTCCTTGCCTTCGTGGATTAGAGACTCATTCCTAGTGTTGCCTGTGGCTTTACCGCTTAATGCTTTGATCGCGTTCCAGATCTTGTTTGGGTTGGCACTGGCTTCCGAGTCTTCCAGGAAAGTCTTCCAGTGTTCCTCCTTCTTGCTTCTGATCATGTCGTTCACCTTTCTGCAAGCGGTTATCCATTCCTGTCGATTGTTAGCGATGTTCTTCCTTAGGTTGTTCCTTAACTTTATTTGCTCTCTTATTTCTCTGGTTAGCCATACTTTATCATTGGTGGAGGCTTTGACTCTACCAATGTATTTTTTTGCTGCTTCCAAGATTGCATTGTTTAGGAATGATATTTTTGCGTCCATGTTGGGGGTTGCGTTATTGGCGTTTGCCATGAAGTTCTCAATCCTGTTGTCAATGTGTTCGGCGAAGGCTGTGTAGTTGGCTTTGTTCCAGTTCCAACGGAGTTCTCTTATAGGGGCTGCCTTTAAGGAAGAGAGTTGGCACTCGATAGTGAAGAATATCGGTAGATGGTCGCTGTAGTAGTGGTAGTGGTAGTGGTAGTAGTAGTAGTAGTAGTAGTATTAGTAGTAGTAATAGTCATAGTAGTAGTAGTAGTAGTAGATGTAGTAGTATCAGTAGTAGTAGTAGTAGTATTATTAGTAGTAGTAGTAGTAGTAGTAGTAGCAGTAGTAGTATCAGTAGTAGTAGTAGTAGTATTATTAGTAGTAGTAGTAGTAGTAGTAGTAGTAGCAGTAGTAGTATCAGTAGTAGTAGTAGTAGTAGTAGTAGTAGTATCAGTAGTAGTGCTAGTAGTAGTAGTCATAGTAGTTGTAGTAGTATTAGTAATTTTAGTAGTAGTGGTAGACTACCACTGGTAGTAGTAGTAGTAGTATAGTAGTAGTATTAGTATAGTAATAGTAATAGTAGTAGTAGTAGTAGTAGTAGTAGTAGTAGTAGTAGTAGTAGTAGTAGTAGTAGTAATAGTAGTAGTAGTAGTGATGGTAGTAGTAGTAGTGATGGTAGTAGTAGCAAAGCCCAAGATACATTGTCACCTATGTAACTTCACCCAACTGAGTAGGAAATGTGGGTATTTAATTATATCATAGATATTAATAATATGTTAATCTATTTTTAAATAGAAATCAGAACAAATTAATATAAAAATCATATTCTTATTTTATGTATTTATTTTATTACATCAAATATATGCATATATTTATTAATAATATTAATATTATTTAGAAATAGATGAGTTATTAATTTAGTAAACATTTAATAGGCATAGTTTTGGTTATAATACATTCTTTCATAATTATAATTCATAACAAAATAAATGTAAGCAATCAAATTTATACCACATTCATCATAACTTTTATTTTAATAAAAATAAATAAAAACTAAAATATGATTTATATTATAGAATTTAATAAGCTTTCCAATGATAATAATTGTATTACAATAGTATCAATATAAAAAATTTCATTATCATAGCTAGTAGATGATCATAATAAAAAATGTCAAGATCTAATATTTCCCAAATTATATACTCTACATATGTACATAATAATATAAATTTATAATTATAATTATATAAATATATATACAGTAAAACCTCTCTATAAGAAACTATTTTTTTTCAGTACTTTTTTTCTTATAGAGAGGTTTTCTTATAAAGAGGTTTTTACTTTTCCATTGATTTTAAGAATTAATTTATAATTGAAAATGCATTATATAACTATAGGTTATATATATAGTATATTTATTTATTTATATGTATTTAAAAGTATTAATCAAAAGAATAGTCTAGAAATATGATTTATTTAAAATAGTTTTTAATAATTGTTTGCTTTAAATTATTGTATCTGTACAATGTTTAGATAACAGATTAATAGAGTCATAATATTTTCATGAATTGTTATTCGCTAGATATAATTGTATGCTTAGTATAATAATCTATTATATATTTAATAAATAATTTTATAATATATTAAATTGTATCATCAATAAATTTAAGGAAATAACATCATTAATTTATTTTAATAAATTTATGAATATACAATAATATTTATTAATTAATTTTAATAAATTCAATGATAAAAATAACATTTATTAATTCATTTTAATTCATTTCAAGCTATTTATGTAATATAAAATATTTGTAGAGAAAAAAAATATCTTATATAATAATTCATTTCTATAATTGTTATCAATATATTATACTTCTATTTATATATAATCATTTTTTATATTTTTTATACAATAAGTTTCTTATAAAGAGGTTTTTCTTATATTTTTCTTATAATATTTTTTATAAAGAGGTTTTTTAATGTGGAAAAGGTTGAATTCCAACCAAATGTGTAAACAATTTTCTTATAAAGAGGTTTCTTATAGAGAGGTTTTACTGTATATATATATATATATATTTATATAAATATACTTAACATTTATATAGTGATGTATTCGAATGTTTAATTTAAAATTAATATTAAAACATTGTAAACATTATTTAAAGTATTTAACGTTAGCGTAATATATGAATCTAAAAATAATTATTTGATCTAATATTGATTATAAATAGTAAATATTAAATATACTAAATTAGTCTCTGTATTAAGTAATTCTATATGTAATTGTATATTATATGACAAATTTAAATAAATTGCATGTAAATAACAAATAAATGTATAAATATGACGAAGATGGGCGTGTCTTAATAAATCATTATACCGCGAATTGAATGTTCAATAATTATTACCCGCCCGCGTATCTTGGGCTTTGGTACTAGTGTACTATTGTTGACTATACGTTATGTGAGTATTACTTACGACAATACATGCACCCGTTTCCATAGGTATGGCTGGAATCCTACCAAACGGTGTTCAGAATTAGATGCAAGTACTGCAACCACTACCTGCACAACGGAGGTCCCCCGACTTGGAAACACATGTACACCCTCGAGAACTATCACAACATCTGCAGAAATTAACGCCACCCCCAGTCTATCGTAATCAATAAATTCGTTTTTTATACGTCGTCTTTATTATTCATCGAGAAAATCCAATTTCACTTTTTGAATATAAATCTAGTTACGATTTCGTCGGTAATTAAATCAGAGTTTTATTTTACAATTTTAAATATAGATATTCTATATTTTAGCCGCTATACCGTTCATATTTAATAACAGTAATACTTACTACACCAGCTTAGTTATGATACTTATGTGATACTTGTGTAGCAAGCGTACGATAAACATTCTTTCATATTCATTTTAGACAATATAATAAACATTATCTAATATATAGCGGTGATTCAAAGTTATACTAATTATGATAGATAATTTTAGTAATTTACTTATCAATAAAGTATACTCGGATGTGTGTTGTAAAATATGTTATCTTTTTTCAAGTTTTTTAAAATTATATTAGTATTATAATTGTGAATACATCACATATATATATATATATATATATATATATATTGTTTAATTATAGAGTAAAGATATAATAATCAAAAATATTAAATAACATTTTATTCAAAATGAAGCTATTTATGTGTATTATACACTGGCCGCTGGCATTCAATTAGTTTCCATATCTACCGGTAACGTATAATCTGAAATAATTGTGAACTGAGATTAAAAGTTATCTAAACATTAATAATGAAATGTTTAATTCGCATGCGGATAAATATTATTAATTAGAAACAATACAAATTAATCGACCTATTATTTTATATAATTAGGTATATTAAATAAAAACTATTTGAAAATATACAAATAATAGATTTTATTATAAACTATGATCTGATTGAAATAGTTACTGTGATTACCTATAAAATCACTATAATTAAAAACAATTATTTGAATATTTTATGTCAGTAATGTTGCCACATGATTTACATGGATGAAATATAGAATCTTCTGAAAGCATTAGTGACTATTGACTCAATGTAGAACATGTAGAAATCATTCACCAATAACAAACCACAGTAAACATTTTTCTAAGAAAGATATATCACTTACAATGTAATTTAATGTTGTTCATAAAACATGACAGCTCCCCCATGTAGAGGGTCAATTTTCGGAACTAGATTTTGTTTATAATGTAAATTTGTATCAAACTATACATTTTTTAAATGTAAAATAATATATTTTAAATTATTATTTATATTATGAAGACTAGTGTTCATTTCAACTATATGACAGAGCTATAGGATATGTAGGTTTTAAATGTTATACATATCGATGTGGCGAGTATAAGCTAACTTATATTGTAATTTAATAGAACAATGAAAACTTAAATACTTAATATTTGTATTCAATGTTTTTTTATTTAATACATACAATTATACTAATTTGAGATTAGATTTTATTAATATTTAAATAAATTTTAGATTATAATTTTTGTTGATTTTATAAAAATAATTGTAATCAGATCATGGATTAATCAAAATGTCTCAATATGTATATATTTTATTGATGATACAAATGTATTGTACGATGTGAACTTCTTAAAACTTTAGACTACAAATATTGAACTTGAGTTGTTGATAATTTAAAATATAATGAATCACAATACACCACAGAGGCATTACAATAGTTAACCATCATATCATCACCAATTAACCTACATTATATTAAATATTATCTACCTACTATTGGATTCCCTTAACCTGTCTCTATAACTACCCTAATTTCAGCGTAGAGAAAATAAGCTATACGTATATACAAATATAAATAGTAATACAAATATAATTAAAACAATGTAAGACTATTATAATATATACACAGATGACTGTATAAATAAAATAAATATAAAAAATCCAGTTTTTTAATAATTGAAATCATGATTATATTATATATAAAACATTATATAAAAATGTATAATAGTTGGAATGGAATGTAGATTTCAAAATAAATAATTTATTTTAAAATGGCATTCTATAAAAGATGCTTTTTATGCTATTTCTAAACTGATTTCATAGATATATTTTTCACAGTTACTAAATAACATTTCAACAATCAATAGTACTAGTATATTTTTTAATTTTTATTCCGATTTTAACAAATTTATACATTACGGGTATATCCCCTTAAGGGGACGCAATACCATTGATTTTTTCTAAAAAAAATTGAATTTCAAATTTTTGTTTAATGTAAAATTATAATATTTCAAATATTATCTTTAAAATGGTGTTTAAATTATGTTCATTAGATTATTCATTTTGTTTATATTATATTATTTGTACCTGTATAATCATATTGTTTATATTCATATATTATATTTGTAACTTGATTTACTCAGAATAATTATTTGTGACCAATCATGCTGATATAACTAGGATTAACTTTTTTACAATTGAATATTTGTTCTTCATTTTTTCAATATAACTAGATAAAACCTGTAAGATTAAAGTTATTTGTCAAAATTAAAAATATTTATTTAAAAAATTTTAATTAGCAATTTAGTTGGAAAATTAAATTTTTTATCAGATATTTCAATAATTTTTTTTAGAAACGTATAACATAAATATTTGTAAACATCTATAAATTTCAACATATAATATAAAAATATAGAATATTATTAATAGATTAAAAAAAAAAAAAAAAAAAAAAAAAGTGAATATTTTGTGAGTTAATAGATTTCTAAAAATAGTATTTTTTCGTATCTTTTACATGTAAACCAAACGATGGTATCGTGTCCCCTTAAGTTATCCCGTTAATATGTTAAAAATCAACCAAAATAATATATAATGGAATATTAATTAATGTAATTCAGTATATATATAAAAAAAAAAATCATTTTTAAAATAGCATAACAAGCATCTTTTATGATACAAATTTCTCAAATTAATTATTTAATATAGTAAGCCTATAAAATTGATATAATATAATTGATAAAATAGTATATATAATATAAACATCTCTAAATATATTGTCTAGAGAAGAAACAAGTATTACTTTATGCTATTGATTATATAATATATTAGATAAACATGTATATATGTATACATTGTACTTTTCATATTGATTTTAATTATTGACATTTCAAATGTGATTTACACATATTTCATATGTAAAATTAACCTCACAGATAAAACTATTTTAGCTATATTACTATTTTTGTTACTATATATAAATAACATATATGCGCAAAATAATATATGGCCATATTATAATAATTTATAATGAATATTTTTTATAGAATATTAAACAAAAAAAATGTATTCTTTTATATATTTTTATATATGAATTTAATTGAAATGTAAAAATAAGGCTATATATTTGTAGAGCTTTATATTTCCTTTGTATATCACAACAAAAATTAATAAAATTCATTGAATAGATTTTTGTCTGCGGAGCTTTATACGGAGTAATGTATTTAATATCTCTATACATTGAATGGAACGATTTTAATGGCGTACTGCGATATGCCTTTAAACGAAACCGAAGATTTAGTATTTTATAGCCGATTTATATAATGGAGAAAATTTAAATAATATTCAAAATATAATATTGACATAAGTGAATTTATATTTATATAACAAACATTATCGAACAAAGTATAGAACATACATTTATAAATATAAATATTCTTTACATATAATTGCTAAATATAAAATATACATATATATAAACATGTTATGCTATTAATGTCATTTACATACCTTTGATGTTCTTCTTCATCTCGAGGGAAGTTAGTATGAGTGTATGAAGTTGTTTGCTGCGTAGTTTTAACTGCGAATAATAGTGAAGTGTTAATATAAGAATAGCACCGTAGCAGACGTTCGTGTGTATGTTTAATAGTATAGGGAGTATTATATAAAGGATCGGCATAGGATAAACTAATAATATTTACTTAGAATCCGATTTAATAAATTCACAAGACAATTTGTTTTTAATATTTATTTATAAAATTTAAGTATAAATACGGGTGATGAAATTGGTTGTAATAAAATATGAATAATGTTATATTTTAAAAATCAAAATATTTGTACAGGAATGAAGAATCGTGCTCATGGAAAGTATATATGCCTATCATTGCATGGGATATATATTTGAATCTAAAAAATATAACACAAATATTTTTGTTATTAAAACTTTTAATACTTGATAATCACCAAATGGACAGATATTATTTACAAAATTCTCTTCTGTACAATAATAGCTCCTGATAGTCACAATTTATATGTAAAACTAACAAATTTCCCATTTACTAATTTTTTTAAATCATATTTTTTTCCTTTATACGATAAATCTATTATATATTTGACTATAGGTTATATTCATTCATATAGACAATATACTAATAACTGAATAGTGTAGGATGAAATTAAAATAGATTTTGGATAAGCTAAATTATTTAGTTTGATATGTATGCATATATACAACTAATGTTTTCTCCCCTTAGGTTATTGAACTCAAGGGATGTAGACATTAAAAATTTAATATAGAATGTTTAAAAACCATGATCCTCTTCTCTTTCAGAACATTATTCAGAACTTTTAAATCTTTATGCACAGTTTCTATCTTCCTACGGATGAGATAGGCTGTTAGTGTACCGGCTCGAATTCCAATGTATTAATGTAATACCGAATGAATGAATTATATCTACTCGTTAAATAAAAATTGACTTTATTGAAAAAAATGATGTATGTATATTGATGGTTGAACAAAGGATTAAAGTAACATACATTTCTGTGACGGAACGCGATGGATGTTGATTGACAACTTTAGCCACTGATTCATATTCTGAAGGTGAATTAAATATTAATATTTAATTCATTATTCTAAAAATAAATAACAATTTAATGAATCAATGATAAGTCTTCAGTTTGATAAATTATTATTTTTAAAAGTCAAATAATCATTTATAATCAAACAATGTATTTAATATGTAGTATAAAAGATTACAAATATAGTTTTGTTCATAGGATTCTTCCTATTTACATAGTTACACTGAAAATAGATCTCAATAATACAAAAGCAAACATCAACTCTTTGGATAGCACTAATTATTCATAATAACAGTTATTAGTATACACAAAGTGAACATTAATAGGTTCCAGGAACTCTCTCTTATTTATTACTGCATGTATTTCTAATCACATTCAATACTCTGTGTCATATAGTATAGATAGATAGATAGATAGATTAAAAGTTTATTGAATTACTGGTTATATATAAAAAATAAAAAAATTAATATATAATTATATAACATATATAAATTATAACTTATCGAATAACTTACATATTACTAGTAGTAATTTACTACATATCTATAATTGAGCGACAACTATAGAAAAGATTACAATATTATCTTAAAGCCCTTTAGAAGCGATAAGAATCGTTAGTTCTGATTAATTAATTACAAACAACGACAACAACACTTCTAAAGAATAATAATAATAATTATTACATCATAGAGCGATGATGCAATAGAGCGTAACCTTGACGATGACGTTTGATGATTCTAGCCCTCTTCAGTGTAACCTTATTCTTAAGCAGGCGTATCTTCGCTAATTTAATAACTTTAGCTACAAATTAAACATGCATTAATTAAACGTTTGATGTGTATACAAATATAGAGAATAAAGTATGTTATGTATATAAGATATTATCTGTTAGTGAATAGATATATTTATTGTATATATATAAATAGGATTACGATTATATTATTAAACACATTTGGGTTACATAGATAGTTTAACGCAATCATTAAAGTAGCTAGAACTAACCCAAATACTCAGATTAACATATAACTCAATATATATATATATATATATGAGAAAAAAAATATATATATATATCACCCCATTTATTATAATCACTCCCTACTCCACACTGGAGAAACATATCAGCCCCCACCCCTGACTAAACGTACTGCCCCAGCCCTCAACTAACTGAGATGGGCGTTCTTCCTGGTGTACTTGTGTTGTTCTGAGGCGTACATCCTAGACATGAGATGCTGCAGACGGATAGCTTTACTACTGAACGACACCTGAGAGGTGAGCTTGTCTACCATGGCACTGCAATGCGGAGAGAGAGAGAGAGAGATAAGTGATAGATAGATATAGAAAGATATAGAGAGAGAGAGAGATAGAGAGATAGAGAGAGAGAGAGAGAGAGAGAGAGAGAGAGAGAGAGAGAGAGAGAGAGAGAGAGAGAGAGAGAGAGAGAGAGAGAGAGAGAGAGAGAGAGAGAGAGAGAGAGAGATAGAGAGAGAGAGAGAGAGAGAGAGAGAGAGGGAGGGAGAGAGAGAAATAGAGATAGAGAGAGATACAGAGAGAGAGAGAGAAAGAGAGAGGGAGAGAGAGAAATAGAGATAGAGAGAGATACAGAGAGAGAGAGAGGGAGAGAGAGAAATAGAGATAGAGAGAGATACAGAGAGAGAGACGCGGAAACGTAGGCTTACATAGGGTATACGCGCACAACATTATCTAGTTAATTTATCGAAAACACGATGTACGTGTTCATTATTAACGTATTGTACGCAGTGATGGGTAGGATCGCGATCATTGATCAGCGAGAGGATCAGGATCGGATAAGAAAGGTTACGTCGATATAAAAAACATATCTAAGGATCGGGATCGTCGATCAAGGAAAAAAGGATCGGTTCCCATCTCTGATTGTATGATCTCTGGTATGTAGGTTTTACATTATCTACAAATGGACTATTCCCACGGGTGATTACTCAAATTATGACTTATCGATCTAACATAGTATTAAATATGACGTAATACCGTGATAATAGTAACACCGAGATATAGTACTACGATAATATTGACACATAACGCTACGACGTAACACTATTACTGATCGGTAATTTATATAAGGGCAAATAGATAGTCGAAAGTATAACGTATAAATATTTTCAAACGATAACCTACGCTATATGTCTATTAAACGATGCCTACGAAACGGTACAGTAATTGTACGATGACGATGATAACACATCGACAGTAACACCGCGGTCACATTACAACAACGTAGCCGTACTACGACGCATACAACTACTACGACGTAACTAAGCGGCGACTGTAATACGGAGAGACGCGAGCGGGTAAGACACGTTTTCGGATAACGCACGTACAAGTGAAATCACTTACTCTTCGGCATTAATTGCACTATTTAATAATTAGAACTTATACTTTAGTCGCAATGATTTTATTCAACTCTAAATGCACGCGCGCGCGAGTAAATAATTGTATACGTCGTGGCCTAGAAAATTTAGAATTATAAATTATTAGAATACACAGCGAAAAACTAATATTTATACTAATCGCGTACTTTTTTATTAGCGATATATATATATAACACTTTAAAGGTTGGTTAGAGGTTAAAGGTTACTGATACTTTACGACGGACACTAACTGATCGTCAACGGTTGACGGCACTAACTGATCGCCGACCGTAGACTCGGTGTCCACCCACTTGATGAAGATACGCATCATGGTGGCTATCCGCTTCATGCCTAGCTTAGCGTCTCCGTCGTACAGTAGTCTTCGCTTGTTGATCTCCTCTACGCGCGCGTGTGTTGTGTTGTATATCGTATAATGTATAGTTTATTAGGTATTACAAAAATAAATAAACAAAAATAATGAAGAAAAAAATAGAGATGAATAGATACCCAAATCGACGTGGTACAACAATTAACATTGGGTTTACAATTAATAACAAAACGCCTTGGTTTATGTATGCCAAACTATATTAATTATATTGTATAATATACTAGATATTATTAATTTAAGTGTGAATTCTATATTGAATAATATCTAATATAAATTAAATTACATCGAATCATTATGATAATATCCGAGATCGTAGAGAAACACCGGAATATGTTAAATAATATAGAAATGTGTTCGACCCAATAGTCAATCGATGAGCTGCCATTACTTTTTTACATTAGTAAATATTATTTATAATATATTATATTGTCAAAACTATTCGAACGAGATCAATGTATAATATAATATAAATATTAAAATCATGAATTATATATAAATGTATATATATTAATTTATTAATAAACATTATAATTGAAATAGTTATGATTTAAAATAGTAATATATATGATTTTCTATATTGGAGAAAGAGAATATGAAATAATAATGTATTAATATTAATAAGAAGCTATTTAGCTTCTCTTCCCCTTTATCGCTATCTCAATTAATCTTCCATTAACACCAGATATGTATGCTACTTTTCTCTAATTTAAATATAAGATGCCTTCACATGTCAGTCATCAAATAGCATGTTTAACTATGATTGAAACAAGATTTATAGGCTCATTATCATAAATGTGTGTATGAATGTATGTGTATATATATATATATATATATATATATATATATATAAAATATATTTGTGTATACATACACACATGTGTAACATATAAATATATACATAATATATATGACGATTCGTCTAGATGAGAACTAAATCCCTAACCTCCCCACTAGTGATCACTACATTTATAGATTAAAATATACTACTATTTTGGGAGAATATCGAATATGTACTCATTAGTTTTATTACGATTGCATAGGTCAAATTAAATATTTTCATTCTTTGTATTAGTTTATCATGCATACTAGCATCTCGGATACCGAAACTAACATTTTCAGTTGTACCTGATAAATCGTAATCAAAACAAATTAAGTTTGAATCGGAAGTCATATTCGATACATACCCTTGTAAGAACACTTGTTTGAGCGTTGAATACTAAATTTGGCAACCAATATATTTCATAGTTCAAGATGGGCGTGCCTACATTTGTCAATAAAATGCTAAACTTAAGCTCTATTGCCCATTCAATAATATTCAATACGAGTAACATCTATATCGATAGAATATAATGTATAATATATAATATATATTATATATATAATATAAACCCAAACATAAATCCAAAATTGTGTGTATTTATTTAATACATATAATATATGTAATACATTTTGACACATACAGTCACGCCCAACTTGAACATTGAAATATAACAGCGCCAACTGTGCCATAAATTATGCCGCATAATCCGTTTGAGCATGCAAACTAAATAATTATTATAATATTATAAAATATCCCTTGATTATGATAATCATTATCATTGATAATTATTAACTATTAATATTTTTATGTATTATCAACTTCTTGATAATATCAATAAGTTGATAATACTCAGTATTATACTCAGTATAATACTGTATTATAATAATAATAATAATTATTATTAATACATAAAAATATTAATAGTTATTAACTATTAATTAAGTTAATAATTGATAGAATTATTTGTTAATTAATACATTATATGTATGATAGAATTTGTAATGTTAGTGGGGCTGGTAGAATCGTGTAATCGTTAAATTCAATTTAATAGGTACGAGAATGAGATCTTATATATTCAATATAATATTGATGCTATTATAATTATTATAATAATTTATTAAATCAAATTATTAAAAATTGTAAACAAAGCGACGATTTATATAAAGTTTATAATATCGTATTTCAATTGAATATTTAATTACAGTGATTACATTTATGATAATTTCAAAAACGTGTGTATGTGTAAATATTAATAAATGAACAAATATTAAACTTACCATCTGATACCATTTTTAGGAATTTATTTGAAACAAAATATTATAATAAAAAAATGTTTATAAAATAAAATTACCAAAGATAGTAAAAAGTAATTTTCAATATAAAATAAATTCAGTATATTTATAACATATGGAGCCAAGATGTCTATGTATAAGAAATTGACATAGGCATAGAGAACGAAGTCACTTCGTTCTCTATGGACATAGGCATATTAATACCTAATATAACCCCGATGTTATAGGAGGTCTTGCTGATACCCAATACAAGTAAATCATATTAAGCCATCTATTCTCACTTAATTTGTCTACTTAAAGTATAATAATTTAACTATAATTTACATTATAAATAGGTTGTAATACCAAGACCTCCTATAAAGAGGTTATAGGAGGTCTTGGTAATACTATATTATTAGTATACGTATACTATTAGGTACCTAATTATATTAAATTCAATATAATTCAAATATAGTATATTCTGTTTATGTATATGTATACTTAAATTCATAATTTATTGCTTATCAAATTGTTAAATTATTAGTTTATTATATTATCTATAAGTTATAGACTATAACAAATACCTCCTATAACCTTCCTTGAGGTTATAGGAGGTCATGCTATAACTGATATTCTCCCGTGGATCTCACTTGGGAATTTGATTTTGGTAGTCGGATCTACCAATACCTCCTATAACGTAGGTTATAGCTCGAGCTCGAGATTATTGGAGGTCTTGGATCTACCGCCTTCATTTGGGGTAGTTACTAAAATACATTTATATAGTCTTCTGCTGTGTTTACATTCATATAGACATGGCCTCCTTTAGCTTCAAGAAGCTAAAGGAGGCCATGATATAGATCAGAAAGTATCCCAAACTACACATCCATCAATCCTATATCGGACGTTATAACGTATATATAGTATATATAGTATATATATATATACTGCCTTCAATCTCTAACTATCGGATAATAATTTCCGATTATATCAGGTGAATGTTAAAACAATCAGTGTTCCTCAAGTCAACTCGCCGTATCGCCCATCGTACTGAATACACAACCTCTGCCGAAATTGCCCATTATCTACCAGTATTTGTCCTGTATTGAAGAGGCTGTCGTGTATCCTATGAGTCTACTTGTACGCAAGGGTCTCATTAAGAAGTAAATCCTGAATATATATCTCCCTTAATCTCTATTCCTACTCACACTATCTCTCTCCGTTCAACTACTTCTTACCTTCTACATCTACCCTCTAAGCTTAATCTACATACAACTAATATTCGTGCATGGCACATATCGGTCCCTTATCTATGGAATAAACTACCACATAATCCACGCTCCACTCAATCCACCACATCTTTGAAATCTCTATTAACTAATTATTATCAAGACCTCCTATAACCTCGAGGTTATAGGAGGTCTTGGAACTATTCGCTCCTATGTCTATGGTTAAATCTCATACAATTGTGATTATTATTATTGTATTTACCAATAATTATAAATTCAACATGGATACATAAATAAATATTACTTGCATAAATGTATTTGTTTATTTGAATGAATTATAATTAATTGAATATTATTATCGATGTATGGAATATTAATACACTGCATGATACATGCGAAGAAACCACAGTAATTAAAAAGTAAATTACATATATATTATATTGTTTAGATATATTACTTGATTGATTAATAACCTATAATTAGTAATTTATATAATAATTATAATTATTATAATAATTATTATAATAATAATATTAGTAATTAATAATTATAATAATAAATCATTAAATAATAGTTTAAAATTAAATTTTTATTATTTTATTATAATCATTATTATAATGTTACAATGTAACATTGTTACAATTATAATAATTATTATTGTATAATACAAAGTTGAGTATTTTCTGTATGGGAATACGGACGACGCCCGTTTGGACGTTATCATAACCGTTATGATAACGGTTATGCAAACATTAAATAGCAAAGTTCATGTGTGGCGCGCAAAGCGTGCGTCGCGATAATTAATTATATTCTATAGTGGGGTTACGATCAAAAAGGACGAGTTGAGTAGAAAAGTTCAATTTGTAATGTTAAATACATTTATATAGGCTCATTTTGGTATGTAATGCAGCTACAAAAACCAGCAAGACAAAACTAAACCCAATTAAACCAAATAACCCACAAATACCAATACAATATATACATATATACTATTAACTCGTATTTCAAATGTAACCTCTAACCCCCAACTCGTCATTTATGATCGTCACCCTATAGTGCAAACGAACATAAAATCTGAATGAGAAACATGCATATATGGAATAATGCCTTTATAAAAATATACATATACACCATAATGGTGACCATTCTTATTAATATATATATATATATATATAATATTATTATAATATTTATTATTATAATAATTATATCATAAAAATCGTGTACTAAGCACAACTTTTATAAGCCCAATTCGGGATATAATGAAGTTAAAAAAGAAGAAAATTAAACCAAATAAATCAAACAACCAACAAATATCGTTGTTTGATTTATTTGGTTAAGTTTTATTCTTCTATTTTTTTTAGCTGCGATATACCTCGTAGTGAACTTATAAAATATTGTGCTTAGTAAACAATTTTTATTTTATTTAATAAAATCATTTTAGAAATATTCCTACTTTGATACGGAACCCTAAATCAATAATCAAAATGTATTAATACAATATTAATACTATTAATTACTAGTATTTAGTATTTGATATACTATACTAGGTTAGGTATTAGTAACTAATAATAATATATTCGCGCAACGCGTGAATTTTGCTATTTATAGTTATTTAATGTATGCCTACCGTGTAACAATGTATTATTATAATGGGTATACAGAAAATACGGCAACTTTTAAATCTGATTTCAGATTTTCACAAATTTCCGACTACAAAGTACATAAATTTTAAAATTGCTGATTTTATTAAATTTCAAACCAAAAAAACCACTTTATTTGGTTTTTCTTTAGTTTAATTGGTTTTTGATTTTTTTATGAAGAATATTAATTTTTTATTTAATAAATAATTTCTATTAATAAATTGTTATATTGAATGTTATAATAATATTGTTATTTGTAATAAATACTTCTATAGATATGTAGTAGTAAGTAGTAGTAATAGTATTTATTTATACACAAAGATTAATATAAAATTCTACAATGTGTTTTACTGTTTGTCGAACAGTTTACAGGTGTGGGTTCCCGGATGATTTAAAGATCATCCGTAAAAATAATATAATAAAATAACATTCTTAAATATAATAATATAATAATAATATAATAACACGATTACATTTCAAAGAGGGTTAGATAAGTGGTATTTTAGTGGGGAACGTTTAAATAGCTCCTTGAGTTTATATTTGAAAGTTGTTATTGACATATCTTCTTTGCGTATGGATTGGGGAAGTTTATTCCAGAGAGTTGCACCTCTCCAGCTAAATCGTTTGTTACCGTACTTTCGTGATCGTGTAGTCTGTATGTCAAGTCTATATGTTTGTCTCAGTTGTCTGTTAGTGGTTTGTTTGTGAATGATGTCATTAGTGAATTAATATATGATTATTAGATATTTCGTGTATATTATATTACAAAGTATTATAGTATAATTTATACAAGGATTCAGTAAATTCTATCCAAATTATATTTATCTTTCGGCCAAGCTTGTTTATTAAATGAATACATTTATATAATACACATAATATTTACAATTAATAATATTGATAGGGCTGTTGAATTTTTGTTTTTGTTGTTTTAGTTTTTTTTTGATTTTTTGGTTTTTTTAAAAACGATAAAAACCAACAACACTACCTTATATAATTTAAAATTATAAGGTATAATTTATATAGTATACATAATATATACTATTATTATTAATATTGATACTAATTTTAAATGATATAATATTGAAATTAATATATTTATAAATAATTTTAACAGTTTTGTTCAAGAAAAGTTTGCCTCCAAATGTCGAATTCCAATAAAAGCAAACCTATTGTGTATAGTAAAGGTTTAATATTAAATCTACGAGTAATTATAATTATATATCACAATTTAATTTATAATAACTCGTAAATTCATATATTAATATATCAATGGTTAATACAATCAATATATTCAATTAAATTACTCCATTTTATTATTATTTGTTATTTAAATCAATACATATTTATATTTAAGTGAATCCATGGACCGAAATCTTCAAACAGTTGGATAAAGGTTTCTATATAATTGATAAGCAAATTTATTAATAATTCATTTATAATTCATTAATATGTTATATTAATTCAGATCTGATTCTATATATCTATATATATTCTCTAGAGTGACACGCGCGATCTCTCAATGTAAATATAACATACTCTGCATGGTAGTTCACGTGGTTAATAGAACACTGAGATAGTTGCGCTACATTTACACCGATATTAATCCGAGTCGCGCGATCAGAACTCGAAGCCGATGGTGGTGAAGCGGATGGTGGTCGTACTTCGCAAAGCGAGAATCGTTCCGGAGCGGAACATTCATCCGATTCCAAGAATGATGCCAAGCCCGAAAGCAGTCTAGTCACTTTGAATTCTGGTTAATAGATAATCATCGTTAGGTTCATATAAATATAATTGGTATAATTTTTTTTCATTAAAACGTGATGATTGATTAATATATTATATATTTAGTAATATTTCATAATAATTGTCGTAATGTTATTCGGTAAAAAATAATTTTCTTCGATCGTTCAATTGTAGAATTTCACATTTACCTGAAATTTCCAAAGTCCGACAAAGGAGAACTATTCAGATGTCCGCAATGCTTCAACTTAATTCCATCGAGGTCGTTTAGTTTTCATCTAAGTTAGTTAATCAATAAAGTGACTGACACTCTTTGCATGTGTCTATTAATGAATTGTAGCGTGTGTTGTGGATAGGTATGTCTGTAACATTTAGGTATTTTCGTAATATATAAGGCCAATCTGCGATGAGAAATAATAATACAAAAAAATAATATTCATTTATTAGAAGATATTTTTTATACAAATAAAATGAAATATTATTCACTTCTTAATGGTTCCAAAATAAGATGTCCCTCTTCTCATTTGTTGTCTCCGAATAATTATACTTAATATGACTCATACCCACACACACACACACCCACCCACCCACCCACCAACTAACCCACCTACACACACATATCCATCGACACCCGTACACAGATCTGCGCCATAAAGAGTTTCACCGGCTAGCCAAGGCATTAGCGGTGGAGGAGACGGTGGAGAACCGCCGCCTCTTCAACCGTATGATAAACCAGGCATCTCTCAAGTACTCGCAAACGGCGGGCAGAGGTGACGACCCCGTTAGACACGCCTCCGACTCAGGGGCTGGCTCCGGTAAATCGGCGCTTTCGAAGTACGGCGACAAAAAGGGGGCGGCGTCTACGGAGGCGGCTCGCGTCGCTAAGATACCGAAGTTCATCGTGCCGAAGAGCGTAGTGGAAGCGTTACGCCACTCTAAACCGATCGAGCAGCGCGCGCAACTAATGGCCGCCGCGCGCGCCTCCTCCTCCGCCTCCGTTTTAGACTCCGCCTCCTCCTCCTCCGCCGGCGTTTTAGACTCCGCCCCCAAAGACCACCGCCTCAAGGTGAAACCTCTCGTCGTACGTAAACTGAAGAAGAACAAGAAGGCGGCGACGACGGCTGAGAAAGTGGACGCTCCCGTCTCGTACAAGAGGTCGGGGGTCGGCCGCCCCCCTCTCAATAAACGCCCTCCGCCTAGCTACCTCGACGGTAACGAACTCGGCGGTGCGAAGAGAACTCGGCGGTCGGTGATCGCCGTACGAAGCACCGATGATGAGGAGGAGGAGGAGGAGGCGGAGAAGGAGGCGGGACTAGTAACATCGGAGGCTAGAGTTTCCCTCGCCTCTAAGCGTAGACCCGTCGTGGTTATCGAAACTCTCGATGCCCGTAAAGCAAGCGTCGTCGATGTAGCTGCGACGGAAGCCGCCGACGTTACCGGAAAGATAAAAGACGGTAGCAACATAGCAGCGCGTAAAGATGATGTAGTCATCGAGATCGCGAAACCCAAGACAGCGCCTGTTCTAAACCAATCCGAATCTGTCGTCGCTGCTCCGGAAGCGAATCGGAAGGTCAAGTTCTGCGACCTATTCTCTAAAGTTTGCCCGAATTCATGGGCTAAACCACTCAGTCAAGGTTAAATATAATGAATTCATCCCGTTAAAATCATGTGTTTTATAATAGATTGATAATTATTGATGATCATAATTAACCCTTTTTAAAACGGAGGCGCGGCGAGATATAGCTACTATAGAAGCAGCGTCTCGCTACGTCTCGCTAATTATATATAAAATGTTTAATTAAATGTCTTATAATATGCAATTTATTAAATATACATACACAATTAAATATGCATTAATTTCAAAATATTCTAATATATTATATTATATCAAAATAACAATACTGTTATATGTTTATTTAATGAGATATATTACATTATATTTATAAAATAATAATTAATAAAATAGTTTTCATTTTATTTAATATAATATACAAATAAAGCTGTTTTAGCGATTTTATATCTTATTTTTAAATTATCAAATTGACATTTGTTTACATAAATATCAATGGACATTATAATTTATATAAATGATCGCTAGGGTAAATACTGAAAAATTCATTAAAAGTATAGTTTTATGTACAATTTAATTATTATTTATTATTAAAAATATGTGGAAAATATTTCATAATAAATTTAAACTATAATAATTGAAAAAAAAGTCATATAAAACTTTAATAAAACCTTCTAAAAATAACATTATAATTGTGACATATTATTCAAATAGGTTAAATCACTCATAAATTAATACACAGTAAGTAGTCCCAGTAATTTGAATTGTTAGTGTTTTATTTGTGGAGTATTTGATGATGGCCGATTTTGATTTGTGTTTATAACTTTTGATATATTGAATATAAATTTATAAATTAAAGTTCATTCTAGAGATAATTTATTTATCTAAATATTATAATAGATATACATATTTCAATTATGAATATTTATTTGTATAGATTGATAATAAATTTAATTATATTTATAATTTTCAATTATAATTTATTTTTTATATTTTACTAAATATTCACCTTCATACTAATTTTTTTGTGTAATATAAAATATGATACCTTTAACAAATAGTTATCCATAACATGTATAAGTATTAGTTAATATAAATAAATAGGTCACAAGTTATATACAGTTATATTTACCCTATTTAAAAAAAAATATTTTTCAAAATTATATAAGTTTACAGATGCTCAAAATGTGCTCACCAAAATGTATGAAAATGAACAAACCGAATATGTTACTCGCAAGATTGATGTAATAAAAAACGCAATCAGTTTTAAAAAATCAGCACTTGCATGGAAAACAGTCAACGAAGTCAGCGGACGAAAGAATACAGAAAAAGCCAAGATTAAAGCAAATAGCGAAAAAGAACGCATACAACTATGGCACCAACACTTCAAAGAACTACTCGGCAAACCTATACAAACTACAACAAACAGCGGAAATGAATGCATCGTAAATACCAATAAGCATCTAAATATAGAAACTGGACCTTTTACTGCACCTGAATTATCAAAAGCCACCAAAAGTATCCAGAATGGAAAAGCGGTTGGCCTCGATGAAATTCCTGCTGAAGTATGGAAAATAGACGATTTTCAAGAATTTCTTCTAGAATCCTGTAATTGTGTATACAACCAAGAAAGTATTAGAAGATGGAGAGAAGGGTGCATTCTCCCTTTCCCCAAAAAAGGTAATCTATCAATAACGAAAAACTATAGAGGAATCACACTCACACCAATTGCTGCCAAGATATACAACCTGATGTTACTAAACAGGATAAGACCTGTGATCGACCCTATCCTAAGGAAAAATCAAAATGGATTCAGGACAAACCGATCCACATCTGGACAAATATTAACAATTCGGCGCATATTAGAAGGCGTGAAAGCCAAACAGCTACCTATAACGCTGCTTTTTATTGACTTTGCAAAGGCTTTCGATTCTATAGACAGACTTAAAATGGAAAATATATTAATAATATATGGAATACCAAAGGACATAGTCAATGCAATAATGATGCTATATAGGAATACAAGCGCTATGGTCAGATCACCTGACGGAGATACTCCTTATTTTGAAATTACGACCGGTGTCCTACAAGGAGATACATTGGCTCCGTATTTATTCATAATCTGCCTTGACTATATACTAAAACACTCCATAGATGATAATATTAATCTAGGCTTTACACTTTCACAAAGAAGAAGCAGTCGACATCCAGCTATACATATTACCGACATTGACTACGCAGATGATATTGCAGTTACTGCAGATACAATAAAAGATGCTGAGAAAATGCTACATCAAATCGAAGAAGCTGCAGAAGACATTGGACTGAAAATAAACTCAGATAAAACTGAGTATATGAGCCTAAATTCAAAGAGTGACAACATGATAAGCAGAAATGGAAATTCTATCAAAAACGTAGACAATTTCAAATATCTCGGCAGCTACATTGCAAATACTGAAAATGATATCAATAATAGAATAGCAAAAGCCTGGGCAGCACTGAATAGTATGATTATACTGTGGAAATCAAATCTATCAGAAAATCTCAAAAGAAGCTTTTTCCGAGCTGCGGTGGAATCAGTACTAGTGTATGGTGCGACGACTTGGACTCTAACAGCAACGTTGGAAAAAAGACTGGATGGAGCATATACTCGCATGCTCCGTGCTGCACTCAATAAATCCTGGAAAGATCACATCTCTAACAAAGACCTCTATCTTGAAATCCCAAGAATATCAGCCTCTATTCGGAAACAACGCCTACGATTTGCAGGCCATTGTTGGCGAAGCAAAGATGAGCTAGCAAGTGATGTACTTCTCTGGCAACCAACTCACAGCAAACGGCCACGAGGACGACCTGCCAAGACGTACATCGATCAACTACTGGAGGATACCGGATGCAATATAGATGAGATTCCAACCGCGATGAACGATAGAAAAGGATGGATGGAACGTGTCAAGAAATGCCGAGCAAGCTCGACCTGGTAAGGTAAGGTAATAAGAAAAAACTATAATATACATTCTGGTTTATTTATTATAACTTGTTTATTAAGATCTATTTATTATTTTCTCAAAATTTAAAAACCAATCTAGAACTCTTGTTATTATCTACAACTTTCACGATATATATATATATGGTTTAAATTGATATTTCAGTTAATAAAATAAAAATATGTTTAAAATTATAGTAAAAAAAAATATATCAATATTTAAATATACATAACTTATATATAAGTTGAATTTTAAAAATTATAAATATAATCAGTATATGCAGTATTTAATTATATTTAATATGATATTTACTTTTATATTCTTATTATTAATAGTTTAAAAGTTAGAAGTAAATTAATAGGTCGCCTAAATAAGTAAAAAACGCGCCAAATTACGTGATCTCTATAGCCAAGTCAGTAATAAAAGATTGCATCAAAAAGGGTTAAGGGTCTTTAAATTTCAATGTAATTAGACATTTTTTTTTTGAAAATTCAAAATCTCATAAAATAATTAAAATGTTTACAAAATTTAAATTGCATAATATTAATATATATTATGTTAATTATTATGTAGAATTTTTAAATGATGAAAATATTTTTTTGAAAATATTAGCATTTAAAAAAAGTAAAAAATGTCAAAGTGAATATTTATTTTTAAATTTTATTATCAACTTTATATCTAATCACAAAAATTTCCTGTAGATACAATATACGTATAATATTAATTATACTGTGAACATTTGACTGAACAATTTAGTTCATTATTAACTGAGAAATAGTAAATTTCATAAGAAAAACAAATATTCTGTGATAATTGATGTTAAAAATATTATATAAATATATAATTGCCTGTGTGACTCAGTTGGCTAATGCGTCAGACACGCAAGCAGTAGGACATGGGTTCAAGCCTCGTACTGACAATTACAATAGGTCTTATAATAATATTTAGAAGTGATTTTATATAATTGTGTATACATAAATGATCGACTCTCATTAAAACCATGGATATTATACATAACCTTAACACGAGAGCAGTTTCGAAGGGATATTAGAGCCATATGGTTATAAGTGAAAACTTCATCTAAGTTCCTGGATGGGATGAAAGTACTCCATCAAAATAACAATAACAAGAATAACAATATATTATTTATTATATATATTATATATATATAGTGATTTGTTATCCATGGGGATCTACTCACAGCCAACTAAGTTCCATTAATCCTACTTATCTATTATCCTATATATGCGCACGCACACACACACACACGTATACAAACACACACACACTATACCATCTCCCACACCATCTGCCACACTTGATCGCACACAATAATAGATGCTCTCCCGCCTCTCTCTCGCATCAGATGCACGAGTTGTTCACCAGAAGTCAACGCTGAAAGCACCACAGAAACCACCACAGCAAGCACCGCAGCACAGCGCCGAAGATAAGCCCCGCAACGAGTTTAACCTCGACCCGCGCAAAGGTCAACTGAAACAGGAAGTGGCCGAGGAGAACGCACTACGGGACGCCGGTACTACCGGTGTAGATAAGCGTGAAGATAAAGGTAGCTCATCTGTGTGGCCTCTCTCTAGCGCGTCAGTCAGTCCAATAGGGGTGTGGTGTCGTTGTAGCGTGGACATACGGACATTTGTAGCCACGTAGGGTATCAACTGACTATCTGATCCGCTACACAATTACAGCCTAATTATAAAATATTCACTGTTTAGTTGTAACTGTTAATACGCTGACCTGTCGGCCATTATAGAAATAATCGTATAGTTAAGATATATTTTAATTCATAATACTAGATAGTGACGAAAGCGAAATAATTAAATAGGTTCGCATAGTGTTTGCCCATTATCGCTATGCACCACTATCTTGATTGCGGCGGCTCTCTTAGTCTTAACAATAACATCTTGCATTATTGTATTCGTATTTCAAGATCTAAATCACGTAGATCTATATTTTGTGTATTATTTAAATAATATACTGCACTATAATGCAGTACATGGTAATGTAATACATAGTACAGTGAATTAAAATGAATGACTCTTTATTAATATCGTCTGATTTAGCAATGCAGTGAATAATTGTATAATTAGAATATTATTATTCATATTAATCATTATAAATGTAAATATATATATGCTATAAATAGTACAATTGTAGTATTCTATAGTATTCTATTGTTTATATGCATATTATATTGAGAATGATTATATAACTAAAATTTAATCAATCGCTTTAATAATATATAGTTTAAATCATTCACCTTCATAGCGAATCTATCAATGTATAATCAATGTATACTAATACGTACGAGTCTACACATCGCGTGACTCACTCCACTACTTTACACAACCGTCTCTCTCATGATCTTTGCAGAGTTCACGTACCGTCACACGCGCTACATTCCTAACTTTCACTGCGGGGTGGTCGACGTCCAGAACCCTACCCCGTGCTTGAACGACATTCACTGTACGGTCAGTACCTCTCTATCTATGTAGGTGTGTGTGTGTGCGTGTGTGTGTATGTGGATGAGTGTGTATATGTGGATGAGTGTGTGCATGTGTGTGTGTGCATGTGCATGTGTGTGTGTGTGTATGTGTATGTGTGTGTATATGTGTGCATGGGTATGTATGTGTGTGTGTGTGGATGTGTATGTGTGTGTGTGTGTGCATACATGTGCATACATGCGCATGTGTGTGTATATGTGTAAGCATGTGTGTGTGTATGTATTATTGTTAAAGAGAGACAACAACAGAACACAGCACCCTATACTATTGTGAAATCCTCCAGGAGGAACACACAACACACACTTAATATTATACACTAGTAATCAAATCATATAACACATACAAAGTCATCTAATAAATATCATTATTATTATATTGTTGTTATTGTTACTATGGTAATGTATTTCTGCGCTACCTCGAACAAGCTGAATAACAACATACCCATCTCGTACGTCTAAAACTAAATGATCAACATGAATTCACTATAAACTCCGGTGAATATGTAAGGGCATATCGCAGCACGCACGCAATGGGTTGAATTCATAAATATTTTTAATAATTTTATTTATTTTTTGTTCCATAATATTAATAATTATAGTGTTTTGTAATATGTGTAAACATTTTAGCCATGAATTCAATCTAGAAATAGCATAAAAAGTAGTTTTTTGACCATACTATTCAAAATAAAAGTATTACTATTTTATTTATTATTTATTTAGTATTCCTGACTATTTTATTTTAGTTTATAATGTTTTATAACTTATATATTGCCGATTTATATGAAATAAAAACGAGATTGTTTACATTGATTTATTCTATATCATTGCACACATAAATGATATATCATGTGATCATACTGGCCAATTAGAGAGCAGATAAGTGACACTATATTTGTTTAGTTTGAAAACTCTGCTATTTGCATTTTGCTATATTTTCATTACTGTTTATGATTTTGATTTCATTATTACTTTTACTATATTACTTACTTTATTTGAATATTATATATATTTTATTCACACACATATCTATTATATTTTATTATTAGTTATTTGTATTCATATTAGTTATTTGTATTCATATTATTTATTTTAGTTATATATATTGTAGTTTTATATTTATTTTATTTTATTTAAATTACTATTTATATCATTTATACTATATATTATATATAATTATATATACTTATATATATTATACATATATTATACATAATATAAATTATTATTATTCAATTAGTTATTCTTATTTTATAGTTGTTTTCAACTACATTTATATATTTTAAAAATAAAATCAATTGCTTTTTAGAATAAATAAATTCGCACTAGGTGTATAAATGTAGGTAACTCAACAACTATTATATGTATCATACTAATTTTGTTAGCATTGTATACAAAACAAATAATCCTATACCTCAAATATTTAAATATTTGTATATGTATAATTGAAAAAATATCAATTTCTATAGAAAATACATATTTAAAAATATAGAGTTTTATATGTATATATTTATATATGAATAATACACATGAATAAGTTTGAGGTATAGGATTGTGCATGTGAATGTATTTAATAGAATAAAAAAACTAGCTCAATTCATTGAATTGAATGCTGTAAGCCTAACTTTGAATAGAGCCATTATTTGCTATCTTAATACATTGTGGTGTGCATGCTGTGCTATACCCTTAACAAAAGTAATGACTTTAAGAATGTTTACACTATTATAAATAAGAGTGTACCTCACTACAATCATGATCAACCTGTCCACCCGTTTGGCTACCCGAATAGCGCGCCCTAATCCGGTTAAAGCCCCCCACAACACGAACATCACAAGCTAACATCTACAAGCTAACATCTACACTGTTAGCCTGTACCGCATGTGTACCTCTCTACTGCGGTGGTGTTCTGCTAGAGTGATAAACTAGGGTAGCCCGTTTTGGTAACTTTTTAGTTCCTTTCATATAAAAGTGCCATCTCGCTCGGAATAAATCATTTTAATCATTCCGGATATAATAATAAAAAATAATTGAAAACCGACAAAAATTCAGAAAACGAAACTATATTCAAAAATAGATAAGAATTTAAATTGATAATTTACGAAAAAATTTAAATTACAGATATATGAAAGAAAAAATTGTCTTTTAGCATATGTAGTATATAAAAACCTCCTTAAAAAATATAAATTTTGTTTTTAAAATAATTAAATTTTTTTTTCACGGAAATTTTAATTTAATTTTTAATTTTTTCTAAATCGAAAAAAAAAATTATCAATGGAATAATAAAAAAAATTATATTATATATGTCATTATCACTATCATCATTATATGAATATAAAATTATAAGTATTGATATCAAAATAGCATATTTTTATTCAAAAAATGACTTTTATTGAGCATTTTACTTTTTTTACAATTTTATTGATCTAACTAGTCGTAAACATTTTTTTGTTAGAAAAATAAATATATTTTTTTATTATTATACATCGTAGATATCAATTATAGGCTCACAACAAATTTAAGATTTAAAATCAAAAATTAAGATCCTTAATTAAAATAATTTATCAACAAAATAGTCGAATAAATTACGTTAATAAAAAAAAATAAAATTAATTTGAAATTTTTAAATAATTTTTTACTTTATTAATATTATAATATATTTATACACATATTTGCTAAATATTTTATTTTTATGACAAAGCGCACTTGCACAAATATATAAAATACATAAGAAAAAATTTCTATTTATAGAAATTTAAATTGTAAAATAAATGCAAATATTTCTTAATTAAAGTGCTTTCCTTTTACCAATATTAAATATTTGTTGATGAAACGTCATAAATATGTTTATTATGATATTTATGACCTACTGTGAGCTAGATAGCAAAACTTTCAAAAACGGTCTACCCTACTGTACAGTAAGAGTGATTTTAGACATGATGTTGATGATGGATTCGGCTGCTTCACATGATTCATCAACATTTTAGTATTGAGAATACCCAAAAAAAATTTGTTTTTGATTTAGGTCAATATTTGCTGTGCGAGGGCATGTTCACTTTACAAAAAAGTTAACATGGGAATAGATAGGAAAATTCCAAAAAAAACAAATATGTATATTTTTCACATTTATAATTAATATAATATCATACAATTTTCAGAATATGTGTAATGTGTATAGTTCATATGAATGAGATAACATTTATAAAAAAAATATTTTATTTCTAGGATGTTTTAGGGGTTGTTTTACGAGTTGTTTCATATACATACATACATATATACATAAACATACACAGATTCATATACACATACACATAAACATACATACATATATATACACACACATACACAGGTTCATAGCGAGTCATTAAAGAAGTCAGTGTCGGGACGCACGCTAAAGTACGACACCATGGTAACCATGCAGAAGGTCGCGCTGAAGGAGTTCAACGACCTCAGAGAGATCGCCGCCGACATGCACCAGTACGATCAGAGGGTTAGCCACACTATCTCAACTGTATACGTGTACTAGGGGCGCAGGAACGATGGTGTGTATGTAGGGGAGGGGGGCCAACCAATCAAAATAAATGTTGTGGTAAAAGTAGGAACCAATAAATAGGAGGTCCCCCTAGATTTTAAAGTGGGGGGGCATATCCCCCCTCTTGCAGCGCCCCTAGCGTGTACATGTGCGCGCGTTTGTAAACGAATAATCCATCAAACAGCGATCGTTATCTAATGTTATAATGTTTGCATCGGGAACATGTGTATTGTTGTGTCATCAATAGACATACTAATACGACACTCTCGCTTCTCTTGCAATTATTGCTGGAATACACACGCGTGCCTAATAACAAAGCCTAATATCACCCGTTGGCTATACGTACACTATCATTATGTTGGAATATCTCCTTAATCGAGTGCATGCGTTAAACAGTGGTAAATAGGGATAGTAATGCTACTACCAACATCTTCACACATTGTTATATCGTCATCATCATCATCTTATTGCATAAATATCGTCTATTTCATCATCATTATCTATCGTATCAACATTATCTATTTCATCATCATCTTATTGTATAAATATCGTCTATTTCATCATCATTATCTATCGTATCAACATTATCTATTTCATCATCATTATCTATCGTATCAACATTATCTATTTCATCATCATTATCTATCGTATCAACATTATCATCTTATTATATAAATATCGTCTATTTCATCATCATCATCTATCGCATCAACATTATCTATTACATTATCATCTTATTCCATGAATATCGTCTATTTCATCATCATTATCTATCGTATCATCATTAGATGGGCCTACCCTCACTGGAGAACAGCGACCACTCCACCCTATCGGAGAGTTCGTCGTGCCCCTCGCCACCCCCTGTCATGCGCTGCTCACCAGGGGGCTCTGACTCCGAAGAGATGGAGTACTCGTCTACAGCCGATGTGTTGGTATCACTAGGGCTATGTGTATGGCTGTGTGTGTGTTAAGTGCCTGGTGTTTAGAGTAATGAGCGTTCTTCAGCTGTACGGTATCACTCGGTTCACTCAGCGCTACAACTATATTCAATAATAATACTTCATCTTCGATATAATGATACCCTGTGTTAAGTCATCATCCGTTATATTTTAAATATCTATATACACGTATTTTATAATATTTAATTTATTTTTAGAATTAAAATGAATATTCAATAGAACTGTAATATAGTCTAGATTGTAATCTATTTTGTTTCAGTTTACATTCATGCTTTAAACTTGCTAAAATAGAACTTATAGTGTCATTCTAATTTGATTTTAAAGTTGTTCGTACTTAAGAGGATATCGCCATGGGATGGCCATTTTGCTGAATTTACAGGTATAGAGGGAACACATTGCCTCCGTTTATTGAGTGTTTCGAAAAAAATCATAATTTAATTTAAAAATTGCTATTTGTTGTATTAAAAGGACATTTATATCTATAAACTTAAGATAATAAAATTAAAAAATATATAATTTACATGTATAATAATAAAAATACTTTTATTTTATTTTATTTTTTCTCCAATTTTATAAAATCCAATAGATAGTTATAATATTTTTTTATATTATCTCTCTGGAATTGTGCATACATATGTTTTTTTATATATAGCAAAAGAAGTAGGTGGATCGCTTCAATACTTTTATCTAAACACTCATTTATATACGCAAACATAGCAACAAAATGTAGTCCGAGTAAAATGCATTTGAAAAGTCAACAATAAATAAATTCAAATAAATTATAAAGTAATAAAATTATATATTTAGCTAATATAAAATCAATATTATAAAGTAATAGTTTTATATTTTCTTATCAATATATAAATGTAATTTTTTATAAATATTATATAGATAGATAGATTAAAAGTTTATTGCATTACTGGTTATAGGTATACCTAGGGTTGTGAGTTAATAAAAAACACGTTTTAAACAGACGTTTTAAACGCGTTTTAAACCGTTTTAAACATAGAATAAAAAACGAAAAAAACAGAAAAAAACAAGAGACATACATTTATACATATATTTATTTAATTGTTAATATTTAAATTTAAATTTAAATTCAATTTGACAAATAATAATTTATCTGCTCTTTTTTTTGATATAATAAATTGTATAATAATTGAAAAATGAATGAATATTTAATAAATGTATAAAATATGTGTATACAAATATAATATTATTATTAAAAGTTAAATTAAATTTCTTTTATGTTTTGATATAATAAATTGTATAATAATATATATTATTTTTAAAATTATATAAAAAAATAGTATGAATTTTCATATTTTTTTAATAATAATATATTAATATATAAAAGAAATATGAAATTTCATAATATATATTATTATATAATTTATTATATCAGAACATAAAAGAAATCTAATTTTACTTTATTATTTATAATAATTTATTATAATATAAATATGAAAGTTCATACAGCTTTTATAATATTAATTATATAATGTACATATATCTATAGATTGTGATACAATCTCCATGTCTATAACAAATAATTAAATAATACAGAAATACTCAGTGTTATAACAAAATAAATATTATAATTATTATAATTGTCATACTAATGTATAGTTTGACAATATGATTTAATAATGCTAATAATACAGATAATATATTATTTTATTATTTAACAACATATCTACTTTATTTAAATAATTTTATATTTTTTTAACAGAAAAATACGGATAAAAAACGAATAAAACCAATTAAAAACGAAAAAAACCGTTAAAAACATGTTTTAAACAAACAATAATAAAAAACGCGTTTTTTAACAACCCTAGGTATACCTATATAAAGAAATTTCTTTTAAACTTAAGTTATAATTATATATAAACATATAATTATATAACATATAAACAAAATATATAAATGTGATAATAGTAATACAAAACGACACGATACAAAAAAACAAGAAATAAACTGAGAAGTAAAATAAAAATAAAACATTGGATTATACGAGCCGTTGAATCAATATATAGTATCTGACAGTGCAAGTTGTCAAACAGGAGAGGTAACAAAACCGAAGGTCTCGGGTTGGCAAGGCCCATATGGGATGGATCAATTCCCAAGGGTGGATGAGTCCCTAGTAAGTAATTTGGTTGACGTCTGCTCGCGTTAAGCTACCGTAAACTGCTGACAGCAAGCATAATATCAGATACTATATATTGGTACAATTAATACGGAATAACAATAACATGATTGATACATTTGGTGTGAATTAATTTTTCACGGAAAAGTGTTATGATTTTACAATATGTAATTGTAAAGGGTAACGCGTTCCAGGAAGTGCAAACTCTATTTCCAAAATAATTCAGATGGGCGTTTGTTCTACACTTTTTCTTTGGTATCTTCACTTTAGGCCCTCTGCAATTGTTGCTATATAGATCAAATATATCAGTTGCATCCACATCGACAAGTCCATTCAGTATCTTATATGTCAGGGTAAGATCACCTGCGATGAAATAAAGTTTTAATATTGAGAAAAATAATTCTATCTTCATAAGACCGTTTAGTAAGGTTACATCTATAAAAAAGTATTTTAGTGAAATAGATTTGAATATTTTCTATATTGTTAGAATTGCATATGAAATTGTCTGGATTCCAGACAGATGAATCCGATTCCACAATAGGGCGAACGTATGATATATAGGCTTTAAGCAAATATATATAATCATTGGTGATGAAACATCTAAATAATCTATTAATAATTAAGTGTGCTTTAGTACATATAGTATTAATATGAGTATTAAAACTCATATTATCATTAAATGTTATGCCTAAATACTTGAATGAGGTGTGTATAGGCAGTTCAAAATCATTAATGAAATATGAATGAACAGGGTTTTTATTACCAATTCGCATGACAACACATTTAGTAGGAGCAATTTCTAGTTCCCATCTCTTCATCCAATCACTAAGTTCATCAAGAGCACATTGTAAAGGTAAACAACTTTCTGAGGGCTTAAAATAATATAAAAGCTTAGCATCATCTGCAAATAGAGAAGCATATATGGGTGGTTTTATAATATTTGGTAAATCATTAATATAAATTAAGAATAACAACGGACCTATAACGGACCCTTGAGGAACACCAGATATAACTGGTGAGAAGTTAGAGAAACTATCATTAATTTTAACACGTTGTTTTCCATCGAGTAAATAAGATTTTAACCATTTATAAAGATTACCACTAACGCCATAATAAGATAATTTATGCAAAAGTTTAGAATGTGATACTTTGTCAAAAGCCTTAGCTAAATCAATATATGCAATATCCGATATTAGGAATGCATCTCTTGCTTCATACATTTTTTTATAAAAAGATATTAGTTGCAATTCAGTTGACTTTCCAGCTAAAAATCCGTATTGACATTTAGTAATATAATTATTTGAACGTAAATAGAAAGTTAAATTATTAGAAAGAATTTTTTCAAAAAAAATGAGCGTGCTAGGTAGATTGCTAATGGGCCGATAATTTGCTGGTTTAGTAGCGTCACTTTTTTGAATATTGGAATAATATGTGATATTTTCCAAATATCCGGACAAATCCCTGAATCTAGAATATTTGTAAAAATTATCGATAATGGATGACATAATTCAAACGATAATTTCTTTAATAATCCTTTCGGTATACCGTCTGGTGAATTATTGAATTTACTAGGTAGTAAACATAGAAATTTACGTAATACCTCAGGAGTAGTAGGATAAGAGGATAGTGATGATGATATGTGAGATGATATGGATAATATGGGTATATTAATATTAGAACTTTTATTAAATACAGAACTATATTGATTCGATAAACAAGACGCCTTGTAAAAATCAGATGATGATATTGAATTGTCAATTTCATTATAAAGAGGTGATATAAAATTAGATGAGTGTAATTTCTTATTAATGAATTTATAAAAAGTTGATTTATTATTGGAAGATAAAACCTTAGATTCCAGATCAATATTATATTTCTTAATTTTTATATCAACATCAAGCTGGGCTAATCGCCAATTCATACGACTATTTTCATCACAAATAATATTGTGAAGATGTCGACATTTATTTAATAATTTTTTAATATGAATAGGATATCTATATTTTGTAATTTTAGGTAAAGGAGTATGTTTATTACATATAAATAAAAGCTTATTAATAAATATAGTAAGCATATCAGAACCATTAATGGATGAATTTAGCAGATTATTCCAATTAATTGATAGAAAATCATTTTTAATATTATAATAATCTGATTTAAGGTAATTTGGAATTGGTAATATAGGAGAACTAGACATTGGTCTATTAATACCACGAGGATAAACTAAACAAGATAATATGGAAATATGATCACTACAATGAGAATCATATTCTATCGGATTAGTAGATATGATAGATGATACCATTTTAATATCATTTGTTAGAATTAATTCCAGAATATTTGAATTACGCGTATTAAAATTCACTAACTGCAATAATCCATTTTTTTGAGTAAACGAATAGAAATATTTTTCAACAGATGAGATTCCCAGACCATTGATCCAGTCAATTCCAGGTAGATTAAAGTCACCATATATAATGCTAGTTTTAGGGGAATATGAGATACTCGAGATAATATCACATAATTTGATAGTATCATTGAATGACATAGATGGCGGTCGATATACAACAATAAGTAGGTAATTAAAGAAAACAATGTTTAATAATTCAAAAGTATGAGAAATAGAATGGCATAATGCATGGGCCTGATAATGATGTTTTATGTTGATTAAAATACCACCACCATGTGTATTTGTTAATCTATCTAATCTAAATAAATTGTAGAAGTTATTATCTGATATCATACCATTAGTAATATCCTGATTAAGCCATGTTTCCGTAAAAATAAGGATATCATATTCACGACTATTAATAATAGCCAATAATGTGGGTAGTTTATTGCATAAACTTCTAGAGTTTGAATAAAATACTTTAATTAAAGGATCTATTCAATTACCATTACTATTAGTATTATATGTTTTTTGATTATTATCTATTGAGGATTTCCATTTATTATATTCAGTGGTTGAATAATCAACATTAGAAGTCCAATCTATTACTACTCTGTTATTATTTAGAGAAAAAAGTTTTAGTTCGTAATTTAATGTGCGAATATTAAAAACGCATTTGATATTACCTGGTTTCAGTGATGCTCCATTAAATAATATTTTACATTTTAATCTATCCTCATAGGATTGATCAGGACGTAAAAATACTTTAGAATAAAGATCAATATTATTTTTATGTACATTAATAAATGATTTCATTAATGATTGTATAGTGTATGGGTTATTATTAAGATTAATTTTATAAAGTACTCCATTGTTCAATACAATGTTAGAAATATTAGCATTATTCATATCAATTTTCAAATCAGACAATAACTTATTAATAGTGGTTTCATCTTTGATTCCAAAGATAATGAAGCATTTACTCATGTTATTTAAGAAATAGAAATTTCTTTTGATATTGATTTAGCCAGTTGATTTTGTGAAGCAATATCAGCATAACTAGATTTTTTTTTTGAATAATCTGATAATTGAATTGATAATTTTTTTAATGAAATTTCAGCATCATTAACTTTTTTATCAATTTTAGATAATAATATGTTATTAGATTCTAATACTTTTGATAAATTATCATGCTCATTATTATCATGTGGTGTATTCTCCAAAGGTAAATCAATATATTTGTTGCATTTAAAAACAAAATATGAAGATGATAATATTTCACATATATATTTAGGTGGGCTATTTCCATTTGGAAATTTTGATTTTATAGCTTTAGCTTCATGTAAACAAATGATATGTGTACAATCTGAGCATAATTCACATTTAACATAATACTCATCAATGCAATCTTTAGAACAAATAATACATTCCAACATTGTAATTTAATTATTTATAATATACATATATATATATATATATATATATATATATGTACATTAATACATAGTTATGAATAATATAATATGATATGATTACTATTTGAGATAATAGTTTAGAATAATGATAATATATATATATATATATATATATATATATATATATTATATATATATTTAAATAGTTATTTAATAGTATGTAATAATAGAATATATAAGAATTAAACTATATAGAATTTATAAATAATTAACATTTATAAATATGCATATAATACAATTTATTTGAATACCTATATATATATTATAAAATAGGCCTACAAGTAATGTATAATGAGAATTTAATTAAAGATATATTATGCAATTAATACCAAATACCAAATAAATAAATAAACTAAATATAATTTTAAATATAATATAATATATTATGTCATTATATATATAAACACACATAAATAAATAAATACAACTATGTATGTATTAACAACCTATGCAATTAATATGAATGACTAATGATTATAACAAAAATTAAATGTTATGCATCAATGATTTCAATAATAATAAAATCAATATTACTTAATTGTACATTTATATGTTAATAATATTGTTAAATATATAAATAATAAGTGTATTGTATGTAGTATATGTTTATAAACAATATAGTACCATAATATTATATAATAAACTTATCTTAAAGTTGATAATTGACGATTTATATTAATAAATATAAATGAATGTCAGTATAATTGAACCAGGAAGTGAATTGAATATAAATATATATTAAATATAAAACATTATGTAACAATTTATATTAGTTTTGAATGTAGATTTCAAAATAAATAATTTATTTTAAAAAGGCATGCTATAAAAGATGCTTTTTATGCTAATACTAAACTGATTTCATAGATAATTTGTTCGCAGTTACTAAATAAAATTTATCAATAGTACATAATAAATAATAATACATTTCTCTAATAATATAAATATAAATAAACTTATAATAGTCTATTTGTTACTCTAATAATATAAAATTATATTATTTAATTGTTGTTACATGAAATTTCGTGGAATATGTAAAAAAAATATTGATAAACTTTAGACCTGATTTTCGCCAAATAATTATTTTCATCTACATGGTGTTATAAAAATACTCATTTTTTCTCAATATTTTATCAATCATACTAAATTTTTTTCCATTTATTAGATATTATATATACCTATAAACTATCTTATCAGTATTATATATAAATACTTAATTATATATATATATATAACTTTATCCTACTTTTTTATAGAATTTTCATACAAAAATTAATTTTATTTCAATCATAAATTACTTCAATTATAATAGATTACTTACATGCAAATATAATAGATATCAATAAACCTTAAAATAAGATATTATTGCATATATATCTAGTATATAATGGTGACATTTTGTTGGCAATATTCCAAATATAGTAGAAGATATTATAGGATATATACTACTACCTATCTCCTATGTTTTACATGTAAACACCATCGATATAAAGAAAGTGGATAAGCAATTGAATGTAGTGTATGGCACTATCCGCTACGAGCGCTGCAGTCGAAACCCACTATCTGGCCCACTACTTTTTATTTTTAATAATATGTATTTATCATATATATATATTGATAATCACTACCAATTTTAATGTACTATCTATACTAAAAATAAAATTATATATTTAAAATACATAATATCAACATTCCTTGTAATTTTGTGTATTTAAATTGAAGTTATAATAGTATTTTATTGATTTTATTGATATTTATAATTTAAATCCATTGATATAGATAGAAGTCACTTTAATCTATTTCGACGAAAAGACTACTGTTTTAATATTTGACATATATAATATGACTAATATCCAATCAAAATCACTGATACCATTTTGTTAATTTATCGATAAAAGTGTCATTCATGTGTCTATCTTTTACATGCATTGCGTGCGTCAATTGCTTATCCACTTTCTTTATATCGATGACACACACGCCTTTACGCTGCCATGACGCGATCTCCCCTTATTTAACTGTCCTTAATTCCGTAGATACAAAAAGGCTTGAAATATATATTATTATTATTAATATTATATATACTTATTAATACATCAAACATTATTAATTAGTAAATATAATAAATTGGTTTTTCGTATTATTAATTCAAAAGATTGATATTTAAATTATTTAAATAAATAATTATCACTGATTAAATGTTAAAATTTAATTTTGCTTAATACAATTTATATGTAAAGTAAAATTTATGTACTGTTATATAAGATATAACTTTGTTTCATCATGTATACAATATTATCTTAATTATAATAAGTACAAATTAAATAAGTATAAAGTTTAATAAATTATTTTATGACAAAATAATTAATATATTTTAATTATATTATATATATTATCTATTGTTTAGAATGAAATATAGATCATTATTTTATTATTCTTTATAAATGTACTTTATTGCATTCTAGTTAACATTTCTCTAATGTATCCATAACATTACTCAGAAATTGAATGTGGTTTCAGTGAACTGCCACTACCTAGGGTATAGATTTAACAACTCCTATAGCTAGCAATGTTTCACTCATTTCAATATCAATAATATAACATTAGCACTATGATTACTTTCCATCTATCTATATAATGAAACAATCGCGTCCATTATCAGGGAGTACCGATATCCACCTGGCTACCCTTACGTTGATAAAGTTAGGGAGAGGTTCCTAAAACAGTACTACATAACAGAGCCTAGGGATCATTCATTTAGATCGCGGTTAGTGCGCACTAGTGTGGCTGCGTTCATTTACTACTGTATGAACATAGCTTTAGCTCAACGGAACGGCTTCCTCTCATCAGATATTATATTGTATTATTCTAACCACTGTAAGTGATACATTATCAATAAATTATCTCTGACGCTAACATTTTTTCGTAGAATAATATATTTTTTTAACAAACTATAATATTATAAATTAAATATAGGTAATATATCGTTTAAATAATGTTATTTTTTTATAAGATTACTTTTATTGATTTTATTTTTTATAGGATTTAATATATATATTTATATGTATACTATAGTATTCAAATATATATATGTCAAAGTAATGAGTAGGCATATATATATATATATATATATATATATTTAGTGAACCAATAAATATAAAATCATAAATTATTTATAACATAATAATATTTAATTAGAAAATATATAAAGAAATATTTATAATAGCATACATTTTATATAACGATGTTGTTTATTATCAATATAATTTCATCCAGAATCAAACTTTATTATATGTTCAGTAAATATATATATAGAATGAAATAGTAAATCTAATCGATGTTATAATCAATGAACGTATTCTTCAGACGTAAACTTTAACGAAACATAAACTTAATACGCGAACGTGTAAAACGTCCTAATACATGTACAACTATTATACACTAACATAATTGTATGCTAAGATACATTCGTGTCAAAGGTTACAGCGGCAATCAGATCCCGACGACTACAACCAGAGCCTTGCCAATGACGAACGAAAGCTGGTGCAGCTCAGACGAGCGCTGAACTCCACAACGATGACCTCTTCGCCTCCTCTTAACCGAAAGAGGCATTGTTACGACGACGCGAGCACTAGCGGCGCCACCGCAGCGTACTCTCAACCTAAATATCGTAGACGCGATTTCACCGAGCCGGAAAATCGTTCCGCTCGAACGCACCCGCCCACCGTCACCTACGGAAGAGATCCGTCCCGGTCGCGATCGCCTAATTTCTCTTCGATCATTTCTCGCGGGCAATCGTCCGGGCAAGGGTCCGTTTCATCGGATAACATGGCGGCTACTTCATCTATACGATCTACGCCACTACCGCCGTCTTATTACGACGTAGGCAGTAGCATCGGCGCTAGTTCACGATCCTCCCCTACCACTTCTCTTCCTCGAGTCATCAAGACCCCTAACCTTTCACCCCGTCCTACTCCCGCGATATCAGCGGATATCTCTCCACACCGATCTCAAGTCGATAGATCCCGCGTGAAATCGGTGCCGAAACCTTTACGCCCACAAAGCGTAGAGCGACGCCCCCTCGAAGCGGTTATCACCGATCACCCGCCTAATACTCGCGGGCCCCGAGTCAAGGAACCGGCATCAAGTAAACCAGCATCGCCGTTACTGGCTAAAGGTGCCAGCCTCCAGTGCCTCCTACTGGCGGGTGAAGATAGAGGGTCCGCCCCTCCACCGCCGCCCCCACCCTCCTACTCCGAAGCTATCGCTGCCAAGGTCGCGGCCAATAACGCCATCAAACCGACGATACTGAAAGGTTTAGCGCTCTCATCACTGTCTCATCACATTACGCCACACCTTGTTTACAGTTATTAAACAGAAGAGCCAGGCAACTGAAGTTAAAACTAGCGACGCATTTTATCAAATAATTAATCCTAAAGGTATTTTAATTTTTTATAATTGTACATGTTTTTGTATATTTTATTCATTTTATATATTGTAAGTTTTCAATTGTGATAATACAAGATCAATTGATGTTAACTTATTGAATATCTAGTTAACATATTGAATATCGCAGATTAAATATATATTAATATGTATCGACTTATTACTTATGTAATATAATGTATGGATAACACTGAAATGAATTTTAGGAGATTGCGAATTCAAAACTGGAGTACAGAGTTCAAAGGTCGGGGTTAACTCAAGTTCACGACTCGATGACCTTGAGATACAATACAGCTCCACCGCACCCGTCATGCCCCCAACAACAACCCCACTACGGAGAAGATTCCTAACACCAGCGGCTAAAAAGCAAGGCCTTCCCTGGCAGAAGTCGCTAACTGATAGGCATGGCTACCATCATGAAGATACAGGTAATAAGCCTGTCGTAGTGCTGGTAGTAGTGCTGGTACTGGTGCTAGTAGTAGTAGTAGTAAAACATTTTTTCTTTTCAAACTTTGTTTATATAATATTATTCAAATGCCAAATATTATCTTTAAAATGATATGATATCATACAATAGAACTATAAAATAAATTTAAATATCATTTAAATAAATTATAATAATTTAACAACAATTTAATGGTTATGATTAAATGAATATAATAACGCTTTTATAATACAACAAAATATTATATATATATATTAAAATAATGTGATTGTCTTTTTATATTTGATACATTTTTCATAATTTTATTGTAAATCTTTAGAATCAATTTACTAAGAATAATTATTTTTACCAATTTCATTCATTAAAAAACTATCAACTCATTGAATAATGCTTTAAATATATTTAAATTTGCATACAATTTATAATATATATAATTACACAATATTTGCATTTTTTAATAAATAGTAAAATTTAAAATATTTATAATGTTATCGTTTATTTTCAAAATAATAATAATTTATTAGTTAAATATAAATTATATTAAATATTTTCTATCATATTCTATAAAAAAATCAATTATTATAGATCTGTATAATATCTATCATTGTGTTAAATATTATAATGAATAAATAAATTAAAAATAATCTAATACACTAGTGTAATGCAGAGATCACAATTACCATTAAACACTATATATTTACTAATTGATTTTAATAAATGCAATTAGAAATAGTGTATATATATATGTTAGGTCATTATATACCATTATCTATATATATAGTATACATTCAGTGATGGGCACCGATCCTTTTTTTTACTGGATCGGCTATCCTGATCCTCTATTTATTCTCTTATGTGATCCTTTTCCCGATACAGATCACGATATTATTTATAAATTTAATTAATAATTCATTTTATTTCATAATTCGAAACAATTGTTTACAATATATTAATATATAGGTATGTAGGTATAATACCTATGTAATATAAATTGTTAATAATTGTAAATAATATTTATTATTTATATATTTTATTATATTTCAATAATAATTCAATTGAATTAAATGAATATATTGAATGTATATCATATAGAAAATATGATATAGTGAATTAAATATAATTTTTTATATAAATGCATTGAATTGGATACAAATATATACTTATTGTACGACGTACAATGTATGTTGAGTCAAAGTCGGTGGTTTACTTATATGATATCAATTGATTAAATTCTATTATGGTAAAAATAACAATTATTATTTAAATACTATGTAGGTTTTACCTAGTCTTGCAATACCTTGGAAAACATTACAAAATAGTGATCAATACAATATCAATGTAATAATACAATACTAAAATATTGTTAATATTCTTATAAATAAATATAATAATATTAGAGTATCGTATATTCAATGATGGGCACCGATCCTTTTCCTGATCGGGATCCTGCCCATCACTGTATACATTGTATAGATGTATGTGTGTGTGTATACATATATGTAATAACATATTACTAATGTTCCCAAAGGCAAGCCGTATTCAAAAGCTAAACGTGAGGCCTCTACTTCAGCAGATCATCAGCCACGGTTAGCAAACAGCCCACTCTCTCTCTATCAGACACCCGCGCACACTACCTCTACCTATACCTACTGTGAAACCACGCGGTCATCTCACACACACACTTCCCATCATCCATACGCGCACACACACACAGTACGGTATACTCAATATTCTACACACACACACGTTAGATAGAGTGATGAAGCATGCATTATTTAGAAACAATAACTTAAGATCAACGTATTAAATGTTAAATTAATCACCTAACTCGAAAACTTACACTTGATATCAATACCATTATATAGTGCGTTAATGCTATCACCAGATTTATATTATCATTTATTATTTTTATTATACGACATATATGCATACCTTCGCCCATACCCTATGCTATCTTATCCTGCATCTTCTAATATATTACTGTGAGCACTAAAACTTATAGGAAAGATTCTGCTTCATGAAATAGCATTGTTAGTATTTGGTAAATACTATTTACTATAATTATTATTGAATTTGTATCATTAAAGTTATATTATATCTATATCTATATCTATATATTTAACAATACTAATTAAATATCTAATTTCTTTTTATAGACTAGTAATATTATAAATAGTATGTTTTATATATACAAAACAAAATAAAATATTAACTAGAAAATAATTGCACAGATTAATTATTAAATATACTTTATATATGCATTATGAATACGCAAATTGTTAACGTAAATAATTTTATAAACCAATTTCAGCTATTTTTAAAAGAAATCACAACATGATCTCCGCAACTAGCCCATGTTACTGTAGTATTCAGTACAGATGAACGCCATTGTTATTTTTTAGATCATTGTTTTTTAATTATTTTATAAATTTTACATTCGTAAATAAAGTTATTGAAACACATATTATAAATGGCTTTATTGATACATACAAATTATCAATACGTAAACTATAAAGTATATCAAGTATAAGTATGTAATATATTATTATCGTACATCAGATAAATATCGTGTAAACAAAAGATGTCAATATAATAAACACTTTATCTATCGGAGTAAACAATTCTATTTCGGTGGCTCTTAAAGAATTCAATGATTTCATTATATGAAGAGATGTCCTCCTTAAATTGTGATCTGTCCTTGACTCCTCGATGTATTATGTTGGTGCTGTGCACAGGTTCTGCTGTCTTTGTAGCTGTTATGATTAGTGTACATTATGATGCATTCGTGAGTGTTTTGTTATGTTTTATCATAGAAATGAATATCATCATTGCCTCAATAAATATACATTTGTATATTGTTAATAGTTTAATTATGGGCATGATGTCTGTTTTCAAATGATAATCTAATTTATTTTATGATTGCATGATTATAGATTATGGGATCAGTTGTAATTTTCATTTTGAATAGAAACCTAGTACATTTAAACAACAATACATAAACCACTTATAAGTAAATATATATAAATCACAGAAAATTATGCAAATTATGAATAAGTTTCCTGCATTGCATTAGATTGGAGAGAAGTGTACTTCCTTTCAATGATAAAACTTTAACACTTTACCATCACTTATATTGACGGTGATTTGTATGTTTTCATAATTTAGGATATAATATCAATTATCAAATAAGCATTTCTATTTATTTACTCGAATTTGTAAAAACATGTAAACTATATTTTGAGTTGTGATTATTAGTATTTGTACAAAAAATCATAGATATTATAAATAACTCATAAACCTATATTAAAGATTTAAATATTATCTCCGGCATTCGTTTACTTGATACTTGATGTTATTAGCTCACATATTTGTTAATATTTAAGACTTTAATATCCATAGTTATCCTATTAGGATTAATGTATACATTTACTGCCGAGCATGTTCGACATGGTGGTAAGGTAATACCATAGGTAAACAGGCCTACGCATATAGTAAGCGGTACATCTTACAATCATCTATAGCTGAGGTGTTGAACATGTGTGCATTATTGTATATCTTGTATCACGCATACAATGTTATCCTACTATTCCTTAATGGGATATCATAGATATATATATATATATATATATTTGTTGTTATTTTATTTGATGGAGTCCTTTCATCCCATCTAGGAACTTAGATGAAGTTTTCATTTATAACAATATGGCTCTAATGTCCCTTCGAAGCCACTCTCATGTTAAGGCATTCATGGTTTTAACGAGAGTCAATCATTTATTTATACACAATTATATAAGATCACTTCTAAATATTAGTTTAAGACCCATTTTAAAGGTACTTGAATACGTGTCCTACTGCTTGTGTGTCTGATGCATTAGCCAACTGAGCCACACGGTATATATTGTATACTATTTTATTTATTATATATTTACATAAATGTATTATAAAAAAATCTTTTCTATGCTATTTCTAAATCGATTTAATTTTTAATTTTTTGACATATACTAAATAACACTACATTAATTAATATTCCATTATGATATTTTGTGTTTGTTTTTAACTTATTTTACTCTGAGGTATCCCCTTAAGGGTCCTTCAAAACAAACAAAATACAACCCGATATCGGTCTATACATCATTGTTTATTCATTTTATACATTTACCCGATATTAGGCAAGTAAGAGATTGAATAGGTAGTTTATATATAAACGCACGCGTATAAGGTGTGCATCGACCTACGCGCTATCGGTATAGCAGTTCACAATGAAACTATCAGATGTTGATGTTAAAAGATATCGGGCTATACAAATGAGGACAATATTGTAGCTAACAAGTATATATAGGGCAATATAGGGCTGTTTTTTTGGTGTGAAAAATTAGGTGAAATCTCTACGCGTAATATTATATACAATATATCGCATTTGATCTTTTAGCACTGCCTTAATGACGTATATAGACGTACATTATCAGTGTGATTATAATCTATGAAACTCATCACTAAACGAGTTAATATATATATATCGTATTATTTATAAAACACGATGAAATCAAGACTAATTTTACATTAGTAATACTAGTAGAACTAGATGTCAGCTAATATATTCCCTGTGCAATACATATGCAATTATTATTAAATTACAATCCAAGATTCGACTATGATTTATTTATTTGAAAATAAGAACTCTAGTTAAATATAAGTTATTAAACAAATAATATGTAAATTTATATCATTATAATAATGCATTAAATACTCCAATAATAAGAATATAACCTAACATAATAATTTATATAATTATTCCAGTAGTATATGTAACCGTATAAATTTCCAAGATATTTTCTGTGACATTTTGAACTATTTAATAACTTTTTGCTTCCCTAGAGATTAACAAATATTAATTAGAATTACATACAAAGATAGAATTATTTTTTTTAATTACGTCTAAATTAAATATAATAATTACTAACTATGGAATAACTGATTTTTCTTGTTTCCATTTCTCTGGTAGTAACCTATACGTGAATATATAATGCTCATATACATATTAGAGATGTATGTATTTGAATAAATAGCATGCTATGAATTGACTTGCTCCACTACAACTATTTTTTCTGAACGAATATGTTATTCTGCAATAAACATTATAACGGAGGAGAAAAAAACAAATCATCAGTATGACCAACGAAGAATCATGTATTATTATATACATTAATATATTATATTGTTAAACACGTGTACTTTTATTATTTTTAAAATGATTAAATTGTAGTCTATTGTTGGAATTATCCGTATGTATCGAAAATAAAATAATGATTTAATCAAAATTAAATAATATATATATATATATATATAAAAAGTATACATAGAGAAAGTAACTGCCCATAATTCAGCTACTATCATGTGTATGTAAGCTGATGCCAGTACTAAAGAGACGTGAGATGAGTTGTAATTGCCTATAGTTTATGTTTGTATGAATATGCGTGATTATAAAAATTGTTATTAAAACTAATTTAAAATAACTCATTCGTAACAAAAAATTAATTTAGTCATTCGGAAAGTTGTTAAATAAAATAACTACCCATTTACACACACGTATATTTATAAACGTGTATACATATACGTATGGAATACATAAATAAATAGATATCAACTAACCGCATTAGACTGGATAACAGAAATGATGCAGGTAAATGTATTCTGTGATTGAACATAAATTAGTGCATGTTAATAATTCATTGAAATCTCATATGTTGAATACAATACAAATGGACCCATCAAGAAGTCATAGACTTGTACATGTTATAAATAACTGTGAGGGACCAGATAATGGAAATGATCTAGTTGAATAGTGAACATAGAAGTGAACAACTAGAGTAGCTCTGTAGACTAAGCATAATGCTATTGGTAGTGATGATGTCATTCAGTTCGCTCTGTCTATCACTCTCTCTCTCTCTCTCTCTCTCTCTCTCTCTCTCTCTCTCTCTCTCTCTCTCTCTCTCTCTCTCTCTCTCTCTCTCTTCTCTCTCTCTCTCTTCTCTCTCTCTCTCTCTCTCTCTCTCACTCTCTCTCTCTCTCTCTCCTCTCTCTCTCTCTCTCTCTCTCTCTCTCTCTCTCTCTCTCATCTCTCTCTCCTCTCTCTCTCTCTCCTCTCGCTCTCTCTCTCACTCTCTCTCTCTCTCTCTCTCTCTCTCTCTCTCTCTCTCTCTCTCTCTCTCTCTCTCTCTCTCTCTAAGCTATCATCCTCCTCATCACCTATGTAACATAATACTATGTAATTATACTGAACAGTAGTAGTATAAGCTATGTAGTACAGATGTGCCTTAAGAAGGATCAGGAGGTGACAAATATAGTGATTATTAAATACTTTAAAAAAAATGTATTATTATTATTAATATTATATTAGTGGATATTGTGCTATTTATAAGTGATTATACAAAATCTAATAAATATCAGTCGCACATTTATTTATAGTCATTCAACAATATTTATCTTTGTATGCTTATATATTTTAATTTATTATTAAACATACTATACATCCGATACTTCCTGATACTATTTAGAAATCTTAAAAATTAGGTACGTTTATATTCACTGATAATAGATTATATGAATAACATGTTGCAATACTTACATTGTTAGTAAGTATAAATATACTTTAAAATATATTAAATATATATTACTATTTTTACTAACCTTTGTAAAAGGATAATTTACTCTATATAAATCATAGTTTTCACCCTATGGAATTATAGAATATTACTTTTTTAACATATATATATATATATAATGATCTGCAATCATTTTATTTCAATTTATATTAAATAAATTATAATAATTAAATTACATCATATAAAATTATACTAATAATAAAAATACATTTTTGATATATAAATTATTAAAGTAAATTTAAATTTGATAGATTTTATTGACCTATTTAATAGAATCATTTATATATATATATATACTTAACTTATCGGATTGGGAAGATATTTAAATTTTGTTGTAAAAATTTTAATATTGTGATTTTATTCTTTATACTAATCATCTAAATATATTTATTATCTAACTATTTTAATTTACTTAACTCAAAATAATTATTATTATTACTATAAAAATATATTTATAAGTTGATATTTTAATAGAACATATATTATTCATTATAATAACTAGGGGCGCTGCAATAGGTGGGGATGGGGGGACATATCCTTTAAAATCTAGGGGGACCTCCTATGTATTGGTCCCCCCACTTTTACCACACAATATATTTTGATTGGTTGGTCTAAACCCAACCTACATACACACCATCTTTCCAGCACCCCTAATAATAACACATGTGCAGTTAAATATATGTTCTATTAAAATATCAACTTATAAATATTATGTATAATATAATATTAATATTAAAATAAACTTACATCTGATTCACTATTTTCATCTTCATAATCTATTAAATTAATAATATATATATTAATAAATAATACTTTGATAAAGTTAATTTTATAAAATATTTAAAATATATGCATTTTATCCTTACCACAAATTATCTTAAACATGATGCGATAAGTTTACTTTAACCAATACATGTATATAAAATGTACCTATACAAGTACATTATTTCTAATTAAATATCTAAATTGTTCAAATAAATAATAAAATAGTAGACATTATAATTAAGTAGACTGCTATTTATTTGTATAAATATGCAATGTAATTTTGTTCACTATTCGAACAATCTGCTTACTTTGAGAATTAAATATAATTTAGTGATATTCTTTATAATTTGTCAATTGATATGAAAAATGTGTAAATAGGGTTATATTTGTAAATTACATTATACAATTCTGACATGCTGTGTTTGCTATTTATGTATATATGTAAATCGATATTATACTTATTATATACTACCTATACAATTTTACTAAAATATATAGTTATACATTAATACATTTTTTTGAATATTTTTTATTTTTATTAGAAAGGCTGGTTAATTATTTTTGTACTTATAAGACAGATTATTAAATGAAAATTTAACACAATATTTATTATATAATTACTCATAAATTGTAACCAAATTAAATATAAAAGTCTCTATACGACCACTTAATACATATATGTATAAGTGAAAGTGACTTATTTACATATTTTAAATAAATGATAATAATTAAATTAGAATGTTTCACTTACCGGTGAATTGACTATCCCAAACTCGTTTGATTTCAGCATAGGTTACATTCTAATGAATAAATAATGCATGATGTATGCATGATATGTAAATATAATGAAATATGAGAGGCTAATAGAAGCGCTTACCAATATATTGCACTTCAAATTATGCCCATCATCTTGAATCTGAATGAAAGTATAATTTTTCTGTATTTTGGATGTATCATTAGTTTCACCTGTAAATATAATTATATTTATATTAGTTATAACATTAAAATATCGATAAATTTAATAATATTAATTTTATATATACTATATATTATATAGTAATACCAAATATTTTTCTAAGGAAATATATAACTCTCACGCAAAATTGTGTAATTCTATATAGGGTACATTTTCGGAACTATGTGTTGTTTATAATATAAATTCATATCAAACTATGCACTTTTAAAATGAAAAATAATATGGTTTACATTATTATTTGTATTATGAAAACAAAGTTTTCATTACTAATATATAAAAATAGTATTTCCGGTAATAATGTCCTGAAATGTTTGCTAGAAAGTGATTTTCTAGCAAGTTAACTACAATTGTAGTGGGATACCTCCTTACTTTTCAGCAAATTGCCGGAAATATAGTAACTTTGAATGGGGTATCCGGGATAGTGTTGTGAGTTAATAAAAAACACGTTTTAAACGCGTTTTAAACAGTTTTAAACATGGAATAAAAAATGAAAAAAACAGAAAAAAACAAGAATCATACATTTATACATATATTTATTTAATGGTTAATATTTAAATTTAAATTTAAATTTAATTTTACAAATAATAATTTATCTGCTCTTTTTTTTGATATAATAAATTGTATAATAATTGAAAAATGAATGAATATTTATAAATGTATAAAATAAATGTATAAAAATATAATATTATTATTATAATAAAGTTAAATTAGATTTCTTTTATGTTTTGATATAATAATTGTATACTAATATATATTATGTTTAATATTATATACAAAAATAGTATGAATTTTCCATCTATATAAAGAAAGAATAGAATACTTTCTTTATATCTATGGAATTTTCATATTTTTTTAATAATAATATATTAATATATAAAAGAAATATGAAAGTTTATAATATAAATTATTATATAATTTATTATATCAGAACATAAAAGAAATCTAATTTTACTTTATTATTTATAATAATTTATTATAAAATAAATATGAAAGTTCATACAGCTTTTATAATATTAATTATATAATGTACATATATCTATAACATTAAATAATACAGAAATACTCAGTGTTATATTGTAACAAAATAAATATTATAATTATTATAATTGTGATACTAATGTATAATATGACAATATGATTTAATGATGCTAATAATACAGATAATATATTATTTGAATTATTACTGATTATTCTTAATATGTACTTACTTTATTATTCTTTTATTATTTAACAACATATCTACTTTATTTAAATAATTTTATTTTTTGTAACAGAAAAAATCGGTTAAAAAACGAATAAAACGTATTAAAAACGAAAAAAAACCGTTCAAAACATGTTTTAAACAAACATTAATAAAAAACGCGTTTTTTAACAACACTAGGTATCCCACTATAACTTGCTAGAAAATAGCTTTCTAGCAAATATTTCTTGAGATACTGGTAGCGGGATACCCATTACCCTTAACATAATATTAAAAAAAATTGAATTTTTAAAAAATAAGCCGCTCATTAATTGTAGGTAAATATCTGAATTAACATCGGTTTCAAATAATCATTATTTTTGAGACTACTATTTATCATTCCAATATCAAAGTAGTTTTAAAAAAGCATAGTACTGGAACTGTTTTATATATATATATATATATATATATATATATATATATATATATATATATATATATATATATATCAGTAGATAGTATCTACTAGATACACATTTGAAATTACAATTACTTTTATTAGATTTATGAACTGCACTTACTGAATGAAAATAGTTTATTTAGTTCAGAAAGTAAATAAAATGTAGCAAATAAAAGTTCTGCTAGAAGGAGAGTATATGAGATTATCTCATAATCTATACTCACAAATAGGCTATACTCTAATAAGAGTATACCAAAGATTTTCCAAAGGAAAGATATTGCACTTGTGTATATTTGTGTCACCTAATAATTCGATATTGCCATCTAGCGGTATTATTCAGATAATAAGACATTTCTATATTTATTGTAATAGTAAATAATAAATTATATACAATATATATGTATATCAAAGATTTTCCGAAGGAAAGATATAACACTCACGCGAAATCGTGTAATTCGAATTTGTATACAAAATACCCTGGTGCCACCTATAGCGGGTTACTTTTAGGATCTACGTGTTGTTTATAATGTAAATTCGTATTTAACTATACACTTTTAAAATGTTAAATAATATGCTTTAAATTAATATTTATATAATGAAAACTAAGTGTTCATTACTAATATATAACAAACAAATATGATATGTATATTTTAAATGCTATACGTATATATTTAGTGAGTAAAAGCTAATTTATATTGCATGTAATTTAATAGAACAATGAAAACATTGTTGTATGCAAACAGAGCCGAACCTAAATCTATTTCAGTGATTTCGATACTACTGCTAGCAGCGGTTAGGGATATTACTAAATTACGTTGCATGCATAGGGAGTGTTATATCTTTGCTGCGCAAAATCTTTGTGTATATTGTATTATAATATGTATTTACATGATTTTAAAATGATAATATAATTATATAACAATAGAATACACTGATTAGTTATATTTAATATAAACAAATAAAATAAATGATAAATATATTGTTATAAATCTAATATTAAAAAAAACTACATGTATTGTATTATATTGTAATGATTTTAAATGTATGTATATAATTAGAAAACAAGAAATTTAAATAAAAATATCACATGATTTAACATTTCATATACTATTTCGCCATCTAGTGTTAATATTGTTTTTTCATTTTAAATTTACATTTCGAGGTACTAGAGATAGATAGGGAGTGCAATATCTTTCCTTTGGAAAATCTTTGAGTATACTCTCCAATAAAATAATAATATAACATTGTTAATAAATAAAATTACGTATAATAAAACGAAAACAAAAATGTTAAATTATATAGACAATAAAAATAGAAAACAATAAGTTAGAATAAGTTAGCTGATGTTTATATTACAATTAAAATAACGAGTGCTAATAATTAAACTGTATTAATGAACTAATACTTTTTTATAAAGTTTTATATATTTTTTAAATCAATTATATTTTAGATTTTTACAGAGTTTGTTCTAATTATTCCAAAGTTTAATAACATATATGTTCATTTTGTGTAATTTACTGTTTGTTTTATGTGTTCAATAAGTGCATTTATTTCTTATATTGTAATAATTTATTTTGTATTCAGTTCAAATTTATTTCATATGTGGATTTGTAAGTTTTTATTAAATATTATATGCATAACATTAAGAGATATGTATTAATTAAATAATATTTACTTATAATTAAAAATTTTTCATAACATATCGGTATTATAAAATTTATATAGATTGTGTATACTGTTTTATTAATTAATCTCATTTTGTTGTTGTTGTATAAATATTTTATTCTTTTTTATAATATTAAATGACATATTGATATAAAGATTAATGAAATCCTAATACAATTTATTATGTTATTTCTTATTATTAATTGGATTATATAGTTCTATAATCGAAAATAAACTTTAAAATATGGGATACTACGAGATACGTATGTATGTATTAGTGATGTAAATGAACCCGAATAATGAATACCCTAATTTAATTATTGGTATTTTGAACACAAATTAAATAATACAATTTCAAAAATAATGAATAATGAATATGAATTGAATGTAAAACGTGAATGATACAAAAATTATTCTTATTTAAAAAAATAATAATAACTTACTAAATCAGTTACTACTACTTAATGTAGACTATTGATAATTAATTTCAATATTCATGGACAACTAGTGATATCGGTGATCTACTTCTCGAAAATACATTGGACTGTGGACCGTGAGATATGGATAAAATATGTTTAATTGCTGCATTTCAAATCCCTCCTGTGACCAACCGGTAAGCAAGTAATTAATCATATATCAGTAATGGGAGACGATCAAAAAGGACGAGTTGAGGGTTAAAGGACATATTTGAAATACGAGTTAATACTATATAAATATATTTTGTATAGATATTTGTGGGTTATTTGGTTTAATTGGTTTAGTTTTGTCCTGTTTGGTTTTTTTAGCTGCATTTACTTCCTAAAGTGAGCCTATACAAATTTATTTTGCATTTAAAATTTAAACTTTGCACCTCAACTCGTACTTTTTTGATCATCTCCCCCGATACGATGTCCGTCGATAGTTTTAAAATTTAACATTTGCAACTCAACTTGTCCTTTTTGATTGTAACTCAAATATATATATTAAAGTTGAAATTTAATTTCGCGATGTATTTAAATTAATTATTTCGTTATTTATAGGACTTATGCAATTCATGTATTAAATATTAGCGTGAATCTCCAAGCAGGCCGACGATTATTATTATTAGAATGTAAGAATTCAATTTTTATTTTGGGGTTATTTGATTTATTTGGTTTGGTTTTATTTTGCTTTTTTTTAACTGCATTATAATAATGATTATTATAATTTATAGGCTCACTTCAAGTGAGTCACTTGTGTATATAATGATTATATACACAAGTGAGCCTTTAAAATATTGTGTTACTATAAAATATCTTATACTGCTTATAATGTGCACTGAAAAATGTGTAATAGTGCATATATATAAGTACCTCCACCTTTAACTCAGACAATCTTATAATAACAATCGGCGGCCTTCTGCGAGATAATTTAATATTAGATATAAGTTATATCATATAATGAATTAGCTATAATTATTAGAGACAATATTTGCATGCGAGCCAGTGTGAAATAACAGTTGCACTTAAATATTTTAGTGACACTAAAATGGGTTAAGTGACTAATCTAAGAAAATCTCACATTTTTTTTAATTCAGCGGCTAACTAAGTTTGAAACTTCGACATTTTAACGTCTCATTTTAGTAACTATTATCTAATTAAAATGATTGTATTGTGATAATTTTAAATTACATGAATATTGTACATATTAATATATAACTAAATATTAAACTTACCATCATACATCATTTTAAACATATATTTAGAGTACCAGTAAATATAGTATAAAATTAAAAACAGTATTTATGGAATACAAATAAATTACCAAAGATAATAAAACAAGAGTAATTTACAACCTCCAATATCCAATAAATTCAGTTCAATTTATGAAATATAGTTAAAACGCTCTAGCAACTTGCTAAGCAAGACCTCCGATAACCTCGAGATTATAGGATATCTTGGCTCTATCCATAAATGTATAGTTTATTGTAAAACATACAAATCGACGGCTCTAGATTTGTATAAAGTATCCCTATAGAATTGTAAATTACAATTGTAGTTTACTAACATACATTATTATTTTCCTACATATACAAGACCTCCTATAATCTCAGAGGTTATAGGAGGTATTGACATATATCACTCGAATCAACATATCAAGTCATATATACAATGTACGACGTACGACGTCGTACATTAACACACCCTCATAGGGTGATTACAACGATACATTATAAATGGAGTTGTAATCAAATTTGAGGTTATTTTAATTGTTATATATATCAACATAAACAAAATTTCAAAATATTTGGGATATTTTTAGGGGTGCCGACGTTCTTTTAAAAATGAACACAGAAATGTTATCATTTAAAAAAAATTTAAGTTAAGAAGTATAATATTTACTTAGATATATTCAGGATTGCATTATGAAATTTATAATATATAAAATGTACTAAGGAATTAATACAAAAAAAAAGTTAAAATATTTGTTTGCGATTTTGTTCATGTTTTTTTTGACAAAATATTTTAAAAAATTAATTTTGCAAAATTCCATTTTTTTTATTTCACAATTGTATTAAAATTAATATTTTTACAAAATATATATACTTACCTTTATTTTTAGTCCAGTTATTCGGAAATCGCAGGAATAAAATTAGTTCTTTGAATTAGGCCTTAACAACATATTGTCTCCAGCCATCGCGATCGTGGATTTTGTGCAATAGTTGGTTCGCGTTCATCTTAGTCCAATCACATATATTGTCGAAACATTGAATATTTGGATGACCTTGCTTTCGCGAATCTTCAAGCATGCATTGCATTATCGTTTTCCTAGACCATAATTTCTGGATATATGCCCGTACCATTTTAATTTACGTCGTTTGATCATATGTAACAGACTGTTACTTACAGATTATCATATTTGCTGATTATTTCTATCATCTTCTATTTTACATACACTTTCATCCTTTTTTCAGGTTTTTTATGCCAAGCATCTTTTATGTGATTTATTTTTAATTTCTTGTAGTTTCTTCTGTATTGCTGCGTTAATGATCCAGGCATAATATTACCTTACCTTACCATGTGGAGCTTGCTCGGCAGTCCATGACACGTCTTCTTCATCCTTATCTATAACTCATCATGTTTGGTAATTCACTTAGGGTGCATCCAGTATCTACGCTCAGTTGATCAATACAAGTTTTTGCTGGTCATCCTCGGGGCCGTTGACCATGGAGCGGTTGCCAGAGAAGTAAAACGCTTACCAGTTCACTTTTACTTCTCTAACAGTGTCCAGTGAATCGTAATCTATGTTCTGGTAAAATACTGTAATTTTGGGTATTCTATCTTATAGCTCTTTATTTGTCACATGTAACCTCCATGATTTGTTTAAAGCATCCCTTAGCATGCGATTATATTCTCCATCCACTTTTTTCTCTAGAGTTTATGTTAGTGTAGGTGTAATCCTACATGTTATAGAGCCACATAGAAGTATAGATTCTATCGCTGATCTGAAAAAGTTTCTTTTGAGATTATCTAATATTTTGATTTCCAGATAGTGTTCATGCTGTTCAGTGTTGACCAGGCTTGGGCTATTCTGATATTTATATCTCTTTCTGTAGATACAATATAGCTGCCGATGTATTTGAAATTAGTAACCTGTTTTATACAGTGGCTGTTTCTACTCATCATTTTTATATCGTTAATCAGATTGTAGCTCATATATTCAGTCATCAGTACTCAATTTGAGACCTATATCAACTGCTATTTCCTCAATTTGGTATAGCGATGTTTTCGCATACGTCAATTTATCAGTTATAACAGCTATTTCATCGGCATAGTCAATGTCTGTTATGTATGCAGCAGGATCCTGCTATCGATAACGTCTACTTCTTTTTTAAGTTAGTTTGAAATCTAGTTCGGTTTTTTAGTATAAGGTATTTTTAAGAATATAATCGAGACATACAATAAACAAGAAATGAGCTAGTGTATCTACTTGAAGGACTCCAGTGGTGATCTCTAAGAAAGACGTATCCCCATCGGGCGATCTGACCATGGAGCGAGAGTTTATGTACAGCATGATTATGGCATTGATTATTTCTTTTGGTATACTATATTTTCTCAGAATGATCTTCATTTTTTGACGGATTATTTAGTCGAAATCTTTTGAGAAGTCTATGAAAAGAAGTGTTATTTGTAAATGATTAGATTTTACTCCTTCTAATATACTTCGTATCGTCAGGATTTGCCCCGATGTCGATATATTTGTCCTAAAGCCATTTTGATTTTTCCGTAGTATTAAATTAACTTCGGATCTTATTCGGTTTAGTATCATCAGGTTGAATATTTTAGCTGCGATTGAGAGTTATTCACCTATAATTCTTAGTGGTGGAATCCTTTCCCTTTTTAGGGAAAGAAAGTATACAACCTTCTCTCCATCTTTCTATAATTTCTTGAGAATATACTCTATTGTAGGATTCTAGTAAGAAATAGTCTTAAAATGTAAGTCTAATTTAAAAACTTCGGCTTGTATTTCATCTAGTCCTACCGCCTATCCATTTTGAATATTTTTGGTCGCTTTTTTCAGTTCATATGCGGTAAATATCCCAGTTTGTATATTCAGTTTATTGATAGTTTGTTCAGTTCTTTCATTATATGATGAAATTAGTATCGGTTTTCCAAGTATTTCTTTGAAGTGATCATGTCTTAGCTGTATGCGTTCTTTTTCACTATAGTTGCTTTTAATTTGCTATATTTAAATGCTTTCTTCCACTTACTTCGTTAACCGTTTTCCAAGCTAGTGCTGATTTTGTATTAGTGACTGTGTTTTCTATTTCTCTTATCTTGCTTAAATACCCCGCTTGTTCTTTTTCATAAGTAGGTAATTATTAATAAGAGAGTTCTTCGCTTCTTTGACATTTTTGATATTTTCAGGGGTTCATTCAATATCTTTAAGTTTAGCAGCTTAATGGAGAATATCACGATTTTGGTAAATATAAGGTGATTCCCAGGGTAATCTTTTTTTTCAGTTTTGGTTTTAACGGGATTACTTTCTTAGCAGCTTCCTTGCATGGTTTCTCAAAATAGTTATATCTAGTGTTTGCAGATGAGTCAGTTGTATCAGTTTCTTGGAGAGCTGTGAATCTGTTTTTTTTACTTCAGTTATACCATTGTCGTAATTCACTTTGGTCCAATCAAAAGGTTTACTAACGAAACCATTATTTTATTGGCTCTGAGAGTTAGTCGTATTTCAGCTGAGATGAAACGATGATCAGATGCTATGCTAATGAAAGAATTGTAGGATCTACAGTTCTTTGCGCAATTCTATTTTTTATTAATGGTTAGGTAAAATGTGTGATTAAAAACCATTTGGAGAGTCGTGTGTCCAGGATTATCTTGAAAATTATGTAGTATGTTGCCTTTCGATTTATAGTTCTGTGTAATGAAAATTTGTATTCATCATCTTTTTCCAGGTGCGCATTGAAGTATTCATCAATAATAAATGTGTTGTGTTTTGGAATATGCCTAGTTAATTAGGTTAGTTCTATAAAGAAATGTTTTAACTGTTTCCTGTTCGACACTCGTATTTGTTGGGCTGTATGATATTAAATCTATAGTTCAACTAGGATACTATAGTGTAATTGTATACCAAGTTTAATTTCATTTATATTATCAATAATACTGGAAAATGTATATACATGTATACATGCATGTATGATATAAAATATTCTAGTGGTATGGTATAGGTCTACCTCTTATCAAACATGATAATGAGATAATTTATTTGTTTTTAATAAATATATAGACATAGATATAGATATATAATAAGATATACTAATAGTTATATATATATATATATATATATATGAAATAATCATTAAAAAGAATAATATATTAATATATAGATTAATAAATAAATACTTAAATAATCCATGAATATATTCTATAATACATTCTATAATACATGTAATTCATTAATGAGTTGAAACACGATTACAATACTAATATGATTAATTATTTATACCCTATACCCTAGGGTATACCGAAAGTATACGCGGGATAACAGGTTCGTGACACTATATGTATTTCCAAATTTACTAATTATGGAAAAAAATTGTCAACTTTTTGAATACAGATTAATGTAACCTTAATTTAATTTTATTAATAATTTGTGGGTTACTTAAATTAATATTATTATCTCCATCATATTTGCATTATAGATTATAATTGATATGTTTAATTTTGGCGATTTTATATTCACTACTCATATTGACTCGCTAAAAGTGATGTAAATGATGCTCACATCTAAAGCATGATGAAGTCTCAGTCTCAATTACCTAAAGTCTCAACTAGTCTCGGGCTTGTTTGGCTAGAGTCTCGGTTCGGCTCGGGCTCATTTGGCTAGAGTCTCGGCTCGGCTCGGGCTCTTTTTTTTTTCCGAAAATGAAAGTCTCGGCTCGGCATTAAAAACCAAAAGTCTCGGCTCGGCATCATTTACATCACTACTCGATACCATCATTTTGAACATTTATGAACATTTTTAACTTGTATTTATTTGTATAACTGTTCCACACAGGTAGTTATATATAGGGGAAAGTGTCCGAATACGGACACTGTTGGTTTCTCATAAATCATAAATCTTACAAAAAAAATGTTAATGAATAAAATATTCATAATTATATAAATATTCTAAATCGGTATTTTTTATTTTTTAAATATTCAAAATAGTTCTGATATATACGAAAAACTAATTTTTTTATTATGTTTTTAAATTTATGAAAAAAAATGTCAACTTAAAACCTTCTCAAGAATATACAAATGTATCGATATAAAAACAACAGTATATTATTAAAAACTAAATCATTCTAAACATTAGATACATAATTTCTCCATTTATTATCAAATATTAATTAAGTTATAGGCATATATATAAAGGTCATATAAATCCCTAATACGGATTCTATATATATAAACACTATAGAGTGTATATATATATATATATATGTCTTAATACGGATACCCTATAACCAATCAGCGCGCAGCGTGTGAACTATTCCGATTTTCATAACAATCTAGTGCACTATAATATTAATACTATCAATTTAGCTAAATCTAAAAAGTTATTATTTAGATACTTAACTTGGTTATTAATAAAATAATAAAAATGAATTAATAATTAATTTATATTAAATTATTCATAAAATAATTATAACGAATTTAATTGTAATTTATCTATTGGTTCATCAATAATATATAGTTTATCTGTGTTATATATATATATATATATATATATACATATAACCCTATAGTGTGTATATACAGGAATATATATATATAAACGTACATATATAAATATGTATATATTAAGGTATACATATATATATATATATATATATATATATATATATATATATATATATATATATATATATATATATATAGATAGAGAGAGATATAATTGTCTATAAACTCGTAGTATATATAGGAGTATGTGTATGATATGTGCACTATAGTGATTGCTTTGGAATTGATAACAACGGTAAGATAACAACTGTACAGAGGGTTGAGAACAATCAATACCACGACCCACATTACGTAATAGCGACGTGTTACGTAACTGGAAGCTGAGGTACACCGATGTATGATAATAATAATACTATTTATTTATTGACATCACAAATATATATATATATATATATATATATATATATATATATATATTGAAAACAATACAAATAGAGGATACAAATGGAATCCTCAAGAATTCATAGATTTGTACATGTAAATAACATACATAACTGTGCGGGACCGGACAATACAATACAAATAGTAAACAACATTGTCTTAAGTTTTGATTTATCGTTTATTAAGTTCTTGATAAACACAAGAGAAAAACAAGAAATGCCTGGAGTCAAACCCGGGACCTCTGGCTTACTTGATTTTGGTTGTCCCACTGAGCAATAGAACCCATACGTTAGACACATAGGGTGGTAGGTACGCATATATGTATGTACAGTGTACATTGTACACCCGTAAGTATTAGCTGAGATTATATCGCGTCATAAAGAACGGCCTCCTTCCCGAGTTATCAATCTATCTTTATTTGATAGTTAATTGTAGTAATATTATTAAATGAATGCATCAGAGATGGAATGGAAACCAGTGTTCGACGACCAAGTTTGTAGAGTATTATTACTGCACGACGCTGAATAGTTTCAAGTATGTGAATTAAATGAAGGGGAGGTTAGTAAATAAGGAAGAGCAGTACCGAAGTCTACTGAATACAAGAACATTAATAAGGAACTTGGCTAAAGTAAAAGTTAGCTTTTTACGCGTCTTTCTAATGTTGTACATATATATATATATATATATATATATATATATATAGTGTACAAAATATTCTATGGTTATTTACGGCAATGTAGTATTGTATATTCTATATTTAATAATTATACTTATTTAAAGAATATTCTTATTTATTTTATTATCAATATTTAAAAAAAACTTGTTTATGTTCAGGCGAAATTAAATTTTCTAAGTAATATCGGGAATACAATTATAAATTATTAAGAAATATTGATAATGTATATTGAAAACAAATATAATGTATACATTATAATGTATATATGTGTATATAATGTATTATAATCATGTATATGCATTGAAATGAAGAAGTTATAGGATACCTAATACTAACTTGTTTGTTCCGTTATAGTTTATATTCTAATTATATAATTCTCAATTAAATATATATATATATATATATATATATATATATTTATATAATTGCGGTTTAAAAGTAAGCTAATATTATAAGCTAATTAGTGTGTATCTATTCAATCCTTGTTCAGTTATACACATACAGAATAGTATAATAGGATACAAGCAGCTGATAAAATCTATTACGTAATATCTTATAGCATAGTTGATTTAAAAAGCTATATTTTAAATTTAATTGCCTATTTGGCTCAGTGGCTAAGGCGTCAGACACACAAGCAGTAGGACACGGGTTCGAGCCTCGTCCGAGCCATTAATTAATTTTATAAAATGGGTCTTATACTATTATTTAGAAGTTATCTTATATAATTGTGTATACATAAATGAACGGCTCTCGTTAAAACCATGGATGCCTTAACATGAGAGCGTCTTCGAAGGGACATTAGAGCCAAATATATATATGGTTATAAGTGAAAACTTCATCTAAGTTCCTGGATGGGATGAAAGGAATCCACCAAATAAAAAATAACAATATATATAGTTGTATCCGACTAAATCTACTAGTAGGAATAAGATTCATAGAATACTCTTAGAATGGTATAACACTCAAACCAATAATTTTCGAGATGGGATTATTATACCTACCGAATGCCATTAATGCATGCTTACTAAAATATAACAATAACATGTAATAACTTACATTTGAAAATATATGATTACATACACACGATGTGATGTTTTATTATTAGTATGTAATGTTCATACATTTGATATTATATATATATATATATATATATAAATATATATCTATGTCTATTAATATATATTACATGTATATTATTAATTGTGTATAATATACACTGTCTATATATGTGTAAAATAATAAAGATATCTTTAATAAAGTAATATATAAATATATATTTTAAGAATATTCTATTTAATATGTTATTTACAACAACTTGTTTATGTTCAGGTGAAATTAAATTTTTTAAATAATATCGAGAATACAATTATAAATATAATAATTAAGAAATAACAATAATGTAAATTAAAAATAAAATCTAATTTATACATAACACATAAACTAATATATAGTTAAGCCGCTTAATTAGGGTATTATAATATATATATATATATATATATATATATATATATATATATATATATATATATATGCATTACTACTTACTAATTAATACAACATATCAGTTACGTCATGTTTTCAAATGTCAGGTTTACCCCAATATAATATATAATTCTCAATTACATTTTATTATATATATATAAATATACTTATGATGATAATATATGGTGTATTACATATTATACTTAAGGACATATTAGTCCCTTTGCTCACGCGGGGAGGACATGATAATAAAAGAATAATACAACGACAGAAAACGTTTACCGATACAAATTAGATAATAATAATACGATAACAATTAGATAATAAAACGTTGTTGACGATTAAACGGGAAAACAATGACGAATACCGAGATAATAAGTTGGATGATTTAGTGATTATAGGATTATAGGTAGAGAGAATATAAGAAGTATGATTTATACATCTTTAGTGGGATCTAATATTATTTTTTAGTAAATAATTTGTATATAGAGCTGATGTTATGAGACAGGGAATTCCATAAAGTGTGACCGGAATTTCTAAAATCTATAGAATTTAGGGAATATGTACTAAAGTTCCGGGGGATAAGGAGTGGAGATAATCATTAAAGCATTTGAGTAACGAACAGAAGGTAATACTATACGTTTTGAATTAGATCAGAGATATAGCTAGGGATGAAAGAATACATGGATTTATGAACTCGTAGATTACACACGAGGGTGAAGGGTTTAATCAGAAGTCAACTCCTTATCTCCCAGAACTCTAGTCAAAATTCCCTATATTCAAAATATTTTAGAAATTCCGGTCACACTCTATGGATTTCCCTGCCACGTACCATCAGCTCTATTAGATCCCATTAAATATTTATATTATTTATTCGTTATTTTTGTCTAATTTTATCTTTATCCTATTATTATCTAATTGTTATCGTATTATTATTATTATCTAATTGTTATCGGTAAATACTTTCCGTCGTTGTATTGTTCTTTTATTATTATGTCCTCCCCGCGTGAGTAAAATGGTTATTATGTCATTAATTTTAATATTTAATACACCATATATTATCATCATAATCATATATATATATATATATATATATATAATAAAATATAATTGAGAATTATATATTATAATGGGAAAACCTGAAATTTAATATAAAACATGATGTAATTAATAATTTGTATTAAGTAGTAATGTCTAAATACCTTAATTTAAGCGACTTAATTACATATTAGCTTATGAATTAATACATAATTATATATAAATTATATATTTTTAATTTACATTATCATAATTTCTTAATTATTATATTTATATTTGTATTGTTGCTATTATTTAGAAAATTTAATTTCACCTGAAAATAAACAATTTTTGTAAATAATAATAATTAAATAAATAAACATATTCTTAAAAGATGTGTAATATTAGATATTACATATACAATAGTGTGTAAACATACATAGACATTACAATATTATTTGTGATCGCTAGAGTTAATTTATTAAATATATATTTATTATTATACACATAGAGATTATACACACACCCATATTATTATTAAATAGTTTATTGACTACAAAACATCATATGTTTATCGGCGTCATATAATATAATAATAATGAAGTTAATAACAATTTGAAAATAAATAAATATAAGAAAAATAACAAGAACAATATATATATATACATAAAATAAGAAGAATTCTTGTTAACAATATTAAATAATATATTATTTGTATTAAACTGTATACAGTTATAAATAAATAATATAATGATATACTTTACGTTTAAATAAAGGTTCATATTCAGTTGATCTGATATCAGCTGGCAATGTATTCCAACATTTAGGAGCTGCGACTGCAAATACCGATTCGGCGTATACTGTCGTAGTGATCGGTTGATGGAGCATCATATTCGAGCCAACACGACGAGGTCGATAGTCCGTGCGTATAGTAATAACATTAGCGAGATATTTAGGGTTGGCTTGATAAATTTATTACCATTAATGGCTCGATGCGTTATGCAAAGGAGACGGAACTTGCAAACTAGCCGGAACTTTAACCATTCAAGCGAATACATCAGAGATGAAATGGAAACAATTGTTCGACACCACATTTGTAGAGTATTCTTACTACACGACGCTGAATAGTTTTAAGTATGTGAATTAAATGAAGGGGCGGATAGTAAATAAGGAACAGCAGTAGGCCTACCTTAGTCTACTGAATACAATAGCATGAATAAGCTTATATATATATATATATATATATATTAATATATACATAATATTTACAATTGTAAATAATATTCTATGGTTATTTACGGCAACGTAGTATTATATATTCTCAATATTTACAAAAAACTTGTTTATGTTCAGGCGAAATTAAATTTCTAAGTAATATCGAGAATACAATTATAAATATAATTATTAAGAAATATTGATAATGTAAATTAAAAACAATTATAATGTATACCCTATAATGTATATATATATATATATATATATATATATAGATATACATATATATATTTATACATTATATATATATATAATAAGATTATATACATGTATATGAATTGCAATGAAGAAGTTGTAGAATACCTAATACTATTGCTTTGTTTCGTTATAGTCTATATTGCAGGCTTTTTTATTTTAATTATATAATTAACAAATATATATATATATATAATTACGGTTTAAAAGTAAGATAATATTATAAGCTAATTAGTGGTATATATTAAATCCTTATTTGGTTATACACATACATAATAGTATAATAGGATACAATTATTTAAGCAGCTGTTAAAACTTATTATATAAAACCTAAATATATATATATATATATATATATATATATATATATATATGACATCAGATCAACTGAATCTGAACCTTTATTTAAACTTAGAGTATATCATTATATTATTTTTTATAACTGTATTATTTAATATTGTTAACAAGAATTCTTGTTATTTTATGTATATATATATATTGTTCTTGTTATTGTTCCTATATTTATTTATGTTCAAATTGTTATTAACTTCATTATTATTATATTATATGACGCCGATAAACATATGATGTTTTGTAGTCAATAAACTATTTAATAATAATATATGTGTATGTATAATCTCTATGTGTAGGTATATAATAATACATATATATATTTAATAAATTAACTCTAGCGATCACAAATAATATTGTAATGTCTAGGTATGTTTACACACTATTGTATATGTAATATCTAATATTACACATCTTTTAAGAATATGTTTATTTATTTAATTATTATTATTTACAAAAACTTGTTTATTTTCAGGCGAAATTAAATTTTCTAAATAATAGCAACAATACACATATAAATATAATAATTAAGAAATTATGATAATGTAAATTAAAAACATATAATGTATACATAATTATGTATTAATTCATAAGCTAATATATAATTAAGTCGCTTAAATTTAGGTATTTAAGCATTACTACTTAATACAACTTATTAATTACGTCATGTTTTATATTAAATTTCAGGTTTTCCCATTATAATATATAATTCTCAATTATATTTTATTATATATATATATATATATATATATTATGATGATAATATATGGTGTATTAAATATTATACTTAATGACACTTTTACTCACGCGGGGAGGACATTATAATAAAAGAACAATACAACGACGGAAAGCATTTACCGATACAAATTAGATAATAATAATACGATAACAATTAGATAATAATAATACGATAAAGATAAAAGAGACAAAAATAACGAATACAGACATAATATGTTGAATGATTTAGTGATTAGAGGTAGAGAGAAAATAAGAATTATTAGTTATAAATCTTTAGTGGGATCTAATAGAGCTGATGGTACGAGGCAGGGAAATCCAGTGTGATCGGAATTTCTAAAATCTTTAGAATTTAGGGAATTTTGACTAGAGTTCTGGAAGATAAGGAGTTGACTTCTGATTAAACCCTTCACCCTCGGGTGTAATCTACGAGTTTATAAATCTATGTATTCTTTCATCCCTAGCTATATCTCTGATCTAATACAAAACGAACAATATTATCATTTCTTCGTTACTCAAATACTTTAATGATTATCTCCACTCCTTATCTACCGGAAGTTTATTATATATTCCCTAAATTATAAAGATTTTATCTATTCCGGTCACACTTTATGGAATTCCCTGACTCATACAATCAGCTCTATTAGATCCCACTAAAGATATATAAATAATACTTCTTATTTTCTATCCTTATTTGTAATAGTTAATACCCCATATATTATCATCATAATCATATATATATATATATTAAAATATAATTATGAATTATATATTATAATGGGAAAACCTGAAATTTAATATAAAACATGAAGTAACTAATAAGTTTTATTAGGTAGTAATGTCTAAATACCTTAATTTAAGCGGCTTTATTATACATTAGCTTATGTATTATGTATAAATTAGATTTTGTTTTTAATTTACATTATCATTATTTCTTAATTAGTATATTTATAATTGTATTGTTGCTATTATTTCGAAAATTTAATTTCGTCTGAACATAAACAAGTTATTGTAAATAATAATAACATGTAAATAGAATATTATTACAAGATATATTTATATATTACTTTATTAAATATATCTTTATTATTTTACAAATAAATTTTCTACATATATATAGACAGTGTATATTATACACACTTAATAATATACATTTAATAAATATTAATATATATATATATATAAATCAGATAGAGTTTAAATACTCAGGAAAACTCAGAAGCAAAGCTTGACTAGGTATTTTCCCACTCAACTTGATAACAGAATTACAAGAATAATAATAAATAAAAAAATATAAGAAAATTATAAAATGACAATATAAAATGATAATAACTATGTTAAAATTTCAATTTTGTATATAATTATAAATATAATTTTGTATATATATATATATATATATATATATATATACTATTGTATATATTATTAAAGTTATTTGATTTGTAAATGTGATTCGTGTAAATGAAAATCGTGCTGAATAAATAAGTAAGCATATACTTGAACATTGTTATCAAGGAGAGGTCATAATTTTCAGTTAAATACAAAATAAAATATAATAAATAATAAAAGTAGGATATTAAAAGAAGAAAAATATATAACACAAATGAAATAAATGCATAAAATATGTAAAAATATAAAAATGAAAAAGATAAAAAGATAAAGAAACTAAACACAATAAAACATATAAAAAGTTAACTAATACGAAGAGGTAATACATAATTTAATATTTTGTTTAACATTTTTTTTATTCATTAATTTGTGAAAAGTAGCTGGTAATGCATTCCATATCTCAGGAGCTTTGTTAGTGAGGCAAAACGATTTTCTATGTGTTCTAATTTTGGGTAAAACCAATTTTTTAGATAAAGGCTTATAATATTTGAATTTTGTGTAAAAAGATATTGTAAAATTATAGGCAAAGATTTATTCATATATCTATTTATATATTTTAAGATAGTAATCTTTATAATATCTTGAAATTTTAAAAGATTGAATTTTTTATAAATTGTATCTATATCTACATTAAAAGAAAAAAACAAATTTGTTATTACACTATTTTGCAATATAATAATTGGTTGAATATTAGACAAAAATGTACTACCCCAAATAGATGAACAATAATTTAGATGACTTTCAAAAATACTATGATATATTTGTATACGATTTTTTAAAGGTAGTTTATGTTTTATTTTATTTATAATAGCAATGGATCTACTTAGTTTCATTCTGATATAATTTATATGATAATTCCAGTTACCATTATCATAAATTATTATACCAAGGAACGATAAATGATTCACCTACTCTATAATTTCATTATACACTTTTAATTCTAGTTTGAGTTAAATTATAAAGGGCATCATGTATATTAGTTTGCAGAATATCAAAAGATTTACTACTGAACATTAAATTTGTATCATCTGCAAAAATTATAGGTGTAGAATATTTCAATATATTAGATATATCATTAATATATATTAGAAAAAGTAATAGCCCTAAAACTGAACCTTGCGGAACACAAATGATATGCGTTCCATATTTGAAATAACCCTATTAAATTTTACATATTGTGATCTGTTTGATAAATAACTAGATAATAGAACTTTAGGTAAACCTCTAATACCAATATTATCTAATTTATTTATCAATATATTATGATCTAAAGTGTCAAAGGCTTTTTTTAGATCAATAGATAAAACTGCACAATTATTAGTATTTTCTAACTCAGAACATACTGTTTCTGATAGGTGATGTAATGCATCTTCTGTTGAATAATTTTGTCTGAACCAAAATTGATTTTCATTCAAAATTTTATATTTATTAATGAAACAAAGAAGTCTTTTTTTAATAATTGTTCATACATTTTTGAGAATTGAGGGAGAAGATATTGGCCTGAAATTATCTAATATATTTTTATTTCCCTTTTTATGTAAAGGTATAACCTTATCAATTGTATATAATCAGGAAACACTCCTTCATTGAATGATTTATTAAATAGAGAACATAATTTGAAATGAGTCAGTAGAGGAATGGTCAGATAGTTTACTATTGACAATGGATCGTATAGATGATCTGATGATTCTATTTAATGGGCAATAGAAGAAGCAGGAAGGATATATAATAAAGAAGAACAATAATCAATACGAGAAATTAAAAGTGAATTAATAATGACAGCACATAGGGGACGAGTAATATGTTTACAGGTACATCTGATTCTAAATTAATGATAATTAGCAGCTTTAGAAATGTTAGCAATATGGCTAGAAAAAGATAGATCAGAGTCAAAAATAACACCAAGATTGAGGACTGAGTTGGAAGGTGAAATAAGAATCTTGTCAAGGTAAAAATAAGGGAATGCTGGGGAGTTCTTAGGTATATTGAGGACGGCAGTTTTTTAAGTATTTAGTAAGGTTATTGGAGAGAAGCCAGTATTTAATAGAGGAGGCACACGCAATTAGTTGAGAATTATCTGGAGTAGAGGTAGAGTGGAATGGTTGGATATCATCAGCATATATATGATAGAAAACGCTAGGAAATGTGGATATAATATACCTTATAGGTGCTATATATATGGAGAATAGAAGTGGGCCTAGGACAGAACCTTGTGGGACACCATAGAGTAAAGGACGGGGATCAGAAGTGAAATCACAGAATTTAACAGAGGATGATCTATTTAGGATGTAAGATTTAAGCCATTTTTGGGCACTACCATTAATGCCAATCATTTCAAGTCTTGAGATAAGAATATCATGGCGAAGAGAGTCAAATGCACAAGATAGAACAAATATAACCACTTGACAACATAGTGAGGGAGAAACTTTGGAATATATATTATTTAAGATTTTAAGGAGGGCAGTCTCAGTTGAATGAACTTTACGAAATGCACTTTGTAGGACATCATTGGATGAGTTTAGTGACATAAACCTATTTATTTGATGGACAACTATTCTTTCAAGTATTTTACTAAAAATAGGAAGTTGGGAGATAGGACGGTAGTTACATAAGAGATTAGGGTTGGAAGACGTTTTTGTAAGAATGGGAGTGATGATAGCATGTTTAAAAGAGGGGGGTAAAACTCCATTGGAGAGAGAAGATGAGAATATAGTATGCAAATAATGGGATAGGGTACTAGCGAGACTTTTAAAAGTATAAATATTGATAGGATCAGATGGAGAGGAGGAATTGGATTTTAGAATTAGGTCATAAATGTTAGATATTGAGGGAGTAGTAAATATAGATAGATACTTATCAATTGGTTTACTGATTAGGGATGCTATATTTTTGGTGAAGGGAAGTAATGATTGAACAAGTAGATAGGATTTTATTCGAGAAAAAGTTAGAAAATTCATTACAGAGTTTATTTTTAGGAATATTTGGTATGTAAGGTATATGTAAAGGGGGATCAGGTGCAATAAGTTGTCTAGCTAATGCAAATGTGGCACGAGGATTAGAGGAAAGGCTATTGATTTTATTAATATAGTGAGAATATTTTGCTTTACTGATTTGTGATTTGTAGAATTTGCGATGATTAGTAAACGATAAAAGTTTTTCAGGAGAAGGAATACGACGATATGTTCTTTCAGTTTTACGTAGAGATTGATTTTAACAAGATGAGGTGTAAACCATGGGCAATTAGTATGCAGGGAAATAGTAGTAGATAGTGTGCCAAGTGCTTCTTGACAAGTGTGCCCCCATCATATCGATGGGGGCACACTTGTCAAGAAGAAGGGAGAGAGTGGAGTTTATTGATTCAGGGGATATGGGTAGGGATACAAGAATTGATACAAGTTCAGAGGAAAATAAAGGAATATTAATAGATTTTATTTTTCTATAATGAATGAGTTTCTTGGATAAAGAAGGAAGCAGAGGGAGGATAACTGTAAAAGTTATGATGAAATGGTCTGTAAGAAGATCAGATTTGGTACAATTAATTAAACAATTACATGAATCATGAGACCTGCAAAAAATAAGGTCGAGAGAATGCCCAGCAGTATGGGTAGGAAAATTGACAACTTGATTCATGTCTAGGGAGTCGGTAAGACACTTGAAGCTTGAATGAGGATATTGGGTTGTGTGAAAATGATAATTGAAATCACCGAGTATAGTGGTCTGGTGTTTGGTGGAGATTGGAATATTCAAAATTAGATCGTTAAATTTATTAAAGAACGTAGTATAGTCAGGTTTTGGAGGTCTATAAATAATATAAATAGAAAATGTAATGTTCGTCTTGGAGAATGAAAAGGAAATGGAGAGACAATCACTATGAAAATGTAGGATGGGTGAAAGTAGGAGTAGGTAAATCATGATGTATGAGAACTCCTACACCACCTCCACGACCATGAGTGCGGGAAGAGATATAGAGTGTGTAACCTATATCAAGGAAAAGGGAGAATATATCAGTGTCATCAGGTGAGATCCATGTTTCGGTGAGGGCAATTAGCCGGAGGGACGATGATTTAAGGTAGGCCAATAATAAAAGAGAATTTGCTCTAAGAGATCGAATATTGATGAGAGCCATTCCTACACTTAGTCATGTGGAAGTAGTTGTATTATCAGATGAATCATGTGGAGAGTGGGAAGGAGGAGATAAAGAAGAAATATTTATTAGTTGTGAATCAGGAGCAGAATTAAGGGAATTGTTATTAGAGGAAGATGAATTATGTAGTGGAACAGAGGTAGAGGAATTGATATTTGCGAAAATATTAATAGGTGGTAGATCATAAGTAGAGGAATTAGTATGTGAGGAAGGATCGATAGGTGATGGAACACAGTTAGAGGAGTTGGTATTTGAGGAAGTATTATTAGGTGGGGAATCGGAAATAGAGGTGTTGGAATATTCGGGAGGATTATTTGGTGGGGGGTCGTAATTATTATTAAGGGAATAATTACTAGATAAGGGAACTGAAGATATACATTTAAGGTAGGAAGATTCCCAGTCAGTAAGGAGAGTTGAAGGTATGGTAATTTGGGGGTCTTTTCGGGGATTTCCAGTCTATATAATTAGATATAGTGAGAATTTCAAATGAATTTGTATGAGTGTTACATATAGGCTTAGTATGTATAGGGGTCATTTTCAATATATAAGCATGGCAAAGGACTTTGCCTAATAAACAGGTTTTATAGGGTAGGGAGTTTCGTAAATATAGATGGGATAATCTGGGATTTTATTTAAAGGAACTAAATCGTCTGAAAAATATGTCACGAAAAGTTTTATTAGAGAACTGGATAATTACAATATGATTTTAAATGTGACTATATAAATGGATATTTTAGGCGTAACATGTGAGTTAAAATTGATGAAATGTAATCAATATTCATATCAGACTGTTTTAAATGTTCAATAACAAGTGAACAATTACCTAGAATATTATTAAGTAGAAGTTTAAGGGGTATGGGATGCTTATATGGTGGGGTATAAGAATGAGGTATAAGTGGGACGCTAGAAGATTGAATAGGGGTAGGAGAAGAGGAGTTTCTACAAGCAGATGCGTAGGATTTATTAAATGGTAAACAAGGGAAAGATGATGGGAGATTATCGGTTAAGAAGGATGGGGGGAAAGTCTTAAGTTCCATAAGTTTAGGTATATGAAATTGGGCAGGTATAGGGGTTCGGATGGGGGGGGACTAGTGAGACGTATAGGAGAGGGGTTACTAGAGGAGAGGAGAATGTAGTAGATGTATTTGATGAGTTGTTTAGGAGGCAAGAGGGACATGTAAATGTGAAATTAGGGGAAGAAAAAATGGCAAGAGCATATGATGGAGGGGACCATTGATATGAGTCCATGATTTGGATATAATTGATGCTGGGAAGAGGCATACATGGTTGTAGAATGATTTACACGATATAGATGGTAGGTCAGAGCTAGAAGCAGGTTGATTGCAATAATGACAAACAACTATCATTATAGATACACGAGCTAGCTAATAGATGAGCTTGAGTAACGTTATATCTATAGGTATTATATAATAATATAGTAAGCCGTGAAGTCGACTCCACGTATATGATAGATTCTCCGGTATGGTGGAAACTCTTCGTGCGGGTATATTCTATGGATATGCGACCGATTCTTCAGTACAGGACCAGTACCTCGAAAGATTAAGGACAATGAGGGCAGCGAATAGAACACGTGAGTAGTTACATAGCATCAGTGAAAAAGGGTAGTCCAGCTACCCGTGCATGAAGTCCTAGGGGATATCTCCAGGAACGTAGAACGTAGTGTACGATCTTGTATAGTGCACACTATACACAGTGTACACTATACGAAACACAATATGTGTAGTGTATAGGATTTAAATATAATGTGCAGAATATTATTGATAAATTCTATAGAAATCAAATAATTGTGTATGAATAGAAATTGTTATGCTACATTTGTATGAATTATAACACGTCTGGTCGGTTCGAATGCAAAAGTAATAGTGAATGTAATGATATTAAAATCAAACAAGTAACATATTTTTATAAATAATTATTGGTGACAAATTAGACTGGAAATCACAAATTAACTATGTATCTATGAAATTAATTTCATAGATATATTGGTATTTTAAATAAAGTGAAATTTAAATTGAATATTAAATCTATAGTATTGATATATAATTCATTGTATTATTACCACCTTACATAGGTACCTACTTCTGTCATATTTGGGGTAATACCTTTTTTTTCAAATTTAAATAAAATATTTATACTATACAAAATAGCGCTGAAAGTTATAAATAATGAATCTAATTATTCAACTTTTTATATAATTCACAAGTCATTACAATTTTATGATATGTCAAAATGAATACCATGAAGTTTATGTTTAGGGCCAGGAATAATGTATTACCTTTTAATTTGCAAAAATTGTATTCAATTAAATTACATAATAAATATGCATTTCATGGATTTAAAGTTAGACCAGATATAAAAGCTTTCCGTTTATCTATCACAAGTCCTAGACTATAGAATAACTTAGATAATTCTATAATAAATATTTTAAATTTCAATTCATTTAAAAGAACGTCAACATATATTTATTGAATAGCACCTTTACATAGTTAATTATACTTTTAATTATCATTTATAGTTTTAACTTTATTTTACTGATACAAATATTAATATTTGTTTGAAATTAACTTATTAAACTATGATTTTTAAATGTTATCTGACTCATGACATAGACTCATAACATACCTACTTTTATTTAACTTTTATCCGACTTATAATATAATTTACTTTTAAATTTCAATTAGCATTAATATATATATATATATATATCAATCAGTCTATCTAAAATAAACAATACTCAACTAGAGAGCTCTCTATCAATATATTTAAAGATAACTATAGTTATGTTAATCAACTAACAATTACCGAACACTACCAGACTATAGTCATGATACCTAGACTATAGTCATATAGTAATATATTAATGGAAAATAAATAAATACATAATGTATTGATGAGATCCTACAAATATTCTGACTATGCCACGCATATATATAATCCCACGAATACCTTATGCCTTATTAAAAATGTTAACTGACTTATTTGTTATAATACTAATATTACTATTATTATAATGATTACTTTTATTTTATTTTTATTTTGTTTAATCTAATGTTTTTATGTTTATTAATAATTTAGTTGTGTTCATATTATTTTGTTTACTATTATTTTTATTTGTATTATTTGTTATCTATTTTATATATATATATATATATATTTTTTTTTTAAATATTTTGTAATGTTTAGATTACGAGGATATGTTTAATAATATTATTGTATGTTTAATATTTTATCTAAATCATGAATAGAAACAATTATTGATTATTTATAATTGTATTATTTTTAATTAATTATGTATTTTATTACATTTTATTTATTTATATTTAAAAGTTAGTAGATTCAGGATGTAACTTATTTTTGTTGTATTTCGTTGATTTTTAATTCATACATTTGTCATCATTCTCCAAATGTCACCAGTGTAGGTATATATTATTGGCTAAAGTATATATTATTGGTGAAAGTATATTCCATAAGATTGTGGACTTTATGAACCCACATTCCCACAAACATCCGTAATATATCAACTTTCCGAATGTGGGTACATAAAGTCCACAACCACAACTAGTATACTCTATTTCTTGTTTTTAATTATATTCCTATATGATTTTTTCTCCTCTTAAATGTAAAATTAAATGGGTGAAATACTCGATAAGCTTCTCCCTTCACCCAGGCAATTGCCTAATCTAATTTTATTATATATATATATATATATATATATATATATATATATATATATAATGTTACTAATTAATACAACATAAAAAATAACACATGGATATAATAAGATATATATATATGAATCTTATATGAATACTATAGTATTCTTATTTTATCTATAGTTAAGTATATATATATATATATATATATCATTTCCATATGTCTCTATATTTTACTTAGCCGGTATTATACAATACTTCATCCCATATTAAATATCATCCCGATTGTCACGTGACTACACGCATGGCGATATTTCACTAAATACACATACGAATTGCTTCAAATTTAAACCACACATAACTAATATGTATTTACACACATTTGGAAAAAATCAACTTCTAATTATTCATTAGAAGAAAGTAATACACACATATATAAAGTATAAACATAGATGATTATAATAATAACAGATTAAACGACAATAAATTTACATTTTTAAATTCTGAATCGACAAAAGTTATTACTTTTTAATTCTAAGTGTACTACTTAGTACTATAATATATATAATAGTATATATAAAATCGTATTATAAAAATATCTTCATGTACCATTTTAATTAAAAAATTATAATAATTACATACAAATTTATATAAAGTATAAACATGTGCACATACAACTTTTATTCATAAATATTTGTCATTAGAATCGAAATAAACATTGTTTACTTTTCTTTAGGCTTTGTATTATTTGTGTTTTTATAAATGATTATAAAATATATTCTATTGTAGTAAATGAAATAACCTATATTTCATCGGTTTGAAACGTGACTGTATACATTATGTACTCGAACTCAGTGGCGTGGTGCCGTGTATCTACATGTATATATATATATATATATATATATATATATACTTAATTTAGATATATATATATATATACTAATTATATTAAGCGTATATACTAATTATATATATAGTGTATACTATAGGTAGGGTAAGGTAAGGTAAGGTAATTATTTATTTAGACACTCGTTATATTTTAAAATCTCACAAGTGTTGAGAATATATAAAAATAAATAAATAAATATATAAATTAATAAATTATTTAAATAATTAACAAAAAAATTCGCAATTTCTTTTTGAATTCGGTGTGACTCCTTGTACATCGTAATGACTTGGGAAGATAATCCCCATGGAAGGATCAGCCCAGCCGAACGATCTTTTCCCAATTCTCATCAGATTTATTTTCGGTACTGAAAATAAATTTGAATATTGCAGACGAGTGTTTCTATTAGCTATTCATTAGCTATTCATTAAGGAGTTTATTTAAATATATAGGCTTTCTCAAAATAATAGTTTTATGAGTTTTACTTAGTATTTTAAATTTGCACATATTGTCCATAAGGAACCAATTTAAATCGCCTAATTTTTTTGTAATACTTATTTGGTCACACCTCTTAATATTAAAGATTAATCTTATATATTATTTAATGACTCTATTTAATCCATAAAATAATTTCAGTTTGGAATTAATTAGTAAATTATTGCAATATTGTAATCTAGATAACACAAGAGATTGCACTAAAGCAATTGTTGATGCCGTACACAAGTACTTTCTAATTTTTCTAATATTAAAAAGATTAAAATTAGCGGATCTACATTGCGAAGTGGCGAATTGAGTAAATCCTAATTTTGAATCTAATATTACTCCAAGAGATTTAGCACAATCACTTGGAATAATAACTGTAGAATCAAATGCTATAGTAGGAAAAATAAAAGGTTTAAGGGTAATATTAAGTAGTTTAGTTTTAGAAGAGTTAGGAAAAATGTTATTTAGAATAAGCCACTTTCTTACATTTCGAGCACACAAGGTTAACTCATTAGGCACATTATTGCTACTAGTAGGCACTTTCCAGTATAACTGAATATCATCAGCATATATTACATAGTTTATATTAATAAATTGTTTAATAACTTTAGAAAGAGGAAGAATGTAAATCATAAATAATAACGGGCCCAATACAGATCCTTGCGGAACACCATATATTAGAGATTCATTTTGTGAATAAATACCTTTAATATATATAGAATATGTTCTATCAGATAGATATGAAATTAACCAATTGAGTGCAGCACCATTAAAACCTATTGATCTTAGTCTATATATAAGAATATTATGATCTAAACTATCGAAAGCAGCTTATAGATCAAGAAGAAGTAACTGCGCATATTCTAATCATCTAAGTAGCCTATTATATAATTAGTTAACTTTATTAAAATCGTCTCAGTACTATATCCTGGTCGATATGCATTCTTAAAATCACTATAAAGATCATTAATCATTAGGTACTCTCTGATTTGTTTACTAACAACTTTCTCAATTATTTTACTCAGCATGGGTAGTTTCGATATAGGTCTATTGTTTGAGAGGTTAGAACAATCTAAGTTAGACTTCTTCAATAATGGAGTAACTAACGCATGTTTAAATATAGTAGGACAATTAGAAGTGTATAAAGAACAATTAATAATAGAATAATAATGCGGCACAAGGGTATGCCTATAAGGATGCCCACAATGCCTATAAGAAAGTTTTTTATTAAGACTAAGTGGTAAAATATCATTAGGAATAGTCGACGTGGATAACATAATTAAATCATATATTCCCGAATCTGAAACCATGTAAAATTCTGAGAAACTATAATTCCTTGAAAAATTAGAATCAGGAATAAAGTCGGGAGCAAATGGATCGAGATTAATACTAATATTAGATTTAGCAATTTTAATAGTATCACATATCATGGTAATCTTATCCCGAAAATGATTTATAAAAGTTGAACATATTTTATTATCAGGTATAGGTAAACTTATATTATTCTTCGTACCAGTGAGATTGTTAATAAGAGAATAAAACTTACGATAGTTAATTGAGCAACACTGAATTGTATTTTTGATATATTTTATTTTAAACTCCTTTATGGAATTTCTATATTCAGAACGAACCTTTCGAAATAATTCATAAGATATATCAAATCTTCCTTTAACAAAATATCTCTCATAGTATCTAGTTCTACGTTTTAGGTTAGTTACAGTTTTATTATACCAAGGAGCCCTATGCGTATTAGATATCTTTGGAGTAACTAATGGGGAATGTTTATTCAATAACAAATCTAGTATACCATTCAATTGCATTATATCAATTCCAGGGAAGACAAGATCATTAACATCAGATACAAATATATTAGTGTCAATAGAATCAATTATTCGGTAAGAACAAGTATTTGATATGATATGTGGCTTAGGAATTTCGATATTAAACACAATTGAAAAATGATCAGATATAAGTGATGAGCTGAGAGTATTTGAGATAATATTGGCTTTACAGTTAGTTATAACATAATCAAGTGTGTTACCCTTTATATGAGTGGGAAATGTGATATGTTGCAATAAGGATAACGTATCTAGTAGTATACACAAATCCGAATGGGGCGAAACTAAAGAATTAATATGAAAATGTAAGTCACCAACTATGATCGTATTAATTGGATCCGAATTTAAAACTAGATCAGAGAATTCGTCAAAAAATAAAGAGTAGTCATTTTTATTTGGTGGTCTATAAATTATAATAATATTAAATTTAGTGTAGGGTGATAATACACTTTGAGACTTTGAGGAAATACATGCAGTAATGGCTTCACAACTATATAATTCTAGATAATTATAAGAGTTAATATTAAAGTCATTATTATTAACTAATATACCAATACCTCCTCCAGGTTTGTCATTATTTCTAGATCTATGTATAAAAGTAAAATATGAAGGAAATTGTGAAATCGTTAAAGTATACGACGAATGCAACCAAGTTTCTGTAAAGAAGCACAGAGAAGGTTTTAGTTCAAATATCAAATCCATAATAAGTTCAAAATTAGAACTAAGTGATCTACAATTTAGTAATATTCAAGTTACATATGAATTATCACTTACTTTATTGTCTAGCTCTGATAGTCATTGAAGATTAACAGAATCAGTTTCAGTTTCTCTTCTGCTACTTATAAATAATGATAGTGATTTTTTCCACTAAATTATTTCATCAGCAGTAGGGATATACGCAGATGATTTCCAATCAGTTATAGATTTATCATTAAACATATTTAATTTACGAATCTAATATACATTTGTTCTGTAATTAAAAATAGACTTATAACCAGGTAGTAGCTCACTCTTAAATACGTGATAGAATAGTCTACCCATGGGTTGATGCATCTTTACGACTTCCCATTCAAGATATGGTCTAATGAATAATTTATCATATAATGGAAACTTTGCTAGTAAAGAACGACATCTTAGTAATGCATCACTAGAACATGGAGAACTTAATATGATATTACAGAAATGCGAACGAAAGGATAGTTGTTTAATAGTATTAGAATCAACATCGATAGATATAAATAATTTCTTAATAAACTCAATATTTCTATTAGATGATGAAATATGTTCAATTACTATGGATGGGATCAAATTAACTGCTTTAGATTGTGATTTTTATTGTATATACTAGAAGTAGATGTAGGCCCATTATTATTAATTCGAAGAATATCAGAGTAAGTAGGATTAGTAGGTATATTAATACTATTGTTTATGTCATCATTGTCACTGTCATTAATTATACTATTTGAATGCATACATATACCTTTATGCATATCATTGATTTTATTAGATAAGTTATTTAAACTATTCATAGAATCAGAATCAGATATACTATTTGATTATCTATATCATTAGAGTTTATACATGTTTTACAAATAAATTTAAAATACGGAGAAGAAAGTAAGTGTAACGCATATTTAGATTGTGTTAGATTATTATAATAAATGTAATAGTCCAGCTATAATTAAACAATCATAATATATCGCATAACCGCAGTCACATTTAATAAATGTATCCTTCAACATGGATTTACATTCATAACACAATGACATTATAATATAATGTATATTATGTGAATTGATATATAGTGAATAAGTAAATAATGCTAGTATGCTATAATATATGTTAATGATATTGTATATTTATAGAAAAGATATTGTGAAGTATCCTTTGGAAAATATTTGGTTATAGTGTCATTAATTAGGTAATGTATCGATTAGCCTGTATACATATAGTGATATGTGATTATATTCTATAATTGTAGTTTACATTATATATATTCAACTATATATAGTTGAATATATATATATATATATATATATATATATAAATATATATATATACATATATAGCATATATACATATATAGCATATATGTTAGGTATACCTAACCAATACCATATATACTATATACTATAGCGTATACGCTATATATAGCATATATTATTTAATTATTCATTACATAATGAATACTA